>CM045758.1:8928374-9615353 GCA_025200525.1 Camellia lanceoleosa | reverse complement strand
TAAGAGTTTGTGTAGACAGGATAAAGTAAGGGCATACGAAATAAAGGCCTTCCATACCCCGACTTGATAGATCGGAAAGAAGTCGGTATAAATGATGAATCCAAGACAACAAATATCACCATACTCACGGTAAGAACCTACACTACCCGCCGCAGAGCACCAAGTGAATAAAGGAAGTCACAAAATATAAGAGGTTAGGACCTAACACTGACAGACCGCAATTTAACATAAACCCATCTTCGAAGGAAAGCAAGAGGCAAGGCTTTTCAAAGAAGAGGTCGTTTAAAAGCAAAATACAGATCATCACGCTTCAAACTCCACAAGGAATAAAAGACCGAGAAAGGTAATGAATGTGTAAGAAACACCGAGGAGTTTGTTAGTCAGTCTCCATGAAAGCTAGGTGGTGGAATGGGACTATATAAAGAATTGTCTCAACCAAACAAAATATGAATAAGTCTTCTACTCAAATATAGATTCGCATCAATGGTAGAATCACAATCAGATGGCATCACACTCATCCCAGTGCTCAAATATTACAATCATATCCTGTGTATCTATACTATTTATAAACTAATGCTTTGCGTTGATTGGATTCTAAATTAGTGCATGTACATCTTGTTTAGATTCGATCGGCATATTCTTTTCATATCACGACGCATGTGTATCTAGATTGGTTAGGACTCCATAAGATCGAGACCGTATCTGCCATTGAATGTGTGATGCTCTATTGGAAATTTGTGAAATACATATTGAGGATATTGCTTGGCTTTTGTACATGCACATATACATCTAAACCTATGCTTTAGTAGCCGATTTGGAACTTTTATTGGCGTAATGAAATCTGTATACTATGTGCAACCGATGAACTTTATATTAGTTGTAATGTGTTGTCAGCAAATCATGTACTTGCATATAAGACTTATTTTGAAATCACCGCTGTATTGACATTTATTATGATGGGTACCTCTATGATACTAACAACTGCCATGCATATGCAACTACATCGTGAACTTATGCAGGGATGGATGTTACAAAAATGACCCTAATTGCTTTGATAAGTGAACAACAAGATAAATTGACTCTGAGATATGATTTTGACAACTAATGAACTTAGGTAGTTGTAAACTATTGACTATGTACAATTATGCAAACGATGGAGGCAGCTTGTGCCTTTACAGTATTCAAGTGTGTCCTAGGTTGGAGAAAAAACTTTTATCCCATTCCCATCCAGAGAGAATTTTATTTGATTTGGCCCGATAGGTAACCTTCATTTGATATGGATTGTGATGGGACCTTTGTTTGGATTTAATTCGGCTGATCTTGTTGAATTGATTTTGATAAGATCCTCTATCTAATTTGATTTTTGTTAAGGGGGATTAAGAATTGCTTATAAATAAATAGCCGCATTATTCTGGTAGGAAAACCCGAGCAGACCCAAAACTAGAATCCGGTTTGGGAATACTTGACCGCGTATTTGAAAGACTCCATGCGGCTATCAAATGCATTGATCGCAACCATGAACACCATCGATAGAACCAACTTCAACTCCAGATTTAGGTATGAGTAGAAATATAAATGAACCGGAATTGTGTAAATCCAAAGGATTGGGTGTCTTATGAAACAATGCTTTTGTATTACCTGGTTATTCTTATATTATTTGACGCCATGGGAATCGATGGAACTGAACACGAAAATTGATTTGACGGCATAAATAGCACCTAATATTTATATTTGATCTTTGATTGACCGTAATTACATGTTTTGGTATGGGAGACTAGTTGTTTCGCCAGGTTATTGGATTTTGGGAAATCAAAGTTATGATGATCTCCATTAACGCCAACCACTCTTTGATTGTGAACACTATTGGAATTAGAAAACCTTGACATATCTCGAAGTGTGTAAATTTAGGGGCACGCCTTGTAACTTAATCGCCAAGTTGCCATTATTTTCTCAGTAATTGGGGACCTCCGAGAGTGTGTAAAATTGTACTTAACATGATAGTGATTAACTCCTTTGATATTATCTTGACATCATGGGGATTACATATATGAATCTTCCTTATGCTTTTGATTCGACTATTAGATAATGTGGAAGGAATTGGCGGAAACAATGTGAATTGGAATATTGAACTTAATTGCAAAACTGGCAAACCTGCTGAGTGAATTGAGAACATGTGTATGATGTTAGGGCCTTCGATCGCTTTTGATGTTATGGAACCATGAAATCGATTATAGAAATCTAAATACCATTTCAAGGATTGTTGCCTGGTGAAAACAAGAGAATCAAATTTAAAGCTATAAAGGATTAGGGACGGTGGCAAAGGTGGACGCAGACCAATGAAGTATCGGGTGGTGGATTTGATGGCTATGGTAGTGACGTGAGGGTGTAAATTTGGCCCAGCCTACTAAGCAAGAAATTGCAATCTTTGGCTTACTACTTTTTAATGACGACAAGCCATTTATTAATTTTTTCATCGCTAAAAGTATATTTTTGGCGCATATTATTGGGGCGGGATCAATTCTCGTTGGTAAAAGTTTACCTTTTACCCTGACTGAATTTGTTGTCGCCGCTAAAAGGCATAAAATTATTTTAGCCGCCTAAATTTTTTTTGGTTGGCTTGTACCAAAATTTCTTGCTAAAGTTTTACCTCCACGAGGGTTTATAAGTTTTAGCAACACAATGAGTTTTTTGCCATTAGTGTGCTTACTTTATAATAGGTGACACAAGCTGTTACATGGCAAGAGTTAATCCATTTAGTTTAATTTATGGCGACACTATTCGGCCGGGTAAAAGTTTTGCTAGTAGAATGATGATGATTATAGTGATTGTGTGTTTTTATTATAATTTTTGAAAGAGTTTTAAATATTTTAGTTACTGAATTGTGTGAAAATTAAAATGATCATTGAATTAGATCACAAAATGAACCCATTAGAGCCCAAAAAACACACTCTTAAGTTTAGATGACTAATTTGAGAGTAATTCTAAACTTTTTCAAAGAATATGGTTAGGATTTATCAATTTCAATATGTTTGTTTTATTTTCATGTAAACTAGTTGGGGCAAATTTTTTTTTTTTTTTTTTTTCCTAAAAACTAATCTAAAAAAATTAGTGAAAAAAAAACTTATTACTTTTTGTATATTTTTTATCTTTTGTAGTCATAAATACTTTTTAAAATTTTAAAATATAATTTTGATTTTTATTTAGTTTAAATTGATTTTTTTTATTTTTTCAAAAAAAAATCTAATTTTTTTTTTTTTTTGAATTTTTTAATCTTTAGGTTATAAATACTTTTTAAAAAATTTTAAAAATATAATTTTAATTTTTATTGCTCTTTAGATTATTTTAATTTTTTTAAAAACAAATCTAAAAAATTATTTTGAATACTTTATTTTATTTTATTTTTATTTATTTTTTGGGGTAATTCCATCGACGCTTATGGGTCTCTCTTAAAATCTCTCTTTTTTTCCTCATCAATTCTCCCCAAATCAATCTCTCAATGTATGTAGAGCTTTCTCTCTAAAACCAGAGTGACTGTGAAAATGGATTTGAAAGTCACGCAAATTCACAAACCACAACACAAAAAGAGAGATTAATTCTTTGAAAGACAAAGAGAGAGAGAGAGAGAGAGCCTTTGCATTTCAAAAATCAAATCCTATACACTCAAAATACACACGCATATTACTTCATTTCTTCTCGGGATTTCAGCTTGAGTTTTATCCAATTCGCTTAAGATCACAAATTCTAGGTCTTCGGATTCATCCCTCATTCTCCTCTTTTTTACTTCAATTCGTGATCCTTCTATATCCTCTCCTCACTTCAATGGCCTTCTTTGATCTCGTGATGCTTAAATAGGTAACTATACATACCTTACTTACTTACACACTCTTTCTCTCAGATATATATTTGCATTTGTGTTTTCAAAGAGATTTATGTGAAGTTATGGGTTCAATCTGGGTATCTTTTGTTTCAATGCTGGGATCTTTCATTTTGGGTGAATCTTAGAATCGAGCTCTCTCAAGCACTACTACAAAAATGCTTAAAGATCACATTTAAAGAAATTAAACATGACACTTTTAATGAAAGTGATTAAAAAAATCAAATTGATATTTTAATCACATTTAATTTAATTGAGCGTGAAAGTATTTATTTTTATCACACCTTTCAATTAAATGTGGTTATATCATTTTTTTTTATCACACCTTCTAACCAACGTGTGATTATATGTATTTTTTAATTTGTTAAACAAATGAGATAAAATACTTTCTTTTTTTTTTTCCTTTAAAAAAAAAAAAAAATTATCGCCCACCTCTACATTAAACAAATCATTTTATCTTTTGGAATTCCAAACTAAATAGCCTCTCTTTTTTTTTTTTGAATCAATTCCTATCTTCGCCTCTCCAAACCCTAACCCTAGTCTTCAGATATTCTGATTAGCCAACACTATCTCCTTTCTTCGACCAAAGGAGAGTGATGAGCTGCATAAAGGAGGCAATCGATTAGTGGCGTATAAATGATCGCAGCGTGTGGCTTATAACCGAGGTATATTTTTTCTTCTTCTTATTCTTCATAGAAACACCGCTATGCTTTTGATTATTGGATTGAGTTACTTATGGTCATTGAGTATAATAATCCTACTTCATTTATGTAAAGTTTCATGAAAATTGGTCTAAAGCATCGCACTTAATTAGCCAATTCGACAAGGGATTTGGCCATATGGACGACATACAATTTATCCCCATAGAAATTAAGAGATTCACACTTTGTAATAGAAATGCTCACAATAATCCAGCCACACACCCACTAACTCAAGGCTGATGAGTCCACGTAATCAAAGTCTATGTTATTTATATTACACCGGAAATAGTGATCTAAAATAGGAATTAATGTGTTTAAATTAATTACATATATAATAGTAGACAAATTATTTTGAGCAGAGGTATCATTGGCAACAAATATAGGATGGCGTGCACTGTATGGGATGAATAATCATTAGAGTTGGTGTTAATCATGGGGTCAAGTGGTGGTATTAGTTTGAAACTTGAGTTTATTATCCTCACTAGTTCAAATTAAAGGAAATTTTGACATTGAAAATTTATAATCACAAAAGAACTCTTAAAGCCGAATTGTAAATAAAGATATTATATAGAGGAGGAATCACCGAAAATAATAATGGTTGAGCTAACTAAAGACTCGCTTCCTAAGAGCAATCACTGAATCGAATCATTTCCACGATATTAAATGGGAATCATTAAAATTTTAATAAAGGTTGAGCTTATCATAGTAATTCCTTTCCTCGTGATTGTAATTTCATTAAATTTATTATGCAAATTTTAAATAAGTTATAATAAGTGGAATTGTTGACATTATTAGAATCAACTTTTGCTATCAAAATCAGGAATGCCACCCATGTAGAAAGGAGTCAAAGTTGCCACAAGATGAAGGTAAGAAGATTTCCTCATTTTATATTGATAGTTATTTCTGTTTGGGTGTGGTTATTTCTCTCTCTCTCTATGCTTTTGTCTCCCCACTGGGTTCAATTCATCTTGTGGAGGACAGTTTTCATTGTTTGAGCTTAATCGAGAGATATTTTTATAATCTTCACGTTTTGAAATCTTTTGCAATATCCATTCATATGGGATCTCAAGAAAGGTGTCACCTTTCTCGTAGTGAATTCGCAATTATTGACTATGCATTTGATGAAAGGTAATTTCACATGTAAAAAGGCCAAAGAATAGTGCATCGGTTGATCTAGATTTTGTTAATAATGTGAAACCCGCCCTTGTAATCACAAGAGGTAAGATTAGCTAGAGTTTGTCTATTTATAAGATACGTACAAGTTTCAAAGAAGCCGAAATGCAACTATTCATGAGCGCTTTGGTTCACTTGGCAATTTAGTCAAACGGATAATAGTTTGCCAAAAATACCACCGCTAAGGGTCATTTCTATTACAAATATATGATGTTATTTAGATTTCTAATTTATGCCGAAAATCAGATATTTGCCGTCACAAATGAGTTCGGTATGGTATGATGAAAAGACTTTCAATGAAAGTAGCACAATGCCCCAAACTTTAGTAGAATTTCGGACATTACTATTTTACCTTGTCATTCATGTTATGGTACACATCTATGAATCCTATTATTTTATCATTTTTTTCAAATGTTGTGTTCTTTTCTTACTTGTAGATACTCACCATCAGTGTCGCTTCTAGCATTATTGATTGTTACTATACCAGCTTGTTGGTATACATCTATGAACTCCTTGTTTTATCATTTTGTTCAAATGTCACATTCTCTTTTTACTTGTCATGCTCCATTTCTTCTATCGTTGTTGCTTTGACTTTGTTAAACATTTGCTTGAATTGGCTTTGGTTATCTCTATGCATACATGTCACTGAATTGCTACAAGAGATATCTATTGTATCATATTTCTTAGGGCATTTTGATGATGTTCGAAAGCTCCTAGTCCGCCATCTAAAGCACCAAAAGAATTCAAGGAATTGGTAATCAATGCTTTTCCAATATATTTTCATTATTTCATTTCTTCTTTATAGTATTATATATATTTTAAATAGCTAAGTAAAAAGTAAATATGAATGAGCTTCATTTTACTTGTATTTTTGTAGATGATAATAAGAGCAAGAAAGGACTTGTCAAGTTCATGAGGTTCATATATCCTAAACTTCATTAGTTTTGATACACAAATTCATTGGTCAGCTTATTTATGATGTAGACTAAGTTCTCCATTATATACTTAGCATTATATGATGCCTATCGTCTATTAATTGTGAAATGATGTGCATTGATTCTTTCTTTAATTAGTTTTAACTATCATACATTGATTGGTTTTAATCATTGTAGGAAGAATATGTTCGTAAATCGCCTAGTTTCTAGTAAGATTGTCTTTCAGATGAACAAAAGAAAGAGGTGCACTTTGTTTGCTTCACTAGATGTTTCATCGCCTTCTATTTCTATTACATTTAGTTAGTGATTATATCTCTAGAGTGATTGAATTGAGACAATCTTATCTCTGTTAGCAAAGATCAAGATCACTATTACAAAAAGAAATAAATAGAATAGGCTACGTGCTCATCATGATAGTGAGTGGCCTTTTTTGTTCAAACCTTTCTTTTTGGCCTTATTTTGTTCACACTCGCCTTCTATTTGATGCCAATTAATCGCCTATTAGATCATATAGTATATAGCCATCATCGGTATAATGAAATATTAAATCTTAGAATGTCGAGCTTAAGTACCGTGTAATGGTCATTTTAGGTAATGAATACATCCAATGAAACTTGTTTCATATATCGTAATAATTTTTACATATAAGAGATGGAAGGGTGCTGCAGGTTTGCCTTCTTGTTGGCTCTTGTTGTCGTGGGTTTCACTTGATAACTCTATGAGTGATGTCATATTCGTTTCATTAGTTAGGTCTCTGTAATTAACACACACACACAAAATCGATATTTAAAACAACCTTGTGATTTTTTTTTTTTCAAATATTGAATTAAATAAAGCACAAGTTTATAATATGCATGTTCGGGTTGTTGACCTGTAGTTTCTTTTTGTTTTTTGTGATGCGTATAATTTTATATGCGTAATTATATGTAAGTACAGCTTGGTTCTTCCGTGTTTTTGTAGTTTCTTTTATTCATATCATTGACCCATACTACTACTAGTGCAACTTGACATTGGTCAACCAAAGTTGCATGATATAAAGGAAAAAATTTCTAATGTGGGTTGATAGGGGACCATCCATGTTTTGATAGGTCTTACAATTTGGAAGGTAATGTATCGGTAATTGTGTCTCAACCAAGACTCATCTGTCTAATAGTAAAGTGATTAAAGGTCTAGGTTTCGATGGTTTGTTGTCGCGGTGCCTATATTTTCCACTATAGTTCTCATTTGTTTGAGATATCTATGTAGTGAGAAATGCCTCATGAAACAAGAATTTCACCAAATCACCATCTATTGGCCCCATAGGGGCAAAAATTGCCGTAAACTAGCCTTATAATAGTGGGGTAGGGCATCTTTGAGGTAAAATCCCTACTCTTGTCAATATGGCAAGAACTGCTTGGACCCACCACCATGTAATCCACTTGATCATTTCTATATGTAGAAAACTGAATATCATTTTTTGAGATGATTTCTATATGTCATCAGAGGGAGGAGGATCCTCATGAGGTTTTGCAAAGAAGCAAGCTAAGTAATGGGGAAAAGAAGGAAAACATCACATCAATTTGAAATGACAAAATCCAGAGGGAAGGAAAATTTAAATAGGTAGTGTTCGTGATTTAAATCTTGAAAATGCTTTGTAACTTCCCATCTCTTGGTTTAAAAACTTATTTTCATTGCTTCTATCTGTTGCAGTAAGGGACATTTTGAACATGCTTTTGAAGGGGTATCAAATAGAAGGAAAAGTCTGGTTCTCAATGAAGATCTGAAAGGACAAATTAAGGGTCTATATGAAAAGTGAGTGTCATTTCATGCATATGTTTTATATTGCAAATATTTGATCATGAATTGCCATTGTAATTATAACATATACATTTTAATCATGATAGAATTTAAACATATTAAGTTGCATTTTCAATTATTTAACTTGTATTATCAAAGTGATTGAACAGTTGCCCTTTGAAATTTAGATGTACTTCCATTATGTTGGGACTTAGAATTAGTAGCATTAGCAATGATTAATTCCTAAAAATGAAGTGGTTATATATATTTTTCTTGGTGACCTCTTTCCTTGAGCTATGTTATACGATTTTTAGATTTATTCCATTTTCATATTGTATTTTTTATTCTAGTTGTTTCAGCTTAATTTGTGTTTTTATTTTTCAAGTTAGAAATTTCTCGAAAGATGCAAAATATGGTCAAAGAATTCAAGAACTTAGTTTTTTCAAGTTTTTTTTTCATTTTTATTATATGTAATCACATGTTAAAACTTTTATTAATTCCTTTGTATATACTTTTGAACATTTAACTTTCATTTATGAAATATATGACGTTATTCCATTCAATATATGATTGTGATTCAAAATATAGTATATGGTGTGTATTACATTCTTCAAACGCCCGTACAAAAATAATATTAATTATTTTTCAAATATGTTGAATTCTTTTTTTTATCACAGATTTTATTAGTTATTAATCACACTTAAAAGATGTGATCTAAATGTTTTTAATCACACTTAAAAAATGTGATCTAAATGTTTTTAATCACTTTAAAGATATGATCTAAATATTATTAATCACACTTAAAAAATGTGCTAAATCATTTTTAATGATACTTAAAAAGTGTGATTAAAAATGACCCATTTTAATCACATTCCCAAAGATGTGATTAAAAATATACATCACACAAAAAAGTATGATCTTTATCTCAGATTTGTGGTAGTGGGATCTTTTGCATCATGGGTTTGAAGCCTTCATTTGCGCCTTTTTGTCAGGTTCGCTAAGTTTGTAGAATTGGTGTTACAAGATTGACTTGCAAATAATTACTAATAGATTTGGGAACGGATTGGTGACTCAAAATTGATGATGATAGCTCACACAGCAGATTAAAAGTAGTTATAAACACTAATGTCGCTGACTATTATTAAAGTAGTTGTTTACTAAATTCTTTTTACCCGTGAGGAGTAGCTTTGATTTGTTAGTCCCCAGGATTCTATCTAGGATATATGATTTATAGTGTGCATTGGTTATATGATTTATAGCCATAAATGTTGGTTATATGATTTATAGTTGACAATGTTTATTAATGATGAATGGTGCAAATAGGTGCAACCGTGGAGCCATATGGATCATTTGTCTCTAATCTCTTTACATGGTGGGAGATCTTGATATATCAATAGAGTTACCCAATGGTTCATTTATTTCATCTCTAAAAGAAACTCAAGCATTCTTTACTAGGAGATTTACAAAAAGCTTTAAGGAGGAGAGGTAATTCGATTTAACTTAATACTTCCAATTTTTACTCTTTTGCATGTCACAAGACCTCTACATGCATTAAAGTTTTAGTGCATTCTACGTAACTATTCATTATTGCTTTTGTTTGTTACTCATCGTAACTCCAACCACTTTTGAAGATAAATCATTGCTAATTAAGAAGGATGAGTTTTGATCCCGAAACAATGAAATTAATAAGTAAAATAGCTTTAAAAATAGGGAGGATGATAGAACACTAAAACTAAAACCAAAGAAAACATAAAGAACTTCATGGAAAATGAAAACAATATGAAGTGCACAACATGTATCACTGAGAAAACAAATGCCCGGAGCTAGCCATTTGGGGCATCAACCAAACGAAAGAGACAATGCCCACCTTGGTTTATGTAGCAAATCGTAATGGATAAGTTTCTTGTATGTATAAAACTATCTTAGGAGATCATTCTGTGTGTTTGTGGTCTTGCTTGCTCTCCATTTAAAATTTGAGTTCTTCCTTCAAGTGCACTAAGATACAAAATGGAATATACTTCCTAGATGGTGTAAACTCACATCTTACTAATCATTTATAGTTTGTAAGACCTGGGCTCCAGTGAATAACCGAGAAGATGATCGCAGATTCTCGTGGCCTTGCGTGATATGCCGACAACATTGCATATTGTGGTCGTAGCCTGATTTGTGTTCTTTTCCTCGCCTATCGCTTTTTAGTTGCCTAACACGGTACTTTGTCTTTATGTGGTGGACCTTGAACTTGCTATGGGAAGGCATAATGACACTCAAGAAAGATGCTTTAATGTGCAAGCTATTGTGTACATATTTGGAGTCTCTAGTCTAGTCGTTATTTCTTGCAAATTCACCGCTTGCAAGTGATGTATTTTTTATTTATTTGCTCTACTTTTATATAATTTTACGCCTCGGTATTATTGGTCGCCACCAAGCCCTTGAAGCTATAAAGATTGCAAGTGATGTTGGTGAACCAATTCTCAAGAAGGATGCTTTTTTGATGCATTGATCGCATGATTTGTATCGTATGTTTTAAAAATTTTTTTCTTATTAATAAATTCTCATCAGATATTTATTTTTATTTTTCTTCCAAAGCATAAACATCCTCTATATTTGTTGAACTTAGTGGACATGCCCAACAATTCTATTTTTTTTTCAATTAGCCTTGTACCATGATTTTGCTTAGGTCAAGATCGAGGGAGGTCATCACAATGTGAAGTTTGTGGAGAAAATGCCACATTCAATCGGGGTAAAAGCTACTTCAAGAGTTTGACTACGAGAAATTCACACGATCTCCCTCATTCATGGTATGTTTATGTTCTTTATTTCCATTTTAGGTCGCACATTGTGTTTTGATTAGCTTGTCGGAGATTTATTTGGTCTTTAAAAGTGAAATTTTTATGTTTTTCTCTCAACAACTTCTTGTTTCATAAATAGATCCAAGATTTTTGTCTGGAACTATTGAACTGGCTTAAGATAAAATTCATCTCGTGTTACCCAAGTTGTCATACACTCTAAATATCAAAATGGAATTTACAATTTACAAGCCCAAGTCTTTCTCAATCTCTAAAGTGCTTTTTTATAAACCCAGATTCGTATTTTATTGTGGAGTTCTATATTGATTTTCTTCCTTGTTTTAACTTTTGATACTGCTAGTGTAGAATTTATTCAAGATCAAGCCTAGAGAAACAACCAAATCTCATGAGAACGTGACATAACAAATCACATATTGCAACATAATGCACGCATCGTATTGTTCTATGTGTGAGATACTAAGCATATTTTATAACCTGAATGCATTTATTAGCATTTGTTTTAATACTAATGCCATCAAACTTGCTAGCTAGTTACTTTGTTGTAATACTAATGCCAACAAATCACATATCTCAAAGCTTAGTTACTTTTATTGTTTCCAGTGCATTGGTATAAGGTTAGCTTGGTAAACATTGTGGTGTACTTGAATTGAGTGTTTATATAACTCACTTCCTAGTGTAAACATGACAACCAAAGGAATTAGTTTGAATTTTACTTAACTTCGTTAACCTCGATGGCTTAAAAAGTTACTAAGAATTGTATAGTTTTGAGGGTCAGTTTGAACAATTGATGGATGACAAACATGGTAAATTGATTTCTCGAGCATTTTGTATAGTTTTGTTGCCGGTTTTGTTTGATTTTTTTTGATTGTTCTAGTAAATGAGGTAAACCACGGCCAATTTCGATTTGGTTATATGATTTTGTTTGGGTTCGAGTTGAAATGGTTTTCCGAATCGTGATGATCTCGTGTTGAATCGCTTGTCGATCCGCTATACTAATTTGCTATTCTTCTCCGTGTCCGCTGCGGATGTTGTTGCCGCCGGTCGGAGATGTTGTGGTGATGTCCGTGATGGTGATTGTTACGATGAGGTGCGGTGTTGTTGGATGTTTGCCGGTGTTGATGTTTGGAAGGGTGCAGACTTTTTGTCCAATCTGTAATAGATCGGGTTTTATTAATGGGGTTGTCATTAGGTGTAAGTTCGGGAAACCGTGTTTTGGATGGAAGGGTATGGAGGATATTTTGTGTGATTTCATATCAATGTTATTAGTTTGTTATAGTGGTGCTTGAGGATGCCTCTTGTAAAACCTGTAAATCTTTTAAAAAATTATAAATGAGTTTCAATTATTTTTGTCATGCAAATTTGTCATTAAAAGTCAAGCTTTCGACAAATAACTTGTCGGTAAATGTGTAGCAAAAAGTTTATTTTGCCCACTCATATTGTGTTGCTAAAAGTGTATTTTTTACCAATGCCAATTTGTCGCTACAAAACTAAAGCTTTATCGACAACCAAATCGTTATAAATGGCAACATTTACCGATGTAAATGTGTCGTTAAAAGTTACTTTTCCCCACTCATATTGTGTTGGTAGAAGTGTATTTTTGCCAATGTCAATTTGTCGCTGCCAAAAGTAAAGCTTTAGCGACAAACAAATCGTCGAAATGGCAACATTTACCGATTTAAATGTGTCGTAAAAGTTTACTTTTACCGACGATATGTTGTTAAAAGTATATTTTTGCCCATGCAAATTTGTGTCTAAAAGTGCCACACAATCATCATATTTGAATGACTTTTACCAACGCAAGATAAATTGCCGACGATGATGGAGGCTTTTAGTTTAATTATGTTCGCCGCTAAAGGTATTACTTTACCAACGCAATGATAATTTCCGCGTAAAAACTTTTGCCAACTCACTTTTGCCTACGGGTTGCCAACGTAGCTTTTGTGTGTCGGCAAAACTCTTTGCCAACTAATTTTCCTTTTAGCAACATATTTTGTTGCGTGCTAAAAAATGTAATTTCTTGTAGTGAGCCCACCCAAAGCAAAGCTCGGGTCGGCTTGTGTTAGGCCTCATGGGTTTCGCCAAAATTCAGACCGTGGGATTAACCCACGAGCCGTAACATTAGGCCCGTGCCCAAGAGGTATTTGGGTCGGTGGCGGGCTTGGGCTTGGCTTGAACATTTTTTTCCTATTTTTTCACCAAAATTTTATTTTTTCCACCAAAATGACACTAGGTCTCAAGCCGGGCTTTGAGTGGGCCAGTTAGGCTTCAAAATGATGGCTCAAGGTCCTATGTGCTCTGCCTAGGCCTAATCGAGTCAAAGCCCACATCGGGTCGCTGGCGGGCTTGGTCGGCCCACGAGCCACGGGCCATTTTTACACTCCTAGTGACATATGATCGTGGTGGTGATAGATCTAGATCTGCGTGCCTACTATTTCAAGAAATAAAGGGCTTTTCACGTCCTCATGTTTATGTCGCTCTTGTTTGTGGTTTCGAGCAAAAAGGAGTACTGCCAGCTTTGATGGAAGGAGAAGACGATGGGCCCGTGACGGAGATGGTGGGCTTTGTACAATGGAGGAGCTAGAGAGATGGGAAGATTTTAGAGAGAGAGAGAGAGGGGGTTTGTTTAGGTTTTGGTTTCAGAAATTATATATATATATATATGGATAGTTTGGTTATTTTGTAAGAGTTTGTCTTTATGGATAAAGTATTTTAGAGTGTAAACTTTGGGGAAAAAGAAATCTAAAATTGAAAATATAGACCAAGTGCCCATTATTATTTTCAATAAAAAAAATTAAAGTAGTATTTAATTTTGTAGATCGATGAAAATAATAAAGATATTTTATTTTTTAATTTTAAAGTAAAAAAATTGACTTTTTTCTTGTGTTACCAAAGGGCCCCTCTAGCTTCGTATGAAAAAAAAAAAATTGTCTTATAAGGTTTTAAAAAAAAAATTATAAATCAATGATAAAATGGATTAATTTTGATAATTAAAATTATAAATATTTTCATGTATTTATAAATATTTTGTTCAAATATTACTAATTTGCAATTTCCTCCAGGAATGCATGACATTGCTAGCCACGTGCAAGCAAATGAGTGCATGTCCGTTCCGTTTCAAAAAATGGTGGTCTCATGTTTGTTTGATTAATTTCTAAATTATGTGTATTTAAACTTTCAATTTCGGTTGGTAGCTCGAAAAAAAGGAAGGCTCGAATGGCCTGAGTCCAAAACGACGTCGTTTTGGGTTTTTTTTTTTTCCCCCTTTTCTTTCTCGTTTTTTCAAAGATGAAGAAGATGAAGGTGAAGAAGAAGAAGAGACAAGAAAGAGAGAATCAACACATCATCATCTTCAACAACATCAACACATCATCATCATCAACAACAACATCTTCATTAATATCATCATCATCATCAACAACATCTTCATCATCATCATCAAAAAAAAAATAAAAAAATTCCCCTTCATCTTCAGATCCAGATCTACTGGAAAGGGGGGGGAAAGTAGAGAAAACAGAGAAGGCAATCGACGATACCCACCGGCAGATAGAGAGAGACACCGACATCACCGCCGATCTTCCTTCTCTTCCCCGCCGCCATCACGCTCTCTCTCTCTCTCTCTCTCTTTCCTCTTCTCTTCCCTCTGTTTGTATTTGAAAGCAAGAAAAAGAAAATATAAAAAAAAATACCCAAAACAACGTCGTTTTGGGTATTCAAGCCAATTTCGAGCCACCTTTTTCGAGCAACGAAGTATTATTCTTAAACTTTCAAGAGTAGGAAATTGTGGATTGTCCAGACTTCTACGCATATATGGGTGTACAAGTCAAATGCCATTGTTTGTAGTCTCAGAATATCGTGTTTAGTCGATGAATTTTGATAAGGAATCTAAAATGAAAAATGAAAAAGATAAATAAAACATAAAAATATATTTGTATTTTATTTAATTTTACACATTTTTTTTTTATTTCTTTTTCTAAATTCATTCACAAATCTTCTAAACAAACACAACATTAATTTATATAGTTCACAACACATGCAAACAATTTTAGTTAAACTAGTCAAAAAATTAAAGATTTAAAAGTTCTATTCCTCATCAATTAAAATAGTCAAAGATTCATTCAACTTCAGAGATGGATTGTTTTTCTTAGATTGTACAAAAACATTCAAAAAAAAAAAAACTAAAAAAATCAACCTTAAATTAGGGGTGAGTAGTGAATATATTGATCCGCCCAAACTCGAATCGAACTAATCGCGCAGATTTTGGACGGATGTATGATGACGAAGTGACGGTCATAATTGATTTTTTCAATCTGCCTAGTTTTGGAAGGATGGCGGATTTGAGATTCTTTTGGCAACCAAAGCGCCAAACCCGAGCACCACCTAGTAATTTGTAACACTTTTTGTATTTTAAATTTATTTAGATATTATGTTTGTATTTTCAATTGAAAAAAAGAATTTAAATATTTTATTGAAAAAGAGTTTTTTTAACTTGAATATATTTTTGAATTGAAAAAATAAATGTATTATTTATCTATATTTTTTTATTTTTAAATCTAACTCTAAGAATAATAAATAAAAAAGATGATATATGTTGGTTTGTTTTTTGTTTCCAAAAACAGATATAGATGTAACAATACAGAGACATACAATCTCTACTACTGCTCTGTTCATGATTTTGGTGGTTTGAATTGTTTTTATATTTTAAGACCACGGATTGTAATACTTTATGTGGATGAGGCATGTGGTGATTGTAATATTCTAAAGTTTCAAACTTTCTTACTTTGGATGAGGCATGCAGTGATTGTAATATTTTTTTAAGCCATTAACTGTAATACTTTATTCTTTTTTTTTTTAAAGAAGTGTACAAGTTGAATTATGTTGAAAATTTATAAAATTTTAAACCGCCAAACCGATTCGTACCTATCTACCAATCCGCTCAATCCACATCTATGATTGGCGGATGTGGATTGATTTTCTCTAATCCGCAATCCGATGAGATGGATGACGGATTAGAGATTCCGTAACCACAACCGACCCGTGCCCGCAACTGACCCGTACCTACCCCTACCTCAAATGATCTTTAAAACTTTTAAAATACACACGCACAGAATAATTAATCCTTTATGCGTCATGAAGCATTTCTATCCATAAGATACTTTTATATTTTAAATTTGTGAAGGAATTTGTAAGACGAAAAAAGATTTGTTAAAAAATTAACCTTTACAAATTTACAGTTTCATTAAACCAGAATTTCCACTTGAGAAGCACTACTCTTGTTTTTGTAGCAAAAAGTAAGTCATGAAACTGAATTAATCATTAGTTTTCAAGTCAAGATTGCAATGATGTGCAACAAAAATGGAATTATTCTTTTGTTAAAGGGATTGATAAATTGAACTGGTTGTCCATTCATGCATGGCAAGCATTATTATCCTTATTTGCAATAAAACAATCATGTGCTCAAGTATTTTCAGTTTTAAATTTTTTTGTCCTGTTTTCTTGTCTAAAATATTTATAATGATTGTGAAAATTTTTAAAATATAAGAATTTATAAATATATTTCATAAGAAGAGTTTAGTGAAATTTAAAATGTAAGATCATGTTGTTATATGATTCTTTATTTCAAAACACATGTTATCTTATTTTAAATTCCCATCTTACAGTGGTGATGTGACAAATTAATATTGTATTTGATTGAAAGATTTAAGAATAAATTTGAAAAAGAACGGAGAAAAATGTATGAAACTACATGAAATGTAAGTATATTTTATTTGCATTTGACCTCCTTTTTTCTTTCCATTTCAAATTCATTTCCAAATCCTTTAATTAAACAGTGTAAGTGAATTTTAATTGGTAAGAATTCCACAACGTCTAGTGTGAAAAAGAGATTTTTGATAGCTAAACCATGCAACTTGCAAAAGTATCACCTGATCAACTTGTTCGTTAGTGAAAGCAGCGACTGCATTTATTTTATTCATTTGACTATTTATTCAATAAATATCACATATATTTATTTATTTCATTATGGCCTTTATCATACTCAAGATAAGTCAATTATATTTTAGGAGGGAAATTGATAAAACAACAACGTAGCCCGTTATAATTCCTATCAACTGGGCAGGCACTTGCGTACCACATTGTTGCTACTGTCATTCAATGAATGACAAATTTCAGACCACAAACATGTACAAACACAACAAATAATTAACAGGAGAGAGAGCATCATAATTTATTAAACACGGTGTTTGTTACTATTTAAAAGAGTTTATTATATATTATTTTAATTTGAAAGTTTATATCATATTATTTAATATAATTTTTTCTTATAATTTATTAGGTAGAAATAACTTAAATAAGTTTTAAAAAAAAATTTAATTATTTAAAAATTAAGAAAGATGTGTTTTTAATTTTACTTTTTAATTACTAAATTTTAATTTCTAATAAGCCTCACCAAATATGACCATAGTACTAAATACTATGACCACAGGAGAGAGGTCTTTTCCTCTGACCCCAAATACTCATATATATTAGCACTCTAAAAACATTTGGAAGAATAACATTTCAGTGGACATTAATGATGCGGTATATAAATATTAATAATTAAAATTTTAAATTTTTTTATGAGTTTGTAATAATTTTGTAAAACGACCACTGTGTGGTAACGAGCAATATATATATATTTTTTTGGTTAAAAAAGAGGAGTCGTTCAGGCTTAGTTAGACGCCATTCGAGCAAAGAAATCGGTTGATGCGAAATTTAGGGGTGTCACACTAATGGAAGATTCGAATCCGGGTAAAACAAGTTTTGGGTCCTGTTCTATCCACTGAACCCAACCTCAGGGCACTAATGAGTAATACTTTATCTATTTAAAATCTTAGTAACAATTATACTAAAAATATATATGTCCAAATATAATTGAATGTTTAAATGTCAGCTTGTTTGGTTTTGTTTTTCTGAAAACAGTTTTCAAAAAATTTTACTTTTTATTTTTCATATTTTTTATTTTTACTGAATTTTTAAAAATATTTTAAGTAATTTTTTTTAATTTTTAGCCACTTAACATAAATACACATAAAAAGTATAATTTTTGTGAAAAAAATCTTTTAAAAATTCAATAAATATCAAAAATACAAAAAAATACGAAAATTTCATATATTTTTTGTATTTTTAGGTATTTGTTAATTTTTAAAATATTCTATCACAAATTTTTTATTTTTAGATACATCTAAGTAAAGTGCATCTAAAAAGTAAAAAAAAAAAAAACTTAAAATTTTAAAAATATTCACTAAAACAAAAACAAAAAATAAAAAACTCAATTTTCAAAGAACTTAATCCACAAAACTTAAACCAAACACACTTTCTTTACAACAATCACATTTGGCATCTTGTATTTTTAATAAGACTTTTGGAAAGATTAGTATTTGTATAATTATTCTTGTGATAATTCCCCCAAAACATTTTAGATTAACAACGTGGTACACGTGGATAATGATTATTATAAATGAGAGTATCGTATTGGAGGTAGAAAAATGATATACAAATCTATTTTGAAAACTCACTTTTTGGACCCAATGATATATAAATGAAATAATTGATGGATGAATAGAAAAAATATGAGAGAAAGATTCTAATAATATAGAAATAAAATAATTGATGGATGATTAAAAAAAATATGAGAGAAATATATGCCTTAAATATTTAAAATACTGCCAAATTATTAATTTTTAAAAAAAAATGACATCTTTTTACTTCAATAACACTATTTTTTTTTGGCTTCAATGTGTACACAAATCTTAAGACAATGTACAACATAGGGTGTTTCAACATAGGGTGTTTTAGGGAGCAAATAAAAAGTTAGTTTTTAATTTTTTATTTATTTTAGATCATATCATCTCTCACATTTTTTATTTATAAAAAGACAAAATAAATTTAAAAAATTAAAAAATTAACTTTTTATCAACTTCTTAAAACACTACACAGTCAACGTGACATACTTCAATAATACTAATTTTTCAAGCGTACACATATGTTATGAAAATTATTCAATACTTTCGGAGTACCATGTGTCGATACTTTAACCTAATCACCAATTACTTAACCTCATATTGTTTTCTTATTCCTAACATAATGGGTCTTTATACCTCTCCACCAATTAAAACTTTATAAAATACTTCGTGGCCATACTCCGCTATCTTAGGACAATGTACGACACAGTCAACATGACATACTCTTCTATTAGCAAGATTCTCAGTAAGGACGAGATAGATAGCATGGGGTGGTTGTATATGATTCTCTATAATTGAAATGTGTACTCTTACAAATTTTCATTTATTTGCGTTGAGACCGGTTTGGTTTAATTTGTGAAAGATGGAAAGAATCATCTTGACCGCAAACAATATTATAATTAGGGGAAGGATTAAGGAAAGACCACACAGCCACACCAACCAGAAGCTTGAAATCTTGAAGAATTCAATGGTGACCTAGAACTTTGGCACATTCTCTTTCATGGTAAAAGCATAACTAGCAAAGAAAGTAGCCAGGCCAAGCAAAGGAAGTGTGCGGGGACAAAACGACTATTTCTTAATAATCGACCATAAGGGAAGCGAGCCAACCATACTCATTTGTGAATCATTTGTCATAAACATGGCGGAGTAGAAAGCAACAGGGATTCGATCAGGGCACAATATTATGTCTCGAACACTGAAAGATTCATTTTTAGAGTAAGAGTGGTTTAAATTGAAAACACTTGTATATGTGGAGCTACCAATTAGAACCGAGCCTGTCAGTAACGAATAGAAATTTAAGAAGCCCTTGTTTATGTTTTTTTGAACTTCTGATTATGATTCTGATTCATTTTCTTTAGGCAGATCTAAGGCCGTGTAATTCCTCTCGTTATTCATAGCGTCGACCGGGAGCAGAGATCCATTTGCAGTAGTATTGTCTCCGGGAATCAGGTTACTACAGAGCTGAAATATCAAACGAATTAATTCGCAGTTTGTTAATAGCAGGCAGTACTAACAACACCACCCAAATTCTCTTATCACTGAATATTATCGATGTGACATCTCGATGATTTGAGAATTTCGGTGTTCCTTTCTTTGAGTTTGAACTTGTGCAAAGAGAGACAGTGAGGGCTCACCTCGATTACACTGTCAGCAGGAACAGGTCGATTTTCACGGTGATCATGATACGCGCCGATATGACCATCCTCGATCGCAGGGGTCTCTTTAAAATCAGTGCTGTTGTCGTTTATGGCAGCCTCGGACATCAGTATCTGAGCCATATCCATTTGATGGTGTGGAAGAGGGACGTAGTGCTCCGGGAGGAGAGGGAAGGGTTCAATATGCATGGTATTTACAAAAAAAATAAAAAATAAAAAAAATAAAAATAAAAAAAAATAATAAAAATTGGAGACTACATGAAATTAGGCGTGTGTGGTTGAGTTCATGCAATTTCACAGAAAAGAGAGAAAATTCAATGACGTTATATTTAGTTGGAGGATTTGGAAAGGAATAAAAAAAAAAAGATATATGAAATTAGATAAAATTTAAATATATTTTATTTTCATTTTACCTAACTTTTCTTTTTCCCTTTCTAAATCTCTTTCCAAATCATCTAACTAAACACAACATAAATGTATCTATTGGAGTTTATACATGTTCTTGTACGAAGAATAGCATAATTTCAAAGATCTTTGGTTCTTCATTTGCTTTGTATTTGTATTTGTATTTTAGTTTAATTGCATTTTTAGTTCTAAGGTATGAATCCTCTATTATCTTGATCACTAATGTTTAAATTGTGTTAATAGAGTTAGATTTTTCTTTTTATATATTAGTGATTAAATTCACAATTTAAATATTGGAGTCTAACATAACACGAGATTCACATTTTGGAAACTAAAAATATAATTAATCTTTATATGTTTATGAGTGTTGATTTTGTTATTAATTTCTTTCTTTTTTTCTTGATTTAAATTTTGGTAAATTACACTTTTTACCCTAATAATTATTTTTGTTTAGTCACAGGTGAACTTATTGATGCAAAATAATTATTTAATAAGTATTGTACGGGAAAGAAAATAAACCTTCTCGTATAATCCTGTTGATCAAGATTGCGCTCCTCCGTATGTCGTCGCTTTACTCCCTGAAAACACAAATGTGAGCTAGCCAAGTGTGTGTGTGGGATACCTCCGATGCCTAAGTAAGCCAAAGTAGACAAATAGACAAAAAGCTACGTGTGTTCGGGAATCAAAGTTGTGTTACCTCTCCATAGGTGATGTTGTGAGCTTTTGTAGGTTCCGTGGCACAATCCTAGTAGGACTTTACTCCTCCATGTAGAGTCCTCCTAGGAGTTACACTCTGAAAAGATAATGCTTATCCTTCAACACCCTCCTCCTTTGCTTGAACCAAGTAAGATGGTTTTACCATGGTCGGACTTCCATATGACCGAGGTAAGCATGGTTATGCTGAGCCGCAGACTAGACCGAGCTAACTTTAGCTCGGCTCTTCCATTCACTGCTCTTACCTCAGCTTCTCCTGTACTAACCATGGTATGTTCAGACCGAGATAACAAACATCAAGGTCCTGACCAAGCTAAATAGCTAGGTTTAGACCAGGCTAACCACAATACGTCATGGCCGGGCTAACTGCAAAGCTTCCCTAGGCCGGTCTAACTTCAAGGCTCTTTCGGACCGGGATAACAAGAAGGCTCTCTGGGACCGAGATAACAAGAAGGCTCCCTGAGACCGAGATAACAATGGGCTTTACTAGGACCGGGCTAACTATAAGCCCCTTTCATCCAGCCCTTCTTACCGTGGCCCAAAGAACGGCCCACTTACTCGGCGCCCAATTCGGTATAAATTACCCTCTCAATTGCCCTTAATTCCATCTGTAGCATGATAGGGATTACCTGTTTTATAGCAGGGCCAAAACTCTTAGTCTTACGACCGAGCTAAACTCTTAAGCCTTTCCAGCCAAGCTAAAACTCTTTAGCCTTTCAAGCTAAATTAATCGCTCTAGTGTCCAGGTCAAAACGTCTCTTCAATCCACGACAAGCTGAATTGCTTCTCATTCCCGTGACACGTGGCATACTCTGATTGGCCCAAAGGCGGTATTGTCACGTCTTAAGATATCTCGTGAAATTTGAGCAGTCCGTCCTTTTTGTCTTGCCTTCTACACAAAATAATCTTTTTATTTTGAATACGCCATTACACTATTCATCTCCTTCATTCTCTCTCTCTGTATCTCTATTTCTTCAACCCCTAAGTTTCTTTGAGTTAAGTGTTCTTCCTTTGTCGTTGCTTCCATCTTCGATTTTACCATAATTTGTAAGTAACTCAACCTTCTAACTCCTTTTGGTTGATTTTGCACCTTTTGCAATACATTACATGTTTTCAAAACACACTATACTGCTTCCATTTCATTTAGCTTTGTGTTTGCCAAAAACTTAGTAATAGAACCACTTGGATTCAAGAAATAATATGAGAAACACCTGTTTTGATCCAAAATCATAATATAACCAAACTGGGAAGTTGTTTGTAGTGGATGTCAATCTAGCCAGGCTATCAACCAGACTAGCACTTCACGCTAAACTAGTAGTTTCACCACGTCAAACCACCTTTTGCTTTATTTAATTTAGCGAGCTATCGAACTGCATTAGAGTGCATGCAATAGTAGGCTTGTAAGCCTCAACCTCGTACGAGCTACAACTTGGGGCTAAACCGAATTTTTTAGTTCGAGACGAACTAAGAATCACGCCTAGTGTCTCAACCAGGCTAGCAAATCCTTCGTTCACACCGAGCTAATAGACCCCTTCCTCAAACCGAGCCAAGCCACGCAGCAACTTCACATAGCCGAGCTAGGACTTCATTTATCTTGCCTGTATTTCTTTTAGCACGGTCCAATGATCGGTAACAACACTTTTCTTTTTCACTTTGCGGACTTAGGTTGCCGGGCACTCCTTTGAGTGCTCAGCAGAGCTACTCGGCATTATTCTCGGCCAGAGCCAAAACTCAGATTTAATTTATTCATAACTTAAACCATAAATGGGAAAGTATAGGTTTTTAGTAAACACACCTGGTGGTATGGCCGAATTCCGAAAGGATTACGACATCCCTGATGATGTTCACCTCACTTTAGCCGACCTAGATATCAGACCATGAGGAAACCAAGGTTTTGTCCCTTTTCATGTTATTTCCATTGTGGAGTGCGGTCTACGCTTCCCTGTACTGCCCTTACTCTATGAATTCCTTAGGCAAACCAGACTCTGCCTTACCCAACTTTCCACCAATTCTTACTGCATAATAAACGGAATAGCCGAGCTAAACCGCCGGGCTGGACTTAACCTCGGTCTAGCCGAGCTCTTCCACCAGTATTCCATAGGATCAGCCGAAGATGGCTAGGTTTACTACTTACGAATAAAGCGCCGGCATGAAAAAATAATAAAGGACACAACGGTCAAAGACTTGAATGATGATGATTTTTTCTGGGTATCTGGGAATTTTGAAGACCAGCAAGCCCAGATCCCCGCCCGCAGTATAAACTGGAACAAGGGTGTAGTCAGTAGGGTTACCTCGGCTTTACTGCATTCTTCTCGTTATTTCGGTTTTCTGATTGTGAACCGAACTAACTGTTGTCTTCTCTTTTGTAGATAGGAACTTTCTCAAGTCCCAATATAGCTACTAACTTGAGGCAGCCGACCGCCATCGATATCGGCAAAGTTGGGTGACCTCTTGAATTTTGAGCCGACCTACCGATACAACGGCATGCGAAAGACCAAAGTAACTGATTTCTTGTGGGAAACTTCACCCAAACCGGACCTAACCTTGCCCCAGATCAGTTAATCCTCTAAGCTATAGAATAAGAAATGGCCAAAAATAGAGCCTTGCAACCCTCTTGGCAAAACAAACCCAACCGGGGTACCACCAGCCGATCAAACTTAAGGGACCGTGGTGGCCCTTCCTTCTCAACAGCCCTCATCATCTCGTCTAAAAAAGCGTGCCCGGACTACCCAAACCGAGCAATGTCTCATTGATGAAGATGAAACCGTGGTTCCTAAAACCACTCCACCAACTCCGCCACCGAGCCCACAGCCGGAGCGTTCAGACTGAGCTGGCTCTTCTAAGTGGGTTCCAAAGATGTCTTTCCAAAACCGGGCTATAAAGGACACTGATTCAGTGGTTGCTGAGAAGGACCACTTGATGGCATTCAACCTCACAAAAAGTGTTTGCCTTCTTGCCGACATGGATCACCATAATCACTTAACCGAGCTGAAGGCCATTCGCTCGGCCACGAAGTCCATGGTTCCGGTAAGTAGCCTATTTGCCTATCTCCTGATTTTTCCAACTGTCTGCCCGGTCTAAAAGTTACTCTCTATCCTTTTGCAGGCTATACAAAAAAGCCACATCGCTCACAAGCGAGTGTTGGAACTTAGGAAAACAACAAAGGAGCCATGGCGGAAAATTTGAAGCAAAATGGCAGAAATGAAAGAAGCCCAGCAGAAGGGTGAGCTAGAGGCGAGGTAACCGTCTGATCGGACTAGTTACATGACTATCTTGACAAACAAAGGGCCACGACGTGATGAAGGATAAATACTGCAGTGGCCAAGCTTGAAGGCAAAAAGCCGAAATATGAGCTTGAGAAGAAGCTAGAGGATCTGAGGACCAGGGGCTTCAAAGAGGGTGAAGCCCTATATATTAGCGATTAATGAAACGCAAAGGATCTCTTCTTCAAATGCGGGTGGAGGGGTCTTTGTGGAAGCTTCGGTTATGGGCACGAGCGAGGTCTTCAATCCTCCTCGATTTCATCACGAGCTCCTTTGGCAGATCGTTGCTACCACTCAGCAACAATTTCTTGAAGATTCAGATGATGAAGAAGAGATTGTGCCCAAAGATACCCCGGTTGTCAATGATCCTCCCAATCAGACAGCTCGATTGGAGCCAACGGTGGAAGACCTGACTGACGAGCTGCTAACTAAAACCGTGCTTCCAACCGAGACCGTGCTCCCAACCAAGACCGTGCCCCCGACTGAAACCGGGCTTTGAGATGAACTTGATGCTGATCTTGATGATCTGTTTGCTTGAATCTATGCATTTTCTTCTTTTTTGCTTTTGGACAATTATAACTGAAAGTGAGGCCCCACCCTTTGTACTTGCTTTGAATTTTCAATGAAGTTTGCTTTTTTTTTTTTACTCCAACTCTTATTTACTGATTTCTATTCTTGTACTTTACTTTCTAACTAAAGTATTGGATGATTCTGACATTGTCTTGCGAGATACTTTATCCGGTCTTAACATTGCAACTACAAGTATACTTGCCAACCACTCTTTAGCGAGATCTTTACCTCGGTGAAGATTACCAAGAGTTGGTTTAATCTAGCCAACCACTCTTTAGCGAGATCTTTACCTCGGTGAAGATTCAAAGTTGGTTTAATCGACCAACCACTCTTTAGCGAGATACTTACCTCGGTGAAGAGTACCAAGAGATGGTTTAATCGGTGACCACTCTTTAGCGAGATCCTTACCTCGGTGAAGAGTACCAAAAGTTAGTTTCATCGACCAACCACTCTTTAGCCGAGATCCTTACCTCGGTGAAGAGTACCAAAAGTTGGTTTAATCCAACCACTCTTTAGCGAGATACTTACCTCATTTGAGTACTAACGATTGGTGTAATCTAGCCAACCTCTAAGTTGGTTATTCACCTTAACTTAGAATAAAGTGTTTGGTTATTCCAACCAATAGATCACGAAGCACAGATTCTTATCACGGGCTTAGGAAGGGTGTTGGTTTTCAAACCAATAAATCTGCTTTGGATCCTTATCTTGGGCTTAGGAAGGGTGTTGGTTTTTCCAGCTAATCTCTAGATTGGTTTTTCCAGCCAACCTAGAGTAAAGTGTTTGGTTATTCCGACCAAACGTCCTGCAGCCTGGATCCTTATCCTGGGCTTAGGAAGGGTGTTGGTTTTTCCGGCCAACCTCTAGATTGGTTTTTCTAGCCAACCTAGAGTAAAGTGTTTGGTTATTCCGACCAAACGTCCTGTGACTGGATCCTTATCACAGGCTTAGGAAGGGTGTTGGTTTTTCGACCAACCTCTAGATTGGTTTTCAGCCAACCTAGAGTAAGGTGTTTGGTTATTAGGCCAAAAGCGATCTGCACTGGATCCTTATCACGGCTTAAGAAGGGTGTTGATTTTTCCAACCAACCAAGTTTTCAATGCTCTAACTCACTAAAATAACTTTTACAGAATAAAACACTTATGCTGAAAAGAAAACTACTTGTTTTATTGGGGAAAAGAAAAATTGCAAGTACTTGAAAAAAAAACTAAAAATAAAATAGTTTGAGATTGGCAGTGTTCTATGGCCTGGGAATTGCCTTACCGTCCGCATCTTCTAAGTGGTTTGCCCTTTGCGCTAATCAGAGCCACTTTGTAAGGCCCTTCCCAATTAAGTCCTAACTTCCCATCTCCTGGTACCAAGGTGTTTCCCATCACTTTGCGCAACACCCATTCTCCGATCTTGAATTACCTTGGATGTACTGTCTTGTTGTATTTCCTAGATAACTCTTGTTAGTATGAGGCAATGTGAACCAGTGCTCTTTCTCTTCTTTCTTCGGTGAGGTCGAGCTCCAGTTATAGCTTCTCCATTCAAGTCTAGATCAAAATTTTTGCTTCTAATTGTGGGAGGCCAACTTCGATCAGGATTCTTGCTTCCATGCTTCGTAGGCTAAGGAGAATGATGTTTCTCTGTTGATCGTCGAGGTGTGGTGCGGTAAGCCCATAAAACATGAGGAAGTTCCTCGGCCCACTTGCCTTTTGACTTTTCTAACCTTTTCTTCAATCCATCCAAGACAACCTTGTTTGATGTACAGCAGCCATTTGCTTGGGGATATGCCAGCGTAGAATTGTAGAACTCTATCTTGTATTCTTCACAAAGGCCTCTAAAGATTACGCCATCAAAGCGAGTGTCATTGTGCGATATTAGGGCTTTAGGTATCTTGAACGAGTGATGATATTACGCAGACGAACTTCTTCACATCTTTTTCTTTGATTGATGCCAATGTACGCTTCCACCCACTTTGTGAAGTAGTCTGTTGTGAGAAAGAACTTCTGTTGCGAACCTTTGTTGGAAGTGGTCCTACTATGTCCAAGCCCCACATTGCGAAAGGCCATGGGCTAGTCAATGGTAGGAGTTCTCTGGCTGGCTGATGTATTTGGTGTGCGAACTTCTGGCATTTCTCGCACTTCTTCACATACTTCTCTAAGTCTGCTTGCATGTATGGCCACTAGTATCCTTGCGAAATGGCTCTATAAGCTAACGATCTTCCTCCTTGGTGGCTTCCGTACACACCTTCGTGTATCTCGAACAAGAATGCTTCCACTTTGCTGGGGTGGACACACTTTAGGTAAGGTCCTGAGAATGACTTTTTGTACAATGCCATAGAAGGGGAGAGCCAAAATCGCTGCGACTTTGCTCTAATTTTGTTGGCTTCTTTCTTTTCTTTCGGTAAGACGCCATCTTTTAAGAATAGTATGATGGGATCCATCCATGAGGGGCCTAGCTCGGCGCAACATACCTCTTCTGCTTCGGGGTCTTCGATGCTTGGTCTTGGTAAGTAGTCAATTAGCAACGGATGAGGGATGGATGTATCTGCCATTGAAGCAAAGCCTGCTAGTTCGTCTGCTCTGCTATTTTTCTTCCTGCCAATCTGTTCTATCCTTACTACTTCAAATTTTTTGATCTTTTTTCTGACTAAGTCTTGGTACTTAGCCATCCTGTCATCCTTCGCTTCGTAATCGCCTGAAATTTGATTTACCACCAGCTGTGAGTCGCTGTAAATCATTCGCTCAATGGCCTTCATGTAGGATGTTGCTTTTAAGCCTACAAGAAGCGCTTTATACTCCGCTTCGTTGTTTGATGCTGGGAAGCCAAGGTTGACTGCTTGCTCCATAACTAGGCCGTCTGGTGAGATGAGGACTATGCCCAGTCCTGTGCCATGCTGATTGGATGCTCCATCTACGAAGAGCTTCCACATCTCTCCAACGAACAACTTCCAGCAAGTGGAGGGATCAGATGATGCCGTGGGGTCAAGAATGTTGCTGGTGTTTTCTTCAAGGTCCATGCTTGCTGTTTGCCCCTCGCTATCTGATTGTACCAAGTCTTTATTTGTTGGTGAGTCTTGGCTTGGTGTAGCATGGTTCGCTTCTTCCTTGCTTTCTTTACTCTGGTCTGCCTTGGGGTCTGACTGAGTATCCTGCACTAGGGGTTACGCTATTCCGGTGTCAACTTCCATCCCTAGTTCGATTGTGTCGATTAGGGTCATTGGTAGATATGATGACTTCCTAGGGTAAATTCTGCGACGAAGTCTGCCAAAGCTTGGGCTTTTATCGCGATTCTGGGCTGGAACTTGATGTCGAATTGTCCTAACTCTACTGCCCACTTCAAGATTCACCCAGAAAAGTTCGCCTCTAAAACAAGGCTTTTAATGGGAAAGCTGTGAGGACGACAATGGTGTGGGCGTGAAAGTAGTGTGACAACTTCCTTGAGGCCATCATCAAGGCCAAGGCCAGTTTTTCCAGTGGCAAGTACCTTGTTTCGGCGCCTAACAATGTCTTGCTGACATAAAAGATAGGCATATGTTGGATTCCTTCCACATGGACCAACACTGCGCTAATTGCGTGCTGAGAGATTACCAGGTACATGAAGAGTTCTTCTCCAGGTATTGGGGTGACAAGCAGTGGTGGAGAAGACATGTATTCTTTCAAGCTTTTGAGGCGTGGTTGCATCCTTCGCCCCACTCGAACTTGGCTTTTAATGCTTCAAAAAATGGTCGTAGTCTGTCTGACGACCGACTAATGAATCGGTTGAGTGCAGCTGCCATGCCGGTGAGATGCTGCACTTCTTTTACTGAGTTAGGCCTCTCCAAATCCTGAATAGCTTTGATGCGGGAGGGTGCGCCTCTATACCGGTTGGTCACCGAAAGCCGAATTTGCGGATCCCACACCGAACGCGCACTTAGATGCATTAAGGCGCAACTTGTGCCTCTTCAGAATCTGGAACATCTCACCAAGGTCTTTTAGATGGTCGTTCTCATCCTTGCTCTTGACCACCATGTCGTCGATCTAAGCCTCCATTGTTCTGCCTAACAACGGCTCAAACATCTTGGTAACCATTCTCTGGAATGTTGCCCTTGCGTTCTTTAGGCCAAAGGGCATGACCTTATAATAATACAGTCCCCTTGGAGTTGTAAAGGACGTGACCTCTTGGTCTGGTTCGTACATGGCGATCTGATGGTAGCCTCTGTACGCATCAAGAAAGCTAAGTCGGTTGTGCCCCGCCGTTAGGTCTAACAGTTGATCTATCCGTGGTAGGGAAGGCATCATTTGGGCATGCTTTGTTGGTTGTCTTATAGTCGACGAGACATGCCATTGCCATTCTTCTTTGGTACCCACGGCGTGTTGGAAATCCATACGGGGTAGTGCACCTCTCGATAGCTCGCTTCTGCGATTTCCCACTTCTTCCGCCACTATCTCGGTATGGTGGAGTGCCGATCTGCGAGTCCGCTGAATGATTGGTCTGGTGGATGGGTGGACATTGAGTTGGTGACAGATGAAGTTTGGATCGATGCCAGGCATGTCGTAGGGTGTCCAGGCGAACACTTCGATGTTAGAGGTCAAGAATTCCACGACCTCTAATCTTTCAGTGCTGGACAACGACAAACCAAGCAAAAAGAACTTATCCGAGTTCTTTTCATCTATTCTTATCTCTACCAAGTCTTCCACCGCTTTTTGATCAGCTGCTTTGCCGACATCTGCGAATAGTTCATTGCTTTCAGGTTCTTCCACTGAATGAACATATCCCTTGGCAGCGCGGCTGTCATTAACCGTGACAAAGTATTGCTTGGACATGATCTGGTCTTCAAAGGCTTCTTCAATTACCAAGAAACATTACTTGATAGTGATGGTAGCAGCCGCTTTTCTGCTGTACAACCATGTTCCGGCACTTGATGTTATGTAATGTGTAAGTGGAAGGTGGACTGAAAATTTCACTTGTTTTCTTTCACTTGCTTCACCTTACTGCGGATAATCTTGCAAATTTCCACATTGTACCATTGAGTTGAATCAATCGGGGGATCTGGTAGTGCCAAGTCTTTAATCCTCAATTCGGTTGTTTGAAGGTGTCGTAGTATATTATCTCGCATGAGCTACCTTGATCTATCAAAATCGCTTGATGTCGTAATCTTTGTTATGTGGCGACTAGTCGTCATTGTGAGGCGATATATTACAGCCAAGTCTCATGCGAAAAGGAGATGACATTCATAGGCTCTGTTCTCCCCTTTTTGATGGTAGGTTGAGCACTTAGTACCTCCCTTAAGTGCTCAGCCTTCTTGATCGACCCTCTGAGCTCGCATACATGCTCAGGTTCGAATACTCCATGTATCACATTGATTACGCCTTGAGGTGGGACGTCAATTAGCATCCCATTGGGGTTATTGTGGTCCTGGGGGGCTGGTTGCGTCCCTCCTTCAATGTATTTATCCAGGTGACCGGCTGCCACCAACTCCTCTAGATGCTGCCTCAATGGTGTACAATTTTCAGTGCGGTGCCCCTTTTCTTTATGGAAGGTGCACCGTGATCTTTCGTCGTAGTCCTTCTGGGCATCTCCAAGCTTGGCAGGCCATCTGACGAAAGGTTCATCGCGTATCTCGCTCAGAATTCGGTAGATTGGCTTTTTGAATACCGTGGTAATGGCAGTGTGGACTCTCAACCATCTTTTTATCCTGGTCTTCTCCGTTGTCCCGCCTGCCTCGTCCGTTTTTGTTTAGAGGCTCTACCGCGTTGACCTTGGCCGCGGTCTTTTTGTCTGGTACTGCGGTTGTGCTAGACTTTGTTTTAGCACGGGCGCCATCCTCTTCCACCCTGATGTGCTGGTGCACTCTCTCCATCAAGGCTTCCATGGTGAGGGGTGGCGTCATGGTAATTGAGTCTCTTAATGCATTTCATTGGAAGGCCTCTCTTGTATTGTGCAATGGCGAGATTGGTGGGGCAGTCCCCAATCTGGTTGAAGGTCTCCCAGTAGCGGCTATTTTAGGATCTTAATGTTTTTTTTTCGCCCATGTCGATGGAGAGTAGCTGATCAATCTCCACCGGGGTTTTGGTGTTCGTCCTGAACCTTGTTACGAACGCCTCCGCCAATTGTGCCCAGGAGGCTATGCTGCCCTCTAGAAGTTTTTCGAACCAAGTCAAGCCTAGGTCACCAAGGCTTGATGGGAAGAGGATGCACATCAAAGCCTCGTTTCGCCTATATACCGCCATAACCTAGCGGAAGTGGCTTAGGTGCATGTAGGGGTCCGTCTTCCCCTTGTACGTGGTGAATTTGGGTTGAAGGAAGCCTGAAGGTAGGGGCGCGTTTTCAATTGCCGGAACGAATGGCGAGGTCTGCAGCCTCGCTAATGCTTTGTCCGTTGGTTCGTAGGCAGGGCGCGGTAATGGCATTCCAACCTCAACGCTTCCATGCGTCAGAAACAAACCCGTGAAGGGCGAAACTTCTGCGAGGTCCGCAGCATACTGGTGTCTTCCTTCCATCGTCCCCTTTCTTCTAGCATGGTTCATAAGTCGGATGATCTAGGCATCTCTGTCTGGCTGGACGATGTCTGGTGCATGCGTGAGGGCCGATAGGTGCTCCCCTCAGTATATGATCTTTCAGTCCTCGTTCTCTCAGACCTGGAGCAACGAGTCCTGGAGGTTCTGGATTGAGTATCGCCTATCCTGAGGCTTCTACTCTCTGCTTGTGATGGTGTGGTATGCCTACCACGGTCTTCTGAATGGCGAGGGGGCGTCTTGTTTTTGTGCCCCTCTCCTGTCGCCACTCATTTTCCCTTCATCTGGTGCTTCATAGACTCCACGTCCGCCGCCATCCGTCGTATCAATTCATCCTGCCCCTTTACGTGGTCCTCCAGAACTTGAGGATCAATCCTCCGCCTTTGTCTATCAGGACTTTGTGAACAAGAGTGACGGGGGCTCTTATTCTGCCTCCCCCTAGCATCCCTCCTGGGGTTCTGTCGTTGGGGTTCCAAGTCCGCCATGGGAGGGATAGGAGGCAAGCCTTCGCGCCTCTCACCTCCTTCTGGGGTTTGTCCATCAATGGCGGAATGTGGAAAATCTTCGTTGTGCGCCATTACTTTTTATTAGCAAGGAAAACTTAATCAAGAGGTTTTGTTCATTCTGTTTTTTCCCACAGATGGCGCCAATTGTACGGGAAAGAAAATAAACCTTCTCGTATAATCCTGTTGATCAAGATTGCGCTCCTCCGTACATCGTCGCTTTACTCCCTGAAAACACAAACGTGAGCTAGCCGGCGGGTGTGTGCCGGATACCTCTCCGATGCCTAAGTCAGCAAAGTAGACAAATAGACAAAAAGCTCTGTATATTCGGGAATCAAAGTTGTGTTACCTCTCCATAGGTGATGTTGTGAGCTTTTGTAGGTTCTGTGTGGCACAATCCTAGTAGGACTTTTACTCTTCCATGTAGAGTCCTCCTAGGAGTTACAGTCCTGAAGAGATAATGCTTATCCTTCAACACCCTCCTCACTGCTTGAACCAAGTGAGATGGTTTTACCATGGTCGGACTTCCATATGACCGAGGTAAGCATGGTTATGCTGAGCCGCAGACTAGACCGAGCTAACTTTAGCTCGGCTCTTTCATTCACTGCTCTTACCCCAGCTTCTCCTGTACTAACCATGGTATGTTCAGACCGAGATAACAAACATCAAGGTCCTGACCAAGCTAAATAGCTAGGTTTAGACCAGGCTAACCACAATACGTCATGGCCGGGCTAACTGCAAAGCTTCCCTAGGCCGGTCTAACTTCAAGGCTCTTTCGGACCGGGATAACAAGAAGGCTCTCTGGGACCGAGATAACAAGAAGGCTCTCTGAGACCGAGATAACAATGGGCTTTACTAGGACCGGGCTAACTATAAGCCCCTTTCATCCAGCCCTTCTTACCGTGGCCCAAAGAACGGCCCACTTACTCAGCTCGGCCCAATTTCGGTATAAATTACACTCTCAAGTATAATATAAAATTCATAACTACCTAGGATTTAAACTTCTATAGTTGAGGTTGTGTTTAATTATGTTGGAAATTCACTATTTATATAGTAAAAAAACATGATTTATTTTTATTGATTTTTATAAGCGTAAAAACAGATAACTGGTATGATACACATATATATTTGCAAAACAAACATTATTATTATTATTATTATTATTATTATTATTATTATTATTATTATTATTATAATAATAATAAAGCACCTAACACCTTCTCCTCGCCTACCACATCCTTGACACCTCTTTCTCCATCCCACTTTCTTCTCGACCACCTATCAACGCCCTTGTCACCATCACCGGACTCTATCATTTCCACCACCACCACCACCCTCTAAAGAAAATGTTCAATAATGTATTGTTACCTTCGGGAAAAAAAGCAATAAACAGATTGATTGAGTTGATTTGTCCCATTCATATTAAACAAACAACATATTTGAATTAATTTGTTATAATAAATAACTCATTTTTTTAAAAATGATAAATATTTTGAGACATCCAAAAAAGAAAAGATAGACAAATAATATGGGACAGAGGGAGTAATCGCCTTATTTGAGAAGTTGATTATTTGACTTTTTGACTATTTTAACTTAACTAAAATAGTTATGTTTAGAAAATTAATTAATTTAATGTTTTCTCAGCAGGAGAGAAAAAAGTAAAAAAAAAATTATTTCTTTATAACTTAACGGAAATTTCTTCAGGATGCTTATTCGAGCCAAAGTAGACGTATACGGAACAACCATAAAACAAAATCGTCGTTTGTGCCTATGGAAATTGACCTTCTTATTAAACAATGCCTTATTTACTATATTTGTGGGGGAAGCTGCCCAAATAACTTCTTCGAAACTCCGTGCGCGGGAAGACAGAAAGAAAGGGAGAGAAAATAACTTTGTAAATTTCAATGGATAAAGAGAGAGAATATAACTCTGGTCTCTTTTGGGAAGTGGGTTATAATTCACTTCCTCTCTCACAAAAAAGCTGCTTATAAGCAGCTTTTAACCAAAGAGTTGATTATAACCATCTTCCCAAAATAGCCCTCTGTATATTTCAATAAATAATATGAGTGAATACAAGGTTCCTTTATATAGGAGAACGAGAAACTAAGCATGATAATGCACAACATGATAATGCACAATATGGTAGTAGATATATACAACTAACACCCCCCTCAAGCTCAAGGTGGTAATGTAGATATCAACTTGAGCTTGGAAAGTAAGTCGAAAAAGTATCCTAGAGGATGAGCCTTAGTGAAGATGTCGACTATCTGATCGGTAGATGTAACAAAGATAAGACGAACAATACCATTAGTAACATGTTGCATGATGTGACAATCAATCTCAATATGCTTAGTGCGATCATGGAAGATATCATTATGTGCAATCTGAATAGTACTGTAATTGTCACAATAGAGGTTAGTGACAACAGGATGAGAAACTCCAATATCATAAAGAAGCCAAGGCCACACAAACTCTTGAGTAGTGTTAGTAAGAGTACGATACTCAGCCTTAGTACTAGAATGAGCAATAAGAGTTTACTTCTTGTTACGCCAGCCAATGAGAGAGTCACCCAAGAAGAAGCAGAACCTTGTAGTAGAACGGTGGCCAGTAGGATCCTTTGTTTAGTCTATATCAGAAAATGTGTGTAACTGTAGAGAAAAATCTATTGAGTAGTGAATACCATGAAACATAGTGCTTTTGAGATAATGCAAAATGTGAACCAGAGCATCATAGTGCGGAGAACGAGGAGCAACCATGAACTGACTCACAATTTGAATAGCATAGGCAATGTCTGGACGAGCAATCGTTAAATAGACAAGACTGCCAACTAGTTGATGATATAAAGTAGCTTCAAACAACAGGTGATCGTCAAAAGGTATAAGACAAGTTTGAGGATCAACTAGGGTAGGAGTAGTCTTGCAATCGATAAAACCAGCATGAGCCAAGAGATCAAAGGTATACTTGGTCTGGGTGAGAAAGTAACCAGAAGAATCTTGAGAAATTTCCAAGCCAAGGAAGTAGCTAAACGAACCCAAAACTTCCATCTCAAACTGGCGACTGAGGAACTATTTCAGACTAAAGATACCTACTGTGTCATCTCCAGTGATGATCATATCATCCATATAGAGAAGAAAAAGAATAATACAATGCTCTGTCTTATATATGAATAGAGCAGAATCATAGGCACTGAAGGAGAATCCAAAGTCACGAATGGTAGAACTGAACTTGGTAAACCAAGAACGAGGAGCTTGTTTCAAACCATACAAAGCACAACAAAGTTTGCAAACTTTGGTTGACGAAATTGAGGAACCAAGAGGAGGTTGCATATAAACTTCCTCAGTGAGATCACCATTGAGAAAAGCGTTTTTAATAGCCATCTGACAAAGACTCCAATGGTGAACAGCAACAATGGCAAGGAGGCTGCAAACTAAAGTAAGATGGGTCACAGGAACAAATGTTTCCTTATAATCAATCTCATATTATTGAGTAAACCCCTGAGCAACAAGACGAGCTTTGTAATGCTCAATGGAACCATCAAAATGGGTTTTGATCTTGTAAACACATTTGCAACTAACAACACTCTTGCCAAGTGGAAGGTCAACTACATCCCAAGTATGAGTTTTATTTAACACATGCAGTTCATTAGTCATAACTTGCTACCAAAGAGGGTTAGAGCAAGCCTCTCGACATGAAGTAGGTTAATAAGAAGAAAAAATAGTAGAACCAACAATGAAATCACGAAGAAGGACAGAAGATTGTGTTACCCGAGTAGAATGACGAAGAGGTACCTCTAGTGTAGAAGATGATGTAGTGGAATCAAGAGATGCATGAGGCTCACTGTGAGAGGGAATGAAGATAGAACTAGGAGGTGGAGCAAGAGTAAGAGCAGAAGCAGGAGCAGCAGTATGAACAAGAACAATAGTAGGCTCATATCAAGCTCATCAAACAGAAGAGAAAGATTTGTAAATAATGGTGTAGTGGGAGAAGTGGACAAATGAAACTTAGATATAGAGAAGAATATCTTGTGTTTCCAAAATACCACATGACAAAAGACACGGAGATGACGAGAAAGCGGATCTTTATGTTCAATCCCATACCCCAAGAAGCAACACAAACAGGCACGAGGTTCTAATTTGGTACGCTCATGTGGTTGAAGAAGAACAAAACAAACACATCCAAATACACGAAAACCAGTATAGGCAGGAAGTGCATTATATAGACGCTCATATGGGGTTTGATTATTGACGGTAAGGGAAATGAGACGGTTGATAGTATAGACGGTTGTGAAAACAACTTCCCCTAAAAAACGTTCATGACAAGAATGAGAGATTGAAATAGCACGGGTAGTGTCTAAGATATAGCAATGTTTGCACTCAGCTCGACCATTTTGATGAGAGGTACCAGGACATGAATAATGAGAAAGTGTACCATTTGGACGAAGGAATCTTAAAAAATAAGTTTCTTTGTATTCTTGAGCATTATCAGTACGAAAAAATTTGATAGTGGAAGAAAACTAAATTTTGACTATTTATAAAAAATCATAATATATTTGGTGTAACTCAAAGTGAGATTTCAGAAAAATAAACTAGGTAAAATAAGTGAAATTATCGACAAATATGACAAAGTATTTAGATCTCCCCATAGTGATATTAGGTGAAGGCCCCTAAATATCAAAGTGTATGAAATCAAAAGGTGCATGAGACATAGAGGTACTAGTATTAAATGGTAAAACAAGTAGTTTTGTAAATTGACAAGATAGACAGTCTACTTTATCATTTGGAACACGACCTAACTAACCACTTGAAACTAGAGATCGTAAATGACCAAAAGATGCATGACCTAATTGAGAATGCCATAAAGTAAGAGGGGAACTAGTAGTAACAGGAGTAGCAGTATGGACAGGGGAAGTATTGGATGATGGAATGCAAAGATGGATGAGCACGTACAGACGACCAAGTCCACAACCTATTCCAAGTGTCTGTCCCATCTTTGGATCAAGTGCAACACAACCAATTAAAAAAAATAAAATAGTGAGGCCAAGATCACAGAGTTGACCGATAGAAATAAGACTAAATCTAAAGTTGGGAATCAGATAAGTATGAGGGAGAGAGACATTAGAAGTGGAGATATGACCTATATGACTAACATGCATTTGACCTCCCGTAGCTTCATCAATTACACTATTAATAGACCTCCCATGTTACTGGATAGGTACCCACATTGCTTGCTACCACAACTGCCACCTTTATTTTCCTAGGTAAAGTTAACAATTCATGGACAATTCAAGGGAACAACTCAAGCAACATTTTAAGCCTAATTACCTTATGGCCCATAAATTAGAATTACTACATATCTCCTTTTTTCTTTTCTTTTTCTTTTGGTAACACATAACTATTCCTAGTTTAAATTAATTTACATTTTAGCACATACAATTATAAAATGAAATATATTATTATGTATATATTTATTTATTTATTTTAACGTGGTGTTAAAATAAATTAAACATTTGAGGGGTCACATTTCTCTCCCCCTAAATAGAAGTTTGTCCTCAAACTTGTCGTACCTTAGTTTTCGAAAAGATATGGATATTGAGCTCGTATTTGACTCTCCGTTTCCTATGTAGCTTCTTCGACACGATGATTCCGCCATAAGACTTTTACAAGAGGTATAGACTTGTTTTGGAGAATCTGAACACGATGGTTGAGGATTTGTACCAGTTGCTCCTCATATAAGAGATCGTTTTGAACTTCTAGGTCTTCATGATCAATGACATGTTCTGAATCTCGAAGATATCGTCGAAACATCAACGTATGAATAACACTATGAACGTTGGACAATTCTGTTGGAAAGGCAAGACGGTATGCTACAGGGCCAATCATTTCTAGTATTTCAAATGACTCGATGTAACGTTGATTCAATTTCCCTCATTTTCCAAATTGAATGACTCCCCTTGTTGGTGAGACTTTTAAGAAAGCGTGCTCTCCTACTTGAAATTCCAAATCTCGTCTCTGTGTATCTGCATAGCTTTTCTGATGGCTCTGGGTAGTGTGAATTCATTGTTGGATAAGTCGAATTTTCTCACTGGTCATTTGCACAATTTCTGGACCCAACAACTTCATGTCTTCTACCTTTGTTCAACATATAGGTGTAGGCGAGCCCGAACGTCTCGGGAAAATCCCGTTTTGTTCATTGGGCTCACTACTACAATTCGGACTCAATGTCACGGTTCTTAATCTGATCTTGCAAAGTGCAATGCGAGATTGATAAATCACCAAAGAGTCCAAATCCGGCAAATCATTTTGAAAAACTGATTTTTAGAAAGAAGTGCCAAACATGGACTGCTTTGCCAGATATAGAGTCGCCACCTAAATATTTTATTTTTGGGAATTTAGGAAATCCTGACTCGTGCCTAAGGTCACGTGTTCGTCATCACCAAAGTTACCTCGGCTCGGGAACTTGGGTACGAGAGGGGAAGGTCATGCAATGAGCACCCCCACTCGCCCGATCAAAGATCGGCCTTTACTAACATGATATCTTGTTTTTGAAAACACATGCGCTCTTGTTCTGGTTATTAACCTAGAATTACTATGTGATGCACACAGCATAAGAGTATAGACTGGATCGCCTAAGTTGGAACAAAACATCTCATGTTTGTTTTTTAAAGCGGTTACTACTCGTAAGTAGGCTAAAATGCGGATTTTGCCACCCTCAAGTGGGCTTAGAAAATATGGTGTTTTGTCACTCTCAAGTGGGCTTAAAACTCGCAATCAATGAATTGTTCCAATTCAAGTAATCCAACTTTCACCCACAAGCATTCAGGCAGTTATATCACATAAGCAGTTAGCCTCATGGCAAACATGCTATCATGGCAGTCACTCACACACATGCAAGGATGCTAAAGCATAAACATTTACCAAGTACTCTGAGTCAAAACAAAAGCTATGTTAGAAATCAATGCATAATCCTAGCTCTGTCAAGAATGCCTAATGCAACACATACAAAATGCAACTAAGATAGGCTCGGCTATTCTAAAATGTCATGTGAAATGCAATTTGATACATGTATTCAAACAGGAATTGAAACATAATGCAGTTAGTATGATGCACTGAGCCCGATGCATGCAAGACAGATGAATGGATGCAAACATGCGAGCACAAGGATGCTAATTGAAACATGCCCTAAAACTAACCATTGTAAGCTGGTAAATAAAATGGAGAAAGAAATGGGGGGTTGGAAGACATGCATCACACACACACACACTTATTTACAACAGTTGTGCCCTCTCGACGGAGGGTCCGAATGAATATCTGAGAATCGACTAGCTAATCGCATGACTAATCTAATTAAACTAGTTATTACACAACGAAATGCATAACAAGCTACTGACTAATTATTACACATTTCTAATTAATCAACAAATTAACTAAGTAAGCAATTTAAATAAGCATGTAAACCAAATGAAATAGGCTACCTCAGCTCTGCTTTGGATGACAAAGGATGCATGCATGCTCGAGTCGCCTTGTTAGAAATCGCCATAGCATGATTTGTCTCTGTTTGCAATTGATCTTAGAAACTTGCACCAAGCTCCAGAGAGAAGAAACTCCACCTTGGGAATTTGTAGAGATGCTGCCGACCAGATATTGGCCTTGGAGACCACCTGCCGACCACTTTTTGTGGTGAAAACTAGAAAAAGTGGTCGGCCAGCCACTTTATTTGATTGGCCGACCAGTTTTTGCTACTGGTTTCTGGTTTTCTGCAACAGAGGGCAAGAAAGGGGCATGGCAAAGTATTTGCAACACATGTATGCGCGACCACCCTCCCTGTCATTATATAAGCTCAAGGGAGTGTAGGCTTCGACCCTTGGGCCATCAATCACACATCTCGATACATGATGGCCGAGAAGCCGAATTGCGCGACTCAATATGAAATGAATGCACATAAGAACTTGTAAAGCCTAAAACTCCATCATGTATAATCAAGAGTGTTGGCGACCAGGAATTGAGGCGCGTTTCATCACTTCGAGTATGAAACACCCCTCCTTTCCCATGTTTGGGCTAACTCCTATCCCAAACACAATGCAACAAACATGGCATGCACAATGCGACTTCAAGTATGCAACCTAATGCGATACAACTTAGACATGCAAACATGCAAGGGATGGACATGCAAACATGCGACTAGCATACACAATGCTATGAATTACATGGCATACACGACGCTCATGACACTAACATACACGATGCACGTGGTAACCAACATACATAATGCAATGAAAATGGCATGCACAAATGCAATGATCAATCACGTAACAACATGGCATATGCTACGAACTACATGACATACTCAATGCGTAATGGACTTAAATCGAAATGAATAGGCCTCAGCCATGTCCAAATCAGCGGCCATTGATGATGAAATCAAGGCACCAAAACACACACAAACATGTATAATGCAATGGCCCAAGCCTAAGGCACAAAATACAACTCTCCAAGAGCATTGAAAAGACGAAACATGGAGTACAATGGCAAGTGTTCCAGCACTGAAATGACATACAAAATGACTTCGAATCATGCAAACAACTCACGCAATGCATGTTGAAAGGCTCAAGTATTGAAAGCTAGTGAAGCATATTACACTAGAGGCATGCAAGGCGATGCTCAAATGACCAAACCAACCCCAAACAAACTCTATGCAGGCCAAAACAGTAGCAAAATGAGTTGGGATGATGGCTTTGAAAGGCACAAAAATGGGGCTCATGCAATGGCTCACAAATAGGGCATAAAAGCATAACTCTAAAGAGCACTTAAAGAGTGGAAAATATGGAAGTATAGCAGCCCTACATGCTCTGAAATAACATTCCCAATGATGCCAAAACATGCAAATATCTCAAGTTAAGCATGCAAGAGACCTCAAAACTCAAAGCTAGTCAAGGCTATTACACAACAAGCATGCATGGCAAGCATCATTCGACCAAGAGGCCTCAAAATAGAGCTAAGGCAGCCCAAAATATGAACAAAACCATGTTGGAGCAAAGCCAAAATATGCTAGAATAAAGAGCCAAAACATCATGCGAACCAAGCTAGTAAACAAGATTTACACTACAAGCATATGAAGCATGTGAGAGGTTACCAAACCAGCCAAAAAAAGAGCCATGACATGTCAAATGATGACAAAAAACCCACTGAAATGGAGCTAAAACATGCTAGATTGACATGCTACCTTGATGAGCCATAAATGGAAATGCACTACACATATGAGAAGCATGCCAAGGGTGACCAAACCAACCATGGACAGAGTCTAGGTAGGCCCTAAAAGTCACCAAAAAGTGCCTGAACCAAGCCTTGAAAGTATGAAAATGTATGCTCCTTTGATAGGCCAAAAATACAAGTAAACAAGACAAAAAGAGAGAGGGTCACCCCTCTTTGATTTAGGACCTCAAAACCAAATGCCAACCGCTGAAAATTCACTGGATTTCAGTGGCTAAAAGGGCAAGCAAGGATTAGCTCAAAGGCCCTAAGGCATGGCACAAAATAAGGTCAAACAAGGCATGCAAGAGGGTAGGAGACCCTCAGCACCCAAGAGGCCTTAAACAAACATGTTAAGTGCTCAAAAATGAGCTTTTTTAGTTGAAAACAAAGCTCAAATAAGCATGCAAGTATGGCTAAGAGAGTGATCAAAATAGAGCTAAAAAGGGGGGAAAAGAAGGTTACCCTTGAAGCACTGCAACAACAGCAATTCCTCCAATCCAAAACCAAATCTTATGACCCAAAAACCACCTCCAATGATCTCAGCTCAAATGTGGTGGTGTGTGGCTAGGATTTGTAGTTCAAAAGTGAAGGAATAACACTCTTTAAGGCACAAAATATAGAGGGAGAGAAGAATATAGAGAGGGAGATGCATCTATCACTCCTAGCAAATTTCAGAATTTGTGGAATGGAGAGGGAGAGCCTCTCTTATAGAGGAACAAAGTTAAAGCTTCCTCAAGAAGCTAAAACTTGGATGAAATCCCTCTGTGCACGTGTATGGAGGATACAGTCTGTGCCCTCCAGCTGGCACAGCTGGCATCCATTCAGTCTGACAAAACAGAAGGAAAGCTACCGACCAGAAAAGGTGGTCGGCCTGCTACTTTTAGTGGTCGGTCAACCACCCAAAGTGGTCTCCCAAGTAAAAAAGTGGTTGGTAGGGGGAATTGGTGGTCTCCACACTAAAAGCAAGCCAATGGTGGGGTGAGAAACTAGAAAATGTGGTCCAAAGACCAAAAAAATCAATTTCCGGACCAGAAAATCTGCTGGCGGGGAGAAAAGTGGTCTCCAAGGATAAAAGCCAGTCTCCCACCCTTGTACCTCTTTCTAAACATGGAAAGTAAGGTTTGCACCCAAGACAAACCAAAACGGATGCAAGACGAGAGTTTGGAAGGCAAGACGCGCAGCCGGGAGCCCCGAAAACCAGCTGTCGAGCATCAAAAGTGGCGTACGACCACAAAAGTGGTCTCCCGGACCACAGTGTCCCTCTAGACAGAGGAAACAAGGTGTGTTCCAAAAACCGTGCCAAACGAAGAATGTTAAGCGGTCCCGAGCCGAGGCGCGCGACCGACGGCTCCGAAAATCAGAAACTAGTCTCCAAATGGGAATAGTGGCCTACGACCATGAAAAGTAGCCTACGACCACTGAGAGATGGTCTACAAGACCACTCCCTTCCTCCGGGAAGAGAAAACAAAACTTGGTCCGCGGACCAAGTCAAAGTACAAAGGGTCCCGAGGTCCGGAGGCGAGGCTCTCAGCCAAGAACTCCGAAACCTCGAAACAAGCACAACATGCGCAATCACCGAAAACTCAATTGATGACGTCTGAGTCTTAAGGTCGGTCAAAAATGAGGTGTCTACAATAGGTGATCGACATTTCCTCTCGTACAATGCTCTATATGGTGGCATCTTGATACATGCTTGATAACTGTTGTTATAAGAGAATTCTACTAATGATAGATGCTTGTCCCAATTACCCTTAAGGTCTAATACACATACCCACAACATGTCCTCCAATGTCTGAATTGTTCTTTCAGATTGGTCATAAGTTTGCGGGTGATAAGCAGTGCTAAACTTTAGTGTAGTTCCCAAAACTACCTGTAACTTGTTCCAAAATTGAGATACGAAATGAGGGTCTCGATCAAGTACAATTGATATCGGGATGCCATGTAATCGAATGATTTCAAGGGAGTATGTGACTCTGACGCGTAGGAAATGTGTTGAGTTCATTAATCGATCTATTATGACCCATATTACATCGTTCTTTGAGGTTGATTGTGGTAATCCAATAACAAAATCCATTGTAATGTGTTCTGTTTCCATTTAGGAACAGGGAATTGTTATAGCAGCTCTACAGGTCTCTGATGCTCTGTTTTAAATCGTTGACATTGGAAGTATTTGGAAACATAGCGTGCTATGTCTCTCTTCATTCTTGTCCACCAATAATGCTCTTTCAAGTCATGGTACATTTTCGTATTTCTAGGATGAGCTGGGACTCTCAAGCTATGGGTTTCTATTAATATCTTCTTTTTGATTTCTAGAATGTCGGGTACACAAATTCGGTTTCAAAATTTTAGTACCCCATTGTCTATGGTAAAATCGGAATTGGGCGTACTTCCTTACTCATCGTATCTTTTCTTCAAAAACTTGGCTTCACATTGACGCGTCCTAATTTCATTGACTATTGTAGGTTCCATGACTATATTAGCAAGAAATCCATCAGCTGTGTGCAGAACCAACTCCAAGTCTAATCTTTCCAAGTCTCCAGTGAGTGATTTATTGTTAGTGAGGAAGTATGCCAAACTTCGGGTGGTCTTCCGACTTAGTGCATCTGCCACCACGTTAGCCTTGCTTGAGTGGTGTTGAATCTTTACATCATAATCTTTCATAAACTCTAACCATCATCATTGCCTCGTGTTTAGTTCTTTCTGGGTAAATAGATATCTAAGACTCTTGTGGTCGGTGTAAATTTCGTATGTTACTCCATAGAGGTAATGACGCCAAATTTTAAAAGCAAAAATCACCGCAGCTAATTCCAAATTATAAGTTGGGTAGTTCTTCTCGTAAGTCTTTAGTTTACATGAGGCATACACAATAACTTTCCTATCTTGCATAACTATGCAACCAAACCATTATATGAGGCATCGCTGTAGATTACAAATCCATTTGTTTCAGTAGGGAGTGCCAAGATGGGCGCTGTCACAAGTCTATTTTTTAACTCCTGGAAGCAACGTTCTTGTTTATCTATCCACTTCGAATGGTGTGTTCTTCTGGGTCAATTGAGTCAATGGTGATGCAATCTTCGAGAAATCTTGAACAAAGCATCGGTAATATCCTGCCAATCCCAAGAAACTCCGAACTTCAGATACATTAATGGGTGGTGGCCAATTCACGATAGCTGCAACTTTCTATGGATCGACGGAGATGCCCTTCTTGTCAACCACGTGGCCAAGTGTACGCTAGTGATGCAAAATTCGCATTTCTTTAACTTGGCATAAAGTTTGTGATCACGTAATGTCTGTAGAAGTGATCGTAAGTGTTGTTCATGGTCTTTTGGTGTTTTAGAGTATACGAGAATGTCATCAATGAAGACAATAAGGAACACATCGAGATAGGGTTTGAATACTTGGTTCATGAGGTCCATAAAGGCCGCTGGAGCGTTTGTGATGCCAAATGGCATGAAAAGAAACTCATAATGTCCATAACGTGTTCTGAAGGTAGTTTTCTCAATGATTTCAACTTTGACCTTTACTTGATGGTAGCCAGACCTCAAGTTGATCTTCGAAAATACTTGAGCACCTTGAAGTTGATCAAATAAGTCATTAATTCGCGACAAAGGATGCTGATTTTTTATGGTAACCTTGTTTCATTCTCGATAATCGATGTATAATCTCACCGTACCATCCTTTTTCTTTACAAAAAGCACTGAAGCTCCCCATGGTGAGGTATTTAGTCGTATGAAACCCTTGTCGAGCAATTCCTGAAGTTGCATTTTCAATTCTTTTAATTCCACCATTGACATGCAATAAAGGGTTTTTGATATCGATTGTGTATCGGGTTGAGTTTCAATGGTGAATTTGGCTTCAAGGTCAACTAAAGTACCAGGTAAGTCTTCAAGAAAGACGTCAGGAAATTTATGAACGACGGGTATTGAATCGAATGTTGGGCCTATTTATTGAGTGTCGACCACATAACAAATACAACCACAACAACCTATTCTCAAAAGTCATTGGGTTATCAAGAAGGATATTAAACACGGAGTGGTGGAAACTCCAGTCCCTTCAAAGACTAGCTTGCATTGGTTGGGTAACTGAAAAAAGACCTTTTTGTTTGTACAGTCAATAGAGGCATGATTGGTAGCAAGCCAATCCATTCCTAAGATTATGTCAAAACTACGAATGTGGAGTGAAATCAGATCCACATACAAGGTTTCATTTTTTAGCGGTATAGCGTAGGATTTGTATATTTCCGTACTAAGTGCGAAAATACTAGATGGAAAAGACACAGATAATGCATATCCCAAAAGTTCAAGTGTTGATGCCAATTTGGGGATAAAGTGTGGAGAAACAAAAGAATGAGTTGATCTAGAATCAATAAGAATATGAGCTGAATGACCACATATAGAGAGTGTACCTAACACAACGTTCTCAGCAGCATTAGGGTTTCCAAGCATTAAAGCAAAAGCTCTCTCTTGGCGCTTTTGTTCCTTTCTCCCTTCTATGGCTATTCCTAGTTTCTGAGTTGGTTCAAGAGTACCCATCACAGTGTTGGTGAATTTTGGGCAATCTTTTACCAAATGGCCAACTTGACCATATCTATAACATGCTCCCATTGCCCGATAGCACTGTCCCCAATGAGCTTTTCCACAACTTGGACAATTCGGAATGGTGCTACCCCTAGGAATAGTACAACTTTAGTTAGCCGAACAAGTTGAGCCAATAGGTCTGGTATTTATTTTCTTTGGTGGGGCTGACCTAGTATAGACACCCCATTTTTGACCGTCCTCAAGACTTGGACGTCATCGTTTGAACACTCGATGATCATCCATGTTCGGGTTTGTTTTGAGTTCTCGGAGGTCCCGGCCGCGCGCCTTGCCTCAAGATCTCTCAACTTAACTGTTTTGTATTTGGCTGTGGACCAAACACTTGTCTTTCTATTTTTAAGGAAAGAGGGTGGCTTGTTTGCCACTTCCTCAACCCACCGGCCATGGCCTGAGGTCACCGGCCATGAGTTATTGCCACCGGCCAAGTTTATTAGCCGATCGGCACTGTTTTTGGTCGGCCGGCCATACGTGTTGGTTGACCAGCCATTTTTCTGGCTGAGACCTTTTCTTTGCCTTTTTCAGGCCTTATGCATACCAGCTGTGCCAGCTGGTGAGCACAAACTCTACCCTCTATACACGTGTATGGAGGGATTTCATCCTTACACTTAGCTTCCCTTGGAAGCTTGGAAATGGATTTCCTATCAGAGGAGGGCCTCCCCTCCCTTTCCAGAGGTTGAACAACCTGTGATATATGATATATATCACTCTCTCTCTATATCTCCCTCTCTCTCTATATTTGTGTGTGTAATAGTGTTCAAAAGTGTGTTTTTGTTCTTATTTTTGCACTAAGGCACCTAGTGTTACACTATGCTTTGGTTACTGAGGTGTTGAGGGGTTGATTTCAGAGTTTTTGAGTTGCTTTTGAACATAAGAAGGTGCTGGAGTTGGTGTTCTTGAAGTGTTCTTCAAGGGTGAGAACTACCCCTTTTATTCCCCATTTTTCCTTAAGCTTTTAGACTATCTTGCATGCTGTTTTAAGCTTAGTGTATAACTGATAAGAGTTCTGTATTTTCATGCTTAAGGTGTTTGTTTAAGGTTACTTTTGGGTTGGGGGTTGTTTACCCCCTTTTAGGCCTTGTTTGGCCTCTTTTTGTGACCTTCTTCTTGGGCTTTGGAACCCTTTTATTTTGACCTTCTCACCACTGAAATCCAGAGGATTTTCAGTGGTGGAGAAGTGGTTTTGAGGTCTTGTATAGGGGAGGGACACCCCTCTCCCTTTATGTCTCATTTGCTTGCATTATTGGCTTGTAAAGGTAGCATGTTGGCTTAATGCATTTTAGCTTTATTTCAGTGGGTATTTGGTGTTAGTTTATCATGTTATACCTCTGTTTCATGTTGGTTCATTGGCTTATTTCATGCATCATGCACTTGCCTTGCAATCCTATCATTTGCCTAAACATGTATCATGCATTTAGACGATCATACTTGCATGTTTTAGCTTGACTTCATAAAGCTTTTATCCATTTTTTGACATTTTTAAGCTCTATTTGGTGTTGATTTGGTCATGTTTGCCATGTTTTGTATAGCCACCATGCATTTTAGCTTGTTAGCTTTGGGTGTGTGAGTCATGAGCATGCTTTACTTGGGCTATTTTAGTGGTTTGGAATCACTTGTTATGCTATTTCAGTCCATGTTCCGTGCTTGTATGTTTGTATTTGTCATCCTTTCAATGCTTTGAAGAGTTGTTGTTTTATGCTCCATGTTTGGGCCATTGTGCATACCTCTAGACTTATGTCATTTAGATGTCATCTAAGTGGGTATTGGGGCTTATCTTGACATATTATAGCTCTATTTTTCATTGCATAACCCATGCCATGTTTGGTTGAGGTAGTTGTAGTGGAATGCTCTCTTTGTGGCCTTGAATGCCCTCTATTTTGCGCCCATTTCTTAGCATGATTTGGCCTTGTTCCATGCATGCTCTAGCCTTATTTTGGTCCGCCCTAAGACTATTTTAAGTCATCTTGGCTCCTTAGGGCTCGGTTGATATGGCCATGGTTTGAACCCCTTTGTTAGTCTCAAGTTTTGGGCTTTATTGCATGCCCTACTTGCATGGCTTGGTTGATTTGGCATCATCCCTTGCACATTTTCAGAGTTTATCATGCTTGTCATTTTTCCATATTTGTCTCTTCTTAATGTGCTATGCCTAAGTGTTGGACCTTTACATGTGCATGTTTGGGTGTGTTTTGTCCATCATTTCTTGGCACTTTGGCCACTGTTTTGGTACGGCTAGGTCCTATCCATCCTTAGTGTAAGTCCATGGATCATGCACTCATGTATTGTTGTAGGCTTACCGCATTGCATGTTGTCGCATCCTTGTGGTTGGTGTCATTGTTGCATGCCTATCACTTTGTATACTTACATACCTAGGTTGCATTGTAGTATTGCATACCTATTGTATTACCATGTTGCTTGCATGTTAAGTTGCATTGTTCATGTTGCGTTGCATTAATTGCATGTTTCGCATTGCATTTGGCATACATGCATTGCATTTTTGTTTGGTTTGGGGTGTCAAACCAAACATGAGGACCAAGGGACGTTTTGTACTTAAAGTGACGAAACGTGCCTCAATCCTCGGTCATCGACACTCTTGACCCAACATTATAGAGTGTGTAGCATTCGTTTGTTTGTTGCATTCATTCCATATTGATATGCACCTTTGACACCTTTGGCCACCATGCATCGAAATGCGTGATTGGTAGCTCGAGGGTCGAGAGCCATACTTCCTTGAGTTCTTAGCATGATAGGGAGGGTGGTCGTGCATACACTTGGCTTGTAAATTCCTTGCCATGCACTGTCTGTCCTCTGCTGCAGCAAAACCAGTGTTCTGTAGGAAGAAATGGCCGGTCGGCCACTTTTAGTGCCAGCCGACTACCAAAATCCAGCCGATGGTCCCACTTTTGGTCGATGGCCATATTTCCATGGCCAGCGGTACTCTTTCTTGGCCGGTAACATCCCACAATGCTTAGGGAATAGTTCAGAAGCATATTTGGGACTTGTGCAGTCTTTAGAGTCATAAAACAGTACAAACAGAGGCAACAGAGGCATGGTAACGGGTTTCCGAGCAAGGCGAACCGAACATGCATCATCCAATCATTCCGAGGCGGAGCTGCGGCGGCCTCTTTAGTTTAATGTTTAGACTGTTTTGTAATTAATTTGTCATTTAATTAAGGGTTCTGTAATATTTAATTAGCTAGGGTAGTTGATTAATTATTCGGTTTGTATTATTTATTCAGACCCTCCGAGAGAGGGCACCATTGTGTAATAAGCGTGCATGTGTGTGATGCATGTCTTCCAACCCCACGTCTTTCTCCCTTTTATTTAACCGCTTATGATGGCTAGTTTTAGGGCATATCTGATTTAGCATACCTTATGCTATGCATGTTTGCATTCATTCATTTGTATTGCATGCACCGGGCTCGGCGTATCATACTAACTGCATCGTATTTCAATTCCAAGTTGAATACATGTTACCTATAGTATCTCATATGCCATCTTAGAATAGCCGAGCCTATCTTAGTTGCATTCTTGCATGTGTTGCATTAGGCACCTCAGCATAGTTAGGATTCATGCATGTTTTCTAATTAGCTTCTTTCTTTGGCTTGGAGTACTCGGTAAGTGTTTATGCTTTAGCATCCTTGCATGCGTGTGAGTGACTGCCATGATAGCATGCTTACCATGAGGCTATGTGCTTATGTGATATAATTGCCTAAATGCCTGTGGGTGAAGGTTGGGTTGCTTGAATTGGAATAATTCGTCAAAACCCGTGTTTTAGCCTACTTGCGAGTAGCAAACTTCAAATCATTTCCAAACAAACGGATATGCGATGCTTTGTTCCAAATTGGGCGACCCAGTCTATACTTGTATGTTGTGCGCATCACATAGTAATTCTAGGTTAATAACCGGAATAAGAGCACATGTGTTTTCAAAAATAAGATATCATGTTTAGTAGTGGTCGATCTTTGATCGAGCGAGCGGGGGTGCTCATTGCATGACCTTCCCCAATCGTACCCAAGTTCCCGAGCCGAGGCAACTTTGGTGATGACGGACACGTGGCCTTAGGCACGAGTCAGGGTTTCCTAAATTTCCCAAAAATAAATATTTAGGTGGCGATTCTGTATCTAGCAAAGCAGTCCATGTTTGGCACTTCTTTCTAAAAATCAGTTTTTCAAAACTATTTGCCGGATTTGGACTCTTTGGTGATTTATCGATCTTGCATTGCACTTTGCGAGATTAGATTCAGAACCATGACATCGAGTCCGAACTGTAGTGAGCCCAATGAACAAAACGGATTTTTCCCGGTACGTTCGAGGACGTCTACACCTAGATCCTCTGGCTAGCTCCCAAAACCATTTCTTTTCACCTATTCCACCTGAATGTGCAGTTTTAATTCCATTCTCAGTGATGTATGCTCAATATACCACATCTGCATAGGTTGACAGTTTCAAAACCTTAATGTTATCTTTGATTTCAGCATCCAACCCTACTTCGAATTTCGTATCTTTTCGGGCTTCCATTGGAACAACATACGATGCAAATCGCACCAGTCGAGTGAACTTACTTTCGTATTTCGCTACCGACATCGTTCCTTGCCTCAAGTGTAGAAACTGTAACACTTTCTGCTCCTGTAGTGATTCTGGAAAATACTTTTCATAGAATACTTCTAGGAATCTCGTCCAAGTTACAATCTCTTCTTTTTCTAAGGTGAGAAACCACCATTCTTGCGTATCTTCCTTAAGAGTGAAGGTGGCAAAGGACACTTTCTGTTCTTCTGTGCAAGATAGGGCACGAAAAATCTTCTCCATTTCTTTAACCCAAGCTTCAACTAGCAATGGATTGAGTCTCTTATGAACATGAAAGGTTTCAGGTCTTGGAACTGTTTAATCGTAGTTGGCCTTTCATGATGTTTCGATAATCCATTGGTCACATTGTTCTGCAAGGTTTGCAAGAAGCTAGCAACAGCTTTTTCCATAATCTTTTCCATTGGATTGGCTCCGCTGGACAACAATCCAATATCATTTCCATCTTTAGCCATGCTATATAGCAAAAGTTTTAATAAACGTGGTGCATAATTTCTATTAATTATCATCTACCTAACATAGTTTACAAAACATTATATACATTATTCACAAAAACACCGGTTTTATTTATGTATCATGGTATTGGTACATTACTCGTAATTATGACAAGTTAGTATCTAACCCTTTATGACAAAACGGGTTAGAACTGGGTTAAGATTAGTTCACTTGTGCATCAAAAAAGAAAAGAAGAAAAAGAAAAACAATAAAAGAAAATACCTTATTCTTGAGATTTTAAACTGGAAACAACCACGAGAACTGCAGCTGCATATGGTGCTCAAACTCCCAACCATTCAACTCAATACCAAAGCATAACTACACCACCTCCACTCAGTAAATGGGAGTGCTTGCCTCGTGACCCCATAGTTGATGTCTCGTGACATGTACTGGCACTTCTACATACATCATAAAATCACTAAAATCAACCATCTAGGTGTCAATAAGGTTTTGAAAGGGAGGGACTCTTGCTTGCAAATGGTCATTTAAGTAAGCGTTCCCTCTTGAGCCACGAATTCTGGAGGCAAGGGTGCCACTAAGAAGTGAGGGTACCCTTATCCTACGTCCATGCTGTGGACTCGACTTTCTTCGAGCGCCCCCCTTTCGGAGAGGCGCGAATTGGTCTCCTACAGTTTGGACTCCTGTCACGATTCTGAATCTAAGCTCACAAAGTGCAATGTGAGACTAAAAAACACCAAAGAGTCCAATCCGGCAAATCATTTTGGAAAAACAGATTTTGAATCAAATAATGCCAAAACTGAACTGCTTTGCCAGATTACAGAGTCGCCACCTAAATATTTTATTTTTGGAAAATTTAGGAAACCCTGACTCGTGCAAAACGCCACGTGTCCGTCATCACCAAAGTTACCTTGGCTCGGGAACTTGGGTATGAGAGGAGAAGGTCCTGAAATGAGCACTCCCGCTCACCCGATCAAAGGATCGGCCTCTACTAAGCATGATATGTTGTTTTAGAAACTCATGTGTTCTTATTCGGTTATTAGCTAACTTTACTATGTGATACACACATACAAGTATAGACTAAAATCGCGAGAATTGGAACAAAACAATTCATGTTTGTTTTCGAAAATGGTTTGAAAGTGTCATCCTCAAGTGGGCTAAAGCGCGAATTTACCACCAAACATGATGGGATTAAAACATGATGGTTTGCCTCTTCGCAAAGTGGGTTTAAAACTCACAATCATCAAATTGTTCCAATTCAAGCAACAAAGCCTTCACCCACAGGCATTCAAGCAGTTTAACAAATAAGCACATTTATGGCAAGCATGCTATCATGACAACACTCACACTCATGCAAGTATGCTAAAGTGTAAAACTTACAGTGTACTCCGAGCCAAAACAAAAGCTATGCATGATCCTAACTATGTTAGATGCATAATGCAACACATGCAATAATGCAATTAATAGGCTCAGCTATCTAAGATGGCATATGAATGCAACAATTGATAGACATATTCAAATAAGTATTGAAATACGATGCAGTTTGAATGATGCGCCGAGCCCGGTGCATGCAAGACAAATGAATGATGCAAACATGCAAAGCATACAGTATGCTAATCAAAATGTGTTCTTAAACTAACCATCGAAAGCGGTTAAGTAAAAAGAAGAAAGACGTGGGATTGGAGAACATGCACACACACACGCACGCTTATTACAACATTGCGCCCTCGCAATGGAGGGTCCGAATAAATAAGCTAAGTTACACTAAACTAAGCTAATTAATACAAACCAACTAATTAACTATTCTAGCTAATTAATTATTACAAACCGAATTGAAACAAATAGCTATGCTAAGTTAATTAAAATATTACAACACAAATTGGATAATCAGCTACACTAAGCTAACTAAAGCAATAAGATGGCCTCGCGGGCGAGGGAGACATGCATGCTCGGCTGGTTTCCTCCTGAAAATCCATTGCCTTGCCGCCAGTTGTCTCTGTTTGCACTCGCCTTGTTTTTTGAAAATTGTGCCAATCTCCAGACTGCCTTTGCTTCAAAACAGGAACCCTCTTGCATAGAAATGAACTGGTGGCATGTTGGCCACAAATGGTGACTGTCGGCCACCCTAACTGGCCGGTCGGCTAGTTAAAGTGGCTGGTCGGCCACCTACTTTCCCAAGCTTCTGGTTTTGCTGCAACAGAGAACAACAGAGGCGCAACAATGTATTTGCAGGGAAATGTGTGTACTGCCACCCTCCTTATCATGTCTCAAGCTCAAAGCAGTATAGCACTTGGCTCTCAAGCCACCAATCAAGCACTTCATGCATGATGGCCAAACGACCAAGCTTGTACAAGCTTAGTGAATGCGTACATAAGACTCAAGTGGCCACCATCCTATCATGTATGATCAAGGGTGACGGTGACCAAGAAACGTGACACGTTCCATCACTTTGAGTATGAAACATCCACTACAACAAATTTGGGATTTAAAGTCACCCAAAATAATTACGACGAACATTTTTCATCAGCCGTTTTGTCGCCAAAGGGTTGTCGCTAAAGGGTCTTAGAGACGAAAAAAAAAATTCATCATTGAAAATGATAAATTTGTGACGAATTTTTTTGTCTCCAATACACTTTGTTGGGAACATACTTGTAAGTAATTAGCGACAAAATATTTTGTCATTAAAGGAGAAATTAGAGACAAAAGTATTTTGTCATAAATATAAGAAATAGAGATGAAATAATTTTGTCACATTTAATATAAATGAAGACGAAAAATTTTTTGTCAAAGAAGCTACCAATAGAGACAAAAACAAATTCATTATTAAAAATAATAAATTTGTGACAAATTTTTTTGTCTCCAATACACTCTGTTGGGAACATACTTGTAAGTAATTAGCGACAAAATATTGTCATTAAAGGAAGAAATTAGAGACAAAAGTATTTTGTCATAAATATAAGAAATAGAAACGAAATAATTTTGTCACGTTTAATATGAAGAAGACAAAAAAAATTTGTCAAAGAAGCTACCAATAGAGACAAAAACAAGTTCATCATTAAAAATGATAAATTTGTGACGAATTTTTTTGTCTCCAATACACTCTGTTGGGAACATACTTGTAAGTAATTAGCGACAAAATATTTTGTCATTAAAGAAGAAATTAGAGACAAAAGTACTTTGTCATAAATATAAGAAATGGGTACAAAATAATTTTGTCACGTTTAATATAAACAAAGACGAAAATTTTTTGTCAAAGAAGCTACCAATAGAGACAAAAACAAATTCATCATTAAAAATGATGAAATAATGTCAAAAACAATTTGTCACACATTGAGTGTAATAGTGACAAAATGTGACAATATTTTTTGTCATGACAAATTCATTTAGCAACGAAATAATTTCATAACAAAATTAATTATCCACCTAAGCCAAATAAGAGACAAAAAAAAAAAACGTTCTTTAGAGATGGAAAATTTTGTCAGTAATTCCATAATATTTTTTTCCACATTATATACCTATTTTATCAAAATCTAAATTTTAGTTCAACAAATATGACTCTGTTCATGTTGAAACCTGTTGAATATAACAATTCCATCACAACTTAAGCTAACCTGTTATCAATACATTTACGAATTAACAAAATGAAAATATATATTCATCATTACAAATAATTTCATCCTAATACAATAAAATAGTGAAATATCCACAAAATATCCAAAAGTTATAACTTGTTCAATTCCACGAAAAATCCAACAATAACTAGTGCAACTCCAAAAGTATGTGTATCATTATCAAACAAAATGAACATTCAAGCAAATTACATCATTGTTGCACAACAAAAATGCCACCCCAATCCAATCTGCAAAAAAATAAATTAAAAGTTTTAGTAATTAATCAATTATACAAAAGATTAAAAACATTAGTAACTCATCAATTTACAATTAGATCAATTATACAATTTATCCCTGTAACAGACTTTTTTTGAGATTATGAGAAAATAAAATTAATTTTAAGGCTAATTCACAAATGGTGCATCCCATTAATGTGCCGTAAGTTCATACAACTTATATTGGTCCCCCCTAAGGTGTTTCTATTGGTTCCTGTACAAATCCATAGTTGTGTGATGATTTAGCATTTCGACGGCCTTTTTTGAAGCTTTAAATATAGAGAAAAAAAGATATTTTTTAGACTAATTCACAATTTATACATCCCGTGCACCTGTACAAATTGGATGTCATATGCATGTTTTCATTACTTCCTAATTCTTCAAACATGTATTCTTTTATAAAATTTGTTATATTAAAGTTAATATACTTTACCAAAAAGTATGTCTACTTGTGGATGAGTCCCCTCCATTTCCAAAGTGTCCAGTGAATCCTTTGGTCCTCAAAAAGTTGACAACATCAGCCATTATCTCCCCTTGCTCCTTCTTACCCTCTTCAAGATCTTCTATTTTATTGTTTTGCATTTGTATTTGTTCCTTCTGTGTCTCTATTTGTATCTCAAGGCGCTTCACATAATCATTTGTTTCAGTATATATGGTAGTGGTCCTCCTAATAGAGGATGAAGGTCTCATGCCAAGTCCCTTCACATAGCCAGACCTTGGCTTTAATACTTTGATTGATAGGTCTTTCGCAGTCAAAGGGTTGATCCATTTGTGAGAGGTGATCGACTGTGTACATATCATATTTTCCTATCAAATATAAAAAAAATTAAATAATTATTAGAAAATTAAATAAGATTATAACAAATAGTATTCTAAAATTTTGTTAATAAAAATTGCAATATATACTCACATAATTACACTGAGCTTGAGATGAGATCCACTAATGTGTTTTCCCATTATAGTGAGTTTCTTTGTACAACTCTGCTAGATCAGGTAGCATCTTCTTTTCTCATGCCTAATTCGATAGACCAAATATTCAATAAATAAAGCTAAGAATCTAATATAATTCTAACAGTGTAAGGATACGTACCAGTTTTTCTACTCTAACAGGGATTGACCTAGAACCACACCTATGTTTTGTATACATCCTTTCTCTGTTCGCAATGTTGGCCTTTGATTGTTCCTATAAGGAAGAATGACCAATATAACAATGAAATGTATCATTAATAAGACAAATATGTTGGCTTTTGATTGTTCTTGTAAGGAATAATGAACCAATATAACAATGAAATGTATCACTAGTAAAACAAATTTAATGCTTGATAATAAAGAAATTGCATTGTTCCTCTCTATCATTTTCCTATATATCATTTCAACTTAAAAGATATTTCAAATTATTCACTAGTTTCATTCAATTCTTTGAAAAATAAATTAGAGGACTTGTTGAGATTTCATCATAAGATGGTTTTTCTAGGTGAAAAAAGAAAAACAAGTAATTTACACTGTTCACAAATAGGAGGCATATAAGCATGGGCAAGATAGATTGTGAAAAAATCCATTTACATTTCACAAGATATGGAACAATTACTGATACCAAACTCATAACCCTTTCTTTCTTCCACAACTCTATCAAATCTAAAGTTCTGTCTTAATACCCTATATTAGATACTTAGCTAGTTGCTTACCATTATCATGAAACTTCAGACCAAACCCAAGAACAAACAGAAAATTAATACAATCGTAGAAACTGAAATCTTAGTTCTTTATTCTATGATGTGAAAGATGCACTTTAAGGAACCATAAATTAATCTCCTATTATGCGAGCCTTCCAATCCATGTTTAATAGTTTCCCTTTCTCATTTTCCCACTTATTTGGTTTTTATTATGTTCCACTTACATGCCTAAAAGATAAACGGAAAAGAATACATATAGAATTTCACAGCAAATTGTTTGTGTTCTTTCTAGGTTTTTTAGAATCTCTCCCCATTCTAATCAAATTCTTTCTTCGTTGATATAATAAAAAAGATGAAAATGTTACCAAAAATTCTTTAGTGTTCCACTTTTTATCAATAAGATCTATCCACTTGGTAGGATCAACATTCTTCGGTGGGTGGTTTCTTGCATACTCCTCCCCTTTAGCCTCCTTCAACTCCATGAATTGTTTGTGCAGCCTATAGGTATGGTTACTCAATCTTCGACCAAATTTTGTGTTCATTACCTTCTCTATATCAACAGGGTCTCCTTGTAAATCAAATTGATCCTGCAAAAAGTAGATAAGTCATAGATAATTCTTATAAAAAATAAAATAATTACAATAAATAATTAAGATTTCTAACTTATTATAAAAATGAGTAAAATGTCCTATAATAGAGTAGACAACGAACTTACATTCAAGCATTGAAACATCGCCTCCTTAACGGAGGCATTAACATATTTCCACATACAAACACTTGGATCTGGTAAACGAGTTCGCACTTTTACACCAATCTTTGAGGCTAGTTTTGAGGCATAGTCCCCTACCGGTGCATGAAATTCTGGAGGGATAGGCACGCTAACCTTTCCATCTCTATCAACAAGGCCTTGAACCTCTTTGCCTTGAGTCAGGCCACAAGCATGCCTAGCAGCTGATATTGTGAAGCCATAATATTGAAATAGTATGTGAACAAATTTAATTAAGATCTCAAATCAATGTAAATAAAGAGTGTGTCTTACCAATAGTATTACCAGCAGTCACCTCAAGTTGAGGCTCCACATTGAGAGGTTGTGGTGGATGGCTAGCCACCTCAGGACGTGAAGAGGTATCCCCCTCTTCTGATGCGTGGGTCAATGCCTCATGATGAGATTGTGAACGGGCTCTCGACGGTATCTCTAACAGCTGAATAACATAATAAAATATGAATATATGTACAAAGATATACATGTCTATGTGTGTATGAATTGAAAGTAACAAGAAAGAATATATTTCACAATGCATAAATGTATAGTACCTCATGCTCAAACGAATCATAGGATTCAGTGTCACTGCCATCTTCAGCCTCTGACGGCTGATAATCATCATCATTTTCCTCAATTGGTATTTGTTTTTCCTTCCTCAATTTCTTATGTTGAACCGCAGCCTTCAAACAAGTTGTTATATTCTTCACTCCTAGAGCATTTATTCTCTCACGGTTTTTATTAATATTCTTCATTCTTTGTTTCTAATAGTTCGTTACCTTCTTAGTTGTGGTACTTGGTTTGGTCAATTGCTTTTTTGTAGCATCCATTTTGCCCAATTATAAAGCATAATTGAACATTTTTTTGGTGGATACGCATAATTGAACATTAGATGTAAAGAAAAGATAATTATATATTTCTATACATAAAGCATAAAGCAACAACAATCTCAACAAGTGGATATGTCATATAGGCTCTAAATCATTGAAATATGGCTAAAGTGAGATGGATGATTTTTGTTTTTACCATTTACTTATCATAGAACAAATTAATTATAAAGCCATCAAACACATAATATGACCAATCAATGATAAACCCACATAACAAAGGATGAACCCCACAATTGAAATTCAACTACATTAATTAAGAACAATGTTCATATAGAAAGTGCAAAATAACTACAAATCCTAGTCTACATCAAGATCCATATCGTAATCCACATCAAGTTCGTCACACTCTTCATTTTGTTTGTCAGCTCTATTCTCTGTCATTGTTTCATCAAATGACCTAACCCTTGTAACAACTTCTGCTTCAACACCATCTCTATAACATTGAACATTAGGGCCGATGTCAATTGGAACAACATCGGTAATATTTTCTTGTTGGAACACATCATTTTCTTCTGGTTCATCTAATGATTCTCCATCACCTACCTCTGGTACATCAAAGACACCCCTATGTTGCACTCGTTGAACGACTTGCCAAGGTTGTCCCCATTTGGTATCATTTAGGTAAAAGATTTGCTTAGCATGGCTAGGCAAGATGAAAGGGTTGTGTTGATACCACCGACTTGTGACATCAATACTTATGCAATAATCATCGGTTCGCAATGTTCTACTTCGACCTGTGTTTCCTGTGTTGTACCATTCACACTAGAACAATACAACTTTGTTATGACACATGTACTCCAATTCCCAAACATTGCACAAGTGACTATAAAATTCATGCGTCACTCCCTCATGATCCCCTTCCGTAAGCACACCATTATTCTGAGTCTTACAGCGATTGTCTACTTCTCTTGTACGAAACCGTACGCCATTGATTATGCAACCTGAGTACTCTTTTACTAGCAAATTCGGGCCATTTGCTAACGACCATAAATCATTGGTTGCCTCTGGTGACTTTTCTTCTCTCAATATATTTATCTACAATCACATATAACGTACATCAAGATAGTAAAAATAAATTAATAAATGATCAAATCTTATACAAATTTTTAATCATGTCTTAAAATTGAAAATGCCTTGCCCGCTCTTTGAACCACTTGGGAAACTCTTGTTGTTGTATACGGGTTATGCCTTGGTCAGATGGAGTTCGTAATAGATTTTTGTGTATCCTACTCAAAAGAATGTGATTATTATGCACTGCGAACTACATTAACAAAGCTAAGAAAACACATATTTAAATGAAAAATATACTCTAGATACTTCTCTATCTCGGGGCTATTGTTCAACAAGAACCAATGAGCCATATCACGATATTCTTGTGACATATCAGCATCCCTTGTGATTAGGCCAATAGGATGGGCAATTTTTATGAATGCAGTCAACCCTTTGTGACGTTCGCCACGATCTTGATTTCGTTCGGGTCGATTATGCACTATTTCGATCCCATCAACATACATTGAACAAAAAGTAATGCACTCTTTGATAATGTAAGCCTCTGCAATTGAACCTTCTGGTCGAGCTCGGTTTGTAACAAACTTTTTTAAAGCTCCGAGAAACCTTGAAAAGAGAATTAGTTAAAAGCAAGGTTACACATGCAAGATATAATTAAGAACCTTTCAATTTAACAATTACCTTTCAATCCGGTACATCCAACGATGTTGCACCAGTCCTCCAAGAATAGCCTCACGAGGCAAGTGAACGGCCAAGTGAGCCATCACATCAAAGAAGGCTGGAGGAAAGATCTTTTCAAGCTTGCATAATATGTGTACTATACGTTGCTCTAATTTCTCAAGTTCATTATGGCGCAGTGTCCTTGAGTACAAATCCTGGAAAAAGCTACCTAACTAAAATAGTGTTTTACTAATCTCTTTGTCTACGTAACCACGCATCCCAATTGGAAGAATCCGTTGTATGAGTACATGGCAGTCATGACTTTTCAAGCCTGTTAATTTACCATTTCTCGCATTCACTGATCTTGATATATTTGCAGCATAGCCATCCGGATACTTCACTGATTTCAAGAATTCAAAAAAACCCTCCCTCTCTTCAGGGGTCAATGAAAAGATTGCCCTAGATTTGACATAAGTTCCATCAAGACGACGTGTTAACCACAACTCTTTCCTTATACTCATATCTTCCAAGTCCATCCGTGCTTTGTCAATGTCTTTGTTCTTTCCATCAATGCCTAACATAGTTCCAAAGGTATTTTCACTAAAATTCTTCTTGACGTGCATGACATCAATGTTGTGTCAAAGCTTCCGTTTCTTCCAGTATGGTAACTCATACAAGATGCTTACCTTTGTCCAATTTGGTGTCTGACGGAGTCTTTTCATGTTTCTTAGATGCTTTCCATATGTGACATCTGTCACTCTGTCCAACTGCTCTAATATCTTTTCCACTGGTAACTCTAAAGATCTCTTTCGCTTCTTATGCTTACCATTGTAAGCCTTACTCTTTCGCCTTTCATGGAGGTTTTGAGGCAAGTAGCATCAATGGTTAGTGTATACAGTCTTACCTTTCAAGGATTGAAAATATGGTTCATCATTGCAAGTGTAGCAAGAATAATGACCCTTTGTTCTCCACCCAAATATGTCACCAAATGCGGGCCAATCATGTATAGTCCACATCAAAGCTACACGCATCTGGAAAGACTAACCAGTTACAGCATCATAAGATAATGCACCATTCTCCCACAACTCATCCACCAGAGGTCTCATGTAGACATCAATATCGATCCCTGGTTGTGATTCTTCAGGAATAAGTAGTGACATCATAAGAAAGGGATCTTTCATAACCAACCAAGGTGGCAAGTTATAAGGAATGAGTACTACAGGCCATAAATTATACGAGTTGCTCATGTTCCCGAAAGGATTGAACCCATCAACAGCCAACCCTAGCCTCACATTTCGAGGCTCCAGGGCAAACTGAGGATGTTGCACATCAAATTCCTTCCATTCATTACTATCGGTGGGATGTCTCAATATTCCGTCATCTATACGTTTGTCCTTGTGCCATCTCATGTCTTCAGCAGTCTTCCTTGATATGTACAATCTTTTCAACCTTGGTGTTAATGGGAAGTACCACAACACCTTATGGGGAATCTTCTTACCCCTGCTACGATTGATCTTGTATCTAGATGCCTTACATTTTGGACATTTATCTAACCTTGCATTTTCTTCCCAAAAGAGTACACAATCATTTATACAAGCATCAATTAACTCATATGACAAGCCCAAATCACGAAGTATTTTCTTAGCTTCATAAAATGACTTTGGAACCAAATTATCTTTTGGTAAAAGTTTTGTTAAAAACTCCAATAGTGTGTCAACCGACTTATTGCTCCAGTGGTTTGTTACCTTCATATTAAGCAGCTCGATGGCAAACTTCAACATAGTGTAGTTTGTGCAACCTAAGTACACCTCACGTTTGGCATCATTCAATAGTTTATCAAACGTTTGTACTTCCTCATTCTGGGGTGCATCGTTGGGTTCTCCTCTTATTCGATCTTCCACTAAGGCATCACTACCACCTAAAACCTCATCTTCATCAATTTCCATTTCATGGTGAGCCTCATTTGATACACGTGGTTCCCCGTGCTCATGCCAAATAGTGTACGTTTGCATAATCCCATATTGAAGCAAATGAATTTGCACATTTCGAAGATTTTGGGAATAATAGTTCACACAATTCAAACATGCGCACGGAATTGTACCTTCCTGGTCAACAACTGCCATTGCAAATTTAATAAATGATGTCACCCCATCAATAAATGGCTGACTCATCCTTCCATCAGGTGTCTTACCCAATGCAATCCAACTCTTGTCCATGTCTGATCACAAATGAAATATCAAGTTTTTTTAATTTGAATGTCATAAAACGCATCATGTGTACTATTAACCTATTCCATTTAGGAATGCACAATGTGTATCATACAAAGAAAATCATATGATGTCATCTATCTCTAATCTTTCCTTAATTCTCCAAGTATCTAACATAGATTGAGATGGAACATATTGAAGTAGTAAAGTTGCAAAGTACAATGTAGACTAATGTATTTTCAAATTGTTTGAATTTTGCCATCTAACAAAAACTATTTTTTTTTGGTAATTAAGTCATAAAATAGATTAGCGAAAACCCCACTACACAGCTACCAAACCAACTAAACTAAGCTAACAACTAAACTACGAGAAAAATGAAGCTAACAACTAGCTTAAAACCCTACTCTTGCATGGTATGACTTAAATTTGCATCATGTTATTAGTCTCTATCTCTTTCTTAGTTGATCCTTAAATAAATTCTAATTTATCTCAAGTATAAAATCAAATTATTAAAATATTTTTAAATGTAGAATTCATTACCTATTTTGATATTATATTAGATTGTTAATTACCAACTCATTCAAAAGATTAAACTATTCAAATGTGACACATGCATGGTATGACTTAAATTTGTAAAAAAATTAATTACAGAATAAGTAATAATCGTCTTACTTAAGTCTAAAATTCAAAAATAAGAATAAAAGGTTGATCTCAAGAACTTGAGAGGCCAATGGGGCCTACCACAGTCTCATTTTGATAATTCGAACAGTTCATTTTGTAAAACATTTCGTGTATATTATACATTAAAAAAAATAAGCTAATTTAATAATCATAATCTTTTTATTTTATAACATTTGTGAATGACTTAGGTCATCAAAATAGGATATGTGATGGCCCGGACCATTGGTAATCCCTTATAATCCAATCCCAGCAAATAAAGTTAACAAATGACTCCCCCCATGGCAAATATGCAATGTCAACCCCGGGTTTTGACCACTTGTGTTTGGACCAAGTACTAGAGATTCTGTCAAAAGTCACTTTGATGAAATACCAGAATGTACCTAGGATGTTCGTCATATTTTTCCCAATCAGAAGATGTGAAATCAAAAAATAGAATTAAGATTACAAATAAAATTATAATGAACCAAATAAAATATTAGAGACTCGAACACCCAAATCAGATAGTGTTTTTTTTTTTTTTAAAAGCCAATTAGTATGAAATTAATTACAAATGTGCAAAATATATTCTATTAAACCAAACAATAATAATCCAACACCATAAAACTAGAACCCCAACAAACAACCACCATGATATAATGGTTTACAAAATAAACAACTTAATACAAACCCTATAATTAAAAGAAAATGATCAATCTGTCTTGAACACATTCACCCTTAATCTCCTAAATAAGAAAATGCACAACCAATTAAGCTAATCAGTTCTCAATTAATTTCCTAACAAAAATGACCGATATGATTCAATGATCAAAGAAATAAACACAATTCAATTCCCCGAGTTGATTACTAATAACCTTAACCTAAACCTTAACCAACCAGAGCACCAATACCTTACCTTGTCATTTCACAATTAACTTTTCTAGTTAATTTTTTAAAAAATATTTTAACTTAATTTGTTTTAAAAAGTAAATTAAAAGTTAATTTTTGACGTTTTAAAAAAAAATATATGCAAAAAACATAGCATTTTATTTTATTGACTGTGTTTTATACTTTTTAACCAATATTAAAGATTAAAATTATATGACAACCTTTATGCTGTGTTTGGTTGGGGGATTTGAGGAGAGATTTGGAAAGGAAAATGGAAAAGGTAGGTGAAATGTGAATAAAACATACCTATATTTCACCTAATTTCACGCACCTTTTCCCTTTCCCTTTCCAAATCCCTCCCCAAATCCCCAACCAAACACAGCATTAAGGAAACAAAATAGGGAAAATTTCACAGCAGGTTAAAATTATAAAAATAATTATAAATTAATGATAAATTTTACCAATATTAAGGAATAAAATTATCAAATTCTCCATGTACATGTAATAATTTTTTCATGAACACACTGGGGTAATTTAACCAAAACAATTAAACAACACATATAATCATAGTATATATATTTTATATATACACACACAACACATATCTGACAATGTGTTGTATAATTTAAAAAAAAAAAAATGTATATGATAAATTACATTAACCTCTTAAAGTAACCAAACCATTTGTGGTTCTATCTCTCATTGGACACGCTTTTTTTTAAAAAAAAATTATTTACTGTGGCCTTCAAGTTCTCTTCTTTAGTCTTCACCCGATAAAATAATAACTAATTCAATAACATTAGATTCTTGTTCTTTATCCGTGTTTCTCTCTTCACTTCCTTTATTTATTTTTTTTTTTTTTGGGTGTGATATTGACCCAAAAATAATGTGATAAGATAACCTTTAATGCAGTATAGATTTGTTTTCCCTGATACGTATTTAAAGTATCTTTTGTTTTGTCTGCTTCTGAGTTCTATGATGGACATCAGAAGTGATGTCCAAGTTCGTGTGAGTGGAGGGCTTCTGGCCATATTGGAGAATGAAAGGATCGTAGATACAATTGAACAAAACGAATTTGGGAGTGCATCAAATACAATTGACTGTGTTACGGAGATTTCTCTGTATCTTCCTACATGTCTTTCATTCTAAAATCTCCGAGTTAAATATGTCTATAAATTCAAACCCTTCAATACATGTAAGACTTTCCAAAAAAATCTAGAAACAAGTTTCTTAAAGTTGATGCGGCTGCTCGTGAGGCATTGCAAATATTTCAAATAGACAAACATCCAAGCCATATGGGCATTGGCAGAGCAAAAGAAGGGTAAACGCTGAATGCTGTATCCTTTCATCCCCTCAAGATTACTTTAATGTTATGAGGACTAAATCATTAGTTTGAAATGCTAGAACATGACATAGTTAACCTGACAGCATTGTAAAAATACAGAACCAACCTAATCTCTTCCATTGAACAAACACTCATGTTATGTAGATGGGCAAACTTAGTAAAGCAAATAACATGTGTACCGTGAGAGTCCTTCCAGTCAGATTGTGGAAGAATGCTTCAGCAAAGAGCCGATCGCTCAGCCGTGGTAAGCACACCAAAGAAAGAGCAGAGGAAGTTTGATGGTCTTGAAGATCACAGCCTTTTAACTTCTCAGCCTTTAGATATATATTGATTGTGAGTAAGTTTTTTTTGTCTACAATGGGCCCAACTTCTCAGCCTTTCAAATTTATTTGGTTTCATTTTTTGAAAACGAATTTTAAATTAGTATTTTTTTTTTTAGTTGTACATCTAAAAAGTTTAACAAACCACAAAAATCAACGTTTCGTTCTAATTTATTTTAGCAAAACTAACTTTTTAACAATTTGAGCCACAGATATTCTTATTCTTTATTTTAATTTCTTTAATTGACAATCGAAATTAAAAAAAAAAAATTAACAAAATCCACCATGTTTGGTAAGTACTAAAAAAGTTATGTTTTTTTCTTTTGTTAAAAAAAAATTATATTAAAAAATATTATTGTTTAAGTCCTTATAGTTTAGAAAGATATACTTAAGTGATAGATATACATCAAAAAATATATAATTATATTATTTGTCCTATTAAGTGATTTAAAACTTTGATAGATATATATCAAAAAATAGATAATTATATGATTAAAATCAAAATCAAAATTCAAATTTAGATATTATTATATCTTTTTGAGATCCATATCTAAATTCTTATCTTCTTTATTTTTGTGTGGTTTTTATTTTTATTTTTTCAATTTATTTTAGATAGAGTTGTGGGTTTTTAATTTTTTTAAAATTTAATTTATCTATGGTTCATATTTGTTTTTAATTATTATTATTTAGATAAGCTATGATGCGAGTTAAATATGTGATAGATATTTGAGTTTTATTGATTTAAAGTATGATTGTGGATGATATTTTCAAATCAGATTTGTTTAGATAGACTTTATAGATATTTAAAATTTTAAATTGGATAGTGAGAGAGGCAAAACAAATATTTTAACTGAATAAATAAAAATACCCACAACTTTCATGAAAAATATTATCTGATTTTTTGGATGAGAGAAAAGGAATGTAAGTTTTAATTTTTAAAAAAAAAAAAAAAATTGGTGAGAAAGATTATGAAATATTTTTGTTATCTTCCCATTATTATTTCTAAAATAATTAAATAAATAAATCAGCCAATAGGTTTTTTTTAATCTATTTTATAAATTGAAAAATAGATTAAAAACCCCCTTTTCTTATGTAATATATAGATATAGATATTTATATTTGCTTTATATATTTTTTTAATATACAAATTATTTTTTTTAGATTTTTTTTAAAAAATAATTTAACAATCCCATCACTAACCATAATGTATGAGAGAAGTTGAAAAGAGTGTTGCACTAACTAGGAGAGAAGTCAAAAAGGTTTGAGGGTTAGGAGAAGTCAATAAATGCTGAGGTTATTTTTTTTTTAAATAAAAAAATTAAAAAATTAGGATTGGGATAATAGAGGTTCCACAAAGCTTGTGGGTTAGAACCCCCTTTTCCTTATATAATAACTAACATATCACTCGTGCTATACACGAATTGTGTTTATAATTATCTATATATGTGAATTGTGATTTTTAAATATATTTTTTTTTAAATGTCTTCTTTTTTTCTTTTTTTTATATTATATTAACGTTTAATATTTTGATAATAATCATATGTGTTGGACTTTTCAAGGAATTAAATGTCTTTTTTATTATATTATATTAAAGTTTAATATTTTGATAATAATCATATGTGTTGGACTTTTCAAGAATTTTTTTTATGCTTGTTCTCAATACATTAAAGTGTTATTATAAGGGATAATAATCATATGTGTTGAGACTTTTCAAGGAATTCATATGTGTTTGATTTCAAACAATTTTTTTTATGCTTGTTCTTATTGCATTAAAGTGTTATTATGATGGTAAGACTTTGGAGTTGGGAGAAGTTAATAAATGCTAAGATTTTTTTTTTTAAATCAAAAAATCAGGAAATTTAGATTGGGAGATTGGAGCTCCCACAAGGCTTGGGGTTAAAAACCCCCTTTTGCTTAATATATAGTATAGACTGGCCTATCACCCGTGCTATGCACGAGATAATTATAGATATTTATATTTGTTTTAGATTTTTTTTAATATATAAATTATGTCTTTTTTAAGATCTTTTATAAAAATAATTTAACAATCTTATCACTAACCATAGTGTATGGGAGAAGTTGAAAATGGTACAGCAATAACTATACACGGATTGTATCTATAATTATTTGTATGAAGGGATTTTAAATGCTGATCAGGGAATTTTGACCAAATCAATAGATGTATGCATGTGGAAAGATATGTGAATTGAAAAAAGTTAATAAATGTTGATTAGGAGATTTTGACCAAATCAATAAATGCTGATTTTTTTTTAAATCAAAAAATCAGGAAATTTAGATTGGGAGATTAGAGCTCCCACAAGGCTTGGGGCTAAAAATCCCCTTTTGGTTAATATATAGTATAGATAACATAATATATATATATATATATATAGATTATAAGATGAGAGAAATAAAGTACTATCTCATTATAATGGAGGAGATCTTATAAAAAAAAAAAACGTGTAGACATGAATGTCCTCCTATTTTATTGTGTTTACAATTATCTATACTAGCATATCACCCGTGCTATGCACGGATTGTGTTTACAACTATCTATATATGTGAATTGTGATTTTTAAATATTTTCTTTTCTTTTTTTTTTTTAAATGTCTTCTTTTTTTCCTTTTTTATATTATATTAAAGTTTAATATTTTGATAATAATCATATGTGTTGGACTTTTTAAGGAATTAAATGTCTTTTTTTATTATTATATTAAATTAAAGTTTAATATTTTGATAATAATCATATGTGTTGGTCTTTTCGAGAAATTTTTTTTATGCTTGTTCTTAATGCATTAAAGTGTTATTATGAGGAATAATAATCATATGTATTGAGACTTTTCAAGGAATTCATATGTGTTGGATTTCAAAGAATTTTTTTTATGTTTGTTCTTAATGCATTAAAGTGTTATTATGATGGCAAGAGTTAGGAGAAGTTAATAAATGCTAAGATTTTTTTTTTTTAAATCAAAAAATCAGAAAATTTAGATTGAGAGATTGGAGCTCCCACAAGGCTTGGGGTTAAAAACCCCCTTTTGCTTAATATATAGTACTAGCCTATCACCTGTGCTATGTACGGGATAATTATAGATATTTATATATTTTTAATATATAAATTATGTTTTTTAAGATTTTTTATAAAAATAATTTAACAATCTTATCACTAATCATAGTGTACAGGAGAAATTAAAAATGCTACTGCAGTAACTATGCACGGACTGTATCTATAATTATTTGTACGAGGGGATTTTAAATGCTAATTAAGAATTTTGACCAAATCAATAAATGCAGGCATATGGATTGGAAAAAGTTAATAAATGTTGAACAGAGGATTTTGACCAAATCAATAAATGCTGAAGTTTTTTTTTTTTTAAATAAAAAATTTAGAAAATTAAGATTCAGAGGTTGGAGGTCGCTTGGGGTTTAGAAACCCCCTTTTCCTTAATATATTTACAATTATCAATATATGTGAATTGCGATTTTTAAATGTTTTTTTTTTTAAATGTCTTCTTTTTTTCCTTTTTTATATTATGTTAAAGTTTAATATTTTGATAATAATTATATGTGTTAGATTTTTCAAGGAATTAAATGTCTTCTTTTTTATTATATTATATTAAAGTTTAATATTTTGATAATAATCATATGTGTTAGACTTTTCAAGAAATTTTTTTTATGCTTGTTCTTAATGCATTAAAGTGTTATTATGAGGGATAATAATCATATGTGTTGGGACTTTTCAAGGAAGTCATATGTGTTGGATTTCAAAAAAAAAAATTATGCTTGTTCTTAATGCATTAAAGTGTTATTATTAAAGTGTTATTATGAGAGTAAGACTTGGGAGTTGGGAGAAGTTAATAAATGCTAAGTTTTTTTTTTTTTAAATCAAAAAAATCAGGAAATTTAGATTGGAAGATTGGAGCTCCCACAAGGCTTAGGGTTAAAAATCCCATTTTGCTTAATATATAATATAGATAGATTAGCCTATCACTCATACTATGTACGGGATAATTATAAATATTTATATTTGTTATTAATTTTTTTTAATATATAAATTATGTTTTTAAAGATTTTTTATAAAAATAATTTAACAATCTTATCACTAACCATAGTATATATGAGAAATTGAAAAGGCTACTGTAGTAACTATGCATGGGCTGTATCTATAATTATTTGTATGAGGGAATTTTAAATATTGATCAGCAATTTTAATCAAATCAATAAATGCAGACACGTGGAAAGACATGTAGATTGAAAAAAGTTAATAAATGTTGATCAGAGAATTTTGACCAAATCAATAAATGTTGAGTTTTTTTTAAAAAATATTTTTTTAAAAAAAAGGCTACTGCAATAACTGTGCACGGGCTGTATCTATAATTATTTGTATGAGGGAATTTTAAATACTGATCATAGATTTTGATCAAATCAATAAATGCAGACATGTGGAAAGACATGTAGATTGAAAAAAGTTAATAAATGTTGATCAGGGAATTTTGATCAAATCAATAAATGTTGAGTTTTTCTTTTTAAATAATTTTTTTAAAAAAAGGCTACTGCAGTAACTATGCACGGGTTGTATCTATAATTATTTATATGAGGGGATTTTAAATACTGATCATAGATTTTGATCAAATCAATAAATGCAGACATGTGGAAAGACATGTAGATTGAAAAAAGTTAATAAATGCTGATCAGGGGATTTTGACCAAATCAATAAATGTTGAGATTTTTTTAAATAAAAAATAAAAAATTTAGAAAATTCAGATTGAGATATTGAAGCTCTCACAGGCCTTGGGGGTTAAAATAGTATATAGATATAGATTATAATTTTTTATTCGCTAGACAAATCACAGATATTTTTATGCGCTATCTAACTACAATATTAAAATAGTAAACAAAATGAAAAGTCGAGAAGAAGAAAATAAAAAGAAAACTTATTGTTTGCATACGTGGTCACTGAAGTTGAAAGTGTAAAAGTGAGAAGTCAAGAAGGTGTAATGCCCTCGAAATAATAGCATTAAACCCATCCATATAGAGACATGCATTGATACATAAAAGGTCCACATTCATCTATTCATCAGAGTATTTCATTATAAAAGTATTACATGTTTACAACAAAAGCAAATGCCCTACAGGGTTACAGCTTTTCAAGTTAACACTTGGTTACAAAAGAGAGTGCTAACTCGATTACACATTAAGTCCTTGGCTTGAATCTATATGTAATACAATCAAGGAAAATAAGACAACAAAAGTATGTCCCCCTCTAGCCTCCCAAGCTATGTCCTTAGAGGTGGCATGCTACCTGTACCTGAAAATGATGTTCCTATATAGGGTGAGACACAGCCCAGTAGAAATATACTAAATCAACTATGAACAATGCCTAAAAGATTAGCAACTGATAGATGGTCAACACTTACACTTCCATTTACATCTTATTACAATTCTATGATAGCCAAGTCTATGTTACAATTCACTTTCCATTTCTTATTCAACTTTGAGTTTGAAAACAAGGCTCAGTACTCTGGCCAAAACATTTGATGAGATTATAGTTCATCACTATAAAACTTTCGAAATTCAAGGTGGATACACATTTTGGTGTTGTATCAATAACACATAGACCACTTCCATACTTCACAAATGATGATGATATACATTTTAGTGCTATATCAAATCAAACAAACATTTCAATAGATAAGCATATGAGCTATATCACACTACAACAGATGAGCATATGAGCTATATCAACACTTCAACAGATAAGCATATGAGCCATATCACACTACAACAGATAAGCATATGAGTTATATCAACACTTCAACAGATAAGCATATGAGCTGTATCATCACTACAATGGGAGAGCATATGAGCTGCATCCCTGGGTCCATCCCCCATCTTCCCTTAACCATTAACCGGTTTAGAGGTACATCCCCCATCTTCCCCTAAACCGTGGAGTACATCCCCCATCTCCTCCCATACACAAGCAATGCATATAAACACAGAATCATATACGCAATCAATCAATACATAAAGTTAATGTATTCTATCAACCGTCTACACATAATGCATATAAACACATTGGTCATATACACAATCAATCAATACATAAAGTTAATGTATTCTATCAACCGTCATACTTTATGACACATCCAATTGATTAGTTTTAGTTTGCCTAATCATCATGTATTGTCTACAACAATCAATACTACCCTCCACCGGTAGCCCAAAGCAATTATTTCTAAACAGGAAATAAATGCACAAATGGATAATATATCAACATTTCAATTAGGTGAGCAATAAATGATTTAACTACACCCTTTAGTCCCATACATTCCCAATTTCAACATTTCCAATTCAGTTCCTTATTTCCTTTAATTAATTATATACATTAATTAATTAAAACAATTAGGGCAAATTCCCTTCATTAACAAAACAACTCTAAGGTTCCATTTTCATCCACAATCCATCATCCATCTCATTTTTTCTATACCAACTTGCATATAGGTTTATTTCAAACAAAACCCCAACTTTTGTAAAATTACACAAAAGGCCCAAGCTTTCTCAAATTTACCCAACAACACCCAATATATCAAAATGCTAAAATTTAAAGACCAAATCCATAAGGAGGAGTAGGATATCCCTACCTCAAATGGTGACCCCCAACCAAGAAGATGAAGAAACTCAACGTGCTCCAAAACTCAATATTTTCGGATCAAAACGTAGTCGTCGACGATCAACACAATTTTTACAAAGGCCGAAGGTGAGGAAAGCACTCTAACTAGATCAAAACCTAGAGAGAAGGGAGTTTCTAGAGAGAGAAGCTCTCAAAATATCTTTTTGGAAAGTAAGAGAGAGAGAGAGAGAGAAAAAGTGTAGAAAATGATTTCAAAATGCCCAGCTGCCCTCTGTTATACGACATTACCGCTCGAGCGGAAAACACAACGCTCGAGCGTCAAGAACAAAAACCATGTTCCGCTCGAGCGCAAGAATGCCCGCTCGAGCGCCAACACACAAGAATAAAGCTCATCCGCTCGAGCGTGAAAAACCAGCCCGCTCGAGCGCAAATTTCTAACTCCCAGAACTTACACCAAAAAAGTACTAGCCGCTCGAGCGCCAACAAGCCCGCTCGAGTGCGACACGCTCAAGCGCAAGAAAGCCGCTCGAGCGTAGAAAACCAACCAGCAGAAGTTTTGCAAAGCACCAAAATACTGGGAGTATGCAATATCCGCTCGAGCGCTCCAAGACCCGCTCGAGCAGAACGACCAAAAACACAGAAACAAGGTTTTAGATTAAGGCTCAGCCCACCTGCTCGAAACAAGCCCAACACATCCTAAAACTCAGAAAAAGGGAATTAAAGGGTAACAACAAGGTAGATACAACTATTAATGTCCACGGGACCAACTCCGAACCACTGTACAACAAGGGAAAAAACCCGGAATCGCTATAGAAGGAGAAAACAAAAAGGAGACTCATTGTTTGCAATAGGTATGTGAAAAGTTAAAAAGAGTGTGTGTATTGGAGAAGTTAAAAAGACTTGGAAGAATTTAATAAGTGCTAAGTTTTTTTTTAAAAAAAAAATCAAAAAAATTAAGAAATTAAGGTTCAGATATTGGAATTCCCACAAAACTTATGGATTAGAGATAGATATAAATAAATAGATAGATATAGATATAGATATTTATATTTTTTTTAATATACAAATTATTTGTTTTGGAAAAGGTACTACAATAATTATGAAAGAAGTCAAAAAGTCTTGTGGGTTTAGAGAAGTTAATAATTTTTTTTTAATATACAAATTATTTGTTTTGGAAAAGGTACTGCAGTAATTATGAGAGAAGTCAAAAAGTCTTGTGGGTTGAGAGAAGCTAATAAATGTTGAGGTTATTTTTAAAAAAAAAAAACAAAAATTAAAAAATTAGGATTGGCATATTGAAGCTCCCACAGGCCTTGGGGGTTAAAATCCCCTTTTGCTTAATATATAAAAATATATAACTAGCATATCACCCGTGCTATGCACGGATTGTGTTTATAATTATTTATATATGTAAATTGTGATTTTTGAAGGTTTTCTTTTCTTTTTTTTTAATGTCTTCTTTTTTTCCATTTTTATATTATATTAAAATTTAATATTTTGATAATAATCATATGTGTTGGACTTTTCAAGAAATTAAATGTCTTTTTTTATTATATTATATTAAAGTTTAATATTTTGATAATAATCATATGTGTTGGACTTTTCAAGAAATTTTTTTGTATACTTATTCTTAATGCATTAAAGTGTTATTATGAGGGATAATAATCATATGTGTTCGATTTCAATTTTTTTTTTTTTTTTTTTTTTATGCTTGTTCTTAATGCATTAAAGTGTTATTATAAGGGATAATAATCATATGTGTTGGATTTCAAATTTCTTTTTTTATGCTTGTTCTTAATACATTAAAGTGTTATTATGAAGGTAAGACTTGGGTGTTGGGAGAAGTTAAAAAATGCAAAGATTTTCTTTTTTTTTTTTAAATCAAAAAATCAGGAAATTTAGATTGGGAGATTGGAGCTCCCACAAGGCTTGGGGTTAAAAACCCCCTTTTGCTTAATATACAGTATAGACTAGCATATCACCCGTGCTATGCACGGATTGTGTTTACAATTATCTATATATGTGAATTGTGATTTTTAAATGTTTTCTTCTTTTTTTTTTAAATGTCTTCTTTTTTTCCCTTTTTATATTATATTAAAGTTTAATATTTTGATAATAATCATATGTGTTGAACTTTTCAAGAATTTTTTTTTTATGCTTGTTCTTAATGCATTAAAGTGTTATTATGAGGGATAATAATCATATGTGTTGGGACTTTTCAAGGAATTCATGTGTTGGATTTCAAAGAATTTTTTTTATGCTTTTTCTTAATGCATTAAAGTGTTATTATGAGGGTAAGACTTGGGAGTTGGGAGAAGTTAATAAATGCTAAGTTTTTTTTTTTTAAATCAAAAAATCAAAAAATTTAGATTGGAAGATTGGAGCACCCACAAGGCTTGGGGTTAAAAACCCCTTTTACTTAATATATAGTACTAGCCTATCACCCGTGCTATGCACGGAATAATTATAAATATTTATATTTATTTTAGATTTTTACAATAGGTATGTGAAAAGTTAAGAAAAATATGTGTATTGGAGAAGTTATAAAGATTTGAAAGAATTTTTTAAGTGTTTATTTATTTTTTTTTCAAAAAACAAAACAAAAAAATTAAGAGGGAAAAAAAATTAAAAGCCATTTACACAATAATCACATGGGTCTCTTGGGGATGCAAAAAGTAATGGCGTGTAAATACTGGGGTTTGACCGAGGAGTTTGAAAGAATTTAATAAGTGTTTATTTATTTATTTTTCAAAAAACAAAACAAAAAAATTAAAAGCCATTTACCCAATAATTACATGGGTCTCTTGGGGATGCAAAAAGTAATGGCGTGTAAATACCTGGGGTTTGACCGAGGAGGTAGCCCCAAAGGCAAATACCTTTTTTATTATCACACATATACATACCACATAGTCATATAGTCTCTCTCTCTCTCAGTTATTGCTTTATTCTAGTCAGTAATCTTTAAACTGATCACCAAGTCAATTTTTTTTTTTTTAATCTTGAAATTAGGATTTCATTTATTGTGTTATTCTAGTCAGTCGTGCTTCCCTACCCTCTATCTCCTCCATTTGTCAATAGTGTAATTATTATAATCTTTGAACCACTCACCAAGTCAATTTTTTTTTATAAAAAAAAATAAAAAATCAGAAAATTAGGATTAGCATATTGGAGCTTCCACAGGCCTTGGGGGTTAAAACCCCCTTTTCCTTAATATATAGTATAGATAGATAGATAGATAGATAGATAGATAGATAGATTTAATAAGAATTTATGTTTGTTTTAGATATTTTTTTAATATACAAATTATTTTTTTAAAGATTTTTTAATAAAAATAATTTAACAATCTCATCACTAGCCATAGTGTATGGGAGAAGTTGAAAAGGGCGTAGGAGTAGATATAGGAGAAGTCAAAAAAGTGGGTTGGAAGAAGTCAATAAATGCTAAGTTTTTTTTTTTTTAAATCAAAAAATCAGAAAATTTAGATTGAGATATTGGAACTCCCACAAGGCTTGGGGGTTAGAAACCCTCTTTTCTTTAATATATAGATAATAGATAGATAGATAGATTATAAGAATTTATGTTTGTTTTAGATATTTTTTTATTATACAAATTATTTTTTAAAGATTTTTTTTATAAAAATAATTTAACAATCTCATCACTAGCCATAATGTATGGGAGAAGTTGAAAAGGGCGTTGGAGTAGATATAGGAGAAGTCAAAAAGTGGGTTGCGGGAAATCAATAAATGCTGAGTTTTTTATTATTATTATTATTATACAAACTATTTTTTTAAAGATTTTTTTATAAAAATAATTTAGCAATCTCATCACTAGCCATAGTGTATGGGAGAAGTTGAAAAGGGCGTAAGAGTAGATATAGGAGAAGTCAAAAAGTGGGTTGGGAGAAGTCAATAAATGCTGAGTTTTTTTTTTTTTTTTAAATCATGAAATTTAGATTGGGATATTGGAGCTCCCACAAGACTTGGGGGTTAGAAACCCCATTTTCCTTAATATATAGACTAGCCTATCACCCGTGCTATGCACGAGATAATTATATATATTTATATTTGTTTTAGATTTTTTTTTTAATATATAAATTATGTTTTTTAAGATTTTTTATAAAAATAATTTAACAATCTTATCACTAACCATAATGTATGGGAGAAGTTGAAAAGGGTACTGCAGTAATTATACACAGATTGTATATATAATTATTTGTATGAGGGGATTTTAAATGCTGATCAAGAGATTTTGACCAAATCAATAAATGCAGGCATGTGGAAAGATATGTGAATTGAAAAAAGTTAATAAATGCTAATCAATGGATTTTGACCAAATCAATAAATGCTGAGTTTTTTTTTTTAATAAAAAATTTAAAAAATTCATATTGGGATATTGAAGCTCTCACAGGCCTTGGGGTAAAAAATCCCCTTTTGCTTAATATATAGTATAGATAGCAGATCACCCGTACGGATTGTGTTTACAATTATCTATATATGTGAATTGCGATTTTAAAATTTTATTTTATTTTTTAAATGTCTTCTTTTTTTCTTTTTTATATTATATTAAAGTTTAATATTTTGATAATAATCATATGTGTTGGACTTTTCAATGAATTAAATATCTTTTTTTTATTACATTATAGTAAAGTTTAATATTTTGATAATAATCATATGTGTTGGACTTTTTAAGAAATTATTTTTATGCTTGTTCTTAATGCATTAAAGTGTTATTATAAGAAATAATAATCATATGTGTTGGGACTTTTCAAGAAATTCATATGTGTTGGATTTCAAAGAATTTTTTTTATGCTTGTTTTTAATGCATTAAAGTGTTATTATGAGGGTAAGACTTGGGAGTTGCGAGAAGTTAATAAATAATAAGATTTCTTTTTAAATAAAAAAATCAAGAAATTTAAATTGGGAGATTGGAGCTCCCACAAAGCTTGGGGCTAAAAACCCCATTTTGCTTAATATCAAAAAATTAGAAATTTTAGTTTGAGATATTAGAACTCCCACAAGATTTGTGGTTAGAAACTCCATTTTACTTATATAATCTATAGATATAGATGGATAGATTTAATATGAATTTATATTTATTTTAGATATTTTTTTAATATTGTTTTTAGATTTTCTATAAAAAAATAATTTAACAGTCACATTACTAATCATAGTATATAGAAGAAGTTGAAAAGGGTGTAGTAATAGGTATGAGAGAAGTCAAAAAGGCTTGTGGGTTGGAAGAAGTCAATAAATGCTGAGGTTTTAGAAAAATAAGATTGGAATATTGGAGCTCCCACAAGGCTTGTGGGTTAGAAACCCCATTTTACTTAATATATAGTATAGAAGTATAGATAGCATATCACCCATACGGATTGTGTTTACAATTATCTATATATGTGAATTTGATTTTTAAATTTTTTTTTTAAATGTCTTCTTTTTTTCTTTTTTTATATTATATTAAAGTTTAATATTTTGATAATAATCATATGTGTTGGACTTTTCAAGAAATTAAATGTCTTTTTTTTTTATTATATTATATTAAAGTTTAATATTTTGATAATAATCATATGTGTTGGACTTTTCAAGAAATTTTTTTATACTTGTTCTTAATGCATTAAAGTGTTATTATGAGGGATAATAATCATATGTATTGGGACTTTTCAAAGAATTCATATGTGTTAGATTTCAAAGAATTTTTTTTATGCTTGTTCTTAATGCATTAAAGTGTTATTATGAGGGTAAGACTTAGGAGTTTGGAGAAGTTAATAAATGCTAAGATTTTTTTTTTAAATCAAAAAATCAGGAAATTAGATTGAGAGATTGGAGCTTTCACAAAGCTTAGGGCTAAAAACCTCTTTTTGCTTAATATATAGTATAGACTAGCCTATTACCCGTGCTATGCATGGGATAATTATAGATATTTATATTTGTTTTAGATTTTTTTAATATATAAATTATGTTTTTTAAGATTTTTTATAAAAATAATTTAACAATCTTATCACTAACCATAGTGTATGGGAGAAGTTAAAAAGGGTACTGCAGTAACTATACACGGATTGTATCTATAATTTTTTTAATGCTATCTAATCATCATCAATAATTAAAAAAATCAATCACAAATTAAGTCAATTGATAATTAAAAAACACAATAATTTATATTTCAAAAAATATAGTGAGTTAAAAAGATAAATTACAATTTTTTTGGTGAAAATATAATCTAATCATCATCAATAATTGGTACATTATGTGACCCTAATGAGTACAATCTATTTTGTTTTTCAAAAAACACAGTGAGTTAAAAATCAAATCACAAATTACACTACAAGAAATTACATTTTTTGCAACGCAACAAAATATGTTGCCAAAAGAAAAAATTCGTCGGCAAAGAGTTTTGCCAACACACAAAGCTACGTTGGCAACCCGTAGACAAAAGTGAGTCGACAAAAGTTTTTGCCGATGAAATTATCATTGCGTTGGTAAAAGTAATGCCTTTAGCGACGAACATAATCGTCGTTAAAAGTCTTCATCCATCGTCGGCAATTTACCTTGCGTCGGTAAAAGTCATTCAAATATGATGATTGTGTGGCACTTTTCGCGACACAAATTTGCATGGGCAAAAAATATACTTTTAGCAACAAAATATGCGTCGGCAAAAGTAAACTTTTGGCGGCACATTTACGTCAGTAAATGTCGCCATTTGCCAACGATTTGTTTGTCGATAAAGCTTCACTTTTGGCAACGACAAATTAGCATTGGCAAAAAATACATTTTTAGCAACACAATATGAGTGGGCAAAAGTAAACTTTTGGCAACACATTTACGTCGGTAAATATTGCCATTTGCCGACGATTTGTTTGTCGATAAAGGTTTACTTTTTAGCGACAAATTGGCATTGGCTAAAAATACACTTCTAGCAACACAATATGAGTGGGCAAAAATAAACTTTTGGCGACACATTTACCAACAAAAATAATTGAAAGTAATTTATATATTTTTATAGGATTTACAGATTTACAAGAGGCATCCCTTAGGCACCACTATTACAAACTAATAACATTGATATTAAATCACCTAAAGTTGGTGTGTAGACAAAAAAACACTGCTGAAAAATATGCTTTTGGAAGCGGTGTATAAAACCTGAAAGGGTAAACTCACTAAAATACTCAAATACATCCAAATTGTAAACCTATAGTAAAAATAGTAGATAACAAAATGAAAACATGAAACTAACAACAACCCAAATTTGCAGCAGACCAACATCTAGTAGCAGCCCGCTTCACAAAGAACATTGCGGCGAAAGACCAAGAAAATTTCTGAAGAAGACACCAAAGAAGACACACCAGCAAACAACAACCATCAGCCACCAATGCTCTGAAAAATGAGAGAAGAAAAACAGTTAATCATTGGAGGGGAATTTGGGGAAATCCGCTCTAATAATAGCGGGGCAGGGTGGGTTTCCATTAGGTTCGGATTTAATTGCCATCTATAATTCTACCCGAAAGATTCCACCAATGAATCTCCTTCATCAACAAAATCAACAGAAAATAACTATCTACTATCTAGACAATTCAACAACAAAAAAGTAATATGATTTAAAGACAACTGATTAAGTTGCCATTTCTTTGTAGACATCATGTGCATGACTGGGGATTATTTGATATCAAACCAATAACCCATCTTGTGCAAGTCACTATCTCGAGTACAAATGCAATGTATGTTTTTGGTAATTTCTCTAAGAACGTAATGAAGATGAACTCTTATGATTAGATGGATTAAAAAAATGGATGCATTATTGTTAGAACTTACGTCGTTCCTGCCACACGGGTACTAACATGAGTCATGTTGGCTAGGATAAGTTTTGGTAGACCAAAATCTGAAATTTTGGGTGTCAAGTCTTTGTCGAGGAGAATATTGCTAGCTTTGATATCTCGATGAACGATATGTGGTTGCACTTCGTCATGAAGAATGGCAAGTCCATGTGCAATCCCAATGCAAATTCTAGTTCGTGTTCGCCAACTAAACTGGATGCTACTGTAACTTCCACCTGAAAGCCAAGGTCATGATAATGATGATGATGCTTTAAAGCTAAAGTTCGTAAATCGAGGTGCCAAATTTGTGTTTTTATGCCAATCCAACAAGTGTAAAGAGTACCAAACTAAGAACGGATAGATTGAATTACCAATAAGTGTTTGCGCAAGGCTGTTATTCTCAAGGTAGTTGTAGACCAGAATTCTATGATCTTCATCCACGCAACAGCCATAGAGCTTGACTAAATTTCCGTGCTCTATATCTGAAATCACTCTAATCTCTGTCAAGAACTCCTTCACTCCCTGTTTTGATTCAGGTGAAAGAACCTTTATTGCAGCAATATTCCCATTTTAAAGCCATCCCCAACCATCGATAAGCAAATTTTATTTGAAAACAAGGTGTTAGTCTACAGAAGCAAGACCATAAATTAGTATTTTATTATATGATGATAAAGTTAGCATTATTGTGGAAATATGTCAACCAAATATATGCCTATTACCTTATGATCCATGCTTTCTAGAGCTAGCAAGGCATCGTCTTGACTAGTGAACTGAATAAAAGCATACCCCTTTGACCTTTTCTGTCACGCCCCACTTTTTATTACTCGAAGTATTACCAAATTCATTAACTTAATTCCATTTCAGAGATACCATGTGGAAATAAACTCATATATTCAACTCGTAGAAGTGAATAACAATACTCTCATTCGTATGCAAAGTAAATACAACATGAGAGCCAATCAAATAAATTGCCCTTGGGCTTACATCTTTAATGAAACAAGAAGAAGGGTGTAACCCTTTTACATATATGGCATTCAGCCAACACAAGGAGGCCCCGTGGCCAACAAATAAGTAGTTCCAAGTCTTGTAGCTCAACCAGCTTAATACCTGAAAAAGATTCAACAACGTGGGGTGAACATAAAGTCCAGTAGGGATCTCAACATGATCCTCAACAATAACAACATACAGATAGCTATGATCATGAATGCCCAATCTCATACTAGGATAGTAATGTGATAGTTTATACAAAATATACCTAAGTATGAACTTTTCTTGAAAACAACCATTTCATTCAACGCCATAGATGGTTCATTTTTCTTTTCCTTTCATTAACCCCCGTTCCCAATCTTTCAGAACATTAACAATTTCTTAGGAAATAAATTCACTAAGCCCATTACCCTCTTGCATTTTCCACACATACAATAGATGTGCCTTTTCAAAACATATTTTTAAAATGTTCGATCTCCTTCACACTTCCAAAAGACAAAAGACATTTTGGTTCATTCCCAATACAATCATAACTATACATGCATACCTTTATAAAAAAGAGATAACAACTCACCAACATGTATAGACTCAACCAATAAGGCAACTCGGCCCTCCAAAACTGTAACCAACACAATCCAAGATATACCCAGATACACTGGAACAACAACAACAAAACCTTGCTCTACCAGCTATGTGCGTACTAAGCCAAAGATACCCCTCTCACATCAACATACCAATTTACCAGGCGCTAGCTGGAAGGGTGTGGTACCTTAGATTCTCAGTGTAGTCAGTTCTCCAGGCACTAGCTGGAAGGTAACGGTACCTCTGATTCTCAGCGTAGTTAGTTCTCCAGGCGCTAGCTAGAAGGTAACGGTACCTCTGATTCTCAACGCAGGGTATAACACCAACAACCACAATACAACAAGGCACAACCAACATATGTAATACATACACATAAATTATCAAGATACAAGCAATGTGTTAAGGTATATGAACACATAACTATCTCCTTCTGACTATACATATATAATGTATCTCAGCACTTCATCACATATGATGATCAAACAACAATGATATAATGCATACACGACAATTCAACACAACCGTGTCATCCTCCACCGATGACCAAGGACAAAACCTCTAGATGCATGTATTTAGTACATCTATTAAAGGACTCAATTATCATGAGACCACAAACCCAACAACAACACTAACACGGTAGTTAAAGATACAACCCCCACATGTGTGTATTTAACACTCAAGAAACAACAATCCAATTTTCATACTTATCTAAAAAATACTTTTCTCATTTCACAAAACAATTTCCATTTCCTGTTTGTTTTCACAAAACCAACTCCATGGACAATAAAGCCTTAACTCGTTTTAGTCCACTACATTCATTTCAAAACCATTCCAAAGCCAAAGTTAATCTCTTAGGCGTTAACACATTTACCCAACTCACATTAACAATAGAGATTTACAACATAGGTCAACTACCCTCCATTTTAATTTATTAAATCAATAAATAAATTGGGGCTTTTTCTTCTTTCAACTATAACATGCTAATTTACACTCCAATTAGCCCAAAACAATCATCAATGATAAAGTAACCATTTTCAAACAACCATCCCTAGGTTCCTTCTCATGATTTCAAACAAATCCAACATGGATATGGTTTTCATGCAATACAAAACTACCACATGTCTATCTATAGACGAAGTATTCAAAAAGAACAAGGAAATCCCTACCTCAAATGTAGAACCCAAGGAGAAGAAGAGCAAAACTCGGAAATGCTCCAAATCCCAAATTTCTCAGATCAAAACGAAGCCCTCGACGATCAACACAACTTTTACAAAGGCCAAAGGTGAGGAAACAACTCTTACTAGATCAATCCCTAGAGAGAAGGTAAGGTTTTAGAGAGAGAAGCTCTCAAATTTGTATTTGGGAAAGTAAGAAAGAGAAAGAATGTGAAAAAGTGATTTAAAAAGGCTAAATCTCGGAGCCTTAAACCAGTTGCCCCGCTCGAGCGTGGAAACCCCCGCTCGAGCGTCACTCACAGACTCCCGCTCGAGCGTCGAAATGCTCGCTCAAGCGGCGGATAGAACCAACCAGATGTTTTGCATAATAGGTCCCCGCTTGAGCGTCCAACTTCCCGCTCGAGCGTCAAACCACTGCAGAGAGAAAATACTGGGAAGGTGATTTTCCCGCTCGAGCGGAGAAGCAATAACGAAGGCTCGCTCGAGCGTCAAAAGCGCCGCTCGAGCGAAGAGACCAAAAACTGGGCAAAAATTCTATGCTTTAAAACACAACCAACCTATTCCCAACTTGCCCAACACAACCCAAAACTCAAACACAAAGAGTAAGGGATAGAAATGAGAATAAGACACCAACACATCTACGGAACCGAGTCCGGATTACAGTTCAACAACAACAAAGAAAATCGGGATCGCTATATCTTCACATTTTCATCCATAACAAGCTTAACTGTCAGTGCAACTAGATATAATTAGCAAACTTAGAGCATGTATTGGAACAAACAGGTAGACAGGACATGTAACGCCCTCAAAATAATAACATTAAACCCACAATTTAGACATGCATTGATATATAAAAGATCCACATTCTTCTATTCATCTGGGTTTCATTACAAAAGTATTACATGTTAACAACAAAAGCAAATGCCCTAAGGGCTTACAGCTTTCCAAGTTAACACTTGGTTACAAAAAGGAGAGTACTAACTCATTTACACATTAAGCCCTTGGCTTGAATTTACATGTAATACATCAGAAAGAAAGACAACAAAAGTCTGCCCGCCTCTAGCCTCCCAAGCTATGTCCTTGGAGGTGGCATGCTACCTGTACCTGAAAATGATATTCTATATAGGGTAAGCCACCAAAGAGAAACACACTAAACCAGCTATGAACAATGACTAAAAGAATAGTAGTTGATAGATGGCCAACACTAATATATATCCACATATATCATCCCGCTGTTTCGTGTCTTACAAGTCTATGTTATATTTCATTTTCCATTTCCTTTCAATTCTCAAATCATAATCATGGCTCAGAACCTGGCCAAACAACTTATATGAGACAATAACTCATACCAAACATTTTCCCATTTCATAATGGATAAGCATACTAGCTATATCAACACATCAACAGATATGCATAAGAGCACTATCACACTTCCAAAGACAAGCATATAAGCTGTGTCAACACATCACTAGATAAGCATATGAGCTCTATCTATGGAGTCCATCCCCTATCTCCTCCCAACAACATCCGGTTTAGAGGTCCATCCCCTATCATCCCCTAAACCGTGGAGTACATCCCCTATCTCCTCCAACACAACACAATGCATATAAACAATTATTATACACATCATCAATTAATACATAAAGTTAATGTACTCTTTTAACCATCATACTCATTGACACATTTCAGTGATTAGTTTTAGTTTGCCTAATCATCATGTATTGTCTACAACAATCAAGACTATCCTCCACCGATAGCCCAAAGCAGTTATTTTTAAACAGAAAATAAATGCACAGAATGGATAATATATCAACATTTCAATTCGGGGAGTTATAAACAATCCAACTACACCCTTTCATCCCATACACTTCCAATCTCAACATTTCCAATTCAATTCCTCATTTCTCACAATTAATTATACCAATTAATTAGTCAATGTAATTAGGGCATTTTCCATAATTAACATTACAACCCTTAAGGTTCCATTTTCATCAACGTTTTAACATAAATTCCAATTCTCTACACCAAACATGCCTCTAGGTTTACTATAAATAAAACCCCAACTTTGTAAAATTTCACAAAAGGCCCAACGTTCTCTCAAAATTACATAACAACTCCCAACATATCAAAATGCTAAAATTTAAAGACAAAATCCATAAAGAGGAGTAGGATATCCCTACCTCGAAGTTTGAGCTCAAAAGGAGATGAAGACCCAACGACCAATGTGCTCCAAATCCAAAGATTTTCAGATTAAATCGAAGCCTTCAACACCCTCTATCTATTTAACAAAGGACTTAGGGTAGGAAATCACCCTAGGTAGATCAAATCTTAGAGAGAGTGTAAGTTTAGAGAGAGAGAGAGTCTCGAATTTTAGGGTTTGAAAATGAAAAGTGGATGAAAAAGTGATTTTGAAATCGCTACTGCCCGCTGATATAAACATGCTCGCTCGAGCGAAGACTTTGTCGCTCGAGCGACCAGACACAGAAAACCCTCGCTCGAGCCAATAAAGTCTCATTCGAGCTAACAACTTAAAAGCACGCTCGAGCTACAGAATGCTTGCTCGAGCGAAAGACAACCAGACCACTCGAGCGAAGGAAAGCTCGCCCGAGCCAAAAATCACAGTGTTCAGGTCCAGTACCAGACGCAATCGTCCGCTCAAGTGAAGAAACCCTGGCTCGAGCGAAGGATCTAAAACACTGATCTCGCTCGAGCGAAGTAAAGCTCGCTCGAGCCAAAAACTACAGCTCTCAGGTCCAACTGAGACGCAGATGCACACTCGAGCGAAGAATACCTGGCTCGAGCCGCCAAACACAAAACTCAACTCTTGCTCGAGCGACTGAATCCTCGCTTGAGCGAAGGTCCAAAAATCTGGGCAGCAATACTTGGCTCCCAAACACAACCAACCTGCAACATACCTGCCCAACACATCCTATAACTCAAATACAAAGTAGGATAGGATGTAAACAAGATAATAATCAACTACTATCATCCACGGACACATGCCCGGATCACTGTACAACAAGGGTAAGCCCGAGATCGCTATAGGACACTTTCTTTTTCTTTTTTTCATGAACCAAGGAAAAAAATATTTGAAACATACCTTCGGCTATCTGGCCAAATTTTTCCTTCCTTAACCAAGTCTCGGTGGTGGAATATGATAAATCTGCCATTCATGATGCAAGGTAAGAACTTATGTCCGGGCAACAATTGATGTCATCTTGAAGAGAAATAGAGAATTTGGGCATTCAACAGATACTTAAATAATCTATTGTCTTTCACTTAGAAGTTGAGATGAGTGCATTGCATTTGAAAGCATTTGAATATATGTACAACTACTCTTTTGCAAGTGTTAAGCTAAACTACACAAATACAAATTCACAATGTCAGCTTTAATTTATAGGATAGAAAGATTACATACGTATCTACAGCCTACTAGATTTCTCCTAATTCTACTAGAAAAAAGACTCAAAAATAGAGAATTTTGGCTCTTTGACCATTAAGACTTTTCTATACCCAATAAAATCACAAATAACAATCCAATAATACAGCTTGACTAAAAAAAAAAACTAAAAAAAATCCCTGGATGGATCCATACTTCTACAACCCAAATCTAGCAAAATTGAAAGTAACAAAACCACCCTTAACTACTAAACCAAATAAAGCCTAAATAAACATGTCATATAGTCATGAACTAATGAGAAACATGAAATGAACTGTCACGACCCCAACCTGCCCCTAGTAGGCTGGGTGCCGAGATGGCCAGTAATCCGTAATTACCAAAGGCCGGCTTACAAAATTTCACACACATCAGAGTAATCATAGGGGCTCACATATGCGGAAGCGAATAAACTAAATACAAATGGTCCTTGAGAGCTGTGCATAGATCAAATGTAAATGCATACATAATGTAATCGCACCTCGGCAGATAACAAAACAAATACAAGTTACATCCTCGATCAAAAGGCTTCTCGGTAGACATATACAAATCTGTTGATTCTGAGCAAAGAAGCATGATTTTCAAGAATGCGCAAGTAACACATATGCCGAGGTAATCACAAAAGCAGTAGATGTAAGCAAGTCAAGTCGGCATAACAAAATCCCAAAACAAGTCAGTACAAATACTTCTAGGCGTCGCCGTCACGCTCATCACCTACATATATATAGAGAGGGGTGAGCTTGGAAACTCGATGAATGGTACTAGAAATAAAGGTTTGCATGAATAATAGCTGAGTCTGCCAAAAAACAAAGCATATCAAAACCATTCAAACAATAGCGAGGTTCCTTCCAAAACAAGACAAATCAAGTTGTATCGAATCAAGTGATGAACCGTATTCATCCAACAAGTCTTACAAGTCAAAACATTTGCCGAGATAGCACAAGTAGTAGCGAGGTAATCTTCAAGACAAAACATATCAAGCTTATATGACTTAGGCCCGTAGCCCTTTTTCGAAGTTTGTGACTTAGGCGTAGCCCTTTTTCACCAAGTGGTGCTACAAAAGTTTAAAGTCCTCTAGCACAAGGGACTTGTGTTACTTAGGCCGTGAGTCGCTTTTAACATTTATCTTAGCAAGATAGGACCGTATCCTTTTAACAAGATGTCTGCGAAAGTTTAGAGTCCTCCGACAAGGGACTTTCCAAAGAAAGGACCGTATCCTTTTTAACAAGATGTACTGCGAAAGTTTAGAGTCCTCCAGCACAAGGGACTTTCCAAAGAAAGGACCGTATCCTTTTTAACAAGATGTACTGCGAAAGTTTAGAGTCCTCCAGCACAAGGGACTTTCCAAAGAAACCGAAACAAAGCTCAACTCATTACAAGGACATCATCAAGACGAAGTTCATACTTACCTTTCCTCTAGTGCTGCTAAAGTTTAGAGTCCTCCAGCACAGGGGACTTTCAAGAATACCATCAAAACAAGCCCATATACAAAACATCAAAATAGGCTAATCATTCATGCTTAGCAATTACTTTTACCAAAGCGAAACAAGCAAGATTTATCAAAAGCTTTATAACATAGCTTTATTAAAAGCACCACTCACCTCGGTCTTCAGGTGTAGGCTCAAGCAAAGATCAAAGTCCTACAATCACATAGCAAACCATACTCTCAAAACGAGCTTCACATACATGCAAGGAATCAAAACATTATTTCCCATCACAGGGAAGTGCACTGGGTACCATCCAGGTCTAGCCGAGGTCCTACACCTCCCACGAGGTGTGGACTCGAAAAGCCAAAACAAGGCAAAGTTAGGAAAACCTGAGTTTCCTTTCAAAGGGCACGAAGAACAAGATCATGCATGCTGAAATCCAACTCACATATACGAAATCTGGGGTTTTCAAGCTAAGAGTTCAAAAACGTGGACTAGGGTACTCATTCGAGAAAATTATGCAAGAACAAACACAAAACATGATTCTTGTTCCAAACTTTCGGATCAAAACAAGGTTCTCCTTTAAGAACACAAGAACAACATTTTCTCTTTCAAAACCAAGTTCAAATCAATGCATGACATGCAAAACAGATCCAATCATGCAATGCATCTAGATGATCAATAAGAACAATCGATGTAGAACAAGAATCTAACCTCAAAGCTGAAATCCAACGGTTCGATCTTCCACGATCAAGCTCGAGCTCAACTCTCACACTAAAATTCTAACTCCAAGTTCTAGAGCTTCTCTCTCTAAACAAGACAAAGATTTGAGACCAAAACATAATCAAAAGTTACACAATGATGTATTATAGGCACATCATTTGTCATAGCCTTCGGCTCGGACACGTGGCATCACCGGATTGGTGCGATTAGAAAGGTGACGCTAGACAAGACAAGTCTCGACAAAGCGTACACAACACGCTTGGCGGCTAAACCTTGAGCTAGAAATGACCTCGGCCAAAGACAAGACTTGACAGTCAACAAAGACAAAGGTTAGGGAGGACGACACTTGACTAAGGCTGCCACACCTTGGCTGGGTGTACCACATCTCGGCCTAGGCCATACCGCCAAGGACAAAGATTACAAGCACAAAACATCACGACCTCGGCGATACACACTTCGCCCAAAAGGTAACATCTCGGCAAACATGCCGGGGTGAAGATGGAGGTCGGTGAGGTTCCAAAATCGCTCAAAACGCATAAAGGCTCAAAGGCAAACTATCTTTGGTGACCTCGATTACGCTCCAAACAAAACACAATTCCACAACTTACAATAAAACAAAGCAAAACAAGGCAAGTATCAAGATTTCAAACTTGACAATTCAAGGTCATACAAAATACATGCAAGCAAGGATTCAAAGTGAGGGTTGTTACATCCTACCCCTTAAGGAAGTTTGGACCCCAAACTTACTATACCTTGGTCCAAGAATAACTCGGATGTCGAATTCTCATTTCCTCTTCCATTTCCCATGTGGCGTCCTTGCCATAGTGCTCTTTCCATTCCACCTTTACCATTGGTATCGACTTGTTTCTCAATTGCTTAACTTGTTCCACAATAGACGTCGCTTCTCTTCATAGCCCAAATTCTCATTAACTTCGATTCGAGAATGCTTAATTACATGCGTGGATCCCGAATATACTTCCTTAACATCGAAACATGAAACACGTTATGGACTTGGCTCAATTTCGGTGGCAAAGCAAGTCAGAGCAACGGAGTTAACCTTGTCAAGGACTTCAAATGGGCCAATATAACGGGTGCTAACTTACCTCTCTTCCCAAATCTGGAAACTCCTTTCATTGGTGAAACCTTTAGGAATACGTGATCCCCAACTTCAATTCTAGCTCATTTCTTCTCTGGTCGGCATAACTCTTTTTGTCGGCTCTGGCGCTTTAATCCTCTGTGAATAAGTTTAATCTTCTCTGTTGTTACTTGAATGAGTTCGGGACCAAGCGAGCCTTATCTCCGACTTCGGTCCAACATATCGGCGACCTGCATTTTCTTCCATATAGAGCTTCATACGGCGCCATACCAATACTCGCGTGATAACTTGTTGTTGTAAGCGAATTCCACTAATGGCAAATGCATTCCCCAATTTCCTTGGAAATCAATACACGAGTCTAAGCATATCTTCAAGTGTCACGAATCGTTCTTTCTGTTTGCCCATCATGCTGGGATGAAAAGTCAGTACTAAATCTCGTTCGGCTCCAAAGGCTCTCTGTAGACTCTCGCCAAAATCTGGAAACAAATTTAGGATCTCTGTCGACACTATTGACATCGGCACTCCATGAAGTCTAACAATCTCATTCACATAAAGTAGGGCAAGTTGATCGGCGTTGAAAGTAGTCTTAACAGCAAAAAGTGTCTTGACTTGGTTAGTCTATCTACCACAACCCAAATCGAATCCATACCTTTTGTGTTCTCGGCAGTCCGGTCACAAAATCCATAGAGATGTGTTCCCACTTCCACTCGAGGATCGGCAAAGGTTGTAGAAGTCCTGCTGGTCTCGATGTTACCTTTTACTTGCGGCAATGCAAACACCGGACACAAATTCGGCTATCTCTCTCTTCATGTTTGGCCACCAAAACATCTGTTTTACATCATGGTACATCTTGGTATTTCTGGATGAACAACAAACTTGGAATTATGGGCTTCGGCAAAATCTTCCTTTTGACTCGGGACATCGGCCACACAATTTCCTTCAAACTTAAGCACTTGGTTTTCAAAGGTGTACCGGATCTCGGCTTGGTAACAATCTCATCGGCTACTTTTTCGAAGAATTCATCCTCCATTTGTCTTGCCTTTACTTCTTCAACAATGGTTGGTTCGCGAAATCAATGTTAGGCATGCCAAATTTCAACCGATTTTACGCTTTCAGGCGTCGGCCACGCTTGTTGGCTTTCCACAGGTGATATTGAATCGCATATCGTAGTCCTTCAACAACTCGAGCCATCTTCTTTGTCTCAAGTTCAATTCCTTCGAGTGAATAGATACTTCAAGCTCGATGATCTGTAAAAACGACAAGAAGCTCCATACAAGTAATGACGCCAAATCTTCAAAGCAAATACCACGGTTGCTAGCTCCAAGTCATGGGTAGGATAGTTCTTCTCATGTGGCTTCAATTGACGAGATGCATATGCTATAACCTTACCTCCTTGCATTAATACACAACCCAAACCCTTATGCGACGCATCACTTTGTAAACATGAAACTCCTCATTACGATGGAAGTACCAAGATCTTGGTCTTTGTAACCAACCTCGTCTTTAGTTCTGAAAAAGTGACTCGATCTTGATCCATTCATACGGTGCTCCTTCCTAGTCAATTGTGTCAATGGAGTTGCAATCTGGAGAATTCTTTTACGAACTTCTGTAGTAACCCCGCCAAACCAGAAAACTTGAACCTCGGACACATTGGTCGGCCTCGGCCAATTTACCACGGCTTCTATTTTGCTCGGATCAATGAAATACCTTCTTCATTTATTACATGACCCGAAATGAAATAGTAGAAAGCCAAAACTCACACTTGTTAAATTTAGCATACTGCTTCCGGTCTCTCAATATCTCAAGAAGAAATTCTCGATGGTTTTCATGTTCAACTTCACTCTTGGAATAAATCAATATATCATCGATGAAGACGACCACAAACTCATCTAAGTGGGGCTTGAAGACTCTGTTCATTAAATCCATAAATGCAGTAGGGCATTGGTCAATCCGAAAGGCATCACTAAAAATTCGTAGTGGCCATATCTAGTCCGAAGGCGGTCTTCTCAACATCCTCTGCCTTAACCTTAAGCCGATGGTAGCCCGACCTAAGGTCAATCTTGGAAAAGACTCGTGCTCCTTGTAACGATCAAGTAAATCATCAATCCTAGGTAATGGGTACTTATTCTTAATGGTGACCTTATTGAGTTCTCTATAATCAATACAAAGGCGAAGTGTGCCATCCTTCTTCTTAACAAATAACAGGTGCTCCCCATGGTGATGTGCGGCCTAATAAATCCCTTGTCCAACAACTCTTGCAATTGTAGTTTCAATTCTCTAAGTTCGGTGGGGCCATTCTATATGGTGTTTTGGAGATCGGTGTGTTCGATATAACATCAACAATAAACTCTATTTCTCTATCGACCAAATGGCCGGGTAAATCATTAGGAAAGACGTCGGCGAACTCATGAACAAGCTGGGATGTCGGCTAAACTAACATTTCCATCCCGATCTTTCAATATACTACACAAATAACCCTTACTGACCTTTTTGGATCAACTTACAGTGCCTTCATGGATGAGATTAAATAAGGTGGGGAATTACTCCTTTACCCGAAAAATAACCCGGCTAGGTTTGGGGGTTTCAATGTGACACTCTTGAAACACAATCAATGAGTGCGTGGTTTGCTACTAACCAATCCATTCCCAATATAACATCGAATTGATCTATATTCAAGGGCATTAAATCAACTAGCAGTTCAACATGCTCAATAGCGACAACACATGCTCTATAAATGGATGCAACAATCATGGATCTCCTGCGGAGTGAACACAGATAGCACATAATCAAGAGATTCTAATTTCCTATTAATCTTCTCGGCAAACTTAGTAGAAACAAACGAGTCGTGAGTCGAATCAACTAACACATAAGCATTTCGGAGCAAATTAGAAGTATACGACACCACCGCCTCGGATTACGAGTATCCCCGGCACTAGTGCAAATACTCACTGCCTCATCTGTCCTTTCGGCATTATTCTTTTGAACCGTGCACGAGGTATTCTCACCTTTCTTCTTTGGTTTCACCTTTGTCTTAGGACAATCTCTCACAAAATGACCCACTTCTCCACATTCATAGCAAGCACCGGATGTCCGACGACAAACCCCAAAATGTTGCTTCCCTAATCTGAACATGTCGGCTTAGTATTGCCTTCTGCTTCGGATAACCAAGACCGCCCTTGTTCATCTTCTTATTGGTGTTCAAGCGTGTTCGGTGATTGTCATGGTTCATCTCTTCCGTGATTCTCTCCCGAAGTTCGGTACTGTTCAAGTTGGTTTCGCCAAACGGCTTTGTTCAAGATGCCGGCATAGGTCGGCATATCGGCGAGCTAACTTGGGTCTTGAATCGGTCCATGAAGCCCACTTTCAAACTTCCTAGCCTTCATGTATTCATCATTGATCATGTGAGGTACAAACCTTACCAATTCAAGAAAAGCGCGATCATATTCCGCCCTTTGTTCATCGCCTTGCGTCAAAGTCTGAAATTCGGTAGCCTTGCGATTCCGAACGCTGAGGGGAAAATGCTTCTTGTAAAATAGTTCCAAAAACCTTGCCCAGGTTAAACCAGGGTTAGTTTCTCTGGTCATCATCCACCATCTCCGAGCATCGTCGTCCAGGGTGAATGCAGCTAAAGTCACCTTCTGAACATCGGTGCTGGGGAAAATCTCAAACAGTTTCTCCATTTCCAAAACCCATGCCTCGGCCTTCATTGGCTCAATACCTCCAGAAAACCTTGGTGGTCTCATCTTCTTGAACTCCCTGATCAAAGCTATTGTGCCATCTCCATATAAAATTTGGTGTGGAGCGACTTGTGGCCTTTGGGGAGGTGGAGGAGGGACTACATTTCGACCATTAAATGCCTTTCGGCACGGGTCGATGTAGTACTAAGCGTCTTCTTGTCTTATTTGCCTTAACTCACGGGTCAATCCTTCCATTAATCTTTCCATTACATCCAATCTGTCTTGGTGATCTCGGGCAAGTGGAGGTCTACCTCTCCTCATGATACTATGAGTATACAAAGTGTGACTTTAAAGCAAGTAAACAAATAACTCATGAGCAAGTAACAATTAAGCAAGTCAAGACAATGCACACCTTGTTCAAATAGCAAGCAATATGATGCAACCCTAGCATCTTTCTAAATGGAATCCTATGCTCTTTAGGACTCGAGTGTGTGAATCAACGTACTATGAGGAACTTGTGCTCGATACCACTCTGTCACGACCCCAACCCGCCCTAGTAATTTGGGTGCCGAGATGGCCATGTCCGTAATTACCAAAGGCGGCTTACAAAATTTCACACACATCGAGTAATCATAGGGGCTCACATATGCGAGCGAATAAACTAAATACAAATGGTCCTTGAGAGAGTGCATAGATCAAATGTAAATGCATACATATGAATCGCACCTCGGCAGATAACAAAACAAATACAAGTTACATCTCGATCAAAAGGCTTCTCACCGACATATACAAATACAATGATTCACGAGCAAAGAAGCATGATTTTCAAGAATCGCCAAGTAACACATATGCCGAGGTAATCACAAAACGATGTAAGCAAGTCAAGTCGGCATAACAAAAATCCCAAAACAAGTGTACAAATACTTCTAGGCGTCGCCGCCCGTCACGCTCATCACCTACATATATATAGAGAGGGTGAGCTTGGAAACTCGATGAATGGTACTAGAAATAAAGGTTTGCATGAATAATAGCCGATGCGCCAAAACAAAGCATATCAAAACCATTCAAACAATAGCCGAGGTTCCTTCCAAAACAAGACAAATCAAGTTGTATCGAATCAAGTGATGAACCGTATTCATCCAACAAGTCTTACAAGTCAAAACATTTGCCGAGATAGCACAAGTAGTAGCCGAGGTAATCTTCAAGACAAAACATATCAAGCTTATATGACTTAGGCCCGCAGCCCTTTTTCACCGAAGTTTGTGACTTAGGCCCGTAGCCCTTTTTCACCAAGTGGTGCTACAAAAGTTTAAAGTCCTCTAGCACAAGGGACTTGTGTTACTTAGGCCCGTAGCCCGCTTTAACATTTATCTTAGCAAGATAGGACCGTATCCTTTTTAACAAGATGTACTGCGAAAGTTTAGAGTCCTCCAGCACAAGGGACTTTCCAAAGAAAGGACCGTATCCTTTTTAACAAGATGTACTGCGAAAGTTTAGAGTCCTCCAGCACAAGGGACTTTCCAAAGAAAGGACCGTATCCTTTTAACAAGATGTCTCATGCGAAAGTTTAGAGTCCTCCAGCACAAGGGACTTTCCAAAGAAACCGAAACAAAGCTCAACTCATTACAAGGACATCATCAAGACGAAGTTCATACTTACCTTTCCTCTAGTGCTGCTAAAGTTTAGAGTCCTCCAGCACAGGGGACTTTCAAGAATACCATCAAAACAAGCCCATATACAAAACATCAAAATAGGCTAATCATTCATGCTTAGCAATTACTTTTACCAAAGCGAAACAAGCAAGATTTATCAAAAGCTTTATAACATAGCTTTATTAAAAGCACCACTCACCTCGGTCTTCAGGTGTAGGCTCAAGCAAAGATCAAAGTCCTACAATCACATAGCAAACCATACTCTCAAAACGAGCTTCACATACATGCAAGGAATCAAAACATTATTTCCCATCACAGGGAAGTGCACTGGGTACCATCCAGGTCTAGCCGAGGTCCTACACCTCCCCGCCGAGGTGTGGACTCGAAAGCCAAAACAAGGCAAAGTTAGGAAAACCTGAGTTTCCTTTCAAAGGGCACGAAGAACAAGATCATGCATGCTGAAATCCAACTCACATATCCGAAATCTGGGGTTTTCAAGCTAAGAGTTCAAAAACGTGGACTAGGGTACTCATTCGAGAAAATTATGCAAGAACAAACACAAAACATGATTCTTGTTCCAAACTTTCGGATCAAAACAAGGTTCTCCTTTAAGAACACAAGAACAACATTTTTCTCTTTCAAAACCAAGTTCAAATCAATGCATGACATGCAAAACAGATCCAATCATGCAATGCATCTAGATGATCAATAAGAACAATCGATGTAGAACAAGAATCTAACCTCAAAACTGAAATCCAACGGTTCGATCTTCCACGATCAAGCTCGGAGCTCAACTCTCACACTAAAATTCTAACTCCAAGTTCTAGAGCTTCTCTCTCTAAACAAGACAAAGATTTGAGACCAAAACATAATCAAAAGTTACACAATGATGTATTATAGGCCTGTCGGCTGTCATAGCCTTCAGCTCGGACACGTGGCATCACCGGATTGGTGCAGTTAGAAAGGTGACTGCTTAGACAAGACAAGTCTCTGACAAAGCGTACACAACACGCTTGGCGGCTAAGCCTGAGCTAGAAATGACCTCGGCCAAAGACAAGACTTAGGCAATAGGTCAACAAAGACAAAGGGTAGGGAGAGCGACACTTGACTAAGCTGTGCCACACCTTGGCCTGGGTGTACCACATCTCGGCCTAGGCCATACCTGCCCAAGGACAAAGATTACAAGCACAAAACATCACAGCCTCGGCGATACACACTTCGGCCCAAAAGGTAACATCTCGGCAAACATGCCGGGGTGAAGATGGAGGTCGGCTGAGGTTCCAAAACTGCTCAAAACGCAAAGGCTCAAAGGCAAACTATGCTGAGCTGACCTCGGCTACGCTCCAAACAAAACACGAATTCCAGCAACTTACAATAAAACAAAGCAAAACAAGGCAAGTATCAAGATTTCAAACTTGACAATTCAAGGTCATACAAAATACATGCAAGCAAGACTGATTCAAAGTGAGGGTTGTTACATGAACACTCATGTTGATCCTACACTTAATTACAGAAGTCCAAGTGCAGTCCATGTAAAATTGGAGCCTTGCCTCTTTTTAGAATATTATGAACTAGACATCCATGTCCTATTGCATTTACCTAAGCTAATGTACCACATTATGCATTACAATGCAACTTCTCAATCATGAACATCTAACATGGAAATATATCAGTCATATATTGCAGGAAATTAATCTGGCCACATCGATGTTAGATGAACGATAAAGTGAAAAAAAAAAAAAAAAAAATATTGGCACCTAGGTGTTAAATCAACTATCAGGTAACCACTTGGGTCCTTTGCCATGGGAATCCTGAGTGCTTTGAAGATTTTAATGTCTTTGTGAATGGAGTTAGATTTGAGTCCAACATTCTTTTGAATCTTTCTCCATTTTATTAACTACAAAACCATACCTTCTTAGGCATTGTCTCTCCTCCATCTAATCCATGCAACCTAATGCAAATGCATTAGGCAAAAAATAAAAATAATAATAATAATCCACCCAACTACTCAATACTACATCCAAACGTATCAATCCAATTAATTCCGTTTGATTGTGACCAAAAATCCATGTTAAGTATGTTCATGAAGTGCTCACTAAAGTAAAATTTCTAAACTTCATTGAAAAAAATAAAATCAGAATGAACACTTATGGATAAAGGAAAGATCTTTAATATTTTTATTGTACATTATTATACAAAAAAATGATATGAAAGGCTTGAAATGCTCTATTCCAAAACATCTCAGGCAATCATGCCTAGTACATAATTCAACTTAATTGATTTGGGTTTTATTTACTTATTTTCTGGAAAAAGCAAAAACTACATTAAAGACATCCAATTTAGCCTAAACAATATTGAATTGACAAAATGACTCTTCTTAACAGAACCCATTTCCTAAGTTTTAATTTTTCACATCAAACAAATAGGTAGTGTTCACATAACTAAATTATAAAGTGGAACAATAATCAAAAACTCAATTATTCCAAGAAGAAAATATAAATCAACCCAGCTAAATAACAGAAACATATATATATATATATATCAACATAAATTACATATATAAAGCAGAAAAGGAAGATGAAAACATACTTATAACCATGATCTTGCTTGCTAGAGGGACATTGAAGAGTGAGGAGGAGGCATGAAGCTTTAAAGATTTGGGTTTAGTTTGAAATTTAAGAGATGTGACAATATTGGGGTGGGGAGTTACAGAGGAACCGAACCAAACTCTTGTATGTGTAGAGAGTAACATTGTGGACGCCTTGAAGCTCTGCTCATGATACACTATCAGGAGCTTTTAGATACTCATACTTTTTCAAGCATATATATATAGGTCATTAACAAATAAATTCATATCAATTCCATAAATAGATTATAATCAGCAGGTAGCTTTGGTAACTAGTATCCATGTTAAGCTAGATTACCTCTCCTGCAGCATAGTCAATCAGAAAAACCTTGGTCAGCATCTTCAGTGGATGTTGCAGAAGTTTCACGTATCACAAGTGCTGATTCAGCAAGTTCTTCATCAGATAGATTGGCAGTATGCACGCCTCACAGCAACGTTGCAGTAGCAGCAGCCAGCAGAATTAAAGATGAAGAACATCTAAGCAACAACGTAATCACTATTGTAGTGTGTTACCGAGTGGAAGCAGTAAAGATGAAGCCATATTTTCTTTCTTTTGGTAACAAAAATTGAATTTCAACGCAATCACTATTATTGTAGTCAAACAATAATTCTATATTTAGAATTTAGTATGTTCAAATTTGTAAATCTACACTTACAAGGATAGATGCTTTTGATTTTATTAAAATCAAAACTTTACACACAACTACAAATGAATAGCATTAACTAATTAAATATGCACAATAATTTAATAATCAAAGATGGGTAGCTATTAAGTGTTAAAGTAGACTTGAATAAATGAGAAGTCAAAAACTGAAACTAGAAAATAGATTTAATTTGCATATGTAGCATTTTACATTGTGGAAGGAAAGGGAGTTCAAAATAATATTGAAAGGACAAAAGCTTAAAACACTGATTAGATATCAACTATAATATTCTATAAAGTAGCATGAATTGTGAATATAGATTGAAAAACATGTAAATATTCTTGGGCCCCATGAAACCATGATAAATGAAGTATCTAGCAAGAAATATGAACACAGAATGGCATAGGAGTGATGATAACTAGAAGAAACTTTAATAATTTCCTTGGGAAGTCTACAAACTTTGAAGGGCTCCTGCATTAATAATGCAACCAAATTACATGGTCAATTCAAAAGGAACTCCATTGGAAACATTACAAATAACAATCTAAACAATCACATCTCTTTTTCCTTTTTATTGGTACTAAAATAGTCGAAGAAGATAGCGAGTGAAGTTAACAAAAATAAACAGAAGTAGAAAAATAATATGTAGTTTGCGTGGGGAATTTATGCAAACATGTGTGAAGTATTGTAAAAAAACACAACCAAAACTATGCCATCATCAAATAACATGACCCTCTTCATAAATATGCCTTATTTAACCCATAACAATGCACAATGAAAAAGGGTTTAATTTTACCAACATCAGCCAAGTAATCACACACAACCATATAAATCATGTCAGAAAGTCATGCCTAGAAGATAACATACATACTCTCAACAAACATTTTATCATCTTGTAATTCATACCCTAAGGCTACTCATCATACCCATGCTTCCATCCATTGTGGTCCTTCAGCACCATCCAGAGCATAGCCTGCAAGGGTACCATCAATCAGAAACTACTTTACTGAACAATCATCCAATAGTTGGTTGCTACCTGTATTCACAAGAAATGCCCCTGCATAGATCAAGGCACTCCCCTATAAGTGCAAATTATAGGAATCCCAGTATTTTTCTTTATAAAATAAATGTACCAAACAGAAGAAACACTGGAAAGTACCAGGCTTTATATGCTGCAAACAATCTGCATTAATAATTTGAATTGTTTCGTTTGTCAAAGCACAGTGAAGAGAAATAAGGTCACTTGCAGCAAGTAAATCATTAAGGGTATCCATTCTTTGGGCAGGAGAGAACATCATTGAGGATCTACTCAACTTTCTTTTTCCCTGCATGAATGTAATTAAGGAAAAAATTAATTAGATGACACATTTCATTTTCCTTGTGTAACGTAATTAAGGGTAATTAATTAGATTAAGTCATATATTTTATAGGACAAATATCCAATACATGACATGAACATCAAATTCAAAAAGCCAAAAAGAAGCACATCTAGTTCTCAAATAACATATATTTAATGCCTCTGGTAATACATATAAACAAAACTTAATGTACTAACAACACTTCACTGAAAAAGATTACTAGCACTTGAGATTCTTCTCAACTTGTTGCTTTTACAAAAACCTCTAAGATTTCCAAAGATCAATGGACTAGATGCTCTCAAATGACAACTCTAATCAATTTAGTCACATATAACTATTTCTTAGTTCCAAGACAATAGATTGAACAACTCTAATACCTAACTACATAGGCCTGTCTCTTGTTGGGAATTTTATAGAGCTTTAATTTAAGTTTCGAAGTCAAGCTATTTCTGAAAACTACAGAACGAAATCTCATTGAATTTTCTTATTTCCTTTTCTTAGCAACCAAACAAAAAATGAACTACAACAGAGAAAGAAGAAGGAAAAAAAAAAAAAAAAAAGCAAATCAAAGTTATAAAAAAGTGATTAATCAACTTACTCTCAGAGCTCAATCACTACAGATCCCAGACTAGAACCCCCGCAAAATCCAACGAAACAAACAGCTAAACATAAAAAAAATATATAATTTAACAACACATCAAATTGAACATGAATTTTGAAAAAATAAAGAAAGAATAGATTGCATCAATCAATAAAAACTGATATAGAGAAAAATTCAAAAAAAAAAATAAATAAAGCCAGAAATTGATTAGAGAACAGGGGCTAAAATTCAAAAGAAGAAATTGAAGAGAGTACCTTCAAGATTCATGTCAGTCATATTACTGTGAGAGAGAGATAGGGAGAGCGAAGAGACCGATCAGTGTTTATGAAGGGGCTAGGGCAAATATAAGGAAAAGGGAGAAAAAATATAAATGTTAGGGTTTACCGAGAGAGAGAAATAGGAGGATATACATACCAGTTATTATGGAGAGGCCGGTGACGACAAGAAGCCATGCTCACCGGCGGTGGTGACAGAAGGAGAGAGGAGATGAGTTGCGCGAAGGTGAGGATAACTAAGGAAGGTGATGAATCTCACGCAGAAAGTCAGCAGAGTTAGCTATGAAAAACAATTCAACACAATTTTTAGGTTTTTTTTTTTTTGAAAAAATTAAAATTAATTTGAGAGCAATAAAAATCAAAACTATATTTTTAAAATTTTAAAAAGTATTTATGACCTAAAAGATAAAATTATACAAAAATAATAAGTATTTTTTATTTTTTCACCCAATTGTTTTTTGTTTTTTAGAAAAAGAAAATTAAAACTAGTTTCTGAAAATAAAAGCCAACATATTGAAATTGATAATCTAACCACATTCTTTGAAAAAGTTTAAATTATCTCCAATTAGTCATCTCAACTTAAAAGTGTGTTTGGGCTTAATGGGTTCATTTTGTGATCTAATTCAATGATCACTTTAATTTTACAATTCAGTAACTAGAATATTTAAAACTCTTTGAAAAGTTATAATAAAAACACAATCACTAAATCACTTTATTTCACTAGCAAAACTTTTACCGACGAATAGTGTTATCGTCGCTAAACGGTTAACTCTTTGCCCACGCCAATTTGTCGTCGCAGAAGTAAGCACACTAATAGCAACACTCATTGTGTTGCTAAAATATAAGTCCCGTAGCTAAACGTTTTGAAATTTTGGCACCAACTAAAAATTTTGGCTCTTAGTGAATGTTATATTTTTTTAGCGACGGTAGCAAATTGAGTCAGTAAAGGTATACTTTTACCAATGAAATTGATCACTGTGTCACCAAAAATATACTTTTAGCGATGAAAAATTGACGTCGTTGCCAAAAGTGCAATTTCTTATAGTGTTAAGTGAATTGATAGTTAAAAAAACACAATAATTTTTTTTCAAAAAACACAGTCAGTTAAAAAAATCAATTACAATTTTTTTTTTTTTCAAAATACAATCTAATCATTATCAATAATTGGTACTTTAAAAATCAAATCAAGAAAAAAATCAAATCAAATCACAAATATTTTTGTGCTATCTAACTACAATCATATTTTTTTCATAAATAATTATAAAAAAAAAAACCATTAAGAAAGTAAATAAAACATTAATCACATTAAAAAAAAAAAAAGAACCATTAAACAAACTACAATCACATCACATTTTTCCCATAATAAAAAATAAATAAATAAATGAAAAAAGAACCATTGACTAACTACAATCACATTAGAAAAAAAGAACCATTGAACTAACTACAATCACATTTTTTTCTTTGTGAGTGTTTATGTTTATCTAACTTCAATCATATCAAAAATAAAAATAAAATAGTAAATAAAAAGATTAAATAACATTAAAAAAAACATTAAACTAATTACAACAATCATATTAAAAAAAAGAGCCATTGAACAAACTACAATCACATCACATTTTTCCCATAACAAAATAAATAAATAAAAAAAGAACTATTAAACTAACTACAATCACATTAAAAAAAAAAAAGAATCATTCAACTAATTATAATCACATTTTTCTCTTTGTGAGGGTTTATATTTATCTAACTTCAATCATATTAAAAAATCAAAAATAAAATTAAAATAATAAATAAAAAGATTAAATAACATTAAAAAAAACCATTGAACTAACTACAACAATCATATTAAAAAAAAAAAAACCATTGAACAAACTACAATCACATCACATTTTTCACATAATAAAATAAATAAATGAAAAAAAAGAACTATTAAACTAACTACAATTACATTAAAAAAAAAAAAAAAAAGAATCATTCAACAAATTATAATAACATTTTTCTTTTTATGAGGGTTTATATTTATCTAACTTTAATCATATTAAAAAATCAAATTATAATTTTTTGTTCGCTAAACAAATCACAAATATCTTTATGCGCTATCTAATTACAATATTAAAACTGTAAACAAAAGGAAAAGTCAAGAAGGAGAAAACAAAAAGAAGACTTACTGTTTGCATACGTGATCACTGAAGTTGAAAGTGTAGAAGTGAGAAGTCAAGAAGGAGAAACTAAAAAGGAGACTCACTGTTTGCAATAGGTATGTGAACAGTTAAAAATAGTGTGTATATTGGAGAAGTTAAAAAGACTTTGAAGAATTTAATAAGTGTTATTTTTTTTTCAAAAAAATTAAGAAATTAAGGTTCAGATATTGGAACTCCCACAAAACTTGTGGGTTAGAGATAGATATAAATAAATAGATAGATATAGATATAGATATAGATATTTATATTTATTTTAAATTGTTTTTAATATACAAATTATTTGTTTTGGAAAAGGTACTGCAGTAATTCTGAGAGAAGTCAAAAAGTCTTGTGGGTTGATAGAAGTTAATAAATGTTGAGGTTTTTTTTTTTTAAACAAAAAATTAGAAAATTAGGATTGGCATATTGAAACTCCTTCAGGCCTTGGGGGTTAAAAACCCCATTTTGCTTAATATAAGTATAGATACTAGTGCTAACCCGTGCTATGTACGAGATTTTATAAATTAAAAAAAATTATTATAAATATATTGAACTAATTTAATATTTTATCTTGTGATATACATGAAATTTATAAATTAATTTTTATGTTTATAACTTTTTAAATTATTAGTTTAAAAAAATTTAATATATATATATATATAAATCTATTTAGTGCAATTTTGATAATTTGTAATAAAAAATAAATAAACCTAATTAAATGAGGTTACATTAGTTGTGATATACCTCTTCTTGTTATGAAAATATACCAATTTAAAAGTTATAATTAAGAACAATATACAATTTATTATTAAATATGAAGTGATGTGAAGTGATATTTAACAATAATTGATATGGTATTTCTGTTATTAATCCAATAATCTAAGTTACATTTCTTTTAGTTTTAATTTCATAACTAAAAATACAATATGAATATAATAATGGGAAAAAACAATTTTAATGGAAAGCAAATTTTAATTTTCTTTTGGAAATCGATGAGAGAAATTACAATGGAGAGATTATGAAATATTTTTGTTATCTTTTCATTTGAAATCCATATATTAAGGGATAATTATTATTTCCAGAATAATTAAATAGGTATGAGAGAAGTTGAAAAAAATATCTATGGAAGAAGTCAAAAAGACTTGGAAGAAATTATTATGTGTTGAGTTTTTTTATTTTTTTAAATCAAAAAATTAAGACAAATATACAATTTATTATTAAATATGAAGTGAAGTGAGGGCACTTTTTTATAAATCTCTTTTCAGCTACTTATGTTTCATTTAGTTCACATTATTTTTTTATATTTCAATAAGTCTTATGAGTGACATAGTTACCAAAATATAGTTATCAAAAAATGCTAAGGTTATTTAGTTTTTTAAATCAAAAAATTAGAAAATTAGGATTGAGATATTGAAACTTCCTCAAAACTTGTGGGTTAGAAACCCCCTTTTCCTTATATAATATATAGATAGATAAAGAAAATAATAATAATAATATAGATAAATTTTAAATTGTTTACACTCTTCAGTGGGTCATTTAATATAATTTTTATAATATTAAGCCGTTTTAGAAAATATTTTTAGTTTAACAAAATTTTATAGTTTTAAAATGAGAGCACTTTTTTATAAATCTCTTTTCAGCTACTTATGTCCCATTCAGTTCACATTATTTTCTTATATTTCAATAAGTCTTATGAGTGACATAGTTACCAAAATATCCCTAATAATATTCACATTTACAGTGTGAATGTTCCGTAATGTGAATGTTAATACTGTCAATGTAAATATTTACATCGCCAATGTAAATATTAACACGGGTTGTGTTTACAATTATCTATATATGTGAATTGCAATTTTAAATGTCTTTTTTTAAATGTTTTTTTTTTCTTTTTTATATTATATTAAAGTTTAATATTTTGATAATAATCATATGTGTTGGACTTTTCAAGGAATTAAATGTCCTTTTTTTTTTTATATATTAAAGTTTAATATTTTGATAATAATCATATGTATTGGATTTTTCAAGGAATTTTTTTTATGCTTGTTCTTAATGCATTAAAGTGTTATTATGAGGGATAATAATCATATGTGTTGGGACTTTTCAAGGAATTCATGTGTTGGACTTTTGAATGATTTTTTTTTTTTTTTTTTTATGCTTGTTCTTAATTCATTAAAGTGTTATCATGAGGGTAAGGCTTGGGGTTGGGAGAAGTTAATAAATGTTAAGGTTTTTTTTTTTAAATAAAAAAAAAACAGGAAATTTGGATTGGGATATTGGAGCTTCCATAAGACTTGAGGGTTAGAAACCCAATTTTTCTTAATATATATACTAGCCTATCACCCGTGCTATGCACGAGATAATTATAGATATTTATATTTATTTTAGATTTTTTTTAATATATAAATTATGTTTTTAAAGATTTTTTATAAAAATAATTTAACAATCTTATCACTAATGATAGTGTATGGGAGAAGTTAAAAATGGTATTGCAGTAAATATACATGGATTGTATCTATAATTATTTGTATGAGGGGATTTTAAATGCTGATCAGGGGATTGTATCAATAAATGCAGGCATGTGGAAAGATATGTGGATTGAAAAAAGTTAATAAATGCTGATCAGGGAATTTTGACAAAATCAATAAATGATGAGTTTTTTTTTAAATAAAAAATTTAGAAAATTCATATTGGAATATTGAAGCTTTCATAGGCCTTGGGGGTTAAAAATCCCTTTTTGCTTAATATATAGCATAGATATAGATAGATAGATATAGATATAGATAATATAATATAGATCGATAGATGTGTTGAAATTTTCAAGGAATTTTATTTATGCTGGTCTTTAATGCATTAAAGTTTAATTATGAGGGGGTTTTGACTAAATCTACCAAAAGGCATGGGGATTGAGAGAAATTAATAAATGCTAAGGTTTTTTTTTTTTTAAATCAAAAAATTAGAAAATTAGGATTAAGATATTGGAGCTCCCACAAGGCTTAGGGGTTAAAAACCCCCTTTTGCTTAATATATAGTAAGTATAACCAATTATTGTGCGATTGTAACGGTTTGGTTTGTTACCGGTGTGACTTGTTGAGGCTCATGTAGTAGTCAAACAAATTTTGTTGATGCATTAATAAGTACCAGAGTAAGTTTGTGGGCGACTTTAGAATGTATTACATTACTTGAGTTTAATTTCGAGGACCAAATTTCTCTAAGGAGGGTAGGTTGTAATGGCCCAGAATTTTTTTTTTTAAATAGCCAGTGCATAATTTAATTGAGCAAATTTTCGAATTTGAGTGCTGTGTAAATTCTGTGCGAAAATAGTTTGGTTTTGTATTTTTTAAAAATAATTACTGATCTCAGAAAATTATGAAATTTTTGTATGTTGTTCACATACGAGTCTAGCACGTTGGGTAAAAATTTCAAAATTTATTGATGAATATTTATTTTATGAAAATTCACAGACTGATCGGTGTTCGATCTAATGTATAACAAAATTTGAAATTTGGTTTTGGGTGGAAAATATAATATATGATGGATTATGGGTGGTATATATATTATAGCATGATGATGTTTTAAATGGGATATTTATTTTATTATGGTTTTTGTGGTGGAGGATTTATTTTTTTTATAAAAGGGAAGTAAGTGCAGCGTGGGTGTTAAAAGGTTAAAGGGTGTTGGTGGGTGGAAAATGATTTTTTTTTCTTTTTTTTTTTTATACAATATATCTTCCTCTCAGAGTGTTCAATTCGGTGAAGGGGTTTATGTGTGTGGGTGGACAGCTTTTGTTAAAGTTAAAGAAGACACACATGGAATGGCCTATTAAAATAAATAAATAAATAAATAAATACATCATTAATACCTTTTGCTTTTGGCCCACCAACCCACGTGATTACTAGAGGCTACTTTTCTTGGTTATTAAATTTTGATCATTAGTCTTGTTATCTTGCCATATGCATGCATTGTGTAAGTATAAAGAAGACTAATAAATATTTAGTTTTAAATGTGTAAAACTATCTCCCTTCAATCTATTGACTTTGACTGGTTGGTGAGCCATCTCTTCCCCTTGAGACTGCCGAATACACAAAGATCCCTTCATCATTAGTTTGGATTGTATTACACTTTCCCCAATTTCTCAAATCTGACCGAGTCCTTACCTTCTCCCCTGTTTTCACTCTCTTCTTCCAAACCCTTTTGTTTGTGAGCTTGGGATCAGCCCTTGATCTTCCATTATAAGATCTAGTGCTTGGGTGATTTGTTTGAGGCCTTTGGTAAGTGTGACTTAGTGTGAAGTTTGAGGGATTATTGACAAACTCGTGGCCATCTTTGAAGATCTTAAAGATTGGTGGTTGATCTCTACTCTTCTTCATCTCCTTGCTATATTTGTTAAAACTTCTATTCAAGAGGTAGGGACTTTCTTCATATTTTTACATTAAAGTTATGGTAGGATTATTTTGAGAAAATATATCATTATAAGAGGTATTGCATATAGGCATATTTTCAGATTTTTGTTTGGTAATTTTTGGAAAACAAATTATGTCGAAATGTTAAGAATGTTGGTATTTTGAGAGTGATTTTGGAAAAATCATTTTGTGTTGTTAATTTTGTAAAATAAATCCGAAAATAGAATTTAATAGTTGTATGGATTATATCTACATCATATTATGGTTAGATAATTTATTTTGAGAAATTAAGGTTGAAATATTTATCTCATCCTGAGTTTTGGAATTTATTTTTAAGAAAAATAAATTGATATTGAGGAATATGGTGCAAATTGTTAATTAGAGATTTTTCCTCCACTTCTTTTTTATTATATGGAGTTTAGAGTTGTATATAATTTAATTAGAATTTTTGGAAAAATTTGTGTTTTATTTGCTTAAAAGAGAAATTTTGAGAAAAATAAAAAGTTGATGCCCAAATTGCAAATGTGTAAACTTAGAATATGTTTGTAAGGTTATGAATGAGTTATGTTTTTAATTTGAATAAAAACGGACTTCGATTCGATTAGTTTTGAAATTTTTATCAGTTTGTGGCCAAAAGAGCATTTGTAAAGAAAACAAAGGAATTACGTTTAACTTTTGGGGCTTTCGATCAAAATAGGATGTCATAATTGAATAATGCTTGGAGAATGAGTTTGGAAAGAAAATGATGTTTTCTTGGACATTAACGGTATTATTTTACTTAATGTATTTGTTGGAATAAAACCGACACGGTTAGAAATGGACCTTGAGAGGTTACCGGACGTGATTGTGGCATGAAAACTAGTATAGTTGTTCATATTTGATAAAATGTGGAATATGATTGGTTTCTAAATGTTGGGAATCATGGGAGATTCTAAGTTATAGTTATATGTTGGATTATATACCCATGTTGTTATCTTTTAATTAATATGTTACAGATAACTATTTTGGCTATCGGTGAAAATTTACCATGTTGCATTTAAATGAGGATTTTGATCAAAGTGGTAATGTTTAATAAGTAGCGATACCCTATTCCTCTCTATGAGCTTTGTCTTTAAATTTTAGCATTTTGATATGTTAGGGGTTGTTGGGTAATTTTGAGAAAGTTTGGGCCTTTGTGTAATTTTACAAAAGTTGGGGTTATATTTATAATAAACCTATATGCATGTTTGGCATAGAGAAATGGAATTAATGTTGAAACATTGATGAAAATGGAACCTAAAAGGTTGTAATGTTAATTATGGAAAATGCCCTAATTACATTATTGAATTAATTTGTGAAATTAATTTGAGAAATGAGAAATTGAAATGAGAAGAATGGAATTGGGAACGTATGGGATTAAAGGGTGTAGTTGGATCATTCATCGCTCACCTAGTTGAAATGTTGATATAATATCCATTTTGTGCATTTATTTTCTATTTAGAAAATAACTGCTTTGGGCTATCGGTGGAGGATAGTCTTGATTGTTGTAGACAATGCATGATGATTAGGCAAATGAAAACTAATCTATGAAATGTGTCATTGAGTATGACGGTTGAAAGAATGCATTAACTTTATGTATGGATTGATGATGTGTACAATAATTGTTTATATGCATTGTGTTGTGTTGGAGAAGATAGGGGATGTACTCCACGGTTTAGGGAAGATAGGGGATAGACCTCTAAACCGGATGTTGTTTGGGAGGAGATAGGGGATGGACTCCGTAGATACAGCTCATATGCTTATCTTTGGAAGTGTGATATAGCTCATATGCTTATCTTTGGAAGTGTGATATAGCTCATATGCTTATCTATTGTAAAATGGGAAAATTTTTAATTTGAGTCTTTATGTCAATTGAAATGGAAGTACTGTTAATATGAGATGTAACCTCTCTTAAAGGGTATGGCCAGGTTCTGAGTCAGGATTATGAATTAAGAAATGGAAATTGTTATGAAATATGGATACATTTGTCATGTAATCAAAATAGATTTGATGAATTGTTTAATGATTCAATTGATAATGAGATAATTAAATGGATTAAAAAGAATGTCATGTTATTATTGAAGCATGTTTATTTATTTAAGTTAACTGGTTGTGGTTAATTAAATAAAATGGATTTAAGAGATTATGTGATAAAACCTTATGATTTTGACATGATATAATTTCACGAAAATGTATAAGTATCTTTGTACTCGCATATCTTTTAATGTTTTAATATGGGATTGCTCGGTGAGTTTTGCTCACCCTCTGCTTGTACATCTGTACAGGGAATGCTTTTGAGATTTGAAGATCAAGCTATGGGTTTTACCATTTCATAAGTGTAATGTGGTTATGGATTGTACTACTTTATTTGTTGTTTGACTGAGTGCTATCTTTTTGTAAAGAATAGTGTCATCTCTTTTATTGTAAGCCTCATGGCATTTCTTTTATTTGTATGTAAATGTTATTGTTGTATAACGAGAGGGAATATGTATATTTAATTATTCATCATTCCATTCAAGGATGAAATGTTATTTGTAAATGGACTTAATTAATGAATATTGGTAAGGTATCCGAGTAATAAAATATGGGGCTTGACAAGAAAACAAAAATAACACTTATTGTTTGCATACGTGGTCACTGAAGTTGAAAGTGTAAAAGTGAGAACTGAAGACGGAGGAAGCAAAAAGAAGATTCACTGTTTACAATAAAGTATGTGAAAAGTTAAGAAAAGTTTGTGTATTGGAGAACTTATAAAGATTTGAAAAAATTTAATAAGTGTTTTTTTTAAAAAAAAAAAACAAAACAAAAAAATTAAGAGAGAAAAAAATTAAGAGCCATTGACACAATAATTACATAGGTCTCTTGGGGAAACAAAAAGTGGTGGCATGTAAATACCTGGGGGCTTGACCGAAGAGGCAGTCCCAAAGGCAAATGCCTTTTTTATCATCACACATACACACACCACATAAACACATAGCCATAGTCTCAGTCTCTCTCTCTCTCTCTCTCTCTCTCTCTCTCTCTCTCTCAATTCATTTATTACTTTATTCTAGTCGGTCGTGCTTCTTCACCCTTTATCTCCTTCATTTATCAATAGTGTATTTATAATCTTTGAACCAATCACCAATTTTTTTTAAAAAAAAAAATCAAAAAATTAAGAAATTATGATTGGCATATTGAAGCTTCCACAGGCCTTGAGGGTTAAAAACCCCCTTTTCCTTAATTTATAGTACTAGTCTATCACCCGTGCTATGCACGAGATAATTATAAATATTTATAGTTGTTTTAATTTTTTTTAATATATAAATTATGTTTTTTAAGATTTTTTATAAAAATAATTTAACAATCTTATCACTAACCATAGTGTACAAGAGAAATTAAAAAAGCTACTGCAGTAACTATGCACGAGCTGTATCTATAATTATTTGTATGATGGGATTTTAAATGTTAATTAGAGATTTTGACCAAATCAATAAATACAGGCATGTGGATTGAAAAAAGTTAATAAATGCTGATCAGGAAATTTTGACCAAATCAATAAATGCTGAGGTTTTTTTTTTTTTAAATCAAAACTTTAGAAAATTAAAATTGAAAGATTGAAACTCCCACAAGGCTTGGGGTTTAGAAACCCCTACAATTATCTATATATGTGAATTGCGATTTTTAAATGTCTTTTTATTTATTTATTTAATTTTTTTCTTTTTTTATATTATATTAAAGTTTAATATTTTGATAATAATCATATGTTTTAGACTTTTGAAGAAATTAAACGTCTTCTTTTTTTATTATATTATATTAAAATTTAATATTTTGATAATAATCATATGTGTTGGACTTTTCAAGAAATTTTTTTTATGCTTGTTCTTAATGCATTAAAGTGTTACTATGAGGGTAAGACCTTGGGGGTCAGGAGAAGTTAATAAATGCTAAAGTTTTTTTTTTAAATCAAAAAATAAGTTTAATATTTTGATAATAATCATATGTTTGGGACTTTTCAAGAAATTAAATGCCTTCTTTTTTTATTATATTATATTAAAATTTAATATTTTGATAATAATCATATGTGTTGGACTTTTCAAGAAATTTTTTTTATGCTTGTTCTTAATGCATTAAAGTGTTATTATGAGGGATAATAATCATATCTGTTGGGACTTTTCAAAGAATTCATGTGCTGGATTTCAAAGGATTTTTTCTATGCTTGTTCTTAATGCATTGAAGTGTTATTATGAGGGTAAGACTTGGGGGTTGGGAGAAGTTAATAAATGCTAAGGTTTTTTTTTTTAAAATAAAAAAATCAAGAAATTTAGATTGGGAGATTGAAACTCCCACAAGGCTTGGAGTTAAAAACCCCCTTTTGCTTAATATATAGTATAGATAGATAGATAAATAAATGAAAAAAAAAAGAACCATTAAACTAATTACAATCATATTAAAAAAAAAGAACCGTTGAACTAACTAGAATCACATTTTTCTCTTTGTGAGTGTTTATGTTTATCTAACTCGAGTCATATTAAAAAAATCAAATTATAATTTTTTTTTGGCTAGACCAAATACAACAATCATATTAAAAAAAAGAGCTATTGAACAAATTACAATCACATCACATTTTTCCCATAATAAAATAAACAAATAAAAAAAAAGAACTATTAAACTAACTACAATCACATTAAAAAAAAAAAAGAATCATTCAACTAATTATAATCACATTTTTCTCTTTGTGAGGGTTTGTATTGATCTAATTTCACTCATATTAAAAAATCAAATTATAATTTTTTATTCGCTAGACAAATCACAAATATTTTTATGCGCTATCTTACAATCACATCAACTAATTATAATCACATTTTTCTCTTTGTGATGGTTTGTATTGATCTAATTTCACTCATATTAAAAAATCAAATTATAATTTTTTATTCGCTAGACAAATCACAAATATTTTTATGCGCTATCTTACAATCACATCACATTTTTTCAATAATAAAATAAATAAATGAAAAAAAAACTATTAAATAAACTACAATCACATTAAAAAAAAATCATTCAACTAATTATAATCACATTTTTGTCTTTGTGAGGGTTTATATTTATCTAACTTCAATCATATTAAAAAATCAAAATTAAAATTAAAATAGTAAATAAAAAGATTAAATAATATTAAAAAAACCATTGAACTAACTACAACAATCATATTAAAAAAAGTGTCATTGAACAAACTACAATCACATCACATTTTTCCATAATAAATAAATAAATAAATAGAACTATTAAACTAACTACAAGCACATTAAAAAAAAAAAAAAAGAATCATTCAACTAATAATAATCACATTTTTTTTGTGAGGGTTTATAGTTATCTAACTTTAATCATATTAAAAAATAAAAATAAAATTAAAATAGTAAATATCTTCAATCATATTAAAAAATTAAAAATAAAATTAAAATAGTAAATAAAAAGATTAAATAACATTAAAAAAAACCATTGAACATCACATTTTTTCCATAATAAATAAATAAATAAATAAAAGAACTATTAAACTAACTACAATCACATTAAAAAAAAAGAATTATTCAACTAATTATAATCACATTTTTCTTTTTGTCAAATATTTTATATAAATGTAGGACTTATATAGATCCTATACCTATATTTTAACAGTGCCCGCGTGAGGGCCTTGATGCTACTACAGTTCGGACTCCCCTTTTTGTTTGTGGTTCTAAATCTTGAACCAAACAGTCCAACTCTGGCAAATCGTTTTGAAAAAAAACAGATTTTTTTTGAAAAGTAGTGCCAAACATGGACTGCTTTGCCAGATTACAGAGTCGCCACCTAAATATTTTTTTTTTAAATGGGAAATTTAGGAAACCCTGACTCGGTGCCGAAGGCCACATGTCCATCATAACCAAAGTAGTCTTGGCTCGGGAGCTTGGGTACGATCAGGGAAGGTCAGCTATGAGCACCCCCTTTCGCCTAGTTCGAAGATCGGCCTCTACTAACCGTGATATCCGATTTTGAAAACATTGCATGCTCTTATTCCAATTATTAGCCTAGATTTACTACGTTATGTGCACAGCAAACAGGTATAGACCAAATCGCCTAAGTTGGAAATCAATATTGCATATCCGTTCGTTTTGAAAATGCTTCGGAATTTGCTACTCGCAAGTAGGCTAAAACACGGATTTCAATGAGTTTTCCAACTCAAGCAACCCAACCTCCACCCACAGGCATTCAAACAGTTTATCTCACATAAGCACTTAGCCGCATGGTAAGCATACTGTCATGGCAACATTCACACGCATGTGGTATGCTAAAGCGTAAAATACTTACATCGTACTCTGTGCCAAAACAAGAAACTAGTTAGCAGACATGCATGTCCCTAGGTCATGTTAAGTGGCTAATGCAACACAGGCAAGGATGCAATTTAGAGTAGGCTCGGCTAACCCTAAAATGGCACGTGAAATGCAATCATTTGATGCACGTATTCAAGTTGGAATTTAGAATACAATGCAGTTTGTATGATGTACCGAGCCCGGTGCATGTTTAGACAAATGCATGGATGCACGCATGCATTGCATAAGGTATGCTAAAATAGACGTGCCCTAATCTACCATCATAAGCAGGTAAATAAAAGGGAAGAAAGAAGTGGGGGTTGGAAGACATACAAACCACTCACCCACACTTATTACAGATTTGCCCCCACTCGGAGGGACCAAAATAATAATACAGATTAATTAACTACGCAAACTAATTAAAATATTACAGTCCAACTAAATTAATCAAATAAATTAATTAATCTAATTAAAGCAGTAAACCGCCTCGAGATGAGGGCCGGATGCAACGCATGCTCGAGACTTGCTCGGAATTGCACTGCCATGCTTAGATTGCCTCTGTTTTTCCTGCTTTGCATCTCAGAAGACTGCCAAAGTCTCAAGAGTGCCTCCCAGGACACTGAGGGACATCATCGGCTGAGTGGGACTTCAACCGGCATCAGCATGAGGTCACCGGCACAAAATTCATCCATCGGCCATCAATAGACTGCTGGTCGGCACTAAATACTGCCGGCCGGCACTGAATGTCTGCAGAACCTGCAACTCACAGCAGCAGAGGGCAAAAAATTGCATGCCAATGTAATTCCAACAATGTGTGCACCAAACATGCCCCTTATCATATTTGTGACTCAAAGGGGCATGTGCCTCGATTCTCGGGCCACCAATCACGCATTTCCATGCATGATGGCCCAAAGAACCAAATGTGCAACTTCTATTTCAAATGCATGCAAACCAAACAAACACACAAGGGTGCTAAGCCTCTATCATGACTTGGTCAAGAGGTAGAGCATGCATGTTTATGTGATGCAATCCTAGACATGTCAACTAGTATGCAATCATGCCAATGCAAAGGAGCTACAAGCTAACAAACATACAAGGCATGAAACACCAATGTCAACCATCAAGTATGCAAGGTGTAATGTGGGTGTCCAAGCATGCAAACAAGCATGTGACTTCATTCAATCATGTTAGTCCTAACATGCATTTACTTACCAATACATTACAACACTCAAGGAGCATATGCAAGCAACAAGAGGATGGACTTGCCCATAGGTTAGGCAGCTCTAAATAAGCCTAAAATCAGTGGCCAAATGCCATAGAAGTGAAGGCTAAGATATATGCAATACATGCACACATGCAAGCATACATAATCCAACACTTAGGCATAAACAAGCAACTCTTAAGAACACTTAAAAGAGGCTAACATGGACATATTAAAATGCATATGTAAGCTTTAAAATCATGTTGGACATGGTGCCAAACCAAGCAACAAAATAGACTAAGCATGCAACAAATGGTCCAAGCATCCAAGGCAAGCCAAAGGAGACCTAAACCATGGCTAAGCCAACCAAGTCTCACGAGGCCAAGAAGGCTTAAAACAGGTCTGAGGCAGCCCTAGACCATACAAAAGGGACCTCGTAGATGGCATCTAAGTGGCTCTAGAGCAAGGCACACACAATGACCAAATCATTAGGCATACAACATATACTTTCAAAACTTCAAAGAGGCATGCAAGGCAATCATTCAAGCATGTCTAAGGGACTGAAATAGCATGCTAAATGGTTCCAAACCATTGAAAATAATGCAAGCAAGGCATGCCATACTTTCATGCTCTTAAAGCCAACAAGCCAAATGCAAAGAGGCTATGTGATGCAAGCTAAGATCGACCAAAGTAACCATGGACAGACCTTATTCATAGAAAAATAAGGATACAAGCTTCATGAATCTAAGCCTAAAACATGTTAGAATAGAGGCACACAACCTAATGCATGTTAAAGGACTAAAGAGGCATTACAAAGCATCTATGCAAAACATGCAAAGAGTACTAAAACCAACATGATACAAAGTTATAATATGGCAATATGAGCACAAAATACAGCCATGGCATAACCAACAAACAACCAAACATGGGGCTCCCTCAAGAGGCAAAATAGGTCCTTTTCAAGGACAACAAGGAGAGGGGGTGACCCTCTCCTTCTTGGGACTTCAAGGCATCATCTTCACCACTGAAATCCCTCAAGATTTCAGTGGTGAAGAGACCCCAACACCAAAATCCCAGAGCTCTCACAAAATAGCACAAAATGAGGCCTTTCAAGGCCTAAGAGGGGCCAAACTTCCCCAAAGCACAAAACACTCTTAACCAACAATAAAGAGGACTAAAAAATAGAACTTTTTTGTATTAAGTACTAAGCACAAAAACAGTTCTAAACTATGCAAAAATGGGATAAAAAGGGGTAGTTTCTTACCCTTGAAGACCACCTTCACAAAGGTTGGTGTTGTTGCTTCCTTGAGCTCAAATCCAACCAAAAACTTCAAGAACCAACCCTTAGAACCTCAGTAACCGAAGGAAGATGAAACACTAGGTGCTTGTGTGCAATAATATGGATTAAAGCACCTAGTGTAGAAACAAGAGAGGAAAAGAGAGATAGGATAGATACACAAGTTCTAACCTAGAACCAGAGCTTCTTCTCTATCTTTTCTCTCTAAAAATGTCTAATTTTTCTAACCCTTGAGCCAAGAGAAGAGAGCCTTCTCTTGTAGGCAACAAAGCTTACAAGCTAAGCAAACCAAAGGCTCATCCCTCTATACACGTGTATGGAGGGGAAACAAATGCTATACAGCTGCTTCAAAATATCTCAAAAAGCAACTGAACAGTAGTCGACAGGGCAAAATTGTCATTTTGACAAAACTGACTGTCGACCGGCACAAAAGAGTGCCGACTGGCACAATATAGTGCCGATGGCAACACCAAACAGCCGGTGGCCTCTAGCCACTGCCGGTGGTGTGTGGGGATGCCTCACAAGGCATTTCCTGCCCCTCCAAGGCAAAGCACAAGTGTTTGGTGCAAAACCAGACACAAAACGGTCAAGTTTGGAGGTCTTGAGGCAAGGCGCGTAGCCAAGAACTCCGGGAACTCCAAACGAACACGAACATGGATAATCACCGAGTGTTCAAGCGGTGACGTCCAGGTCTTGAGGACGGTCAAAAATGCGGTGTCTACTGCTTGCCCTCTTTGACAGAATCCTAAGTCATAACAATGACGGAGTGAATGTCAAAGCCGAGACGACCCATTTTGACAAGGTCAAGACTTGGACAAACATACAAAGCGCAAACAAGATATGCCTCAAGGCGGGGGCAAATGCAACTGAAAATGCAAAAGGCCGAGCATAACTTATGATCATGCAAAGGAAGCTGTAACGAAGCACGCATGCGACAGTTTTAAGCTAGCATGCACCAAACTACACTACAATGCAGAAAGGATGTAAGAGAATTATGCAATTCTCAATACGTCTCACTCGGAGGATACAATACCTGTGCGGCTCGTCCGGTTGCACCGACCTCAAATGAGCCGTACATACAATATCGTGCCTGCAAAGAAAGCAAACTTAACAGGTACAATATTGTTAGCAATATGCATGACAATGCGAAATGAATGCAAGATGATATGCAATATATACAAAATGATGTATGAACAATGCAAATGATATGCAATGCAATTGAAACTATGCAAACTACATGCAAAGCAATTGAATCATGATTCAATCGTGAGCGATTCGAAACCACACAAATGTCAAATAGGTTGATGGAAGTAACAAGTCCGTCTACCATAGAAAATGTGCCGCAACCTCAAACCAACATACCAGCGTGGAGTAGGCGCGATACACATTCAGAACTATGAGTAATGTAGACAGACACAAGGACAAGTATTGGGTGGATTGACATAAGTGGGGTGACGACCCGCTGAGGAAAGAACAATGATCCTAATGCAGGATGCAATAATTACACTACAATGTAATATGCGATTATGGCGCGCGGGCCAAACCGTATCTCGCTTAGGAAAGGCATGCACACATACAAACCATGTCTAACACAGAAAAGGTGCCGCAACCTGAAACCAACATACCAGCGTGGAGTAGGCGCGATGCACATGCAGAACTGTGCTTTGACGTGAAAAGTATGGACACATACCAGACCAAGCTCAACAAGGAAAGGTGCAAGCCATAAATGGAAGGGAATGCAGTGGATGCATGCAAAAGAAATGGATACAATGGATATGGCACGCAGGTCAAACCAAGTTTTGCCTTGGAAGGGCATGTACACGTACAAGCCATGTCTAGCACGGAAAAGGTGCCGCTACCCTCAAACCAACATACCAACGTGGAATAGGCGCGTACACATGCAGAACTGTGTTTTGACGTGAAAAGTAAGGGCACATACCAGACCAAGCTCAACAAGGAAAGGCGCAAGCCATGGATGGAAGATGATACAGTGGATGCATGCAACTACAATGCAATGGAAATGGATATTTATAGATAATGCGTGACATATGCACTATACTACAATGATGATGCATGACATATGCACGTTTTGGAATGCATGACATATGCAATATATACAATGATGCATGACATATGCATGTTTACAATGATGCATGACAATGCACTATGATGCAGCGACTATGATTGCAGCTTTCCCTATCTTACCAACAGGGTGATATACTAGGTTGGTTCAGTATCCAGGATTGAGGCGTAGACATGCTGCCTCAACCTATGGGGCTTCCATACAGATTTCAAGCCGAGGGTACGCCCCCTGGGTATTTAAACCAGACTTTAGCCTCGGAAATCCCGAACCTTTGTGTTCTAGGCACAAGCCGTTCGAACTCTAGTTTTCACTGTCCCAGTTGGTCTTCTAGGAACTCACCGCATACACAGACAGGTGGCTTTACCAGACCACTGAAAGTCGTTCGGGCATGACAAACACCAAAGGAATTGCACCTTCAGAGGATTTAAGGTCTCCTAGATCGTGATGCACAGAACAATGCGATGTGCAAAAAAGTGCAATTGAATGCATGTAAAATGCAATGAGATGCGCAGAATAGCGCGATGGAATGCATGCAAAATGCAATGAGATGCGCTAAACTGTGCGAATGATATACAATGCACTAACAAGTGCCGACGAGGCGCACAAGATAGCGCGAATGGGACGCAATGCACAAGCTAGTGCGATGTGCTAAACAGCGTGATGCGTTCAGACAACGCGAATGAAGGTCTTGCACCTCCTAAGGATTTAAGGTCTCCTAGACCGTGCATGTTTAAGGTCTCGCCAGACCGGAACGCAACAATTATACAACACTTTAAGTGAATGCGATGCAAGCGAGTAAACTTGAACCAAACTACATCTCATGCAGCAAGGATTAAGAGAATTAAGCAATTCTCACAGCGCCTACGCGGAGAAGGCTAAAAGCGACTACCGAGAACACTCGGAGTCTCAAACACAACGTCTCTCTGCGTATCGTACACAGGAGAGGAAAGAGCAACACTTCTCAACGTAGTACACGCGAGAGAGGAAAGGGAAAAAGCAAAAAGAAACCTCTCAGCGTAGTACACGCGAGAGAGGAAAGAGGAAAGCAAAAAGAAACCTCTCAGCATAGTACACGCGAGAGAGGAAAGAGGAAAGCAAAAAGAAACCTCTCAGCGTAGTACACGCGAGAGAGGAAAGAGGAAAACAAAAGGAAACCTCTCAGCGTAGTACACGCGAGAGAGGAAAGAGGAAAACAAAAGGAAACCTCTCAGCGTAGTACACGCGAGAGAGGAAAGAGAAAAAGCAATGCAAGTAAAAAGGCGCACAACAATGTGGGCGAAACATGCGTGACAATGCAAGTGAAATGAGTGCATAACAATGCAACTAGGATGTGCATCACAATGCAAATGAAGTGGGTGCATAACAATGCAATTGGAACATGCATCAAAATGCAAGTGGGACGAGTGTGCATACACATTCTGTGCACAATAATCAATGCATATTCGATGCAATCTCAACAGTGTGTTTGAAATAAAATGCCAATTAAGGAAATACACGCCTTAACGAGGCCAATTCAAACGCAACCTCCGATTTACCTCTCGAAGGAGTCACAATAGATTCCAAAAGGATACAACTCGTGCATGCAAACTGACAATGAGCTACGCATCGGAGACATGAGTTGATACTTCCATAGAAACATTTTGAGCTTGAGGTAGAGGCACACCCATACTTCGGAGCATTGACAAGGCTTGAAGGGGTACATCCCACGGAATTTGCTGGAGGTGAAACACACTCAGATGCTTCGATTTTCCCTCTTTTCTTTTGCTTTGCAGTCTGGAACCTATATAGCTTCAGATAGATCCTGATTTTACTGTTCGCACATGACCTGGGTTGAACCCTGCAGTTTTTTTGAAAGAACAAATTCCTTTTTTGCACAAATGTGGAGAATGGCATAGCACTCTGAGCACAAGATGATGATTTTTTGAAATTAAGAAATGAGTTCTTAATCGGGTATTGAGCCTACGACTGAACACAGCGAAAAAGACTCAACAACGGAAAACAATGGGTAAACAACCTAAACACATCGAGTAACACTCAAAACCACTCAAAACAAGAATCGAGACAAACAAAAACACACAACACTCAACTGTGTTACAAAGACAAGAGACCTTTCGATGCACAAGGAGCTAGTTTCTTCGGGTATTGTTTCCCACCTTTTCTCATTTGTGATTCTCACATCACTCTGGCAGTCAATCTCTGTTTTTCTGAAAAAGCCCTTTTCTCACTTTTTCTCTCAACGCACATCTCTCTATTCTTCAATCTCTCATTTTTTTATCCCTCCCCTGGGTAGTTGGTGGATAAATAAGAAGTTGTGGGCTCTTGTCCCTAGCATTCAGCTAGATTCTCTTTCTTCTACTCACAACAGTGAGTTTCTCCCACAAAGGGGTCGCGCTACAATTAGGTGTATAGCGAATCTACGGCTGACATCGGTCGGGGAGTTTGGACATGGTTAGATCTGTCCAGATGATGGAGTGGAATATCTTGCCCCATTTTAGTTCGTGCTTCGCACTTGGCTACCTCGCTGCTTGGAGGGCGAGAGAGCTTTCTGCCCTTTGTTGTTGACTTCAGTTGTGCCCTCTTCTGGCAGGTAGAGTGCCCTCTTCTGGCAGGTAGAGTGCCCTTCTTGGCAAGTATTTTGAAAATGGAGGAAAGACAGGAAGCCTGACTCCACTGTGCCCCTAGTTCATCATTTTGACCATTTTTTGTTTTGGTTTTCTACTAAAACAATTTTGACCAACATGAGAGTTAGATTAACATGCTCGTGCAATTTTCTAATTTAAAATCATGCAAGTCAGGCTATGAGCACTGAAAAATTTCCCTTTTTTGGGTCCAAGAAATGGGTCCGGTTTTGAAAAAAATGGAATAGTTTTCGAGAGAAGATTAGTCAACCTCAGTAAAAATTCTCAAAAACTATTTTGCAAACGGCCAATGCTCAACAAGCACGGAACCAACTCTTGAGATGCACAACCTCGGATCCATAGCAATTGAAAATTGCCCCTTGTCTGAAGGACACTTCATGGCAACGGAAAGTTGCCCCTTGTTTGGACGGTACCGCAGCGCATTGAATGGCAACGGAAAGTTGCCCTTGTTTAAATGGCACCGCAGCGCATTGTAGACAGTCCTCAGAGCGATGATTGCGACCAAACTCTCGGATACAGAGAATGCAAGGACGGTCAAAATCATTACATGGACACAATCAAACTTGAAGTGTTTTACGGCTGGACTTCAGAATGAAGTTGCCTACGTATCCCAAACATGGGAATCAAGCCTTACGTAGTTCGGGGTTAAGGTACACTCGGGTATTTAACCTCTCCTTTTATGTTCTAACTTTTGCCAAGGCGCCTGTTGCAGGTTTTCAACCTTGCGAGCTTTGTTTTTCTTTTCTTTTCATTTTCATTTCTTTTCTTCTTCTTTTTTTTTTTTTTTGTATTTTTGCATTTTTTCTCTTTTTCTTCTTCTTCATTCTTTTCTTCGCTCTTACTTTTGCCTGGGTCGCCCTTCCGGGTTTTCGGCCCAGCGAGCCTCTCAAAGTGTAAAAGTATAACAAGTCCATGCCAAATGGTTTTGAGATTGAAGTCCTCTATATCCAGGAGAATGGTTGTTGTATTGATTTGCAGAAGGATCCACCTTTGGCTCTTCGAGCACATCAGATATTTTTTGCCCCTAGTTCGCGGGGTGCTTCTGTTCTAAATTTGCAAGCTTCTTCTGATGAGGTCTGACCTTCTTGATCTGACTTTGGTGCCTCTTGTTCGAGGGCTGCTTCAAATCTGGCCACACAGGCCTTACATTGTGGTCGACCGTTGAACATTCTGAATGCCAGTTCAAGGTTTGAAAGCAAAGGGGGGTCGAGTCTCGAGGCTGAGAGCGATCCTAGGCTGCACAATCTCAAGAGCGATTCCACACAGGTCTTCGCAGGACCGCGCAAAACATTTTTTGACAGTTTTTAAGAAAGCGACAAATTGCTCGCGCAGAAGATAGTGTGGAACCAGTCTGGATCGAACCAGGATCCTTCTCAGTACTCACGCCGACAAGCATGATTTCATTCATTAAGGGCTTAGCACGCCTTTCTTTCTCTCAAGTTGATCAATTTTTGCAAAACCCGAGGAATTCCTTCCTCTTTGTTTTTACCACAGTGTTCAAAAAGTTTTGAAAAACTTAGGTCATTACAATGACTTCAAGGCACAGAAAAGGCAGGGTTCCCAGTCAAATACTGCTATCTCATTCAGAATTTCCGGCATAACTGGCACAAGGTAGAAGCAAACACGAGAGTGTGAAAATCACTGCTGTTCATTCAAGATCTGTTGGCACAACTGCTCCGCGTAAACAGACTCAAAAGAAAGCAAAAAGACAAACACAAAACAAGATAGTGATGTCTGAGGTAACATTCCCGGAATCACCTGACTTCAACAAAACAGGACTGACTCGATACAACAAGACAGACCTGAAATAAAAAGACTGACTCAAAATAAGGAGACAAACTCAAAGCAACACAACAAAACTGACCCAATACCCAAGTCAGAAAGCAAAATTAACAGCATTTGTATATTGCTCAAAACAGTGCATGCCGTCCACCACATCTGAAGTAAACTGAACGCCGCCCACAGGTGGTTCGTCTCCTAATCACATCACATTATCCCCCAAGTTCGCCGATCCAGTGCCGATAGACTTTGTAGGGCCTGGTGCGACGATAACTCCTTTATCAATCAGATCTTGTATTTCATGGCGAAGACGGTAACAACTATCAGTGACGTGGCCAACTTGTTGATGGAAGGCACAGTACTTGGTCGGATTATGGGAAGGAGGGAGTTTATTTGGCAATGGCCGTAGCTCTAGGGGTTTCAGGTGCCCCTTTTTTATCAGGACCCTCAGGGCCGTTGACAGAGACATGTACAGTGGTGCGAACACCCTCTGGCCTCGAGGTGGGTATTTTGAGGTTTGTGGAGTTTCTTTGGATGCACCAAAAAAGGATTGGCGAGCATTGACTGGGTTTCTTGATCTCTTCGAGCACGGATTAGAAATTTGAAAAGAACATTCCTGGTACAAAGGCCCTTCTCCCGGCTTGCCCTTTGATTCAGACTGCTCTCATTTTGGGTGGCGAAAGTGTCATCCATAGCCGCTGTAACAACCGCAAGGACTTGCTCTTTGTTCAGTCCTTCAGCTTTCAAAGCCTCAATATCCCACCGAAGGTGTTCATGGGGGCCAATGCCTGCCCCTACCTTGTTCTTTTCACTTGCTTCCACTTCGTCAAGGGATTGGCCTTTTTCCAATGCAGCTCGTCCCAAGGTTAGGGAACCTTTCGACATGAACTCCCTGGTATGTGACGCAGTTGATGATGGAGCCAAAACTCCAAAGGCCAAATCTGCTACAGTTCTCTGAAGATCTTTGATCATCCTCATCAGCTCAGAAGTAGTGGGTTCACAAGTTTGAGATGATTGGGGTTCAGATGCACCCATCATGCATAAGTCCATGCTTTCTGGGATAAACACCTCTGGTTTGGATAGATGGGCCGGGGTGATGTATATGCTGGGGTCAAAGGTGGAAGGTAGTGTATGGATTAGGTTGAGATGTGGATGAGGTACTTGGTCATTGGGGTCTGAAGGTGGAGCTATCGTCTGGCTGTCAATGAGGTTTTGGATCTCATGACGAAGACGAAAGTACACGTCAGTGTCATGGCCAGCTCGTTGATGGAAGGCACAATAGTCAGCTGGGTTATGTGAGGGAGGGGGTTTCTTTGGTAATGGTTGTGGCTCCAGTGGCTTCAGATACCCCTTTTTGATCAGGACCCTCAGGGCCGTTAGCGAGACATGTCTGATGGGGTAAACACCCTTTGGCCCTGAGGTGGGTATTTGGCCATTTGTGAGCTAGTTTCGGATGCACCGGTGAGTGGGGTGGTCATTTTTTGTGTGGTGGTGGTGACCATGCCCATGTCTGAAGTTATAGCAGCTGTGTCACCACTGGTGGTCGCATTCGAACTGTGGGTAAATGCCCTCCTAGGCTGCTCCTTCTCCTGGTCAACAAGGTCCTGCTTCATAGCGTCCTCGATCTGTACCCCTATCTCGTGTAGGTCCGCAAAGGTAGGAAAGGGTAAAACTATCATCTTTTGCATAAGCTTGGGTTGGAGGTTGCGCACAACCATCCGTATCTGGTCTTTGTCAGAAGGCCTTATACTCATCATTGAGGCCTTTGATCTCCATCTCGTCACGAACTCTGAGAAACCCTCCTTTAGTTCTTGGCGGGTGGCTTCGAGATCACGAGTTGTGACCTCGATTTGTGTGTTGTAGGAGTATTGAGCAATAAAAGCCTCAGCCAGCTATTCTCAGTTCCGTTTCACAGAGTCCTTCAATTTTGCATACCAGATTGCAGCTATCCCAGACATGGTTCGGCCAAAGAGAGACAACTTCTGAGCTGTGGTCAAACCCATTGGCTTCAAGATATCGGAAAACAGGTGGAGGTGCACCCTTGGGTCTCCAGAGCCGTCAAAGCGATCGATATGCGGCATTTTAAACTGCTCTGGCAAGGTAACTGCAGATTCAATATACCCGTCCTCTAAATCCGGGATGGGGTTCACTCCATGTGCTCGTCTGAACAACTCCTCCAGTTTATTGACCTTAAGTGCAGTTGGGTCAACCTTAAATTCAAAGGCGTGTCCTTTGGATTAGCGGTGCTTTGGACAATCGAGGTTGGATTGGCATGGGGCCGCCATGTTGGAACATCTGTATTTTCTCGGGACGTGGCGCCTCTCGGTATTGGAACCATAGGTGGGGGTGGAGCTGTGCGGCGACGCTTCATCTTGTTGGGGTTCTTTATTCGCTTGAAGCTTGGTGAGTAAGCCCGCTTGTTGAGCCAGAACCTCTGCTTGGCGGGTGGTAAACTCTGCCCGACGAGCAGCATCTTGCTGCATGGCCTGCATGGCCTCTTGAAGTTGACGCACCTCTTCCTGCATATTAACTGAAACCTGTGGATCCGAACAGAGGTGATGTGACTGGTGACTAACGGATCGGATGTCTGCCTTGCCTCAGCGAAGAAACACTGGTTGCCTTTGAATTGAATTCTGGACCTAACAAAGTCTATCAGCATAAGTCCGATGAACCTCGGGGAATATTGGAGCCTTCTGAAGCTATGGTTCCTAGACTACCTAGCAAAAGAGAAAACAGAAAGCATCTCAGCTCAATTTCACTAGAACGAATACGAGCAAAGCTAAACAACTGTATTCTATTATCGATCATCGTTCCAAATCATCGTCCCCAAATCAATCGATACGCAGATATAATCGATTCTCAAAATATCGACATCTTGGTGCCCGCAGGCCGGATACCTAGACTTGCAAACTGGTATATGCATTCCCTGTAGAGGTACACTCTAAAAGCACATAGCAAGTAAATGAGAGCCAATACACCCCTATGTTGGGGTAGGGTTTCCCTGTCCTATTTTGTCAGGAGCTAGGGTTTCACTACGCACACAGCGGTTTCAAACAACCTATATCGGGTAAGCAACCTGTCCTAGTCTGGAATGGTCACTACGGATTCCGAATATGCACTAGGTCGAATGGTCAAAAAGGGTGCCCCGGTAAAACCAGGGTTTGTGTTCCCATACTGGCAGAGCCCGCAACCGGTCAGCCTTATGGACATGCCTTGACAAGACAAGCCTCCGGCAAACCGCTCAGGAATAGCAGATGGCCAACACGGTGTCCTAGGCACACCAATGCACATGCAATGCAAAGAAACACATAAGTGTAGTCAAAAATGGATATCACGAGTTCGAGTCAAGCTCTCTAAAATCCCCAGCAGAGTCGCCAGAAACTGTAACAGCGCCCGCGTGAGGGCCTTGATGCTACTATAGTTTGGACTCCCCTTTTTGTTTGTGGTTCTAAATCTTGAACCAAAGAGTCCAACTCTGGCAAATCGTTTTGAAGAAAAATAGATTTTTTTTGAAAAGTAGTGCCAAACATGGACTGCTTTGCCAAATTACAGAGTCGCCACCTAAATATTTTTTTTTTAAAATGGGAAATTTAGGAAACCCTGACTCGGTGCCGAAGGCCACGTATCCGTCATAACCAAAGTAGTCTTGGCTCGGGAGCTTGGGTACGATCGGGGAAGGTCAGCTATGAGCACCCCCTTTCGCCCGGTTCGAAGACCGGCCTCTACTAACCGTGATATCCGATTTTGAGAACATTACGTGCTCTTATTCCAATTATTAGCCTAGATTTACTACGTTATGCGCACAGCAAACAAGTATAGACCAAATCGCCTAAGTTGGAAATCAATATTGCATATCCGTTCGTTTTGAAAATGCTTCGGAATTTGCTACTCGCAAGTAGGCTAAAACACGGATTTCAATGAGTTTTCCAACTCAAGCAACCCAACCTCCACCCACAAGCATTCAAACAGTTTATCTCACATAAGCACTTAGCCGCATGGTAAGCATACTGTCATGGCAACATTCACACGCATGTGGTATGCTAAAGCGTAAAATACTTACATCGTACTCTGTGCCAAAACAAGAAACTAGTTAGCAGACATGCATGTCCCTAGGTCATGTTAAGTGGCTAATGCAACAAAGGCAAGGATGCAATTTAGAGTAGGCTCAGCTAACCCTAAAATGGCACGTGAAATGCAATCATTTGATGCACGTATTCAAGTTGGAATTTAGAATACAATGCAGTTTGTATGATGTACCGAGCCCGGTACATGTTTAGACAAATGCATGGATGCACGCATGCATTGCATAATGTATGCTAAAATAGACGTGCCCTAATCTACCATCATAAGCAGGTAAATAAAAGGGAAGAAAGAAGTGGGGGTTGGAAGACATACAAACCACTCACCCACACTTATTACAGATTTGCCCCCACTCGGAGGGACCAAAATAATAATACAAATTAATTAACTACGCAAACTAATTAAAATATTACAGTCCAACTAAATTAATCAAATAAATTAATTAATCTAATTAAAGCAGTAAACCGCCTCGAGATGAGGGCCGGATGCAACGCATGCTCGGGACTTGCTCGGAATTGCACTGCCATGCTTAGATTGCCTCTGTTTTCCCTGCTTTGCATCTCAGAAGACTGCCAAAGTCTCAGGAGTGCCTCCCAGGACACTGAGGGACATCATCGGCTGAGTGGGACTTCCACCGGCATCAGCATGAGGTCACCGGCACAAAATTCGTCCATCGGCCATCAATAGACTGCCGGTCGACACTAAATACTGCCGGCCGGCACTGAATGTCTGCAGAACCTGCAACTCACAGCAGCAGAGGGCAAAAACTTGCATGCCAATGTAATTCCAACAATGTGTGCACCAAACATGCCCCTTATCATATTTGTGACTCAAAGGGGCATGTGCCTCGATTCTCGGGCCACCAATCACGCATTTCCATGCATGATGGCCCAAAGAACCAAATGTGCACCTTCTATTTCAAATGCATGCAAACCAAACAAACACACAAGGGTGCTAAGCCTCTATCATGACTTGGTCAAGAGGTAGAGCATGCATGTTTATGTGATGCAATCCTAGACATGTCAACTAGTATGCAATCATGCCAATGCAAAGGAGCATACAAGCTAACAAACATACAAGGCATGAAACACCAATGTCAACCATCAAGTATGCAAGGTGTAATGTGGGTGTCCAAGCATGCAAACAAGCATGTGACTTCATTCAATCATGTTAGTCCTAACATGCATTTACTTACCAATACATTACAACACTCAAGGAGCATATGCAAGCAACAAGAGGATGGACTTGCCCATAGGTTAGGCAGCTCTAAATAAGCCTAAAATCAGTGGCCAAATGCCATAGAAGTGAAGGCTAAGATATATGCAATACATGCACACATGCAAGCATACATAATCCAACACTTAGGCATAAACAAGCAACTCTTAAGAACACTTAAAAGAGGCTAACATGGACATATTAACATGCATATGTAAGCTTTAAAATCATGTTGGACATGGTGCCAAACCAAGCAACAAAATAGACTAAGCATGCAACAAATGGTCCAAGCATCCAAGGCAAGCCAAAGGAGACCTAAACCATGGCTAAGCCAACCAAGTCTCACAAGGCCAAGAAGGCTTAAAACAGGTCTGAGGCAGCCCTAGACCATACAAAAGGGACCTCGTAGATGGCATCTAAGTGGCTCTAGAGCAAGGCACACACAATGACCAAATCATTAGGCATACAACATATACTTTCAAAACTTCAAAGAGGCATGCAAGGCAATCATTCAAGCATGTCTAAGGGACTGAAATAGCATGCTAAATGGTTCCAAACCATTGAAAATAATGCAAGCAAGGCATGCCATACTTTCATGCTCTTAAAGCCAACAAGCCAAATGCAAAGAGGCTATGTGATGCAAGCTAAGATCGACCAAAGTAACCATGGACAGACCTTATTCATAGAAAAATAAGGATACAAGCTTCATGAATCTAAGCCTAAAACATGTTAGAATAGAGGCACACAACCTAATGCATGTTAAAGGACTAAAGAGGCATTACAAAGCATCTATGCAAAACATGCAAAGAGTACTAAAACCAACATGATACAAAGTTATAATATGGCAATATGAGCACAAAATACAGCCATGGCATAACCAACAAACAACCAAACATGGGGCTCCCTCAAGAGGCAAAATAGGTCCTTTTCAAGGACAACAAGGAGAGGGGGTGACCCTCTCCTTCTTGGGACTTCAAGGCATCATCTTCACCACTGAAATCCCTCAAGATTTCAGTGGTGAAGAGACCCCAACACCAAAATCCCGGAGCTCTCACAAAATAGCACAAAATGAGGCCTTTCAAGGCCTAAGAGGGGCCAAACTTCCCCAAAGCACAAAACACTCTTAACCAACAATAAAGAGGACTAAAAAATAGAACTTTTTTGTATTAAGTACTAAGCACAAAAACAGTTCTAAACTATGCAAAAATGGGATAAAAAGGGGTAGTTTCTTACCCTTGAAGACCACCTTCACAAAGGTTGATGTTGTTGCTTCCTTGAGCTCAAATCCAACCAAAAACTTCAAGAACCAACCCTTAGAACCTCAGTAACCGAAGGAAGATGAAACACTAGGTGCTTGTGTGCAATAATATGGATTAAAGCACCTAGTGTAGAAACAAGAGAGGAAAAGAGAGATAGGATAGATACACAAGTTCTAACCTAGAACCAGAGCTTCTTCTCTATCTTTTCTCTCTAAAAATGTCTAATTTTTCTAACCCTTGAGCCAAGAGAAGAGAGCCTTCTCTTGTAGGCAACAAAGCTTACAAGCTAAGCAAACCAAAGGCTCATCCCTCCATACACGTGTATGGAGGGGAAACAAATGCTATACAGCTGCTTCAAAATATCTCACAAAGCAACTGAACAGTAGTCGACAGGGCAAAATTGTCATTTTGACAAAATTGACTGCCGACCGGCACAAAAGAGTGCCGACCGGCACAATATAGTGCCGATGGCAACACCAAACAGCCGGTGGCCTCTAGCCACTGCCGGTGGTGTGTGGGGATGCCTCACAAGGCATTCCCTGCCCCTCCAAGGCAAAGCACAAGTGTTTGGTGCAAAACCAAACACAAAACGGTCAAGTTCGGAGGTCCTGAGGCAAGGCGCGTAGCCAAGAACTCCGGAAACTCCAAACGAACACGAACATGGATAATCACCGAGTGTTCAAGCGGTGACATCCAGGTCTTGAGGACGGTCAAAAATGGGGTGTCTACATATATAAAAAATGTGATAAAACTTTAAATAGATTATTTAGAATTCCTAACATTTTTTTAAGGCAGTGGCTTTGGTCTAGTCCAAGATTCGACTAGACCGTGCTGTTGGGCTCGTGGGAGCCCACCACGAGTCTCGTTTTGATAATCTAAAACGTTCAATGTGTAGAACTCGTCAAGTACTATATGCTTGTAAAAAATCACGATGATCGGATATCGATAGCTATGTGAACAAAATAATTTTTTATCAACCGTTAATTTTTTCACCGTCCATTTTTTTTATACAAAACTGATTTGATCAAACAGCTATTGATATCTGATCAACGTAATTTTTTACAAGCATATAGTACTCAACGAGTTCTACACATTAAACGATTCGGATTATCAAAATGGGTCTAAAAAAATGAACCCTATAAACCGAACTGGACGGGTCCAATCTTGATCTCAACTTAAGACAAGCTGGACCCTTTTTTTGATACAATTCTCTTCTTTTAGAGCAACATTCAGGAGGATGGAGGTAACCATCATAAATATAGATAAGGCAGTAGTAACGCTCCGGGCCCCTCTTCGATTAACTGCACAAATAAATGTTGTCAATTAATGATGTGACCTTTCGGGAGAACATTTAATGCCGATTATAGTATTAGAAGTCCCAAAAAATTTTATTAAAATTTTCATCAAATGTCTCATATGGTATAAGACTCATATTATGTGAGTAGTCTCACATCTATATAAGATATTTGGACAAACTACAATCATATCACATTTTTTTCATAATAAAATAAATAAATAAATAAAAAGAAATATTAAACTAACTACAATCACATTAAAAGAAACAATCATTCAACTAATTATAATCACATTTTTCTCTTTGTTAGGGTTTGTATTTATCTAACTTCAATCATATTAAAAAATCAAATTATAATTTTTTATTCACTAGACAAATCACAAATATTTTTATGCGTTATCTTACAATCACATCACATTTTTCCCATAATAAAATAAATAAATGAAAAAAAATAACTATTAAATAAACTACAATCACATTAAAAAAGAATCATTTCACTAATTATAATCACATTTTTCTCTTTGTGAGGGTTTATATTTATCTAACTTCAATCATATTAAAAAATTAAAAATAAAATTAAAATAGTAAATAAAAAGATTAAATAACATTAAAAAAAAATATTGAACTAACTACAACAATCATATTTAAAAAAGAGCCATTTAACAAATTACAAGGGAAATGTTTCGTAGCTCGAAACATTTTGCCCCGAATGGCTCGAAGGAGAAGACGTAGAGAGAAGCAGAGGGAGAGAAAGAGAGAAGCAAAGGGAGAGGGAGAGAAAGAGAAAAGCAGAGGGGAAGAGAGAGAGAGAAGACGATCATCGCCCCGGCCAGCCGCCGATCGTCGCCCCTCCCAGCCACCGATCCACCGATCGTCGCCCAGCCCAGCCCCGCCGCAGCCTCCGACTCCGACCGCCGTCGCCCACCTCTGCCTCCTCCTCCTCCGAATATTATTCCCCCTCCAGTCCTCCTCCTCCTCCCTCTTTCCTCCTCTTTCTCCTCCTCCTCCTCCTCATTTCTTCCTTCTTCTTCCTGGTCTTCGTTCTTCTTCTGCAAAAAAAAAAAAATCGAGCCATTCGGGCTCCCCGTTTTCGAGCTACGTAGCGCGATCGCAAATTACAATCACATCACATTTTTTCCATAATAAATAAATAAATAAAAAGAATTATTAAACTAACTACAATCACATTAAAAAAAAGAATCATTCAACTAATTATAATCACATTTTTCTTTTTGTGAGGATTTATATTTATCTAACTTTAATCATATTAAAAAATCAAAAATAAAATTAAAATAGTAAATAACTTCAATCATATTTAAAAATTAAAAATAAAATTAAAATAGTAAATAAAAAGATTAAATAACATTAAAAAAAACCATTGAACATCACATTTTTCCCATAATAAATAAATAAATAAAAGAACTATTAAACTAACTACAATCACATTAAAAAAAAGAATCATTCAATTAATTATAATCACATTTTTCTTTTTGTGAGGGTTTATATTTATCTAACTTTAATCATATTAAAAATCAAAAATAAAATTAAAATGTGATTGTAGTTTGTTCAATGCCCCTTTTTTTAATATGATAGTTCAATGATTTTTTTTAATGTTATTTAATCTTTTTATTTACTATTTTAATTTTATTTTTAATTTTTTAATTATCATATTAAAAAAAGAGGCATTGAACAAATTACAATCACATCACATTTTTCCCATAATAAATTAAATAAATAAATAAAAAGAACTATTAAACTAACTACAATCACATTAAAAAAAAATAATCATTCAACTAATTATAATCACATTTTTCTTTTTGTAAGGGTTTATATTTATCTAACTTCAATCATATTAAAAAATCGAAATTAAAATTAAAATACTAAATAAAAAGATTAAATAACATTAAAAAAAACCATTGAACTAATTTTTGATTAACTACAATATTAAAACAGTAAGCAAAAGAAAAAGTTAAGAAGGAGAAATTATAATCACATTTTTCTTTTTGTGAGGGTTTATATTTATCTAACTTTAGTCATATTAAAAAATCAAAAATAAAATTAAAATAGTAAATAAAAAGATTAAATAACATTAAAAAAAACCATTGAACTAATTTTTGATTAACTATAATATTAAAACAACAAACGAAAGAAAAAGTTAAGAAGGAGAAAACAAAAATAACACTTACTATTTGCATACGTGGTCACTGAAGTTGAAAGTGTAGAAGTGAGAACTGAAGAAGGAGGAAGCAAAAAGGAGATTCACTGTTTACAATAGGTATGTAAAAAGTTAAGAAAAGTTTGTGTATTGGAGAACTTATAAAGATTTGAAAAAATTTAATAAGTGTTTGTTTTTTTTTTAAAAAAAAACAAAACAAAAAAATTAAGAGAGAGAAAAAAATTAAGAGTCATTGACACAATAATTACATGGGTCTCTTGGGGAAGCAAAAAGTGGTGGCGTGTAAATACAGAAATTTGGACCGAGGAGGTAGTCCCAAAGGCAAATGCATTTTTTATCATCACACATATACACACCACATAAACACAAGCCTATAGCGATACCGGTTTCCTTCTCTTAGTTTGTTGTATCCGGACAGAGGTTCCGTGGAGTTGGTTGTTGTATATATCTCGTTTACATCCTTTACCCTTCGTATTTGAGTCTTGGGTTGTGTTGGACAGGTTTGTAACAGGTTGGTTGAGCTTAGAAACCAAAACTAGTTGCCCAGATTTTAGCCTTCACGCTCGAGCGGAGCTTTTGACGCTCAAGCGGGCCTTTTGTTTGCTTCTCCGCTCGAGCGGGGGTTTTGGCGCTCGAGCGGGAATATCACACTCCCAGTATTTTCCTCTGCAGTGTTCGACGCTCGAGCGGGCGTTTTGTCGCTCGAACGGGTAGTTGGGTGGTCGAGCAGGGGACTGGTTGACAAAAAGTCTTTGGAAGGTTGTATTCGCCACTCGAGCGGAAGTTTCAACGCTCAAGCGGGAGTCTGTGAGTGACGCTCGAGCGAGGATTTTCACGCTCGAGCGGGGCGACTTTTATATAAAGCCGAGATCTGACTTTTTGGATCATTTTTCAACATCCTTTCTCTCTCTTACTTTTCCAAAAAGCTATTTTGAGAGCTCCTCTCACTAAAACTTCAACTTCACTCTTAGGATTGATCTAGTAGGAGTTGTTTCCTCACCTTTGGCCTTTGTAAAAGTTGTGTTGATCGTCGAGGGCTATCTTTTGATCCGAGAATTTCAAGATTTGGAGCATTTTCGTTTTCTTCATCTCCTTGGTTGGGTTCCATCTTTTGAGGTAGGGATATCCTACTCCTCCTTATGAGCTTTGTCTTTGAATTTTAGCATTTTGCTATGTTGGGGGTTGTTTGGTAATTTTGAGAAAGTTTGGGGTCTTTATGTAATTTTTACAAAAGATGGGGTTTTATATATATAAACCTATATGCATGTTTGGCATAGAGAAAGGAAATAAATGATGAACTATGAATGAAAATGGAACCTTAGGGTTGTTATGCTAATTATGGGAAATGCCTAATTATATTGATAAATTAATTGGTATAATTAATTTGGAGAATTGAGAGATTGAATTGATAATATCGGAGTTGGGAGATTATGGGATTAAAGGGTGTAGTTGGATAATTTATCGCTCACCTATTTGAAATGTTGATTATATATCCATTTGATGCATTTATTTTCTGTTTAGAAATAACTGCTTTGGGCTATCGGTGGAGGATAGTCTTGATTGTTGTAGACAATGCATGATGATTAGGCAAACTAAAACTAATCGTTTGAGTGTGCTATCGAATATAACGGTTGGAACAATACATTAACTTTATGTATTGATTGATTGTATATGATCTATGTTTATATGCATTGTATTGTGTGGGAGGAGATGTGGGATGTACTCCACGGTTTATTGGAAGATGGAGGATGGACTTCTAAACCGGATTTTGTGTGACATTGATACAGCACTACAATGTGTATCAAGTGTTGATTATGGAAGTGTTTGGATTGATTTGATATAGCACTAAAATGTATATCGTTATCAATTGTGAAGTATAGAAGTGTTTCTTTGTTATATTGATACAGTACTAAAATGTGTATCATCCGGGAAATATAGAAGTGGTTTGTGTGTTATTGATACAGCATCAAAATGTGTATCCATCATGAATTTCGAAAGTTTTTAAAGATGAGTCAAACTCTCATTAAGTTATTTGGCCAGGTTCTGAGCCGTGTTTTCAAACTCAAAGTTGAAAAAGAAATGGAAATGAAGTGTAACATGGACATGATTGTCATGGAACTGAAATGTGATATAAGATTGGATGTATTAAGTGTTGACCATCTATCAATTGCTAATCTTTTAGTCATTGTTTATAGTTGGTTTAGTGTATTTCTACTGGGCTGTGGCTCACTCTATATGGGACATCATTTTCAGGTACAGGTAGCATGCCACCTCCAAGGACATAGCTTGGGAGGCTAGAGGCAGACAGACTTTTTGGTTGATTGTTTTCTTTTGATGTATTACATGTAAATTTCAAGCCAAGGGCTTAATATGTATTGAGTTAGCACTCTTCTTTTTGTAACCAAGTGTTAACTTGGAAAGCTATAAGCCCGTAGGGCATTTGCTTTTGTTGTTAACATGTAATAGTTTTGTAAGAACTACTCTGACGAATAGAAAGATGTTTATTTATCGCATGTTGATGTATGTCAAGAATGATGGGTTTTATGTATTATTTTGAGGGCGTTACAACTTGGTATCAGAGCGTACCGGGTTCGAATACTTTGGGTACGTGGGAAGTGATTAGTATCACAATGGGTTTGTCTCGCTTGTTAGAGACTTAGATGTAATGTTATGTGCTTATGTGATAGCATGTTTATGTGACTATGTGGGTATGAGATTTAGTTTCTAGGATGTTGATTGGATCCTTAGGTTTCTGTGAGTCTTGTTGGCAAAGCACTTGATCAATGTTGTTTATAACCGGAACTCTAGCAACGCCTCGGGACTATCATTATCCGGAAATGAAATTCGTAAGTGCTTATGTGTTTATGTGCTTACGTGGAATGAATTACAGTTGTCCATGTATTAGGACGCGAGTGTTTAGTTTCGGCACATTTATGAATGTGCTAACGTTCCTTGTTACTATTATTAGGATGTCAGGACGAGGAAGAGGACGTGGAGGTAAACGTGGTAGGCGTGGTAGGCAGGAGATGCCTTTGCCGGATGATTTCCCGGCATAGCAGGAGGGAGTTGGCCAGGCCAATGTGGCCGAGCCAGTAGGCCAGCAGGCTATGGGCGACTTAGCCCGAGGGATAGCCGATGCTTTGAGGGAGTCAATGGGAATTCTTAAAGCTGAGAATCCAATTCAGGCTCCAGTGCAGGCCCAGGTTGTTGATACAGGGCCTTCCTTCTTGAAGAAGGAGTTCTTCCGGTCTAATCCGGACGAGTTTATTGGGGATCCGAAGGAGCCACTCAAGGCTGACGAGTGGTTAGAGCAGATGAGTAAGACGTTCGAGATGCTTGGCATCGAGGACGGAGCATTGAAAGTGACCCTGGCATCCTTCCAGCTTAAAGGGAATGCGGGTCAGTGGTGGAAATTTATGAGGGGCCGTATTGGTGGCACGTGGGAGGCTTTTATGAAGGCTTTCTAGGAGAAGTACTTATCTCCAGGATCGAGAAAATTTGAGACCGATTCGCCCATCTTTTGATCGAGTTCTTGATGGGTGAGTATGAAAGCTTTCACTAGCTTCTCGAGTTACTTTGAACTTGTGGCATCCGAGGAACGCCGTTGCATCGAGTTTGAGACGAGGTTGAGGCGTGGCCTCAAGTTGAGAGTTGGGGGTTCTATGATCCGAGAGTATGGGCGCTTGATTGGTGCTACAGCCCATATGGAGATCATGATGCAGGAGGAGGAGGTAGGACAGAGAGGCTCCAAAAGGGGCCAGGATGGCCAGGGTGATGGTAGGAGACAGAGGGGTGCTAACCCTCAGCAGTCTCAGGGCGGTGTCGCTAGATCGACCTTTCCAGTGCCGAGTGTAGGCTCGGGGAGAGGCAATCAGGAAGAGTTCACCTGTTACAAGTGTGGTCAGCTGGGCCACAGGGCTTCGGTTTGCCCATAGAGGGAAGGAGGTCAAAGAGCTGCTTCTTCTTCAGCTAGACCGCAGAGCTAAAGTCAGGGCAGGGGCCAGCCCTTGTCTTGTTATCAGTGTGGTAAGCCTGAGCACCTGAATAGGTTCCGCCCATAGTTGAGTGCCACTTCGGGAGCGTCTAGGCAGACGCAGAGTTTTCAGCCATCTCAGTCTGTGCAGGCCTCGAGGGCCAATCCGGGAGTTTCGTCATCCCAGTCTGTGCAGCAATCGTTTGCTCCGAGGAGTGAGCATATGGATCAGGGGCCTACAGGGCGCGTGTATGTTGTTATCGCGCAGGATCTTGTGCCTGCTCCATCAGTTGTGAGAGGTACCTTCTTGTTTTGCAACTTGGTTGCTAGTGTATTGATTGATACGGGTGCATCTCATTCGTTTGTATCTGCTGCATTTGCATCTGTTTTGGAGTTGGAGTTGGCACTACTAGCATCTCCTATTTGTGTAGTATCACCTGTTGGGGGTGAATTGATTTTGAAACACGGATGTAGAGGTTGTGATATAGAGGTCGCCGATCGTCGGCTTCCGTTCCCTTTTGTAGTTATGCCCATGACGGGATTTGATGTTATTTTGGGTATGGACTGGTTATCGTCATACCGGGCAGTTATTTATTGCTGCCGCCAGAGGGTTACTGTATGTACCTTGAGCGGGGAGTGTTTCCATTTCTTGGGGGACCGGGTTGGTAGTGTGTTGCCACCAGTGTATGATCCGCGAGGGCGGAGTGAGCTTACTGGTCTACTTGCTAGCCTTTTGAGTAGTGAGTGTGATGAGACCCAAGTTGTATTGCTGAGACTGGTTTGTGAGTACTCGAACGTCTTTCCCGAGGACCTTGTCAGTTCGCCACCTCACCGAGAGATCGAGTTCTCCATTGATTTAGTGCCCGGCACGGCGCCGATTTCTGTGGCACCTTACCGTTTTGCCCTAGCCGAGTTAGTTGAGTTGAAGATTCAACTCCAAGAGTTGTTGGATAAGGGCTTTATTCGCCCTAATGTTTCACCGTGGGGAGCACCGGCCCTCTTTGCTAAAAAGAAATATGGTGCCTTGAGACTTTATATCAACTACCGGAAGTTGAATCGGGCTACGGTCAAGAATAAGTACCCTATGCCCCGTATAGACGATTTGTTTGACCAGTTGAAGGGTTCCCGTTGTTTCTCTAAGATAGACTTGAGATCAGGTTACCACCATTTGAGGGTCAGGGAGGAGGATATTCCTAAGACGGCATTCCGTACACGGTATGGCCACTATGAGTTTCTGGTGATGCCATTTGGGCTCACCAATGCACTGGCAGTCTTTATGGATTTGATGAACCAGATCTTCCGGGAATTCTTAGACCGTTTTGTAGTCGTTTTCGTGGACGACATTCTGATCTATTCACCTTCTGAGGAAGAGCACGAGGAACACTTGAGAGTGGTGCTTGAGTTACTTAGAGCCCACAGGCTGTATGCCAAGTTTGGGAAGTGTGAGTTTTGGCTAGGGGAAGTCAAGTTCTTAGGCCATGTGGTTTCCGAGAAAGGGGTGTCTGTTGATACATCCAAGACTGAGGCAGTGCAAGATTGGGCACAGCCTAAGAGTATGTTTGAGATCCGCAGTTTTCTGGAATTAGCTGGGTATTACCGCCGGTTTGTGAAGGATTTCTCCAGGCTAGCTTCGCCGTTAACTAGGCTGACTCGGAAGGGAATCAAATTTGTGTGGAGTGAGACTTGTAAAAGGTCGTTTCAGGAGTTGAAAGTTAGATTGACCACCGCTCCGGTCTTGATTATTCCAGAGAGAGGGTTGGGTTACGCGGTTTATTGTAATGCTTCACGAGAGGGTTTGGGTTGTGTGTTGATGCAAGAGGGGAAAGTGGTGGCCTATTGCTCACGTTAGTTGAAAATACATGAGAAGAATTACCCTACACATGACCTAGAGTTAGCAGCAGTGATCTTTGCCTTGAAAATCTGGAGGCACTACCTTTATGGTGAGAGATTCGAGGTGTTCTCGGATCATAAGAGTCTGAAATATCTGTTTACATATAAAGACTTGAACTTGAGGCAGAGGAGATGGATGGAGTTTATTGAGGATTACGACTTCGAGTTGCACTATCATCCAGGGAAGGCCAATGTAGTGGCAGATGCCTTTACTAGAAAATCCATTAGTGATGTAGCTTGTATAGCCATCCGGGAGTGGGAGATGTTGAGGGCACTTGGCGAGTTTGATTTGCTTCTGGGCGAATCCGTTAAGGTTGCAGCCTTGTTTTCTGTTGTTGCTCAGCCTACACTTGTGACTCAAGTGTTAGAGGCACAGAGAGGTGACCTTGAGGTAGAATCCTTCCGAGAGAAGATCTCCAGTGGGAAGGTTGAGAAGGGTTTGACGGTGTATCCCGACCTGAGTGTGAGATACCGAGACCGTTTGTTTGTGCCGGAGTCTTGTCGAGAGGAGGTACTCCGAGAGTTTCATCATTCGCGCCTTGCGGTGCATCCGGGAGGCACTAAGATGTATCGGGATTTGGGTCGCCAGTTTTGGTGGCGGGGTATGAAGAGAGATGTGGCAGTTTTCATGTCTAAGTGCCTTACTTGCCAACAAGTGAAGGCTGAACATGTCACGCCCTCAAAATAATACATAAAACCCATCATTTAGACATACAGTAATATAAGAAAATCAACACGTTTCTATTCATCAGAGTAGTTCTTACAACGGTATTAGATGTTAACAACAAAAGCAAATGCCCCACGGGCTTATAGCTTTCCAAGTCAACACTTGGTTACAAAAAGAAGAGTACTAACTCTATACAAAATAAGCCCTTGGCTTGATATACATGTAATACAACAAAAGGAATCACAGAAAGACGTCCCAGCCACTAAGCCTTCCAAGCTACGTCCTTGGAGGTGGCATGCTACCTGTACCTGAGAATGATGTCCCATATAGGGTGAGCCAACGCCCAGTAGAGATATACTAAACACAATATGAGCAATAACTAAGACATTAGCAATTGATAAATGTTTGACTCACATAAACCAATTCATAAACCATTTCCATTACATGACAAATGTGTACATGTTTCATTTCATTTTCCATTTCTTATCCAATTTCCAATTCACAACTATGGCTCAGAACCTAGCCAAACAATTTAAATGAGATAATAACTCATATTAAACATTTTTCACTTTACAACAGATAAGCCTATAAGTTGTATCAACATTTCAATAGATAAGCATATGAGCTATATCAACCACTTCAACAGATAAGCATACGAGCATATGAGGCATATGAGCTGTGTCAACACTTCCATAGATAAGCATATGAGCTATATCAATACTTCAACAGATACACATTTTGGTGCTGTATCAACGGAGTCTATCTCCTATCTCCTCCCAAACAACATCCGGTTTAGAGGTCCATCCCCTATCTTCCCCTAAACCGTGGAGTACATCCCCTATCTCCTCCCACACATCATAATGTATATAAACATATATCATATACACAATCAGTCAATACATAAAGTTAATGTATTCTATCAACCGTCATACTCTATGGCACATCCAATTGATTAGTTTTAGTTTGCCTAATCAACATGCATTGTCTACAACAATCAAAACTACCCTCCACCAGTAGCCCAAAGCAATTATTTCTAAATAGATAATAAAAGCACCAACAGATAAATTATCCGCATTTCAAAAGTGAACGATTTATTAATCCGTCTCCACTATTCCATCTCATAATGAACCACTATTATTATATTCAACTCAATTTCACAAATCCATAACCTTCCCAAATTAATTATACCAATTAATTTATACACAATTTAGGGCTTTCTCCCCCATTTCCCAATATTAACCCAAAGGTTTAAATATCAACAACCAACAACTAAATCATCATTTTGAAACCCAAAATGCATATTATGAGCCAAAATCACAAAACCCACTTTTTCCAAAATTACACATTTGAAACCCTAGCTTTCAAAACCCAAAGCCATTTATACAAAAGCTCAAAATCTAGGTCAAAACCCATAAGAGTGAGTAGGAATCCCTACCTCAAATTCGGAGCCCAAAGGAAGAAGAAGACTAAACTCAAAGTGCTCCAAACTCCAAACTTTTCAAATCAAAACGTAGCCCTCGACAATCAACACAACTTTTACAAAGGCCGAAGGAAAGGAAAGCACTCTAACTAGATCAAACCCTAGAGAGAAGGGAGTTTCTAGAGAGAGGAGCTTTCAAAAGATCTTTTTAGAAAGTAAGAGAGAGAGAGAGAGAGAGTGTGTGAATGTAAAAAGTGATTCAAAAATGCCTAAATTCCTTCTGATATACGATAGGTCCGCTCAAGCGGAGAACAGAACGCTCGAGTGTAAAGAACAAAAAACATGGTCCGCTCGAGCGCAGGAAGGCTCGCTCGAGCGCCAAGACATAAGAATAAAGTACATCCGCTCGAGCATGAAAAACTAGTCTGCTCGAGCGCCAACAAGCCCGCTCGAGCGCAACCCGCTCGAGCGCAAGGAAGTCCGCTCGAGTGTGAATAACGCACCTGCAGAAGTTTTGCAGAGCACAAAATACTGGGAGTGTGCAATCTCCGCTCGAGCGCAAGAAGACCCGCTCGAGCGGACCACTTGAAAAACTGGGCAACAAGATTTGAGACTTAAACTCAACCAACTGCAACAACCCCGCCCAACACATCCTAAAACTCAAACATTGGGAATTAAAGGATGACAACAAGGTATATAACCACCAAATCCACAGAACCAAAGTCCGGAATATAACAAGTACAGAAAGGAAAAATCGGGATCGCTATAACCTTCTCCCCTTAAAGAATTTCGTCCCCGAAATTAAGTACAAGTTTTCTCCATTCCCAACAATATTACAACATAATATTAAACAACCCGACCCATTACCGGTCAATCTCATCTCTTTTCAAGAGGCAAATTTCCACATACTTTCCATCATGCATTATCAACATGCATCTCAAAACGTTTTCAATGCCAATAATATATTTGCATTTCTAAACATCATTAACATATACCATGTTAAAATTTAACTTCCATCATAAGGCAAGTTCCCAAAACATAATTCCATAAACCAAAACATTCACAATGTTTTACAACTTAAGACATATTTAATGCTCTTAAAGTTCATTAATATTACAAGATCCCAATACATGATTATACATCAACAAACAAGTCCGGATAATTCTCACGGACATCCGCCTCACGTTCCCAAGTGGCTTCCTCCACTCCGTGATGTTTCCACAAAACCTTTACCAAGGGAATGGTCTTGCCTCGCAACACTTGATCCCGCTTATCCAAAACCCGAACCGGTCTCTCCTCATACGAGGCATCCTCATCTACCTCCAAATCGGTCCAATCCAACACGTGGGACGGATCCGGCTCATACTTCCGAAGCATACTCACATGAAACACGTCATGTACTCCGGACAACTACGATGACAAAGCCAAACAGTAAGCAACCTCCCCAATCCTCTCAAGGATCTCAAAGAGGCCGATAAACCGAGGGGATAACTTCCCACTCTTCCCAACCTCATCAGACCTCGCCTAGGTGATATTTTCAAGAAAACATGATCGCCCACCTTAAATGCCAAAAGCCTCCTCCTACGGTCGGCATAACTCTTTTGGCGACTCTGGGCTGTAACAAGCCTCCTACGGATAAGCTCAACTTTCTCCGTCATCTCTCTAACCAACTCCGGACCCAACAAAGGTACATCACGCACCTCGGCCCAACAAACTGGAGACCTATACGGTCGGCCATACAAGGCCTCAAACGGTGCCATACCGATACTCGACTGAAAACTGTTGTTGTAGGCAAACTCCACCAAGGGCAAATGCCTCTCCCACGTCCCTTTAAAGTCAAGGACACAACCTCGAAGCATATCCTCAAAGATCTGAATAGTAAGCTCGGACTGTCCATCAGTCTGAGGGTGATAAGCTGTACTAAAGGTCAACTTAGTGCCCAAGGCACTCTGCAAACTCTGCCACAACCTAGCAGTAAAACGAGGGTCTCTATCTGAGACGATCGTCACTGGGACCCCGTGCAACCTCACTATGTCCCGAATATACAAGTCAGCGAGATGGTCTATTGAATCTCTCACGCGCATAGGAATAAAGTGTGTCGACTTAGTCAACCAGTCTACAACCACCCAAATAGCATCACTACCCCGTTGAGTCCTCGGAAGACCTACAACGAAGTCCATAGTGACATGCTCCCACTTCCACTTGGCAATAGGCAAGGGTTGCAACAAACCCGCTGGCCTTTGATGCTTGGCCTTCACTTGCTGACAAGTAAGGCACTTCGATACGAAAACCACCACATCTCTCTTCATACCCCGCCACCAAAACTGGCGACCCAAATCACGATAGATCTTAGTGCCTCCCGGATGCACCGCAAGGCGTGAATGGTGAAACTCTCGGAGTACTTCCTCTCGGCAAGACTCCGGCACAAACAAACGGTCTCGGTATCTCACACTCAGGTCGGGATACACTGTTAAACCTTTCTCAACCTTCCCACTGGAGATCTTCTCTCGGAGGGATTCTACCTCAAGGTCACCTCTCTGTGCCTCTAACACTCGAGTCACAAGTGTAGGCTGTGCAACAACAGAAAACAAGGCCTCAGCCTCAACGGATTCTCCCAGAAGCAAATCAAACTCGCCAAGTGCACCCAACATTTCCCATTCCCGGATGGCTATACAAGCTACATCACTAATGGATTTCCTACTAAGGGCATCGGCCACAACATTGGCCTTTCCCGGGTGATAGTGCAACTCAAAATCGTAGTCCTCAATGAACTCCATCCACCTTCTTTGCCTCAAATTCAAGTCTCTCTGTGTGAACAGATACTTCAAACTCTTATGGTCCGAGAACACCGAGAACCTCTCACCATAAAGGTAGTGCCTCCAAATCTTCAAGGCAAAGATCACTGCTGCTAACTCTAGGTCATGTGTAGGGTAATTCTTCTCGTGTATTTTCAACTGACGTGAGCCATAAGCCACCACTTTCCCCTCTTACATCAACACACAACCCAAACCCTCTCGTGAGGCATCACAATAAACCGCATAACCCAACCCTCTCTCCGGAATAATCAAGACCGGAGCGGTGGTCAATCTAACCTTCAACTCCTGGAATGACTTTTCACAAGTCTCACTCCATACAAACTTGACTCCTTTCCGCGTTAATCTAGTCAATGGAAAAGCTAGCCTGGAGAAATCTTTCACAAACCGGCGATAATACCCAGCTAATTCCAGAAAACTGCGGATCTTAAAAACACTCTTAGGCTGTGCCCAATCTTGCACTGCCTCAACCTTGGATGTATCAACAGACACCCCTTCCCCGGATACCACGTGGCCTAAGAATTTGACTTCTCCTAGCCAGAACTCACACTTCCCAAACTTGGCATACAGCCTATGGGCTCTAAGCAACTCAAGCACCACTCTCAAGTGTTCCTCGTGCTCCTCCTCTGAAGGTGAATAGATAAGAATGTCGTCCACAAAAATGACCACAAAGCGATCTAAGAATTCCCGGAAGATCCGGTTCATCAAGTCCATAAAGACTGCTAGTGCATTGGTGAGCCCAAATGGCATCACTAGAAACTCGTAATGGCCATACCGCGTACGGAATGCCGTCTTTGGAATATCCTCCTTCCTGACCCTCAACTGGTGATAACCTGATCTCAAATCTATCTTAGAGAAACAACAGGAACCCTTCAACTGGTCAAACAAATCATCAATGCGGGGCATAAGGTACTTATTCTTAACCGTAGCCCGATTCAACTTCCGATAGTCGATACAAAGCCTCAAGGCACCATCTTTCTTTTTAGCAAAGAGGGCCGGTGCTTCCCACGGCGAAATACTAGGGCGAACAAAGCCCTTATCCAGCAACTCCTGGAGCTGAATCTTCAACTCACTCAACTCGGCTGGGGCAAAACGATAAGGTGCCATAGAAATCGGCGCCGTGTCAGGCACTAAATCAATAGAGAACTCTATCTCTCGGTGAGGTGGCAAACTAACGAGATCCTTGGGAAAAACATCCGAATACTCACTGACCACTCTCGGTAATACAATCTGGGTCTCATCTCACTCACCACTCGTAAAGCTAGCAAGTAGACCACTAAGCTCACTCTGCCCTCGTGGATCATACACCGGTGGCAACACATTACCAACCCGATCCCCCAAGAAATGGAAACACTCCCCGCTCAAGGTACATACCGTAACCCTCTGGCGATAGCAATCGATAACAGCCCGGTATGACGATAGCTAGTCCATACCCAAAATAACATCAAAACCCATCATGGGCATAACAACAAAAGGAAACGGAAGCCGACGATCGGCAACCTCTATATCACAACCTCTACATTCGTGTTTCAAAATCAATTCACTCCCAACAGGTGATACAACACATATTGGAGATGCTAATAGTGCCAACTCCAACACAGATGCAAATGCAGCAGATACAAAAGAATGAGACGCATCCATATCAATCAATACACTAGCAACCGAGTTGCAAAACAGAAAGGTACCTCTCATAATCGATGGAGCCGGTACTAGGTTCTGCGTGGTAATAGCATACACGCGCCCTGTGGGCCCCTGATCCACCTGCTCACCTCTAGGAGCAAAAGACTGCTGCATAGACTGGGATGACGAAGCTCCCGGATTGGCCCTCGAGGCCTGCACAGACTGAGCTGGCTGAAAACTCTACATTTGCCTAGAACCAGACGCTCCCGAACACTCAACTGTGGGCAAAACCTCTTCAGGTGCCTCGGTTGACCACACTGATAGCAAGACAAAGGCTGGCCCCTGCCCTGACTCTGACCCTGAGGTCGAGCCGAAGAAGAAGCAGCTCGCTGACCTCCTCCCTTTTGTGGGCAAATTGAAGACTTGTGACCCAGCTGGCCACACGTAAAACAAGTCAAGCCTCCCTGACTACCTCTCCCAGAGCCTGCACTCGGCACTGGAAAGGTCGATCTAGTCAAACCACCCTGAGACTGCTGAAAGTTAAAACCTCTCTGTCTCCTGCCATCACCCTGGCCATCTTGGCTCCTCTTGGAGCCTCTATGCTTCTCCTCATCCTCCTCTTGCATCATAATCTCCATATGAGCTGCAGCATCCACTAGATGTCTATACTCTCGAATCAAAGACCCTCCAACCCTCAACTTGAGTCCACGCCTCAACTTCCGCTCAAACTCAAAGCAACGACGTTCCTTGGACGCCACAAGTTCAGGTACGAACCTGGACAAGCTAGTAAAAGTGGCCTCAAACTCGGCCACTGACAAACCTTGCTGTTTAAGCTGGCAAAACTGTTCCCTCAGCTTCTCCCCCTGGCAGCTGAAGATAAGAACTTCTCTTGGAAAGCCTCTACAAAAGCCTCCCATGCACCACCAACACGACCCTTCTTGTACTTCCACCACTGACCCACATCTCCCTTAAGCTGGAAAGATGCCAAGGTCACTTTCAACGCTCCATCCTCGATGCCAAGCATCTCGAACGTCTTACTCATCTACTCCAACCACTCGTTAGCATTAAGTGGCTCTTTTGGGTCCCCAACAAACTCGTCCGGGTTAGACTGGAAAAACTCCCTCTTCAAGAAAGAAGGCCTTGCCTCAGCAACCTGATTCTCAACTCTGAGAATACCCAAAGCTCCTGCTATCTCTCAGGCCAAGGTGCTCATAGCCTGCTGACCCGCTGGCTCGGCCACATTGGCCTGACCAACTCCCTCTTGCCATGCCGGAATATCATCTGGTAAAGGCATCTCCTGCCTACCACGCCTGCCACGTCTACCACCTCTTCCTCATCCTAACATCCTAATAGAGGTAACGAAAAATATTAGCACATTCACAAATGTGCCAAAACTACTACACTCGTGTCCTAATACATAGACAACTGTAATTCATTCCACGTAAGCACATAATCACATAAGCAATTACGAATTTCATTTCCGGATAATGACAGTCCCGAGGCGTTACTAGAGTTCTAGTTACAAACAGCATTGATCAAGTGCTTTTCCAACAAGACTCCCAGAAACCCAAGAATCCAATCAACATCCTAGAAACTACATTTCATACCCACATAGTCACATAACCATGTTATCAATTAAACGCCTAGCATATGACATTACACCTAAGTCTCTATCAAGCGAGACAAACCCATTGTGATACTAATCACTTCTCGCGTACCCAAAGTATTCGAACGCGGTACGCTTTGATACCAAATTGTCACGCCCTCAAAATAATACATAAAACCCATCATTTAGACATACAGTAATATAAGAAAATCAACACGTTTCTATTCATCAGAGTAGTTCTTACAACGGTATTACATGTTAACAACAAAAGAAAATGCCCCACGGGCTTATAGCTTTCCAAGTTAACACTTGGTTACAAAAAGAAGAGTACTAACTCTATACAAAATAAGCCCTTGGCTTGATATACATGTAATACAACAAAAGGAATCACAGAAAGACGTCCCAGCCACTAAGCCTTCCAAGCTACGTCCTTGGAGATGGCATGCTACCTATACTTGAGAATGATGTCCCATATAGGGTGAGCCAACGCCCAGTAGAGATATGCTAAACACAATATGAGCAATAACTAAAACATTAGCAATTGATAAATGTTTGACTCACATAAACCAATTCATAAACCATTTTCATTGCATGACAAATGTGTACATGTTTCATTTCATTTTCCATTTCTTATCCAATTTCCAATTCACAACTATGGCTCAGAACCTGGCCAAACAATTTAAATGAGATAATAACTCATATTAAACATTTTCCACTTTACAACAGACAAGCCTATAAGTTGTATCAACATTTCAATAGATAAGCATATGAGCTATATCAACCACTTCAACAGATAAGCATACGAGCTATATCAACACTTCCATAAGCAAGCATATGAGCTGTGTCAACACTTCCATAGATAAGCATATGAGCTATATCAACACTTCAACAGATACACATTTTGGTGCTATATCAACGGAGTCCATCCCCTATCTCCTCCCAAACAACATCCGGTTTAGAGGTCCATCCCCTATCTTCCCCTAAACCGTGGAGTACATCTCTTATCTCCTCCCACACATCACAATGTATATAAACACATATCATATACACAATCAGTCAATACATAAAGTTAATGTATTCTATCAACCGTCATACTCTATGACACATCCAATTGATTAGTTTTAGTTTGCCTAATCAACATGCATTGTCTACAATAATCAAAACTACCCTCCACCGATAGCCCAAAGCAATTATTTCTAAACAGATAATAAAAGCACCAACAAATAAATTATCTGCATTTCAAAAGTGAACGATTTATTAATCCGTCTCCACTATTCCATCTCATAATGAACCACTATCATTATATTCAACTCAATTTCACAAATCCATAACTTTCCCAAATTAATTATACCAATTAATTTATACACAATTTAGGGCTTTCTTCCCCATTTCCCAATATTAACCCAAAGGTTCAAATATCAACAACCAACAACTAAATCATCATTTTGAAACCCAAAATACATATTATGAGCCAAAATCACAAAACCCTCTTTTCCAAAATTACACATTTGAAACCCTAGCTTTCAAAACCCAAAGCCATTTATACAAAAGCTCAAAATCTAGGTCAAAACCCATAAGAGTGAGTAGGAATCCCTACCTCAAATTCGGAGCCCAAAGGAGGAAGAAGACCAAACTTAAAGTGCTCCAAACTCCAAACTTTGCGGATCAAAACGTAGTCCTCGATGATCAACACAACTTTTACAAAGGCCGAAGGAAAAGAAAGCACTCTAACTAGATCAAGCCCTAGAGATAAGGGAGTTTCTAGAGAGAGGAGCTCTCAAAAGATCTTTTTAGAAAGTAAGAGAGAGAGAGAGAGTGAATGTAAAAAGTGATTCAAAAATGCCTAACTGCCTTCTGATATACGATAGGTCCGCTCGAGCGGAGAACAGAATGCTCGAGCGTAAAGAACAAAAAACATGGTCTGCTCGAGCGCAGGAAGGCCCGCCCGAGCGCCAAGACACAAGAATAAAGTACATCCACTCGAGCGTGAAAAACCAGTCTGCTCGAGCGCAAATTCGCCCCTCCCAGAACTTTTACCAAAAGTGTACTGTCCGCTCGAGCGCCAACAAGCCCGCTCGAGCGCAAGGAAGTCCGCTCGAGCGTGAATAACGCACCTGCAGAAGTTTTGCAAAGCACAAAATACTGGGAGTGTGCAATCTCCGCTCGAGCGGACCACCTGAAAAACTAGGCAACAAGGTTTGAGACTTAAACTCAACCAACTGCAGCAACCCCGCCCAACACATCCTAAAACTCAAACATTGGGAATTAAAGGATGACAACAAGGTATACAACCACCAAATCCATGGAACCAAAGTCCGGAATACAACAAGTACAGAAAGGGAAAACCGGAATCGCTATAGAACATCAGAGGCCAGCGGGTTTGTTACAACCCTTGCCTATTGCCGAGTGAAAGTGGGAGCATGTCACTATGGACTTCGTTGTAGGTCTTCCAAGGACTCAGCGGGGTAGTGATGCTATTTGGGTGGTTGTAGGCCGGTTGACTAAGTCGGCGCACTTCATTCCTATCTTGGCGTGAGGATTGATAGATCATCTTGCCGACTTGTATATTCTGGACATCGTGAGGTTGCACGGGGTCCCAGTGACGAGCGTCTCAGATAGAGATCCTCGTTTTACTGCTAGGTTGTGACAGAGTTTGCAGAGTGCCCTAGGCACTAAGTTGACCTTTAGTACGGCTTATCACCCTCAGACTGACAGACAGTCCGAGCGTACTATTCAGATCCTCGAGGATATGCTTCGGGGTTGTGTCCTTGACTTTAGTGGGACGTGGGAGAGGCATTTTCCATTGGTAGAGTTTGCCTACAACAACAGCTTTTAGTCTAGTATCGGTATGGCACCGTTTGAGGCCTTGTATGGCTGACCGTGAAGGTCTCCAGTTTGTTGGGCCGAGGTGGGTGACGCACCTTTGTTGGGTCCGGAGTTGGTGAGGGAAACGACGGAGAAAGTTGAGAGCTTATCCGTAGAAGGCTTGTGGCAGCCCAGAGTCGTCAGAAATCTTATGCCGATCGTAGGAGGAGACCTTTGGTGTTTGAGGTGGGTGATCATGTCTTTCTAAAGATATCACCTAGGCGAGGATTGATGAGGTTTGGGAAGAGTGGGAAGTTGTCCCCTTGGTTTATTGGCCCTTTTGAGATCCATGAGAAGATTGGCGAGGTTGCCTATCGTTTAGCTTTGTCGTCGTAGTTGTCCGGAGTTCATGACATGTTTCATGTGAGTATGCTTCGGAAGTATGAGCCGGATCCATCGCATGTGTTAGATTGGACCGATTTGGAAGTAGATGAGGATGCCTCGTATGAGGAGAGACCGGTTCGGGTCTTGGATAGGCGGGATCAAGTCTTGCGAGGCAAGACCATTCCCTTGGTAAAGGTTTTGTGAAAACATCACGGAGTGGAGGAAGCCACTTGGGAACGTGAGTTGGAGATCCGAGAGAAATATCTAGATCTATTTGTGGATGTTTGAGCATATGTTGTAAATTTCGTAATATTATTGAACTTTAAGAGCATTATATATGTCTTAAGTTGTAAAACATTGTATATGTTTTGGTTGTGGAAGTTAATTTTAACATGGTAATTGTTAATGATGTTTAGTAATGCAAATATATTTTTGGCATTGAAAATGTTTTGAGATGCATGTTGATAATGCATGATGGAAGGTATGTGGAAATTGCCTCTTGAAAAGAGATGAGATTGACCGGTAATGGGTCAGGTTGTTTAATATTGAGTGTAATATTATTGGGAATGGAGAAAACTTATTTTTGAAAACTTGTATTTAATTTCGGGGACGAAATTCTTTAAAGGGGGGAGGTTATAGCGATCCCAGTTTCCCTTTCTTAGTTTGTTGTATCCGGACGGAGGTTTCGTGGAGTTGATTGTTGTATTTATCTTGTTTACATCCTTTACTCTTTGTATTTGAGTCTTGGGTTGTGTTGGACAAGTTTGTAACAGGTTGGTTGAGCTTAGAAACCAAAACTAGTTGCCCAGATTTTAGCCTTCACGCTCGAGCGGAGCTTTTGATGCTTGAGCGGGCCTTTTGTTTGTTTCTCCGCTCGAGCGGGGGTTTTGGCGCTCGAGCGGGAATATCACACTCCCAGTATTTTCCTCTGCAGTGTTCGACGCTCGAGCGGGCGTTTTGACGCTCGAGCGGGAGTTTGTGTGTGACGCTCGAGCGAGGACCTGGTTCAGCAAAAGTGCTGGAAGGTTGTATTTGCCGCTCGAGCGGAAGATTTAACGCCGAGCGAGTTCGAGTGACGCCGAGCGGGGTTTCACGCCGGCGGGCGACTTTTATATAAAGCCGAGATCTGACTTTTTGGATCATTTTTCAACATCCTTTCTCTCTCTTACTTTTCCAAAAAAGCTATTTTGAGAGCTCCTCTCACTAAAACTTCAACTTCTCTCTTAGGATTGATCTAATAGGAGTTGTTTCCTCAACTCTGGCCTTTGTAAAAGTTGTGTTGATCGTCGAGGGCTATCTTTTGATCCGAGAATTTCAGAATTTGGAGCATTTTTGTTTTCTTCATCTCCTTGGTTGGGTTCTATCTTTTGAGGTAGGGATATCCTACTCCTTCTTATGAGCTTTGTCTTTGAATTTTAGCATTTTGATATGTTGGGGGTTGTTTGGTAATTTTGAGAAAGTTTGGGGTCTTTATGTAATTTTTAGAAAATATGAGGTTTTATATATATACACCTATATGCATGTTTGGCATAGAGAAATGAAATAAATGATGAACTATGAATGAAAATTGAACCTTAGGGTTGTTATGCTAATTATGGGAAATGCCCAAATTACATTGATAAATTAATTGGTATAATTAATTTGGAGAATTGAGAGATTGAATTGATAATATTGGAGTTGGGAGATTATGGGATTAAAGGGTGTAGTTGGATAATTTATCGCTCACCTATTTGAAATGTTGATTATATATCCATTTGATGCATTTATTTTCTATTTAGAAATAACTGCTTTGGGCTATCGGTGGAGGATAGTCTTGATTGTTGTAGACAATGCATGATGATTAGGCGAACTAAAACTAATCGTTTAAGTGTGCTATTGAATATAGCGGTTGGAACAATACATTAACTTTATGTATTGATTGATTGTATATGATCTATGTTTATATGCATTGTATTGTGTGGGAGGAGATGGGGGATGTACTCCACGGTTTATTGGAAGATGGGGGATGGACCTCTAAACCGGATTTTGTGTGACATTGATACAACACTACAATGTGTATCAAGTGTTGATTATGGAAGTGTTTGGATTGATTTGATATAGCACTAAAATGTATATCGTTATCAATTGTGAAGTATAGAAGTGTTTCTTTGTTATATTGATACAGTACTAAAATGTGTATCATCCGGGAGATATAGAAGTGGTTTGTGTGTTATTGATACAGCATCAAAATGTGTATCCATCATGAATTTCGAAAGTTTTTAAAGATGAGTCAAACTCTCATTAAGTTATTTGGCCAGGTTCTGAGCCGTGTTTTCAAACTCAAAGTTGAAAAAGAAATGGAAATGAAGTGTAACATGGACATGATTGTCATGGAACTGAAATGTGATATAAGATTGGATGTATTAAGTGTTGACCATCTATCAATTGCTAATCTTTTAGTCATTGTTTATAGTTGGTTTAGTGTATTTCTACTGGGCTGTGGCTCACCCTATATGGGACATCATTTTCAGGTACAGGTAGCATGCCACCTCCAAGGACATAGCTTGGGAGGCTAGAGGCAGACAGACCTTTTGATTTATTGTTTTCTTTTGATGTATTACATGTAAATTTCAAGCCAAGGGCTTAATATGTATTGAGTTAGCACTCTTCTTTTTGTAACCAAGTGTTAACTTGGAAAGTTGTAAGCTCGTAGGGCATTTGCTTTTGTTGTTAACATGTAATAGTTTTGTAAGAACTACTCTGACGAATAGAAAGATATTTATTTATCGCATGTTGATGTATGTCAAGAATGATGGGTTTTATGTATTATTTTGAGGGCGTTACATAGCCATAGTCTCTCTCTCTCTCTCTCTCTCTCTCTCTCTCTCTCTCTCTCTCTCATTTGATTTATTGCTTTATTCTAGTCGGTCGTGCTTCCCCACCCTCTATCTCCTCCATTTATCAATAGTGTAATTATAATCTTTGAACCAATCACCAATTTTTTTTAAAAAAAAATAAAAAATTAAGAAATTAGGATTGGCATATTGGAGCTTCCACAGGCCTTGAGTGAACTGTCCATGGCCTCGTCTGCCTTTAGCACCTCTCATAGAAAACCTATTGCTACTGTATCTGCCTCCTCTGCCTCGATAAGAGCTGCGGCCTCTATAATTTGAGCCTCTAGATCCTGAAGACTCAGATTCAGTATTGTGAATTGTAGAATAGGCCATAGCAGAGTCAGTGTTGAAAGCATATTTGGTCTTATTCTCCATGTGAATTGACTCTGAACAGAGAAGAGAGCTCAACTCTTTCATAGTGATTTGCTCAGCTCTAGCACGAATTGTTGTTTTGAAAACATCATACTCGTTTGGTAAACCATTTCAGGTTAGAAGAACCTGATCGTCATCATCAAGAATGGAAGAAGCAAGACTGAGTTGATTAGTTATGGTTTTGATTTGTAAGAGATACTCTTCCATTGATAAACCATTTTTGGACATAGATTGCAACTTGTTCTTTAACTAATGGATATGAGATCGAGATAAAGACGTGTATCTCTTCTCCAAGGCAGTCCAGACCTGCAAACAATGTGAAAGATAAAGAACAGATGCAAACACAGGTGGTGCAAGAGTAGTAGTGAGAAGGCTAAGCAGATGAGCATCGATAATCTTCCAATTTTCAAACTCAGGATTCAGAATAGATTTTCCTGAAGAATCCAGCACTTCTGGATCTGGTGATGCAATTGATCCAGTAACAAACCCTAAGAAATTAGTGGCTCAAAGAGCATTTTGGATTTGATTTTTCCATATCAGAAAGTTAGTAGAATCTAACTTGACTGTGATAAGAGAATTAAAATTTGACAGAAGAAGACTCAGATTTGATGGTAATATGAATGAAGATGAGTTTGAAGATGAATACATCATTGAAGAACCTTTACTCGTTGGAGATGAATGGCTCTGATACCATAACAGAATTTATGAAAATATCTTTCTTACTTAACATTTGATGCGAGTTTACAGATATTTATACTCAGTGTATTATCACTGAGTTTGTTACAAAACAAACTGACTAATTCACAATCTAACTAACTAACAATATAACTAAGCTGAGGTGTATGTTGGGTTCTCTGTTGGTTGCACTCATGCCTTGAGCTTAAGCTGCTGATGCTGAGATGAGTCTGGTTTGAGCTTGAGCTGTTGATGCTAAGATAAGTCTTCCTCAATACTCTTATCATTTTTACAGAGTGCCTGAACTTCTGGGAAGAAAGTTTTACTGCTGGAGCAGTGAAAGTTACGCTCAAGCGGTCACTATATGTTTCAATCGCTTTAGTCACCTTGCCGGCGGTGAAATGTGTGCTCGAACGGTCTGCGCGATCTTGTTTTCTATAAAGTGCACTGTTCGCTTTTTCTAGGGTTTGTGCCATCCATTTTTTCAGAGAGGAACAAGATACAAAGTGTTTTATATTTGAGGGTGCTTTCTGAGTGTTTCCTTGATGATTTAAGAGTAATCAATGGATCCGTGAACTTGATATCAACATCATCAAGGGTTTCTTTGTTTTCGTTTATTCACAAAAAAGAGAGTTGTTCTTCGGTGGATTTCGTGAAACTTGGGCCTGAAATTTTGGTGGATTTCGGTGTGGCTCATCATCGTGGATTCGATATCGACATTGTGAATTTAACGTTTGTCAAGACAATTCCAATGTGAATACGGTAGTGGAAGAGGCACATAAGGGTCGGTTCAATTGGGCGTGGATTTGTTAGGTAATTGAGAGTACACTTGTGTAATTCATTTTTGTCTTCTTAATTAGTGGATTGTTTTGTGGTTTTGGGCTTTAGTTTTTTTATCACAATTGGAGGCGCTCCAATTATGATTTTTTCACGTTAAATCATTATGTTGATTTGTCTTTAATTATTTGATTGAGATTATTATTTACCGTTTAAAATTGATATATAATCATAAATCAATATCTCGGGATTTTAAGATTTTTTTTTTTAATTTCAATACCAAAGGTTTGATGGTCCATTGCGGTCTCCTAACTATTGAATATGGGAGACTGGAGAAAGATCAAGAGGGTGGCATCCTTATATGTGAGAGAGAGAGAGAGAGAGTATTATTTAGAAAACTTTTTTATTGTAAAAATATAGGAAAACAATTATAAGGAAATCATCCACAACCAACCCACTTATTCAAGCTCTATTAAATCATATCTATTTAAAACTTAACAAGCAATAGATTCATGTGGGTACTTTCTTTTTGTTTATTTCTCTAGTTGCTGGGCCACCAGAATTGAGCTTGAAGATGGTCCACCACCTTCTTGTCCACTTGGAATGCCTTGGCAAGAACATCATCAGAAATTTTTGGATTTGACCCAAACACTGCATTAGCAATGGTAATGACACCGGGATTTTGGCTGCTGAAGCCAGAAAGAGCTACTGCATTAGTCTTTTCCTGATTAAACTCGAAGTGAATGAGACCTTGTGGGAACACAAAAACATCTCCTGGGTACAAGACCATTGTGAAGAGACGGTTATCAGGGTTGGAGGTCACAAAGCCGACATAGAGAGTACCCTCCAAGGCCACGAAGATCTCAGTTCCGCGAGGATGTATGTGGGGTGTATTGAGGCCATAAGGTGCAAAGTCAATGCGAGCTAAGGAGATGCCAAGAGTATTGAGGCCTTGTATTTGCATGACATTTACGCGTGTGACATTCGATCCAACTGGATTAGATGTGTTTCGTGGAGTGAGGAGGCCAGAGTAGAAAAAGTCATTGGCTGTAGCGAGCTTTGGGTCATTGCAGAACTTGCCATTTACGAAAACTGTATGCAAAGGAAATCAAGTGGTGCTTCAGTAAGGATTGGGTGAAAGAAAGAAAATCTTATATAAAATAATAGAATTTCAATATTGTTACGATGATCTAATCTAAGAAAATAAAAACTGGCCGTTTACAAACTTAAACAATTAAAATGTTAGACTATATATTTCAGGTAGCAAAAGTACAATTAACCTTTTTTTAGCTTATGTGTATTTTTTGTTCCAAAAATTGTACTTTCTTCTTTTTTTTTTTCTTTTTTTTTTTTTTTTTACAATGAATACTAATGAAGCGAGTTTGGAAGATAACTTTGATACACATGTAATCCTTTGAAAGTGAAATTGCCACAATTAAATGTTGATTACTAAAATGATAGAAAAATATACTAATTGGGCTTTGTTTTTTATTAAATTAAATTTGCCACTAAAATCATATTTGAAAGCATGAGACTTGAGTTTGGAATTTAAAAAGTTGGGAGATAGAGGTGAGTAAAAATATACCAAAGAGATTTGGAGTCGTTGATGACAACACAAAAGTCCTGTAGTTGACTTGGGTCAGAAGCAGAGGCAAGTGTAGATGCCAAGGCCATGATGGCTATGGCTACAAGGATGAAGTGAGTGCCCATTTTTATCAATTGAAAGCAAAAACACAAAATTTGAAGGAGGTGATAGATATCTAGCATGGAACACCAGACTATTTATAGATATAGATAGGGAGAAGAGTAGTTGAATTTTGTGATTATATTATTTCCTATTGGTATGATCAGAATTACCAAGTCCTCAATGGGTGACTTTTTTCCTCAACCACCATTGAAATCAACGGTTCTTGCATCCACATCCACATCAACATGACACGTTTCTAATTTCTTCTTCTAACTGCTTACATCAACATCAGGGTGGCTTTGGCCCAAAGCCAGAAAATCATCTCTTTGAAGGGGGAAAAAAAAAAAAAATCATTGCTTTGGGTTTGAAAATTGATTATAAAAAAAAGGTTTATTTTTTTTAGCTATTATACTATTTCATAGAATAAAATAAAAATATTCTGAATTTTGAAGACCCCAATAAAGTTTGGTGAAAATTAAAAACTGATAAATGATTGATATACTGAATTATTAAAATTAATCGATGATTTCTTTTACCAAAAAAAAAGAATAATAATAATAATAATAATAATAATAAGTTAGTTAGTCAAAAAAATATTCATGAGTCTAATTTTGGACATTGGTTAGGTTATAAAATACAAGTTTTAGTGGCATGTTAGTAAATGTTGTTTAATTATTATCAACAACAGATGACAGCGATAAATTGATTCAAAATCAAATAATTTAACTATAAATTTGATATAACTAAAAAAGTATGGATCCAATTTTATTTTAAATGATAATTTGCAGAGTAAAATAAAAATTCTATTTGTGATTATATTTTCAACAGAGTTGTTATTTGGTGGTCCGCATTGTTACATACTATTCATTTTGCCACATTTATGATATTGTATTTCAAAAACCAACATAAAAATGTAGGTCCTATAATGAGGTAACAAAGCTAGCATGGCATTGACATGGGTATATGTACGGGAAAGAAATAAACCTTCTCGTATAATCTTGTTGATCAAGATTGCGCTCCTTCGTATGTTGTCACTTCACTCCCTGAAAACACAAACGTGAGCTAGCCGGCGGGTGTGTACCGGATACCTCTCCAATGCCTAAGTTAGCTCAATAGACAAATAGACAAAAAGTTCTGTGTATTCGGGAATCAAAGTTGTGTTACCTCTCCATAGGTGATGTTTGTGAGCTTTTGTAGATTCTGTGTGGCACAATCCTAGTAGGACTTTTACTCCTCCATATAGAGTCCTCCTAGGATTCATACTCCTGAAAGATAATGCTTATCCTTCAATACCCTCCTCACTGCTCAAACCAAGTGAGATGGTTTTACCCTGGTCGGATTACCATATGACCGAAATAACATTGCCATACTAGACAGGCAGGTATGACCGATCTAACTGCCAATTCGGCTCTTACTTTCCTTGCTTCCACCTCGGCTTCGTATGCTTAGACCGAGCTATCCATAGAAGAGTCGAGCCGAACTAACCCAGAACAAAGTCTTGAAGAGGGCTCAGCATACCTCAGTTTAAGGGATATGACCGGGCTAACCATACTAGCCGTGGCGACCGAGCTATCCATTCTGCCGTGGCGATCGAGCTAATCGCAACATGCCGCGACCGAGCTAACATTGCAGGTGGTGACTGAGCTGTCTGCAACGCTCTCTTGGACCGGGATAACAACAAGGCTCTGAGACCGGACTAACTTTAAGGCCTTTTTACTCAGCCTTCGTACTGTGGCCCATAACGGCCCGTTACCCAGCTCAGCCCAATTTTCATATAAATTACCCTCTCAGTATATATAATGTTTAAGAGTCATTGATGAATTTGTCTCATATTTTCTAATACAAAGCATATGATAATGTGTTTTTACCCAGTCTTCCATGGTTACATGATGAATGATTCTTCAACTGCACCAATCCATTTTTTATTAAGTAAATTATAATGACCATTTTTAAGATTTGTAAAAAATATAATAAATCTTGTAAGTTTGGTATATAATTATATTGACTTATCTTTGAATAAGATTAGGGGAGACTTGCGTGTAGGTCTTAATAAGTGAACTTATTAATAAGTGAACTTATTGTCTAATAGGTCTTATGATAATTAATAACGTTTTTCATCAAACACTACTAAAAAACGTCACTAATTGTTAATTTTCAACGACAGATTAAAAATTTTATCATAAAAAAATCATTAATTATAAGTTTTAGTAACAGTTTAAAAAAATCATCCCAAAAAAAGTCACTAATTTTCAACTTTCAGTGACAGTTTGAAAAATTCGTCTCAGAAAAATGTTACTAATTGTAAGTTTTAGCGACAATTTATAAATCCATAACAGCAAAAGTCACTAATTGCCAATTTTTTGTGACATATACAAAAAATTGTCACAAAAAATTATTTTTAACTACAATTTTAGTAAGATTTTATAAGAATTAAGTTCAACTATTAGGACCTATTAGTAATTTACCCTAAGATGATTTAAAGCAAATAGAGCTAATACAAGTGGTGTGTGAATACAAAAATAAGTAAAAATGATTACATTACATTTTTTATTTATATAACTAACGAATTAGTGATAAAAATAATTTAAAAATATATTACAATCAAGTAAATTTTAATTATTTATAATTGAGCTGTATTTAAGGGGTGTGTCCTGTTTTGTTGTCATTAATTTTGTATTGTAAGTATCAAATAAACATATTTTTTTTGGGATAAATTGGAGGGCAGAAACACATGTTTTCTAACACAATTAGCAAATTATAAAAGTACTATTATGATAAAGCATTAAAAAATACATTTCACTCCCTAGTTTTTAAAACTTTATTTTACCTTATAGTAGTACTAGCCTACATCCGTGCTATGCACAGAATAATTATATATATTTATATTTGTTTTGGATTTTTTTAATATATAAATTATGTTTTTTAAGATTTTTTATAAAAATAATTTAACAATCTTATCACTAATGATAGTGTATAGGAGAAGTTAAAAAGGGTACTGCAGTAAATATATATAGATTGTATCTATAATTATTTTTATAAGGGGATTTTAAATGCTGATCAGGGGATTATATCAATAAATGCAGGCATGTGGAAAGATATGTGGATTGAAAAAAGTTAATAAATGCTGATCAGGAAATTTTGACCAAATCAATAAATGATGAGTTTTTTTTTTAAATAAAAAATTAAAAAATTCAGATTGGAATATTGAAACTTTCACAGGCCTTGGGGGTTAAAAATTCATTTTTGCTTAATATATAGTATAGATATAGATATAGATAATATAATATAGATAGATAGATGTTTTGAAATTTTCAAGGAATTTTATTTATGCTGGTCTTTAATGCATTAAAGTTTAATTATAAGGGGGTTTTGACTAAATCTACCAAAAGGCATGGGGATTGAGAGAAATTAAAAAATGCTAAGGTTTCTTTTTTAATTCAAAAAATTAGAAAATTAGGATTAAGATATTGGAGCTCCCACAAGCTTTAGGGTTAAAAATCTCTTTTTACTTAATATATAGTATAGATTTAGAAAATTCAGATTGGGATATATAGTATGGATATAGATAGATAGATATAGATATAGAAAATATAATATATATAAATAGATGTGTTGAAATTTTCAAAGAATTGTACTTATGTTGGTCTTTAATGCATTAAAGTTTAATTATGAGGGAGTTTTGACCAAAATCTCTCAAAAACCATGGGGATTGGGAGAAATTAATAAATATTAAGGTTTTTTTTTTAAATCAAAAAATTAGAAAATTAGATTGAGATATTGGAGTTCCCACAAGCCTTGGGGGTTAAAAATCCCCTTTTGCTTAATATATAGTACTAGCTCATCACCCGTGCTATGCACGAGATAATTATAGATATTTATATTTGTTTTAGATTTTTTTTAATATATAAATTATGTTTTTTAATATTTTTTATAAAAATAATTTAACAATTTGATCACTAACCATAATATACATGAGAAGTTGAAAAAGAATCTGCTAACTATACAATTGTATCTATAATTATTTGTATGAGGGGATTTTAAATGCTGATCAGGAACTTTAATAAAAAATATTATCTGATTTTTTGGAGAAGAGAAAAGGAATGCAAGTTTTAATATTTTTTTTTGAAAATTTGGGAGAGAGATTAGGAGGGAGAGATTATGAAATATTTTGGTTATTAAATAAATAAATTAGTCAATAGTTTTTTTAATTTATTTTGTAAATTAAAAATAAATAAATCAGTCAATAGTTTTTTTTAATCTATTTTGTAAATTAAAAATCAATAATTTTGGAAAATTGATTAATTTGTCCCATTAAGTGATTTAAAATTTTGATAGATATACATAAAAAAAAAAAACTTATTCTTAATGCATTAAAGTGTTATTATAAGGGTAAGGCTTGAGAGTTGTGAGAAATTAATAGATGCTAAGGTTTATTTTTTAAAATCAAAAAATCAAGAAATTTAGATTGGGATATTGGAACTCCCACAAAACTTGTGGGTTACAGATAGATATAAATAAAAAGATAGATATAGATATAGATATAGATATAGATATTTATATTTGTTTTAAATTTTTTTTAATATACATATTATTTGTTTTGGAAAAGGTACTGCAGTAATTATGAGAGAAGTTAAAAAGTCTTATGGGTTGAGAAAAGTTAATAAATGCTGAGGTTAATTTTTTTTTTCAAAAAACAAAAAATTAGAAAATTAGGATTGGCATATTGGAGCTTCCACAAGCCTTGGGCCTTGGGGGTTAAAAACCCCTTTTTGCTTAATATATAGTATAGATATAGATAGATATATAGATATAGATATAGATATAGATAATATAATATAGATAGATAGATAGATGTGTTGAAATTTTCAAAGAATTTTGTTTATGCTAGTTTTTAATGCATTAAAGTTTAATTATGAGGGGGTTTTGACCAAATCTCCCAAAAGGCATGGGAATTGAGAGAAATTAATAAATGTTGAGGTTTTTTTTTTTTTAAATCAAAAAATTAGAAAATTAGGATTGGGATATTGGAGCTCTCACAAGCCTTGGGGGTTAAAACTCCCTTTTGCTTAATATATAGTATAGATAGATAAATAAATGAAAAAAAAAAAAGAACCATTAAACTAATTACAATCATATTAAAAAAAAAGAACTATTAAACTAAGTACAATCACATTAAAAAAAAAGAATCATTCAACTAATTATAATCACATTTTTCTTTTTGTGAGGGTTTAGATTTATCTAACTTTAATCACATTAAAAAATCAAAAATAAAATTAAAATAGTAAATAACTTCAATCATATTAAAAAATTAAAACAGTAAATAAAAAGATTAAATAACATTAAAAAAAAACCGCTGAACATCGCATTTTTCTCATAATAAATAAATAAATAAAAAGAACTATTAAACTAACTACAATCACATTAAAAAAAAAAAATCAATCAACTAATTATAATCATATTTTTTTTTATCAAATATTTTATATAAATGTAAGACTTATATAAAACCTACACCTATATAAAAAATGTGATAAAACTTTAAATAGATTATTTAGAATTTCTAAGATTTTTTTAATACAATTCTCTTCTTTTAGAGCAACATTCGGGAGGATGGAGGTAACCATCATAAATATAGATAAGGCAGTAGTAACGCTCCGGGCCCCTCTTCGATTAACTTCACAAATAAATGTTGTCAATTAATGATGTGACCTTTCGGGAGAACATTTAAGGCCGATTATAATATTAGAAGTTTTAAAAAATTTTACTAAAATTTTTATCAAATGTCTCATATAGAATAAGACTCATATTATGTAAGTAGTCTTACATCTATATAAGATATTTGGACAGACTACAATCATATCTCATTTTTCCCATAATAAAATAAATAAATGAAAAAAAAGAACTATTAAACTAACTACAATCACATTAAAAAAAACAATCATTCAACTAATTATGATTACATTTTTCTCTTTGTGAGGGTTTGTATTTATCTAACTTCAATCATATTAAAAAATCAAATTATAATTTTTTATTCGCTAGACAAATCACAAATATTTTTATGCGTTATCTTACAATCACATCACATTTTTCCCATAATAAAATAAATAAATGAAAAAAAAGAACTATTAAATAAACTACAATCACATTAAAAAAAATCATTCAACTAATTATAATCACATTTTTCTCTTTGTAAGGGTTTATATTTATCTAACTTCAATCATATCAAAAAATTAAAAATAAAATTAAAATAGTAAATAAAAAGATTAAATAATATTTAAAAAACACACTGAACTAACTACAACAATCATATTTAAAAAAGAGCCATTGAACAAACTACAATCACGTCACATTTTTCCCATAATAAATAAATAAATAAAAGAACTATTAAACTAACTACAATCACATTAAAAAAAAAATCATTCAACTAATTATAATTACATTTTTCTTTTTATGAGAGTTTATATTTATCTAACTTTAATCATATTAAAAAATCAAAAATAAAATTAAAATAGTAAATAACTTCAATCATATTAAAAAATTAAAATAGTAAATAAAAAGATTAAATAACATTAAAAAAAAACTATTGAACATCACATTTTTCCCATAATAAATAAATAAATAACAAAAAGAACTATTAAACTAACTACAATCACACTAAAAAAAAAAGAATCATTCAATTAATTATAATCACATTTTTCTTTTTGTGAGGGTTTATATTTATCTAACTTTAATCATATTAAAAAATCAAAAATAAAATTAAAATGTGATTGTAGTGTCACGCCCCACTTTTTATTACTCGATGTCATTACCAAATTCATTAACTTAATTCACTTTCAGAGATAACATGCGGAAATTAACTCATACATTCAATCCGTAGGAGTGATTAATAATACTCTCATTCGTATGCAAAGTAAAAATTACATGAACATACTCAAGAAATTGCCCTTGGGCTTACAACATTGAATAATCAAATGAAGGGTGTAACCCTTTTACAGATATGGCATTCCGCCAACAACAAAGAGGCCCCGTAGCCAGCAATTAAAAGATCCAAATCTTGTAGCACATCCTGCTAAATACCTGAAAAAGATTTCAACAACGTGGGATGAACATATAGTCCAGTAGGGATCTCAACATGATCCTCAACAATAACAACAATACAGATAGCTATGATCATGCACACTCATTCTCGTACTAGAATAGTAATGTGACGGTGTATACAAAAATATATATGTATGAACCTTTCTTTTGAAAACAACCGTTTCATTCAACGCAACAAGCGATTCATCTTTCCATATTCCTCTCATTAATCCCCATTCCCATTCTTTCATAATATCAACAACTACTTAGGCAAACAATTACTAAGCCCGATACACTCATCCATTTCCCATACGTCATTGACAGACGTATCCTTTCAACATGTTTATTTTTAAAACATTCATTGGAGTAACTCGTTTCTCTGAACTTAACCAATCAAATCCATGATACTTTTAGTTACAACAAAACTACAATAATTCCACCTTGCTCTACTAGCTATGCGCTTGGTAAGCCAAGGATATACTGCAATAACTACTATCAACTTCGCTCTACTAGCTATATGCATAGTAAGCCACACTGCACTTTTCACAGCAACATACCATTTTACCAGGCGCTAGCTGGAAGGGTGTGGCACCTCAGATTATAAGCGCATACAGTTCTCCAGGCGCTAGCTGGAAGGTCACGGTACCTCTGATTATAAGCGCGGCATATAACGCCAACAACCACCATGCACACAAGGCATATCCAACATGTATAATGCATATACATAAACTACCAAGATAACAGCAATGTGTCAAAATAGATGAACACATACGTGTAAAGCGTACACAACAATTCAATACAACCGTATCATCCTCCACCGATGACCAAGGACAAACCTCTAGATGCAAGTATATTATACATCTATAAACTTACTTAATTATCATGAAATTATCTGCTTAACATTAATACCATCACAGTAGTATAAGATACAACAGTCCAACATTCATACTTATTCCTAAGTACCATTCCCATTCCGCAAAACCAATCCCGCTTCCTTGTATTTTCCACAAAATCAAGTTCAAGGACAATAAGCCCTAACTCATTTTAATCAACTACATTCCTTTCAAAGCCATTTTAATTTAATTACACAAATTAAATCATAATCACTATACTAGGGTTTTCCTCCTCTTTCTCATTATTGAACATAAGCCTCAATCATCTACAATAGCCAACAATGGTTTCCTTTAAAACCCAAAATACCCAAGTATTTACCCTAAGATCAAACCCTCTATTAAATTATTAAATCAATAAATATTAGGGTTTCCTCTCCTTTCAACAACACTTGCTAATTAACACCCAATTGGTCCAAGGCACATCTAATAATCAAAGATCTAAAACCAACAACCAACCTAATGTTCAACCTCATGAATTTATATAAATTTCAACATGATGTAGTTTTCATGCAATACAAAAGTAACCACATGTCTATCTATAGTAGGAGTATTGAAAAGAGAACAAGGAGAATCCCTACCTCAAAGAAGAACTCAAATAGAGATGATGACCCGAAACCAAAGTGCTCCAAATCCACAATTTCTCCGATTAAAACGAAGCCCTCGACGATCCACGCAACTATTGTAAAGGCCAAAGGTGAGCAAATCACTCCTACTAGATCAATACCAAGAGAAGGTAGAGTTCTAGAGTGAGAGGCTCAAGAATGGTGTTTTTGAAAAGTAGGAGAGAGAAAGAAAAGTGAAAAGTGATTTTAAAATGTCAAAACCGGAACTTAAACCCAGTCCTCCGCCCGAGCGCTCTGTTCTCCGCCGGCGGACAAATAAAAAGTACCCTTCGGCGCTAAAACCTCCGCCGGCGCACCACCAAAGTCCCTTCGGCGCTCGAATACCGCCGGCGGCTGGATGCAACCTTCCAGAAAATCTGCAGGCAGCGAAACTCTTTGGGAGGGTGATTTCTCCGCTCAGCGCTGATCCTTTCGGCGTCGAAGCAAAAAACATCTCCGCTCGAGCGCCCTAATCTCGCTCGAGCGCAAAGGCCAAAACCAGGGCAGCTTATCTTTGGTTCTAAGTTCAACCAACCTGCCTCCAACTGGCCCAACACATCCCATAACTCAAATACAAGATAGGAAAGGATGTAAACAATATAATACTCAACTACTAACACCCACGGACACACGTCCAGGATCATCAGACAACAAGGGTAAACCGGATCGCTATAACCTCCCTTAAAGAATTTCGTCCCCGAAATTAAAGGTGCGATCAAAACATAAGGCCAACTGATAACACAACACCAACACCCCCAACACTAGGAGTGAAACCGCCTCACTACAACCCATCGTGCCACTTACCAAGGAAGAGACCCACTACGGGATACGTTCCAAACAACAATCTGAGGTGCGAAAAATCTCAACAAACCAAACCTTTCTCGAACAATAACCAACATCTGACTAGCGCTTCAAGCTAAGCCACTACTCAACAACAAGATTCCCAAAAGCTAATCAAAGCAAACCTTATGAGTAAACAATAAGAAAACATTTTCTTGTTCAAGCGACATTTCTCAAAGATAGTCAAATTTTCAATGCTAACTTTCCAAAATAAATCCTCCACTTTCCATGAGAAACTCAACAGTTTTGTAAACATTTTTCACAAACACGGTGTTATCCAAAACACAAAATCATCCACAGTTTATTTGCAAAAAATATTTTCGTTTGGAACTTTCCAAAACCCTTGATTTAAATCAATTTCTCAGCAACACCCTTAGGTGGCCCAAACATTAAGAAAAATTTTGTTTTCCATAACTTTTCAACATACTATTAGCAACAACCATCACTCATACAAAGGATACCAAAACCAACACGAAGCATAACATTTCTATAATGATGATTAATAGAAATAAGTACTGCTACATCAAATCAAACAAACAACACTTCAATTGATAAGCATATGCGCTGTCAATACATACATTTCTAGATAAGCATACATGCTCTATCTACGAGTTCATCCTATCTCCTCCCTCCCAATAACATCCGGTTTAGAGGTCCATCCCTATCTTCCCTAAACCATGAGTACATCCCCTATCTCCTCCAACACAACACAATGCATATAAAGAACAATTATAGACATCACACAACAAACAATAGATAGATTAATGTATTCTATCAGTCACCAGATTCAATAGCACAACATGTTCGATTAGCTTCGATCTCCTAATCAACACACATGGTCTACCTCAACCACAACTACCCAATCAAGAGGGATAATTCGACCAACGCTATCCTTGTTACTCTAGAACACAAACTGTCCTTCCACTAAGGAATGCTGCCTGCATCCACTCACAAACCATATCCCACAATTGATAACCAATCACAAAACAAACACTACCCCTATACAACCGTTAGGGTCACCCTGCACTCACCTACTAGCAAGCCCAAAACACAAACCAAAGATACAGTACCATTCCCGCTAACCCGAGATATAACCTCACATAACCTTGCTAATACACCAACTCTCGAAACCATCACATCAAACACATCCACCCACGGATTCCGCTTCAACCCATAATCTCTAAAGAACAAGGCCCACGTCACAAGACTAACTCAATACACAGTACTAAGCAAGCAACAATACTAGGATCATTGACCCCATTAACAACTTCTCAAAATAAAATAGAGAGTTCAAATTTCCACACATACTCCCCAATACACGAGGATTAAACAAACAATACTATGCATGCATATGCGATACATAAACATGATGCCTCAGCATCCAATAGTACACCGGTCAACAACAAAATCATTAAACGTGATACTCCACCGGCCAACATTACAAAAAGTCCCTCTCTAGGGTAACACTGTAGGGCTAACTAATAAGTCGCCCCCTTGCGAGGCTCTCGGCCCGCTCGCCTGCTGTACCGAGAACGCCTCGATTGACGAGTAGAATGATCGAGTCGACTAGGTTTTAATACCCCCGAAGAATTAGCACGCAAAGGACAAGAACGTCTACCATGGCCCAGCTGACCACAAACAAAACAACCACTGCACTCTACTCCAAGATCGGTTCAAACTCGCACCGCCTGGAAATCCCAATAGAAGGATCCAAACCTGGCGAAGAAAAGGAACCGACTCCGATCGAGCATGTTTCCGCCTCCACCCCTTACTGAGCCTCGAACGTTTTGGAACCACAAGGCTGACCGAGATGGTCTCTTCTTTAACCCCATCACCACTAGCGATCAGGGCCTCCACATGGGCCGCTGCCTCAACTAAGGTATAGTAATCCTTCCACAAGGATCCAGCTACCTTCTCCGAATATCGAAACACAACCGCTGAACTCAAAACAACGACGCTCCTCTGTTGTCACCAACTCGAGCAAACCTCGACAAACTATCAAACCGCATCCCAAATCGGCCGCAGAGTGTCATCTGATGCAACTCCAAAAGCTGTTCTCAACCTTTCCCGAAGGAGGGAAATACTTGGCCCAAAAGGCCTCAGTAAAAGCAACCCACGTGCCACCCACATTAGTCTTAGCATTCTTCCACCAATAACTCGCATCACCCTTCAACTGAAAGGTTGCCAAAGAAACCCTCAACTCCTCATCTTCGACTCGAGCATATCAAGAGTCTTGGTAACTGTTCCAACCAACTCTCTCGCTTCTAACGGTTTAGCCTCCCCACAAACTCAAAGTGACCGGAGCGAAAGAACTCCTTAGTAAGTTTGAGAGCATGCCCGCTGCCACCCTCAGTGCGAGCTAGGGCATCTTGCACTGCTCTCACAATCTCACGTGCGACATCCTCGCCGACAGCCGATGCTGCAATGGCAGGTGCTAAAGGAACTGTTGTGCCTCTCCTGCGTTCCTTACTACTCAATCGCCCTCTACTCCTCGTGTAGACATCCTATAAGGCACAAGGTAAATTACACTTAGCGTAAACACAATAGCCTTCGCCGAGGCACACTCCACTACTGTTAAGTCACAAGACACACTTAGTTTCAAAATTTACATTTCTACTGCATATAAACATCCAAACAAGTAAACACTTAATCGAACCAAGTCCACATAGATAGCCACTCATCCTGGAACTCTCAAGGACTTCCTACCAGAATCCACGTTGATCAGGCGTGTTTCCAAAAGGACCTCAAAGCAAGTTCACGGCTATGAATACTATCCAGAGATCAATCCCATGCTCACATAAATGCAACACATAAGTCTTAATTCCCATGGTATCTATATGCAACGTCCTCATCGCACGTAGTAAACCCATGTGGTAAAACCACTTCCCACGAGCTCAAGGTATTCAAACCCTAGAAGCTCGATACCAAGTTGTCACGCCCACTTTTTATTACTCGATGTCATTACCAAATTCATTAACTTAATTCACTTTCAGAGATAACATGCGGAAATTAACTCATACATTCAATCCGTAGGAGTGATTAATAATACTCTCATTCGTATGCAAAGTAAAAATTACATGAACATACTCAAGAAATTGCCCTTGGGCTTACAACATTGAATAATCAAATGAAGGGTGTAACCCTTTTACAGATATGGCATTCCGCCAACAACAAAGAGGCCCTGAGCAAAGAATTAAAAGATCCAAATCTTGTAGCACATCTGCTAAATACCGAAAAAGATTTCAACAACGTGGGATGAACATATAGTCCAGTAGGGATCTCAACATGATCCCCAACAATAACAACAAGAGATAGCTATGATCATGCACACTCATTCTCGTACTAGAATAGTAATGTGACGGTGTATACAAAAATATATGTGTATGAACCTTTCTTTTGAAAACAACCGTTTCATTCAACGCACCAAGCGATTCATCTTTCCATATTCCCCTCATTAATCCCCATTCCCATTCTTTCATAATATCAACAACTTCTTAGGCAAACAATTACTAAGCCCGATACACTCATCCATTTCCCATACGCATTTACAGACGTATCCTTTCAACATGTTTATTTTAAAACATTCATTGGAGTAACTCGTTTCTCAACTTAACCAATCAAATCCATGATACTTTTAGTTACAACAAAACTACAATAATTCCACCTTGCTCTACTAGCTATGCGCTTGGTAAGCCAAGGATATACTGCAATAACTACTATCAACTTCGCTCTACTAGCTATATGCATAGTAAGCCACACTGCACTTTTCACAAAGAACATACCATTTTACCAGCGCTATTTGAAGGGTGTGGCACCTCAGATTATAAGCATACAGCTTCTCCAGCGCTTAGCCGAAGGTAACGGTACCTCTGATTATAAGCGCGCCATATAACGCCAACAACCACCATGCACACAAGGCATATCCAACATGTATAATGCATATACATAAACTACCAAGATAACAGCAATGTGTCAAAATAGATGAACACATACGTGTAAAGCGTACACAACAATTCAATACAACCGTATCATCCTCCACCGATGACCAAGGACAAACCTCTAGATGCAAGTATATTATACATCTATAAACTTACTTAATTAACATGAAATTATCTGCTTAACATTAATACCATCACAGAGTATAAGATACAACGTCCAACATTCATACTTATTCCTAAGTACCATTCCCATTCCGCAAAACCAATCCCGCTTCCTTGTATTTTCCACAAAATCAAGTTCAAGGACAATAAGCCCTAACTCATTTTAATCAACTACATTCCTTTCAATGTCATTTTTTTTTAATTACACAATTTAAATCATAATCTCTATTCTAGTGTTTTCCTCTCTCTTTCTCATTATTGAACATAAGCCTCAATCATCTACAATAGCCAACAATGGTTTCCTTTAAAACCCAAAATACCCAAGTATTTACCCTAAGATCAAACCCTCTATTAAATTATTAAATCAATAAATATTAGGGTTTCCTCTCCTTTCAACAACACTTGCTAATTAACACCCAATTGGTCCAAGGCACATCTAATAATCAAAGATCTAAAACCAACAACCAACCTAATGTTCAACCTCATGAATTTATATAAATTTCAACATGATGTAGTTTTCATGCAATACAAAAGTAACCACATGTCTATCTATAGTAGGAGTATTGAAAAGAGAACAAGGAGAATCCCTACCTCAAAGAAGAACTCAAATAGAGATGATGACCCGAAACCAAAGTGCTCCAAATCCACAATTTCTCCGATTAAAACGAAGCCCTCGACGATCCACGCAACTATTGTAAAGGCCAAAGGTGAGCAAATCACTCCTACTAGATCAATACCAAGAGAGAAGGTAGAGTTCTAGAGTGAGAGGCTCAAGAATGGTGTTTTTGAAAAGTAGGAGAGAGAAAGAAAAGTGAAAAGTGATTTTAAAATGTCAAAACCCGGAACTTAAACCCAGTCCTCCGCTGAAGCGCCTGTTCTCCGCTTCGGCGCTAAAACCTCCGCCGAAGCGCACCACCAAAGTCCTCGCCGGCGCCGAATACCCGCTCGGCTGGATGCAACCTTCGAAAAATCTGCAGACGATTTAAACTCTCGAGGTGATTTCTCCGCCGAGCGCTCGATCCTTTCGAGCGTCTGAGCCAAAAACATCTCCGCCGGCGCCTAATCTCGCTCGGCGAAAAAGGCCAAAACACAGGCGACTTATCTTTGGTTCTAAGTTCAACCAACCTGCCTCCAACTGGCCCAACACATCCCATAACTCAAATACAAGATAGGAAAGGATGTAAACAATATAATACTCAACTACCAACACCCACGGACACACGTCCGGATCACTGTACAACAAGGGGTAAACCCGGGATCGCTATAGTAGTTTGTTCAATGCCTCTTTTTTTAATATGATTGTTGTAGTTAGTTCAATGGTTTTTTTTAATCTTTTTATTTACTATTTTAATTTTATTTTTAATTTTTTAATTATCATAATAAAAAAAGAGGCATTGAACAAATTACAATCACATCACATTTTTTCCATAATAAAATAAATAAATAAATAAATAAACTATTAAACTAATTACAATCACATTAAAAAAAAAAGAATCATTCAACTAATTATAATTACATTTTTTTTTTGTGAGGGTTTATATTTATCTAACTTTAATCATATTAAAAAATCGAAAACAAAATTAAAAAAATTCAACTAATTATAATTACATTTTTTTTTGTGAGGGTTTATATTTATCTAACTTTAATCATATTAAAAAATCGAAAACAAAATTAAAAAAATTCAACTAATTATAATTACATTTTTTTTTTTGTGAGGGTTTATATTTATCTAACTTTAATCATATTAAAAAATCGAAAAAAAAATTAAAATAGTAAATAAAAAGATTAAATAACATTAAAAAGAACCATTGAACTAATTTTTGATTAACTACAATATTAAAACATTAAACAAAAGAAAAAGTTAAGAAGGAGAAATTATAATCACATTTTTCTTTTTGTGAGGATTTATATTTATCTAACTTTAGTCATATTAAAAAATCAAAAATAAAATTAAAATAGTAAATAAAAAGATTAAATAACATAAAAAAAACTATTGAACTAATTTTTGATTAACTATAATATTAAAACAATAAATAAAAGAAAAAGTTAAGAAAAAGAAAACAAAAATAACATTTACTGTTTGCATACGTGATCATTAAAGTTGAAAGTGTAGAAGTGAGAACTGAAGAAGGAGGAAGCAAAAAGGAGATTCACTGTTTACAATAGATATGTGAAAAGTTAAGAAAAGTTTGTGTATTGGAGAACTTATAAAGATTTGAAAAAATTTAGTAAGTGTTTATTTTTATTTTTTTTATAAAAACAGAACAAAAAAATTAAGGGAGAGAAAAAAATTAAGAGCCATTGACACAATAATTACATGGGTCTCTTGGGAAAGCAAAAAGTGGTGGCGTGTAAATACCTGGGGGCTTGACCGAGGAGGTAGTCCCAAAGGCAAATGCCTTTTTTATCATTAGACATATACGCACCACATAAACACATAGCCATAGTCTCTCTCTCTCTCTCTCTCTCTCTCTCTCTCTCTCTCTCTCTCTCAATTCATTTATTGCTTTATTCTAGTCGGCCGTGCTTCCCCACCCTCTATCTCCTCCATTTATCAATAATGCAATTATAATCTTTGAACAAATCACCAATTTTTATAAATTAAAAAAAAACAAAAAATTAAGAAATTAGGATTGGTATATTGGAGCTTCCACAGGTCTTGAGGGTTAAAAACTTCCTTTTGCTTAATTTATAGTATAGATAAATAAATGAAAAAAAAAAGAACCATTAAATTAATTACAATCATATGAAAAAAAAAAAAAAAACCGTTGAACTAACTACAATCACATTTTTCTCTTTGTGAGTGTTTATGTTTATCTCACTCGAGTCATATTAAAAAATCAAATTATAATTTTTTTTTTGGCTAGACCAAATACAACAATCATATTAAAAAAAAAAAGAGTTATTGAACAAATTACAATCACATCACATTTTTTCCATAATAAAATAAATAAATGAAAAAAAAAGATCTATTAAATAAACTACAATCACATTAAAAAAAATCACTCAAATAATAATAATCACATTTTTCTCTTTGTGAGGGTTTATATTTATTTAACTTCAATCATATTAAAAAAATCAAAAATAAAATAAAATTAAAATTGTAAATAAAAAGATTAAAAAAAAATTTTTAAAATCATTTAATTAACTACAACAATCATATCAAAAAAAAGAGTCATTGAACAAACTACAATCACATCACATTTTTCCCATAATAAATTAATAAACAAATAAAAGAACTATTAAACTAATTACAATCACATTAAAGGTGCTCACCATGTTGACATTAAAAAGAACCATTGAACTAATTTTTGATTAACTACAATATTAAAATAGTAAACAAAAGAAAAAGTTAAGAAGGAGAAATTATAATCACATTTTTCTTTTTGTGAGGGTTTATATTTATCTAACTTTAGTCATATTAAAAAATCAAAAATAAAATTAAAATAGTAAATAAAAAGATTAAATAACATAAAAAAAACCATTGAACTAATTTTTGATTAACTATAATATTAAAACAATAAATAAAAGAAAAAGTTAAGAAAGAGAAAACAAAAATAACATTTACTGTTTGCATACGTGATCATTAAAGTTGAAAGTGTAGAAGTGAGAACTGAAGAAGGAGGAAGCAAAAAGGAGATTCACTGTTTACAATAGATATGTGAAAAGTTAAGAAAAGTTTGTGTATTGGAGAACTTATAAAGATTTGAAAAAATTTAGTAAGTGTTTATTTTTATTTTTTTTATAAAAACAGAACAAAAAAATTAAGTGAGAGAAAAAAATTAAGAGCCATTGACACAATAATTACATGGGTCTCTTGGGGAAGAAAAAAGTGGTGGCATGTAAATACCTGGGGGCTTGACCGAGGAGGTAGTCCCAAAGGCAAATGCCTTTTTTATCATCAGACATATACGCACCACATAAACACATAGCCATAGTCTCTCTCTCTCTCTCTCTCTCTCTCTCTCTCTCTCTCTCTCTCTCTCTCAATTCATTTATTGCTTTATTCTAGTCGGCCGTGCTTCCCCACCCTCTATCTCCTCCATTTATCAATAATGCAATTATAATCTTTGAACAAATCACCAATTTTTATAAATAAAAAAAAAACAAAAAATTAAGAAATTAGGATTGGTATATTGGAGCTTCCACAGGTCTTGAGGGTTAAAAACTTCCTTTTGCTGAATTTATAGTATAGATAAATAAATGAAAAAAAAAGAACCATTAAATTAATTACAATCATATGAAAAAAAAAAAAAAACCGTTGAACTAACTACAATCACATTTTTCTCTTTGTGAGTGTTTATGTTTATCTCACTTGAGTCATATTAAAAAATCAAATTATAATTTTTTTTTTGGCTAGACCAAATACAACAATCATATTTAAAAAAAAAAAGAGTTATTGAACAAATTACAATCACATCACATTTTTCCCATAATAAAATAAATAAATGAAAAAAAAAGAACTATTAAATAAACTACAATCACATTAAAAAAAATCACTCAAATAATTATAATCACATTTTTCTCTTTGTGAGGGTTTATATTTATTTTATTTCAATCATATTAAAAAAATCAAAAATAAAATAAAATTAAAATTGTAAATAAAAAGATTAAAAAAAAATTAAAAAAATCATTTAATTAACTACAACAATCATATCAAAAAAAGAGCCATTGAACAAACTACAATCACATCACATTTTTCCCATAATAAATAAATAAACAAATAAAAGAACTATTAAACTAATTACAATCACATTAAAAAAAAGAATCATTCAACTAATAATAATCACATTTTTCTTTTTGTGAGGGTGTATATTTATCTAACTTTAATCATATTAAAAAATTAAAAATAAAAATAAAATAATAAATAACTTCAATCATATTAAAAAATTAAAAATAAAATTAAAATAGTAAATAAAAATATTCAATAACATAAAAAAAAACAATTGAACATCACATTTTTTTCATAATAAATAAATAAATAAATAAAAGAACTATTAAACTAAGGCCAAGTTTAGAAAAACTAAATAAGTGTACTTTTTATCTTTTTTGAATAAAAAATTGAGGTTGAAATTATGGATGTTTGGGTTAACTTTTTGACTTTTTATGAAAAAATGTGTAATAAAAAATTGTGAATATTGGTTTTTAGAGGAAAATTTGAATTGGGAGTTGTGCAGCCGTAATTGTTGACTTTTGGTGAATAGTGTTAACTTTTTAACTTTTTGAGTAACTTTTTAGCTTTTTGGATTATTTGGGAGTATCCAAACAAGGCCTAACTATAATCACATTAAAAAAAATTATTCAACTAATTATAAACACATTTTTTTTTTTGTCAAATATTTTATATAAATGTAAGACTTATGTAGAACCTACACCTATATAAAAAATATAATAAAATTTTAAATAAATTATTTAAAATTCCTAACATGTTTTTAATACAATTCTCTTCTTTTAGAGCAACATTCAGGAGGATGGAGGTAACCATCGTAAATATAGATAAGGCAGTAGTAACGCTCCGGGCCCCTCCTCGATTAACTTCACAAATAAATGTTGTCAATTAATGATGTGACCTTTCGGGAGAACATTTAAGGCCGATTATAATATTAGAAGTCTCAAAAAATTTTATCAAAATTTTCATCAAATGTCTTATATAATATAAGACTCATATTATGTGAGTAGTCTTACATCTATATAAGATATTTGAATAAATTATAATCATATCACATTTTTTTCATAATAAAATAAATAAATGAAAAAAAAGAACTAAGAAACTAATTACAATTACATTAAAAAAAATAATCATTCAACTAATTATAATCACATTTTTCTCTTTGTTAGGGTTTGTATTTATCTAACTTCAATCATATTAAAAAATCAAATTATAATTTTTTATTCGCTAGACAAATCACAAATATTTTTATGCGTTATCTTACAATCACATCACATTTTTTCCATAATAAAATAAGTAAATGAAAAAAAAAGAACTATTAAATAAATTACAATCACATTAAAAAAAAATCATTGAACTAATTATAATCACATTTTTCTCTTTGTGAGGATTTATATTTATCTAACTTCAATCATATTAAAAAATTAAAAGTAAAATTAAAATAGTAAATAAAAAAAATTAAATAACGTTAAAAAAAACCATTGAACTAACTACAACAATCATATTTAAAAAAGAGTCATTAAACAAACTAAAATCACGTCACTTTTTCCCCATAATAAATAAATAAATAAATAAATAAAAGCACTATTAAACTAACTACAATCACATTAAAAAAAAAGAATCATTCAACTAATTATAATTACATTTTTCTTTTTGTGAGGGTTTATATTTATCTAACTTTAATCATATTAAAAAATCAAAAATAAAATTAAAACAGTAAATAACTTCAATCATATTAAAAAATTAAAATAGTAAATAAAAAGATTAAATAGCATTAAAAAAAACCATTGAACATCACATTTTTCCCATAATAAATAAATAAATAAATAAAAGAACTATTAAACTAACTACAATCACATTAAAAAAAAAAAAGAATCATTCAATTAATTATAATCACATTTTTCTTTTTGTGAGGGTTTATATTTATCTAACTTTAATCATATTAAAAAATCAAAAATAAAATTAAAATGTGATTGTAGTTTGTTCAATGCCTCTTTTTTTAATATGATTGTTGTAGTTAGTTCAATTATTTTTTTTAATGTTATTAATCTTTTTATTTACTATTTTAATTTTATTTTTAATTTTTTAATTATCATATTAAAAAAAGAGGCATTGAACAAACTACAATCACATCACATTTTTCCCATAATAAAATAAATAAATAAATAAATAAATAACTATAAAACTAACTACAATCATATTAAAAAAAAGAATCATTCAACTAATTATAATCACATTTTTCTTTTTGTGAGGGTTTATATTTATCTAACTTTAATCATATTAAAAAATCAAAATTAAAATTAAAATAGTAAATAAAAAGATTAAATTACATTAAAAAAAAAAACCATTGAACTAATTATTGATTAACTACAATATTAAAACAGTAAACAAAAGAAAAAGTTAAGAAGGAGAAATATAATCACATTTTTCTTTTTGTGAGGGTTTATATTTATCTAACTTTAGTCATATTAAAAAATCAAAAATAAAATTAAAATAATAAATAAAAAGATTAAATAATATTAAAAAAACCATTGAACTAATTTTTGATTAACTATAATATTAAAACAATAAACAAAAGAAAAAGTTAAGAAGGAGAAAACAAAAATAACACTTACTATTTGCATATGTGATCACTGAAGTTGAAAGTGTAGAAGTGAGAACTGAAGAAGGAGGAAGCAAAAAAGAGATTCACTGTTTACAATAGATATGTGAAAAGTTAAGAAAAGTTTGTGTATTGAAAAACTTAAAAAGATTTGAAAAAATTTAATAAGTGTTTATTTTTTTTAAAAAAAAAACAAAACAAAAAAATTAAGGGAGAGAAAAAAAATTAAGAGCCATTTACACAATAATTACATGGGTCTCTTGGGGAAGCAAAAAGTGGTGGCGTGTAAATACCTGGGGGCTTGACCGAGGAGGTAGTCCTAAAGGCAAATGCCTTTTTTATCATCAGACATATACACATCACATAAACACATAGCCATACTCTCTCTCTCTCTCTCTCTCTCTCTCTCTCTCTCTCTCTCTCTCTCTCATTTCATTAATTGCTTTATTCTAGTCGGTCGTGCTTCCTCACCCTCTATCTCCTCCATTTATCAATAGTGTAATTATAATCTTTGAACCAATCACCAATTTTTTTTTTAAAAAAAATAAAAAATTAAGAAACTAGGATTGGTATATTCGAGCTTCCACAGGCCTTGAGGGTTAAAAACCTCCTTTTGCTTAATTTATAGTACTAGCCTATCACCCGGGCTATGCACGGGATAATTATAGATATTTATATTTGTTTTAGAGTTTTTTTTTTAATATATAAATTATGTTTTTTAAGATTTTTTTTCTTATCACTAACCATAGTGTATGAGAGAAGTTGAAAATGGTACTGCAGTAACTATACACGAATTGTATCTATAATTATTTGTATGAGAGGATTTTAAATGCTGATCAGGAGATTTTGACCAAATTAATAAATGCTGAGTTTTTTTTTAAAATAAAAAATTTTAAAAATTCAGATGGGATATTGAAACTCCCATAGGCCTTGGGGGTTAAAAACCCCCTTTTGCTTAATATATTGTCACGACCCCAAACCGCCCCTAGTAGAATGGTGCCGTGATGGCCAGTGATCCGAGATTACCGAAGGCCAACTTACAAAGATCACACACAATCAGAGTATACATATGGGGCTGACAAGAGCGGAAGCAATAACTTAAAATACAAGTGGTCCATAAGAGCTGTGCATAAGTCAAATGAGATGGCATACATCCTTACATAACTTTACAACTTAGAGAATATACATTACATCTCAACAAAAAGGGGCTTCTCAAGCCGACGTAAATATAACACAGGAAGTACGAGGTTAAAAACATAATTTTCACGATTCTTTTACATCACGATGCCGACCTAACATGCATACAAAACACACCTCGGCGGAGCCGACTTCTAGCTTGGAACCTACATATATATAGAGAGGGTGAGTCTGGAAACTCAGTGAATGGTACAAGTAATAAAGGGGTTGAATGAATGATATCCGAGGTCTTTGCAAAACATACATATCATAGCTTATTCAAAACATACGTATAACATGGCTTGCATCAAACACATACTTAGTAGAACTTGTGCAAAACATTCTGGCATAACTTGTATCAAAACGTGTACTTGAGCTTTCAAAACTTGCTTACTTATCAAAACATAGGATGAACCGTATTCATCAATCTTGGCCTTATAAAACATATGTGCTACTAACGTTTAAAGTCCCCTAGCACGTACAGACTTGTGCCACTTATGCTTAAAGTCCCCTGGCACGTACGGACTTAACTTGATGTGCTACAAATGCTTATAGTCCCTTAGCACGTACGGACTTGTGCCACTTATGCTTAAAGTCCCCTAGCACGTACGGACTTAACTTGATGTGCTACAAATGCTTATAGTCCCTTAGCACGTACGGACTTGTGCCACTTATGCTTAAAGTCCCCTGGCACGTACGGACTTAACTAAAACATCATCAAAGCAGAGCTTATACTTGATACATAAAGTAGGGATAGTCATTCATGCTTGATCAAATACTTTTCAAGACAAAGCAAAGTAAAGCTTATCAAAACATTAGAACATAACTTTATTAAAGGTACCACTCACCTAGTTCTCGGAACGTCGGGGTCACAACAAAGGTCCAAGTCCTACAAACACATGGCAAAGTCTACTGAACACACTTCTCAAACAAGTCTCACATACATGCAAATGATCTCGGAAAAACATGCTGGAAGTCAAAACACTGTTTTACATGTCGGGAGGACATGCTGGGCACTAACCAGGTCTTTGCCGAGGTCCCACACCTCCTGGCCGAGGTGTGGTTACCACGGCTTCGGCGTGCGGCTGCAGGCCGAGGTTCAAACAAGACAAGTGCAAGTGATCATGCAAGGTAGGCCAAGGTGAGATACGATGCTTGGCCTAAGTGTAAGGTCTAGGTAAGAATGATCTCGGTGACTACACTTCGGGAAGTGAAGTCTGGAAATCTGGGTTTCCACCCGTGAAGAACATGAAGAACATGAACATGAAGAACATGAATATGATGAATGCCAAAATCATAACTTGCTTATACAAAATCTGGGTTTTCATGCCATGAGTTCGAAAACATGGACCTGGGTACCCATACTTGAAGATCACATGAAACAAACACAAAAACATATATCTTGGCTTGAGCTTTCGGATCAAAACATGACTTTTCTTGAAGGACACTTGAATATCATTTTCTCTCTCTAAAACCGAACTTCAAAACAATGCATGGCTTACAAATCATATTCAATCATACAATGCAATAACAAAAACATAAAGAGCTACATGAGCAAATCAAGAATCTAACCTTAGAACACGAATCTAACGGTTTGATCTCTAGTAATCAAGCTTGGATCTCTACCCCCTCTCTAGAACTCCTTCTCCCTCTTCTAGAGCTTCTCTCTCTCTTCCTCAGAACAAAACACAACAAATGATAGGTTTCTCTCTCTATCGGCTGACTTAACACTCTGCTCGGACACGTGGCAACGGTTGATTGGTTCTCCTCGAAAAGGTGATAGATTGACAAGACTTGACTCTGACAAAGCGTACTCAACAAGCTACATAGCAAAATACTCCGGCAAGGAATGACATCGGCAAAGGACAAGGCATCGGCAAACAAAGGACAATGACTTCGGCTAAGGACAAAACTTCGGCAAGTCAAGGAACAATGATCTCGGCTAGGAAGAACAACACTTGACTAAGCCGTACACCTTTGGCCTAGATGTGCCACACCTCGGTCTAGGTCATACCACTCCAGGACAAGATCACTTCGGTACAAGGATAACATCTCGGCCTAGATAATACATACCTCGGCCTCGGCGATACACACCTCGGCCCAGATGATAATCATCTCGGCCAATATGCCAAGACAAAGGTGGAGATCAACAAAGTGGTACCAAGATGATGCTGGACTGACGATGACCTCGGCTTGGAAATGATCTAGGCTTAGCAATACAAGGGAGGAACAAAGCATACATATACACTTAGGCAAATCACATAAGCACAAAACAAGGCAAGAGTTCATGAAGGCAAATCTTAACATGGCAAATCGTATAACTGCATGCAAGCATGACTAAGGCATGAAATGTGGGTCCTTACATATATAGTATAGTACTAGCCTATCACCCGTGCGATCTACGGGATAATTATAGATATTTATATTTATTTTAGATTTTTTTTAATATATAAATTACGTTTTTAAAGATTTTTTACAAAAATAATTTAACAATTTTATCACTGGTCATAGTGTGTGGGAGAAGTTGAAAAGGATACTGCAGTAACTATACACGGATTGTATTTATAATTATTTGCATAAGAGAATTTTAAATGCTGATCAGAAAATTTTGACCAAATCAATAAATGCAGGCATGTGGAAAGATATGCGGATTGAAAAAAGTTAATAAATACTAATCAGGGAATTTTGACCAAATCAATAAATGCTGAGTTTTTCTTTTTAAATAAAAAATAAAAAATATAGAAAATTCAGATTGGGATATTGAAGCTCCCACAGGCCTTGGGTTAAAAACCCCGTTTTGCTTAATATATAGTATAGATAGATAGATACAAGTATAGGTAGATTATTTAGAGCCATTGAACAAACTACAATCACATTTTTCTTTTTGTAAGTTAATTTCAATCATATTAAAAAATCAAATTATAAACAAAAGCAGATAATTTCGATCATACAAATCACAATTTTTTTAATGCTATCTAACTACAATGACATTTTTCTCATAATAAAAAAAATAATTGAAAAAATTAACCATTAAAATAGTAAATAAAAAAGATTATTTAGAACCATTGAACAAATTACAATCACATTTTTATTTTTGTGAGTGTTTATGTTTATCTAACTTCAATCATATTAAAAAATAAAATTATAAACAAAATGAGATAATTTCAATCATACAAATCACAATTTTTTTAATGCTATCTAATCATCATCAATAATTAAAAAAAAATCAATCACAAATTAAGTCAATTGATAATTAAAAAACACAATAATTTATTTTTCAAAAAACATAGTGAGTTAAAAAGATCAATTACAATTTTTTTTGGGTCAAAATACAATCTAATCATCATCAATAATTGGTACATTATGTGACCCTAATGAGTACAATCCATTTTGTTTTTCAAAAAACACAGTGAGTTAAAAATCAAATCACAAATTAAGTGAATTGATAGTTAAAAAAACACAATCAGTGTGTTTGGTTGAGTTTTCTGGATTAAGTTTTTTGAAAACTGAGTTTTTTGAGTTTCGTATTCTTTTGTTTTTAGTGAATATTTTTAAAATTTTAAACATTTCTTTTACTTTTTTAGATGTACCTTAGTTAGAGGTATCTAAAAAGTAAAAAATTTGTGAAAAAATATTTTAAAAAATTAATAAATATATAGAAATACAAAAAATGTACTAAATTCTTGTATTTTTTTTTTTTTGTATTTTTGGTATTTAGTGAACTTTTAAAAGATTTTTTTTACAATTTTTTTACTTTTTAGGTGTATTTATGTTAGGTGTGTTTAAAAAGTAAAAAAATTGCTTAAAATATTAAAAAAATTCAGTAAAAACAAAAAAACACGAAAAATAAGAAAGCAGAATTTTCTGAAAAGTATTTTGGAAAACTAGTAACCAAGCACAGTGAATGATTTTTTTTTTCAAAAAATACAGTGAGTTAAAAAAATCAATTACAATTTTTTTTTCAAATTACAATCTAATCATTATCAATAATTGGTACTTTAAAAATCAAATCAGGAAAAAATCAAATCAAATCACAAATATTTTTATGCTATCTAACTACAATCTTATTTTTTTCATAAATAATTGTAAAGAAAAACCATTAAAACAGCAAATAAAAGATTAAATCACATTAAAAAAAAGAACCTGAACAAACTACAATCACATCACATTTTTCCCATAATAAAAAAAATAAATAAATGAAAAAAAGAACTATTGACTAACTACTATCACATTAAAAAAAAAAAAAAAAACCATTGAACTAACTACAATCACATTTTTTTTCTTTGTGAGTGTTTATGTTTATCTAATTTCAATCATATTAAAAATAAAGTTAAAATAGTAAATAAACAGATTAAAGAACATAAAAAAAATTGAACTAACTACAACAATCATATTAAAAAAAAAAAGAGCCATTGAACAAATTACAATCACATTACATTACAATCACATTTTTTTCTTTGTGAGTGTTTATGTTTATTTAATTTCAATCATATTAAAAATAAATTTAAAATAGTAAATAAAAAGATCAAATAATATTAAAAAAAAAACCATTAAACTAATTACAATAATCATATTAAAAAAAAGAGCCACTGAACAAACTATAATCACATCACATTTTTCCAATAATAAAATAAATAAATGAAAAAAAGAACTATTAAATTAATTACAATCACATTAAAAAAAAAATCATTTAACTGATTATAATCACATTTTTCTCTTTGTGAGAGTTTATATTTATCTAACTTCAATCATATTAAAAAATCAAATTATATTTTTTATTCGCTAGACAAATCACAAATATTTTTATGCGTTATCTAACTACAATATTAAAACAGTAAACAAAAGGAAAAGTTAAGAAGGAGAAAACAAAAAGAAGACTTACTGTTTGCATACGTGGTCACTGAAGTTGAAAGTGTAGAAGTGAGAAGTCAAGAAGAAGAAAACAAAAAAGGAGACTCACTATTTGCAATAGGTATGTGAAAAATTAAAAAGAGTGTGTCTATTGGAGAAGTTAAAAAGACTTGGAAGAATTTAATAAGTACGAAGTTTTTTTTTCAAAAAAAATCAAAAAAATTAAGAAATTAAGGTTCAAATATTTAAACTCCCACAAAACTTATGAGTTAGAGATAGATATAAATAAATAGATAGATATAGACATAGATATTTATATTTGTTTTAAATTTTTTTTAATATACAAATTATTTGTTTTGGAAAAGGTACTGCAGTAATTATGAGAGAAGTCAAAAAGTCTTGTGGGTTGAGAGAAGTTAATAAATGCTTGTAGACGCGCCCGTGGGGCTTCGCTCTACAGTTCGGACTCGATTTGTGTCACGGTTCTAAATCTGAACCAAAGAGTCCGAATCCGGCAAATCGTTTTGAGAAAAACTAATTTTTGAAAAGAAGTGCCAAACATGGACTGCTTTGCCAGATTACAGAGTCGCCACCTAAATATTTTATTTTTGGGAAATTTAGGAAACCCTGACTCGGTGCCGAAGGCCACGTGTCCGTCATCACCAAAGTGGTCTTGGCTCGGGAGCTTGGCACGATCGGGAAGGTCACTATGAGCACCCCTCTCGCCGGTCCAAAACGGCCTCTACTAACCGTGATATCCGTTTTGAAAACTTTATGCGTTCTTATTCGGTTATTAGCCTAGAATTACTATGTGATCGCACAACACAAAAGTATAGACTAGATCGCCTAACTTGGAAATAAACATTGCATATCCGTTTTGTCTCGAAAAACGTGTTGTTTTCTTTGCTACCGCAAGTAGGCTAAAATGCGGATTTCAATGAGTCGTTCCAACTCGTGCAATCCAACCTCCACCCACGAGCATTCAAACAGCTTATATAACACATAAGCATTTAGCCGCATGGCAATCCTATTGTCATGGCACCAGTCACACGCGTGCGATAAGCTAAAGCAAAAACACTTACATCGTACCCGGCGTCAAAATAATAAACTAGTTAGCAAAACATGCATGACCTAGTTCATGTTAAATGGCTAATGCATCACATACAGGGGTGCAATCTAAGGCTCGGCTAACCCTAAACATGGCACATGAGATGCGACAACTATCACGTATTCAATTTGGGATTGAAAGTACGGTACAGTTTGCATGATGTGCCGAGCCAGATGCATGTAAACAAATGCATGAATGCACACATGCATTGCATAAGGTATGCTAAACTAAGTATGCCCTAATCTACCATAAGCGATAAATAAAAGGGTTAGAAAGAAATGGGGGTTGAAGACATACACCCACTCACGCACACTTATTACAATTGCGCCTCGCCGAGGGACCGAAAGAATATACAAAACCGAATAAATAATTAACTATTCTAGCTAATTAAATATTACAAATCAACTAAATTAAATAAATAAACTAATTAATCTATTTAAGCGATAAATGCCTCGGAAGGAGGGCTGACTGCCGCGTGTGCCCGGGACTCGCTTAATCAAGACCGCTGCTGGCAAGTGTGCCTCTGTTTCCTCTGCTCTTCTTCTCTGAAAATTCCCAAAACTTCAGGAGTGCCTCTCAGAGCACTGGGAGCATCACCGGCTGAGGCAAGGGGCCACCGGCTGGGGGAGGAATCCACCGGCTCTGAATTTCATTATCGGCTAAGAGGCAATGGCCGCACTAAAGAGTGCCGATCGGCCCTTTATCCCTGCAGAACCTGCAACTGACAGCAGCAGAGGAAACCAAAGGCAGGGCAATGCAAATCAAAGCATGTATGCACCAAGCACATCCCTCATCATGCTATGGACTCAAGAGGGCATGTGTCTCGATTCCCGGACCATCAATCGCGCATTTCCATGCGTGATGATCCTAAGAACCAAGGGTACAAATTTGATTTAAAATGCATACAAACCAAGCAAGCACATAAAGGGGTGCTAAACCTCCATCATGACTTAGTCAAGAGGCCTAGCGTACATGCCAATGCAATGAGGTCCTAAGCATGTTATCTACTATGCACACATGGACAATGGCATGGCATTTATGCAAGCATACAAGCAAGCACGTGAACCAAGCATGGAAACCGATTGTAGATTGGGCTTAAACATGAATTGGGCAGCTCTAATAGGGCTCAAAACAGTGGCCAAAATGCCTATAAAATGAGACTAAATGCACACACACATATGCAAGTGTTAAGGCCCAAGACTTAGGCAAACCAAAGCGATTCTCATGCATACTTAAAGAGGCCAAACATGGACTAATAGCATGCATTTAAAGCTCTGAAATTCATGTTAAACATGATGCCAAATCATGCAATAGAGCATTCCAAACGAAGCATGTAAATGGCCTAGGCTCAAAGCAAGTCAATAGGGCATTAAATCACACTTAGCACAATCATTCATGGCAATATTCAAGCACTTAAAGACAAAGTTTTAACACATAAAACTAAGCCTAAATGACCACCTAGATGGCATCTAGGAAGCATGGAATCTAAGGCATGCAATAAGGCCTAAACATAGAGCATACAAGACATACTCTTAAAGCATTAACAAGGCCACTAAGGCAATCAAACAAGCATGTATGTAGGAAATGGCATGCTAGATGGTTCCAACCATCAAAAATAAAGCAAGCATGGCATACTACACTTTCATGCTTTTGAGGCCAACAAGCCAAATACAAAGGGGCTACCAAATACATGCCAAGATTGACCAAAATAGCTATGGACAGAGCTGAATCATGGCAAAATAAGCTTACAAGCTTCACAAATCTAAGCTTAAAACATGCTAGAAAATAGGGCAAACAACCTAGTCATGTTAAGGCATAAAAGGGGCATTACAAGGAAACTATACTAAGCATGTATAGGAGACCAAAACCAACTTGAAAACATGTTATATCATAGTAATATAAGCATAGAAAACAAGTCAAACATGCCCAATACACACTCAAGCATGGGGCTCTCTCAAGAGGCTAAACTTGCCCTTTTCAAGGACATCAAGGAGAGGGGGTGGCCCTCTCCTTTCTAGGACTTTATGGCACCATCTCCACCACTGAAATCCCTCAAGATTTCAGTGGTGGAGAGGTCCAAGCACACAAGTCCCGGATCTCTCCAAAATAGCACAAAAAAGTGACCTTTTCAAGGTCTAAGGGTGGTCAAACTTGCTCAAACCACCAAGCACCCTTAATGAACAATGAAGAGGACTTGAAAACAGAGATTTTATGTGTTAATCACTAAGCACAAAAACTGTTTTAAACTAGGTAAAAATGGAGTGCAAAAATGGGGAATAAAATGCAAGTTTCTCACCCTTGTTGACTATCTTCACAAGAGTTGATGTTGTTGCTTCCTTGGGCTCCAAACCAGTCAAAAATGTCAAGAACCGACCTTTGGAACCTCAGAACCAAGAGAAAGGTGGAACTCTAGGTGTTTTAGTGCAATAGTGTGAACTAAACACCTAGTGTACTAAGAGAAAAGAGAGATATGATATATGTATCTAACTTAACCCTAAAAACCGAGCTCCAGCTCTCTAACAATGGCTAATGCTCAAAAATGCTAACCCTAAGTCAAGAGGAGAGCTTTCCTCTTATAGAACTTGTAAACTTACAAGCTAAGCAAACAAGGGTTCATCCCTCCATACACGTATGGAGGGAAGCAATGCTCAAAAGTCATTCGAAAATATCTCGTAAAGCAAGTGCAGTGGTCGGTTTGGGCAAATTGGTCATTTTGCCCAAAATAGTGCCGACCGCACAATATAGTCTCGGTGACAACTCAACACCCGGTGGCCTCTAGCCCAGCCGGTGGTGTGTAGGGATGCCTCACAAAGCATTCCCTCCCCTTCCAAGGCAAATCACAAGTGTTTGGTGCAAAACCAAACACAAACGGTCGAGTTCGGAGGTCCTGAGGCAAGGCACGCGTAGCCAAGATCTCCGGGAACTCCAAACGAACACAAACATGGATAATCACCGAGTGTTCCAACGGTGATGTCCAAGTCTTGGGGACGGGCAAAAATGGGGTGTCTCTGATTGCCCTCTTGACAGAACTCGAAAGTCATAACAATGACGGGAGTGAATGTCAAAGCCCAGAGACGACCCATTTTTGACAAGGCCGAAGACTTGGACAAACATGCAAAGCGCAAATGGTTGAACTCGCAAGCTGCCTACGTATCCCTTTAGGAATCAAACCAGCGTAGTTCATGCACAGGCACACATGCCAAGGATAAGATATGCGCCCGTAGGCAGGGGCAAAATGCAACTGAGAATGCAAGAAGCCGAGCATAACTTATGATTATGCAAAGAAAGCTGTAATGAAGCATACATGCGACAGTTATAAGCTAACATGCACCAAACTACACGACAATGTAGAAAGGATGTAAGAGAATTATGAAATTCTCAAAACGTCTCACTCGGGAGATACAATACCTGTGCGGCTCGCCTGGTTGCACCGGCGGTAAATGAACCGTACATACAATATCGTGCCTGAAAAGAAAGCAAACTTAACAGGTATAATATTGTTAGCAAAATGCATGACACATGCAATGCGAATGATGAATGATATGCAATATATACAAAACCATGTATGAATAATGCAAGTGGAAATGTAGTGCAATTAAAACTAATGCGAACTACATGCAGGGCAATTGAATCGTGATTCAAACCGGAGCGGTTCGAAACCACACATATGTCAAATAGATTGATGGAAGTAGCAAATCTGTCTACCATAGAAAAGGTGTCGAAGCCCTCAAGGCGTGAGCGCACACAGAACTACGAGTAGTGTAGACAGACACAAGAACAAGTATTGGGTGGATTGACATAAGTGGGGAAACGACCCGCTGAGGAAAGAATAATGATCCTAATGCCGGACGCAATGATTATACTACAATGTAATGGAAGTGGATACAATGGATATGGCACGCGGGCCAAACCGTATCTTGCCTAGGAAAGGCATGCACACGTACAAGCCATGTCTAACACAGAAAAGGGTGCCGCAACCTCAAACCAACATACCAACGTGGAGTAGGCGCGATACACGAACAGAACTATGCTTTAACATGAGAAGTATAGGCACATACCAGACCAAGCTCGACAAGGAAAGGCGCAAGCCAAGGATGGAAGATGATGCAGTGGAATGCATGCGATGGAATAGATACAATGGATATGGCACGCGGGCCAAACCCAGTCTTGCCTAGGAAGGGAATGTACGCATACAAGCCATGTCTAGCACAGAACTTCTGCATACAGAACTGTGCTTCGACGTGAAAAGTAAGGGCACATACCAGACCAAGCTCAACAAGGAAAGGCGCAAGCCATAGATGGAAGATGATGCAGTGAATGCATGTAACTATAATGCAATAGAAATGGATATTTACAAAAAATGCATGACATATGCACTATACTATAATGATGATGCACGACATATGCATGTTTTGTTGTTTTTTTTTGAAAATGCATGACATATGCAATAGAATTGATGATGCATGGGATGCATGTTTTTTTTGAATTTTTGAAAATGCATGACATATGCAATAGAATTTACAATGAAATGCATGATAAATGCAATGTGATGCAATGGCTGGGATTGCAGTTTTCCCTATTCTACCAACGGGGCGACATACTAGGTTGGTTCAGTATCCAGAATCGAGGCGTAAACACGCCGCCTCAACCTATGGGGCTTCCATACAGATTTCAAGCCGAGGGTACATCCCCCTGGGTATTTAAACCAGACTTTAGTCTCAGAAATTCCGAACCTTTGCGTTCTAGGCACAAGCCATTCAAACTCTAGTTTTCACCGTCCCCATTGGTCTCCTAGGAACTCACCGCAAGTACAGACAGGTGGCTTTACCAAACCACCGAAAGTCGTTCGGGCACGACAAACACCGAAGGAATTGCACCTTCAAAGGATTTAAGGTCTCCTAGACCGGGATGCAAAATGTATGCATGACAATGCATGTTTTTTGAAATGTGCGGCAACGCGCAGCTTGTGAGATGCATGATAATGCAAATGAGCGGGTTTAAGGTCTTGCCGGACTTAGGGGGGGGGCAACCGATGAGGTGCGCTAAACAATGCGATGGAATGCATGCCAAATGCAATGAGGTGCACACCTTAATGCACCGGAGGTCTTTCACCTCCCGAGGATTTAAGGTCTCCTAGACCGTGCGTGTTTAAGGTCTCGCCAGACGGGCAAGCTATTACAAGACTCAAGTGCATGCAATGCAAATGAGACGCGCATGAGACGTGCGTGTCTCAAAAGATGGAAAATGAAGTGCAAAACGAGGCGTACGTGTCTTGAGATGCAATGAAATGCGAAATTAGGCACACGTACCTCATTTGACGGAAAATGAAGTGCAAAACGAGGCGTACGTGCCTCGAGATGCAATGAAATGCGAAATGAGGCACACGTACCTCATTTGATGGAAAATGAAGTGCAAAACGAGGCGTACGTGCCTCGAGATGCAATGAAATGTGAAATGAACGTGACGAGGTACACCTTAATGCACCGAAGGTCTTGCACCTCCCGAGGATTTAGGGTCTCCTGGACCGTGCGTGTTTTTGGTCCTGTCGGACCGTGCGTGTTTAAGGTCTCGCCAGACCGGGCGTGTTTAAGGTCTCGCCGGACCCGTAGGGAAAATGAAATGCAAAACGAAGCACGTGAGGTAGCACACCTCACGGGACTCAAGATGAAATGCAAAATGAGGCAGTATGACACGCATGCCATATGACAATGCAAAACGGAGCAAGTCGCAAGGGACGTGCAAGATGGCGTGATACGATACGCCGGGAAATGTGATGGATGCGCGTAACGCACACGGGGCAACTCTTGAATCTTTGTAAATGACAAAAGGATACAAAAGGATACAATCTCTGCTTGACTTTGAGTGTCACGCACAGTAGAGACGGTCCGAAGTCAAAACGGAGGCCGGTTGAGCATCGGGGATGCATTTTCTTGTACTTTCTTGAGCTATGAAGACCCAAAACTCCTCAATTTGCCTAAAAAGGGCCTTGGGAACACCACCGGCTGGGTGGGGTGATCACCGGCTGCCACCGGCTGGCTGAACTCATTAATCGGCACAAAAATGTGCCGACCGGCACAAAATAGTGCCGACCGGCCAAAAATGACTGATCGGGGACAGTTTTGCCATTTTGCCTCGGGTTTTATAAAATAGGGTTCCCAAACCCTATTTTCTTCACTTCAAGCCGCCGAAAATCTTTGCTCTCCCTCTCCCAAGTGTTTTCTCTCACTTTTTCATCGATTCGCTGCTTTCACGTCATTTTAAATCGTCCGACCACAGATGCCTTCGCTTGAACACTTTGAACCTAACATTTCTCCATTTCGGTATTCCTTTCGCTATTTTCGCTTTTCGACTTGTTCCCTCGATTTTCTCTTCATTCTTGTGTCTTTTCACATTCCGACCCTTCCGCCATTTCCGACGGGGTTGACCTTCTCGGTTGACTTTTCAGATTCCGCCGGTTTCCATTTTCCGTCATTTTCTCGCTACCACTACCATGGCCGATGATGTTCCACATGTCGGACTCCCGGACCATGAGATGGACCCCGGTCGAGCCTCCGCTGAGCGAGCGCCCATTCGATCCGGCGACCTATCGCCCGGCCATCCACGTGCTACCACCTGATGGACTTCGCCATTTCCGCGGCTTCGACAGAGTTTTGGACCCAGAGCTTTTGCTGCGCGAGCCGGCCTCCCACTTGTCTTCCGGCGCCGCCGAGGTAACATTCTGGTCTCTTATTTTCTGCAATGTAGGATTTCGCCAATCGCCATAGCTAATCGAACCCATTAATCGCTTAGTTCGATGTCTTGCATCAGAGTCGATTGTAGACAAACTCATAACTGACATCTGTTTAGGACCGACGCACATGCATACACACTGCACTAGTCTGAATCACCCAAACACACGGCACACATTGCACTACCACTTCTATTTGAACGTTGAAAAGCACGCACACACGTTGTTTACAGCGATCCTCATAGGAGCACTGGCATGTCATAGACCGTAGCCCACCCACTGGTAAGTTGAAACCCGATATCTGCTTGAATCTGGAAAATGTGCACACGTACACCGTATCTGCATGCTAACCTTCACAAACACACTGACACATCACAGGCAGTAGTCCACCGCAATACACTGAAACCCGATATCTGCTTGAATCTGAAAAATGTGCACACACGCACCAAGTTTACACTGGAGCATCTAAAACACACTGACGCACCACGGGTTTGTAGTTTTACTATAAGCACACCGGCACCCGGTTTCTGTTTGAATTTTAAAGATAATCTGCACGCATACTAGATTTATACCAACTGCATATCTTCATATGGCTTTGCAATTTCTTGACTACAGGGAGACTCCCATACTCTCCGCGGGTATGGGAACATTACCGCTCGCGACTGGTACGCCGAGCTGCCCGACGCCGTTAGCCGCATTGTGGATCGGGCCGGCTTCGGTACCTTCTGTAGGGGACTTTCCAGACTCTCCACTTGCAGACCTCTTCTTGCCGCTCTGGCAGAGAGGTGGTGGGACACCACCGATTCTTTTCATCTATCAGCGACCGGGGACATGACGATGACCCCTTTCGACTTCTCGATGCTCACTGGCATCGGGGTGGGGGGTGATCCGATCCCCTTTGACAGATATGGGCAGTGGATCGCCGCCAGTTTACTTGTCGGCGAGGCGCCGCCGCTTGTTCGCCCGTGGTTCGGCCCGCTATTCCCGGTTCGAGGTGCGCTGAAGTCACGGACCATGCTGGTGGACGCGGCTCCGACGACCCAGGAGGCTGCTGAGCGATATGCGCGCGGCTTCCTCATGTTTTTGCTGGGGACCACCCTATTCGCCGACCGGGCGAACACTGCCTCTTCGCTTCTCGCCGCGACCGGTGGACGTCCGACGGATTGTGCAAGATGATCGGGTGGTGCGGCTCGCCACCCTTTATGGCTACATGAGCTCAATCTCCGTGGTAGCGGTTGCTCGGGCTCTTGGCGAGCTCGAGGTATGTCTTCGCTTATTTCGCTTTTCATTTCAGACAGACATCGCTACATCAAGTTGTTCCAGATATCGTACACATGGCACACACATATATACTATCGATCAGACATCGCTCACATCGCTGACACCCCGCCAATACCTTCGCACAACACACGGCCTGCTATTTCGCTTATTCAGACTCTACTTTATTCGATAATCGTCGACGCTCGCTTTTGCAAATTGTGGGTGTATGCCTACTTCCCAGATCGAGCGATCTGGGAGACGGAGACCCCTCTGGTCGTCCCCTTCTCTCGCCGTTACGACGGGCGATGTGTCCGGAGACCCCGGGACACTTTTAGCTTCTACCGTCGTTTCTTCGACACCATCACCCCCACTGAGGTAAGTTTTACTTACAGTCCGTTTGAAGCTTCGCTTTCATGTATACATTCCTGTATCAGTAGATAATCAACTGTATTTCACTTCAGGTCACCTGGTAGCCGTGGGCTCCATTACCAGCGGTGATACGAGATAGGTATGCTGGCGCCACCGAGACCTCGCGCTACCGGATTCTCCTGGAGGGCCCGGTCTGTCGGGCCTGGTACCTGGGTGAGCGCTTCTTGCGTCAGACCCTGGGATTGCCGGAGCAGATAGTTCCGATCCAGCCTCCCGAGCACATGAGGGACACCGAGAGGTTTTCGGTGCAGCAGATGGAGGACTACACTCTTGGCTGGGCCATAGATGTGGATGCCTACAGGGGCGAGGGCGACTATTCTGAGTACGTCCGGACCTTCTTGATGCGGCCTCTGAGCCGGGGCTCCCGAGCTGATCCAGAGACCCACTGGCGCCAACGTCCGTAGAGACAGAGCGAGGCGGGGCCATCACAGAGGGCTCGAGCTCATGGAGGGGTGCAGAGGGACGAGGGACGGCCGCCCGCTCTACCTACTATGTTGACTTATAGGGAGCAGAGCGGGGAGACCTACCAGATCCCTTTTGCTCCTCCTCCGGCTGGTCACGAGTTGGCCGGCATTCCCGAGTTGCCTCCGATATGTATTACTTTATTTATGCGTCTTGCATTGTCAATTCAGTTCATTCAGATATCCCACAGAATACTGATGTATTTAATACTTTTGCAGACCTCCTCCGAGTATACCCGCTACCAGGAGTTGAATGCCTCCTCGCCGATCTTTGCCGCAATGACTTCGACGCTTTCGCCACGCTTGCAGGTATGTTTTATCGACTACGCCTCGAATCATACTGCTTTCGCACAATCTACTACACCGCACAAAATCGATAAATCGCCACGGTTTCATACATTGCACTCATACACCGTGATTCTGATCGATAAACCGCCACGGTTTTCATACATTGTACTCATACACCGTGATTCTCATCGATAAACCGCCACGATTCACACTAATACTCGCATTACATTGATTCAGACCGATAAACCGCTCACGCTTTCGATGTGTTTGTTCTTTGTATTTTCAGCCTCCTTTCCCGATCCCTCCAGTGGGTGACACTGCTCCAGCTGGGCCTCCCGTCTCTACTCGGGATGGCAGGATCTTCCCTCGTACCAGAGGGGGACGTGGTCATGTGGGGAGCAGCTCACGAGCTCCAGTTCCGGGAGATGGGGAGTCGGAGGCGGGGACTGAGTCATTTGCGGAGGAGGCCGGGGATAGCTCGGGCTCGGGCTCCGACAGTGACGGCTCCGACGACGCTTTTGTGCTTCCGCCCAGGAAGAGGGCAAGGACTGACCCTTAGGCACGAGGCCTGCTACTGATGATGATGATTTTGTTGCTTCTTTTCTTTATCTCCTTTCTTGTACTTTTCTCTTTTTGGTAGATAGAGTACTGTGTACTGCCGCAGGCAGATTTTTGTTTTTCTCAAACGTTGTATTTGAAAGAGATGATATAAAGTGAACTTTTTTATCTGAAAAGTGTTATATTTACATATCTCATACTTTGCACTGCATTGCATCATATTACACCCCAAATGTAAATGATATTGATCTGTTGTCTGACAATTGAACACTTGCACTGTAATAATCAAATAACCAACCAACTAAGCAAAGAAGACTTTCATACAAACCATTGCTCAATCCGAACATACAGCCCATACTCTGCTGAGGATTGGGGCTACATACGGCCTGCGATACAATACTCGGTTCATTCTGCCCACAGCAAACCTTTAAATGAATAACCCAATCTGACAAGATGGATCACAAAACCGATACGGTTGCAGTTGAAACACACTCGGATGTTCCAAATTTTCCCTTCCCTTCTCTTACTTTGCCCGGATGTAAAGAATGGCACAGCATTCTGAGCACAAGCGATTACCTTTTGGAAGAGAATGGGTTTTCAACCGGGGTGTCGAGCCTTCCACATAACACGGCGAGACAGACTCAATCAAAGAAACAAAAGGCACACGACCTAGCACAACAAGACATACTTAGAAAAGACTCAAAGCCAAAATTGAGGCCGACAAATCAAAAGACACGACACACAGACGTGTTTAAAAGAAGAGACCTCAAATTTCGAGGAGCCAGTTCCTCCGGGTACACCTCCCACCCTTTCTGATTCGTGATACTCACATCGCTCGGCCCTCAAGCTCGGTTTTTTTTTTTTTTTTTTTTTTTCAAAAACCCTTTTCTCACTTTTCTCTCAACTCACTCCTCTCTATTCTTCAATCTCTCATTTTTCGTCCCTCCCCAGGGTGAATGACAGATGAATAGGAAGTTGCGGATTCACATCCAACGCTGTTAGCTCGCGGCTATTCCTTCTGGCGAATAGAGTGCCTCTCGGGCAATCAGGTTAACGGGGGGAAGACAGAGGACCTAACTCAATCGTGCCCCTAGTTCGTCATTTTGACCATTTTTTTGTTGTGTTTTCTAAAGCAGTTCTGACCAAAATGAGAGTTAGATTAACGCACTTATTCAATTTTTGATTTGAAAGTTATGCGAGTCAGGCTGTAAGCACTGAAGAGCTTCCTTTTGTTGGGTCCAAACATGATCCTATTTTGAAAGCGAAACAGTTTTCGAGAAAATAAGTCAACCTCAGTAAAACTTTTCAAAAACCGTTTTTGTAGACAATCAATGCTCAACGAGCGTAGAACTTACCCTCGAGATGCGCAACCTTGGATCGGAGGTAATGGAAAATTGCCCCTGGCTTAAAAGGGGAAGGGAGGCAACGGAAAGTTGCCCCTGGTTTGGACGGTAGCTCAGGGCAATTTATGGCAATGGAGGGCAACGGAAAGTTGCCCCTTGTTTGGATGATGCCGCGGCATGTTGTAAGCCGGTCTTTGTTGACGACGATCGGACCCTCGGATGCGGAGAAGTCGAAGATGGCTTGAATCAATATGTGGACACAGTCACCTGGAAGGTGTTGGTGGTTTGGCTTCAGGAGGAAGTTAATCACGCGGCTCCGGGTTACTGCAATCAAGACATCGGATTCGGAGAAGGCAAAAGTGATCAAAACCATGACATGGCCTGAGACGCTATGGAAGCGTTAGGTTTGGACTTGTGATGAAGTTGCCTACGTATCCCAAACATGGGAATCAAGCCTTACGTAGTTCCGGTTAAGGTACACTCGGGTATTTTAACCTTCGCTATTTTTAGGCTCTTACTTTTGCCAAGGCGCCCAATGCGGGTTTTCGACCTTGCGAGCTTTGTTCTTTGTTTTCATTCTTTTTCTTTTCTTTTTTGTATTTTCTTTCTTTTGTGGTTTTTTTCTTTTCTTTTCCTCTCTTTTTTTTGCATTTTTGTATCTTTCTTTTGCTCTAACTTTTGCCTGGGTCGCCCTTCCGGGTTTTCGGCCCAGCGAGCCTCTCAAAGGGTAAAAGTGTAGCAAGCCCATGCCAAATGGTTTTGAGATTGAAGCCTCTCTGTATCCGGGAGAACGACTATTGTGCTGATTTGCAGAAAGGCCCATCACGGTTACTTCTCGAGCTTTGCTTGGTGGGACTTTGATCTTCCTGATCGGACTCTGATGCCTCTTGCCCGAGGGCTGCTTTGAACTGGGCCACACAGGCGTCGCATTAGTAGCTATCTTTTGAACATTCTGGATACTGGTCCAAGGTTTGAAAATGAGGGGTCGAGCCTCGAGGCTGAGAGCGATCCTAGGCTGCACAATCTCAAGAGTGATTCCACACATGTCTTCGCAAGACCGCGCGAAATATTTTTGAAAGTTTTTTAAGAAAGCGACAAATCGCTCGCGCCGAAGACAGTGTAGGACCAATCTGGATCAAAGCTAAGGGTCCTTCTCAGTACTCACGCCGACAAGCATGATTTCATTCATTAAGAGCTTAGCACGCCTCTCTTTCTCTCAGATTGATCAAAATTTTGCAAAGCCCGAGGAATTACTTCCCCTTTGTTTTTATCACCGCAGTGTTCAAAGAAGGTTTTGAAAAACTCAGGTCAAAACAATAATTTTAAGGCAGAAGAAGAGGGTGGAATGCCTTCACACCCCATTCAAATTCTCTGGCACCACTAGCCCAACATAAATAGTACGGGATCACGATAGCCGCGGCTATTTCATTCGGGTTCCCTAGATGTAAACTGGCTCCACGGCAGAGGTAGACCCAAAAAGAAAGCAAAGAAGTAATTACAAAACAAAACGGTGCTTGAGGCAACAACCCCGAAGTCACCTAGTATTCTTATACAAAAGAGGAACTGACTCATTACAATTAGACAGACCCTTAAGCAAAAAGGACTGACTCAAAACAATGAGACAGACTCAAGACAAATCAAAAGACTGACTCGACACCCAAGTCAGGTTCTACAAAACTAGTATTGGCAGGTGCTCAAAAATGCGCGCCAAACGCCATATCCCAAAAAAATGTACCAGATATTGCCCGCAGGCAGTTGAATCCCAATTACATACTCGCAGTATCGGTGTCCTCGGTATCTGTGTCCTCACAATCCAAGAACTCAGAGGACCGACGGCCGAGGTAGGCGGGAGGATGACCTTGTTATCAATCAAACTCAGACCTCATGACGGAGGCGAAGCAATTATCGATGGTGTGGCGACCGCTGATGGTACGCACAAGATCGAGTGGCATCATGGCTTCTTGGAAGGGGTTTGGGGAGCGGCCTAGGATCGAGGAGTGATAGATGCCCCTATATGGCCAATATCAGATATGACCTAGACAACGGCATGTAGATAGGATGGAAGGCCTTGAGCACACGGGGCATGTACTTCGGAATCAGAGGACTCTTGCTAGATGCACTAGCGAACGGGTCAGCGGGTGCAACCTTGGGTTTCTGATCCTTTCCGGATGCGTGGTCGAGTGGGAAGAACCTTCTTGGCATGACGGGCCTATCCTGGTTCTCGACCGACCGAAGCGCCTCGGTGAAGTAGGGAAAACGTCATCCATACTTTTGGTTACAATCGCGATACTGTTGTTTGCTCATTCCCCCGGCTTTCAAAGCCTGGACTGCCCACAGCAGTTGTTCCACAGGGTCGGCCTCGGCCTTTACTTTGTCTTTGCCTCTGGCTTCAGCCTGATGAGAGGTTTGGGTTGGTACTGGTACATCACTGTTGTGGGTGGAGGTCATCTCCATCGAGTGAGCTCGATCACAATCCGCCCAAGACGGGGCTCTGGGTTCAAATTTCCAAAGATACGGTGCAACCGTGGTGAGGTTGACATTAAAAGCGAGATCCGCCACGGACCTCTGGAGCTCGCCTATCATCCCCATTAACTCGAATGTAGTGGGCTCGCGAGCCTGATAGAATTGAGGGGTCCAGATCGGGTGTGCAGCGGGCGACCTAGGCGGGTGCGGCATGTCGACAGTAGCCTCATCTTGTGGGGTAGTTCCTTGACTCAGCGCGGCCGTCATGACCACAATCTCTTCTGAGTTCTGCATTATGTTTGGCCTTGCCTCAGCGAGGAGAAGACACTAGCTGTTCTGACTTAACTCTCTGAATCTCTGAACTGAAACGGAAAACAAGCAAAGATTTCAAATTTCTAATCGGATCAAGCACGGTGTAGTCGAACAATCGCACTCTACTATCGAATACTGTTCTCAAGTCATCATCCCCAAATCTGAATCTGATACCCGCAGATATAACTGATTCCCAAAAACTGATACTGGTGCCCGCAGGCCGGATGCGCAGACTTGCAAACTGGCATATGCATTCCCTGTAGAGATACGCTCTAAAAGCACATAGCAAGTAAATGAGAGCCAATACACCCCTATGTTGGGGTAGGGTTTCCCTGTCCTATTTTGTCAGGTGCTAGGGTTTCACTACGCACACAATGTTTCAAACAACCTAAATCGGGTAAGCAACCCGTCCCTACTTTGGAATGGTCACTACGGATTCCGACTATGCAACTAGGTCGAATGGTCGAAGGGTGCCCCAGAAACCGGGTTGTGTTCCCATCGGCAGAGCCATAACCGGTCGACCTTATGGTCATGCCTTGACAAGACAAGCCTCCCAAGAAACCGCCAGAATAGCAGATGGCCAACACGGTGTCCTAGGCGCACCAATGCACATGCAATGCAAAGAGACACATAAATGAAGTCAAACAGATATCACGAGTTCGAGTCAAGCTCTCTAAAATCCTCAATGAGTCGCCAGAAGCGTATGCGCCTGGGGGCTTCGCTCTGATTCGACTCGATTTGTGTCACGGTTCTAAATCTGAACCAAAGAGTCCAATCCGGCAAATCGTTTTGAGAAAACTGATTTTTGAAAAGAAGTGCCAAACATGGACTGCTTTGACAGATACAGAGTCGCCACCTAAATATTTTATTTTTGGGAAATTTAGGAAACCACGACTCGGTCAAGGCCACGTGTCCGCTCATCACCAAAGTGGTCTTGGCTCGAGCTTGGGTACGATCGGGAAGGTCACTATGAGCACCCTCTCGCCGGTCAAAACCGGCCTCTACTAACCGTGATATCCGTTTTTGAAAACTTTATGCGTTCTTATTCCGGTTATTAGCCTAGAATTACTATGTGATGCGCACAACACAAAAGTATAGACTAGATCGCCTAACTTGGAAATAAACATTGCATATCCGTTTTGTCTCGAAAAACGTGTTGTTTTCTTTTGCTACTCGCAAGTAGGCTAAAATGCGGATTTCAATGAGTCGTTCCAACTCAGGCAATCCAACCTCCACCCACAGGCATTCAAACAGTTATATAACACATAAGCATTTAGCCGCATGGCAATCCTATTGTCATGGCAACAATCACACGCGTGCGATATGCTAAAGCAAAAACACTTACATCGTACTCCGCGCCAAAATAATAAACTAGTTAGCAAAACATGCATGACCTAGTTCATGTTAAATGGCTAATGCATCACATACAGGGGTGCAATCTAAGCAGGCTCGGCTAACCCTAAACATGGCACATGAGATGCGACAACTATCACGTATTCAATTTGGGATTGAAAGTACGATGCAGTTTGCATGATGTGCCGAGCCCGATGCATGTAAACAAATGCATGAATGCACACATGCATTGCATAAGGTATGCTAAAATAAGTATGCCCTAATCTACCATAAGCAGATAAATAAAAGGGTTAGAAAGAAATGGGGGTTGGAAGACATACACCCACTCACGCACACTTATTACAATTGCGCCCTCGCTCGGAGGGACCGAAAGAATATACAAAACCGAATAAATAATTAACTATTCTAGCTAATTAAATATTACAAATCAATTAAATTAAATAAATAAACTAATTAATCTATTTAAGCGATAAATGCCTCGGAAGGAGGGCTGACTGCCGCGTGTGCCCGGGACTCGCTCGGAACTGCACTGCCGTGCAAGTGTGCCTCTGTTTCCTCTGCTCTCCTTCTCTGAAAATTCCCAAAACTTCAGGAGTGCCTCTCAGAGCACTGGGGAGCATCACCGGCTGAGGCAGGGAGCCACCGGCTGAGGGAGGAAGCCACCGCTCGATTTCATTATCGGTGCCAAGAGGCAAATGGCAAGACTAAAGAGTGCCGATCGCCCTTTATCCTCGCAGAACACCTGGCAATCGACAAAGAGAGGAAACCAAAGGCAGGGCAATGCAAATCAAAGCATGTATGCACCAAGCACATCCCTCATCATGCTATGGACTCAAGAGGGCATGTGTCTCAATTCCCGGACCATCAATCGCGCATTTCCATGCGTGATGATCCTAAGAACCAAGGGTACAAATTTGATTTAAAATGCATACAAACCAAGCAAGCACATAAAGGGGTGCTAAACCTCCATCATGACTTAGTCAAGAGGCCTAGCGTACATGCCAATGCAATGAGGTCCTAAGCATGTTATCTACTATGCACACATGGACAATGGCATGGCATTTATGCAAGCATACAAGCAAGCACGTGAACCAAGCATGCAAACCGATTGTAGATTGGGCTTAAACATGAATTGGGCAGCTCTAATAGGGCTCAAAACAGTGGCCAAAATGCCTATAAAATGAGACTAAATGCACACACACATATGCAAGTGTTAAGGCCCAAGACTTAGGCAAACCAAAGCGATTCTCATGCATACTTAAAGAGGCCAAACATGGACTAATAGCATGCATTTAAAGCTCTGAAATTCATGTTAAACATGATGCCAAATCATGCAATAGAGCATTCCAAACGAAGCATGTAAATGGCCTAGGCTCAAAGCAAGTCAATAGGGCATTAAATCACACTTAGCACAATCATTCATGGCAATATTCAAGCACTTAAAGACAAAGTTTTAACACATAAAACTAAGCCTAAATGACCACCTAGATGGCATCTAGGAAGCATGGAATCTAAGGCATGCAATAAGGCCTAAACATAGAGCATACAAGACATACTCTTAAAGCATTAACAAGGCCACTAAGGCAATCAAACAAGCATGTATGAAGGACTGAAATGGCATGCTAGATGGTTCCAACCATCAAAAATAAAGCAAGCATGGCATACTACACTTTCATGCTTTTGAGGCCAACAAGCCAAATACAAAGGGGCTACCAAATACATGCCAAGATTGACCAAAATAGCTATGGACAGAGCTGAATCATGGCAAAATAAGCTTACAAGCTTCACAAATCTAAGCTTAAAACATGCTAGAAAATAGGGCAAACAACCTAGTCATGTTAAGGCATAAAAGGGGCATTACAAGGCAACTATACTAAGCATGTATAGGAGACCAAAACCAACTTGAAAACATGTTATATCATAGTAATATAAGCATAGAAAACAAGTCAAACATGCCCAATACACACTCAAGCATGGGGCTCTCTCAAGAGGCTAAACTTGCCCTTTTCAAGGACATCAAGGAGAGGGGGTGGCCCTCTCCTTTCTAGGACTTTATGGCACCATCTCCACCACTGAAATCCCTCAAGATTTCAGTGGTGGAGAGGTCCAAGCACACAAGTCCCGGATCTCTCCAAAATAGCACAAAAAAGTGACCTTTTCAAGGTCTAAGGGTGGTCAAACTTGCTCAAACCACCAAGCACCCTTAATGAACAATGAAGAGGACTTGAAAACAGAGATTTTATGTGTTAATCACTAAGCACAAAAACTGTTTTAAACTAGGTAAAAATGGAGTGCAAAAATGGGGAATAAAATGCAAGTTTCTCACCCTTGTTGACTATCTTCACAAGAGTTGATGTTGTTGCTTCCTTGGGCTCCAAACCAGTCAAAAATGTCAAGAACCGACCTTTGGAACCTCAGAACCAAGAGAAAGGTGGAACTCTAGGTGTTTTAGTGCAATAGTGTGAACTAAACACCTAGTGTACTAAGAGAAAAAGAGAGATATGATATATGTATCTAACTTAACCCTAAAAAACCAGAGCTCCAGCTCTCTAACAATGGCTAATGCTCTGAAAAATGCTAACCCTAAGTCAAGAGGGAGAGCTTTCCTCTTATAGAACTTGTAAACTTACAAGCTAAGCAAACAAGGGTTCATCCCTCCATACACGTGTATGGAGGGGAAGCAAATGCTCAAAAGTCTCAAAATATCTCGAAAGCAAGTGCACAAGGTCGGCTGGGCAAATTGGTCATTTTGCCCAAAATAGTGCCGACCGGCACAAAATAGTGCCGACCGGCACAATATAGTGCTGGTGACAACTACAGCCAGCCGGTGGCCTCTAGCCCCAGCCGGTGGTGTGTAGGGATGCCTCACAAAGCATTCCCTCCCCTTCCAAGGCAAATCACAAGTGTTTGGTGCAAAACCAAACACAAACGGTCGAGTTCGGAGGTCCTGAGGCAAGGCACGCGTAGCCAAGATCTCCGGGAACTCCAAACGAACACAAACATGGATAATCACCGAGTGTTCCAACGGTGATGTCCAAGTCTTGAGGACGGTCAAAAATGGGGTGTCTACAATGCTGAGATTAATTTTTTTTTAAAAAAACAAAAAATTAGAAAATTAAAATTAACATATTGGAACCCCCACAGGCCTTCGGGTTTAGAAACTCTTTTTTGCTTAATATATAGTATAGATATAGCCTGTGCATAGTTACTGCAGTAGCCTTTTTAATTTCTTCTATACACTACTATGGTTAGTGATAAGATTATTAAATTATTTTTATAAAAAATCTTAAAAAACATAATTTATATATTAAAAATAAATTAAAACAAATACAAATATCTATAATTATCCCGTGCATAGCACGGGTGATAGGCTAGTTTTTTTAAATGTCTTATTTTTTTCCTTTTTTATATTATATTAAAGTTTAATATTTTGATAATAATCATATGTGTTGGACTTTTTAAGGAATTAAATGTCTTCTTTTTTTATTATATTATATTAAAGTTTAATATTTTGATAATAATCATATGTGTTGGACTTTTCAATAATTTTTTTTTATGCTTGTTCTTAATACATTGAAGTGTTATTATGAGGGATAATAATCATATGTGTTCGGATTTTTCAAGAAATTCATATGTATTGGATTTCAAGGAATTTTTTTTATGCTTGTTCTTAATGCATTAAAGTGTTATTATGAGGGTAAGACTTGGGGGTTGGGAGAAGTTAATAAATGCTAAGTTTTTTTTTTTTTTAAATCAAAAAATTAAGAAATTTAGATTAGGAGATTGGAACTCCCACAAGGTTTTTTCAAAAAAATCAAAAAAAATTAAAAAATTAAGGTTCAGATTGTCACGACCCCAACCCGCCCCTAGTAGGATGGTGCCGTGATGGCCAGTAATCCGTGATTACCGAAGGCCAACTTATCAAAATCCACACACAAGAAGGCACACATAGGGGGCTTACAAAAATGCGGAAGCAATAAATCAGATACAAATGGTCCATGAGAGCTGTGCGTAAATCAAATGAGAAGACATATACAATATAGTCTTACAACCAGTCCAATAAATAACAAAATACAATTCACATCTTGATCAAAAGGCTTCTAAGCCGACATGTACAAAATACAGGGAATACAAGCCAAGAAGCATGATTTTCAAGATTTGCCAACGAAAATACAAAATGCCGAGGTAGAAACGGCATGGCCAACAAGGATGCAAAACAAGCCGTCGTAAATCAAATATCCAAAACAAGCTGGTAAACACATCTAGGCGTCGCCGCCGTCCTGCTCATCACCTACATATATATATAGAGGGTGAGTATGGAAACTCAGTGAATGATACTAATAATAAAGGTTTTGCATGAGTATAGCCGAAGTCTGTACAAAACAAGTATGCCAAACCATACAAATACTAGCCGAGATCTTTTCCAGCAAAGCACAATAAACCTTTACCAAGTCAAAGGATGAACCGTATTCATCTTTCAAATCTTACAAGTTTCAAGGGATGCTCATGACATCGACAAACAAGGACAAAAGCTCTCCAAACAATCAGTACGTGTAGTAGCCCATTAGTGGCATAAACCAAGATTTGTACGATCCGAAATCGATTTAGACAAAATGGTGCTGCGAAAGTTTAGAGTCCTCCAGCTAAGGGACTTGTGTTACTTAGGCCCATAGCCCTTTTTAACACAGTAACTTTTCCAAGAAAGGACCGTATCCTTTTAATACAAGGCTGGTGTCACTTAGGCCCGTAGCCCTTTTTGACAATTAGTGCTGCGAAAGTTTAGAGTCCTCCAGCTAAGGGACTTTTACACTTAGTACTGCGAAAGTTTATAGTCCTCCAGTCAAGGGACTCTTCAAGGGTGACATCAAAACAAAGTTCATTCATGATACATCAAAATAGGCTAATCATTCATGCTTAACAAATACTTTCATCAAAACAAAGCAAGACAAGATTTATCAAAGCAGTTTAACATAGCTTTATTAAAAGCACCACTCACCTCGGTCTTCAGGTGTAGGCTCAAGCAAAGATCAAAGTCCTGACAAGTCACAGGGCAAATCACATTCTTAAAACAAGCTTTACATGGGCACAATGATCTCGGCACTCCCACCGAGTCTAAATCAATAACAAGGCAAACATGCTAGGCGTCAAAACGTTATTTTCCCAATTCGAGAAAGCACACTGGGTACCGTGCAAGTATAGCCGAGGTCCCACACCTCCTCGCCGAGGTGTGGACCCGAGGGCCACAATCAAAACAAGCCAGGAAACCAGGGTTTCCCTTCAAAGAACAGGAAGAACAAGATCATCAAGAACAACAAGGTCGTGCATGCTGAAATCTTAACTTATTTATACGAATCTGAGGTTTTCATGCTAAGAGTTCAAAAACGTGGACTTGGGTACCCAACCAAGAAGAACATGCAAGAATAAACACAATAACATGGCTCTAGTCATAAACTTTTAGATCAAAGTACAACTTTCATCAAGAACACATGAATACTAACTTTCTCTTTCAAAGACCAACTCCAAATCCATGCATGGCATGCAAAACAAACCCAATCATGCAATGCAGCTTGACAATCAATAAGAGTAACCATAGCAGATCAAGATTCTCACCACAGATCGCAAATCTAACGGCTTGATCAACCAGGACCAAGCTCGAAAGCCACCTCTCTCTCTCTAAAGCTCTTCATTCTCCCTTGAGAGCTTCTCTCTCTAAAAACAAAGATTTGAGACCAAAATGATTTGTCTCTGAGGCCACCGGCCGTCTAAACACTCAGCTCGGACACGTGGCACCACCGGGTTGGTTCCGTTCAAAAGGTGACTGATTGATTAGACAAGTCTCTAACAAAGCGTACACAACAAGCTTGGCGGCAAAACACGTCGGCGAGCAAGGACATCGGCTAGAGTCAAAACTTCGGCAACAGGTCAACAAAGACATTGGCTAGGGAGGTTGGCACTTGACTAAGCTGTGCCACACCTTGGCCTGGGTGTGCCACATCTCGGCCTAGGCCATACCTGACCAAGGACAAAGATCACCTCGCACAAAACATCTCGGCAAACATGTCGTGGTGACGATGGAGGTCGGCTAAGGTTCCAAAACTGTTCTAAACGCAAAGGGTTCAAAGGCGAACTAGGCTAAGCCAACCTCGGCTACACACCAAGCAAGGTACAAGATCAAGCAAGTAATTCAAATCAAAACAAGGCAAAACAAGATAACAAGATTTATAAACATAACAAGACAAGATCATACATGAATGTATGCAAGTAGGACTAAATCAAAGTGAGGGTTGTTACACAGATATTTAAACTCCCACAAAACTTATGAGTTAAAGATAGATATAAATAAATAGATAGATATAGACATAGATATTTATATTTGTTTTAAATTTTTTTTAATATACAAATTATTTGTTTTGGAAAAGGTACTGCAGTAATTATGAGAGAAGTCAAAAAGTCTTGTGGGTTGAGAGAAGTTAATAAATGCTGATGTTAATTTTTTTTTAAAAAAACAAAAAATTAGAAAATTAAAATTAACATATTGGAGCCCCCACAGGTCTTGGGGTTTAGAAACTCCTTTTTGCTTAATATATAGTATAGATATAGCCTGTGCATAGTTACTGCAGTAGCCTTTTTAATTTCTTCTGTACACTACTATGGTTAGTGATAAGATTATTAAATTATTTTTATAAAAAATCTTAAAAAACATAATTTATATATTAAAAATAAATTAAAACAAATATAAATATCTATAATTATCCTGTGCATTGCACGGGTGATAGGCTGTTTTTTTAAATGTCTTCTTTTTTTCCTTTTTTATATTATATTAAAGTTTAATATTTTGATAATAATCATATGTGTTGGACTTTTTAAGGAATTAAATGTCTTCTTTTTTTATTATATTATATTAAAGTTTAATATTTTGATAATAATCATATGTGTTGGACTTTTCAATAAATATTTTTATGCTTATTCTTAATACATTGAAGTGTTATTATGAGGGATAATAATCATATGTGTTGGGACTTTTCAAGAAATTCATATGTGTTGGATTTCAAAGAATTTTTTTTTATGCTTGTTCTTAATGCATTAAAGTGTTATTATGTTAGATTTTTTTAAAGATTTTTTATAAAAAATAATTTAACAATCTTATCACTAACCATAGTGTATGAGAGAAGTTGAAAAGGGTACTGCAGTAACTATACATGGATTGTATCTATAATTATTTGTATGATGAGATTTTAAATGTTGATTAAGGGATTTTGACCAAATCAATAAATGCAAGCATGTGAAAAAACATGTGGATTGAAAAAATTTAATAAATGCTGATTAGGAAATTTTGACCAAATTAATAAATGCTGAGATTTTTTTTTAAATACAAAATAAAAAATTTAGAAAATTCAGATTGGGATATTGAAACTCCCGCAGGCCTTGGGGGTTAAAAACCTCATTTCGCTTAATATATAGTAAGTATAGATAATATAATATAATATATATATATATATATATATAGATTATAAGATGAGAGAAATAAAGTGCTATCTTATTATAATGAAGGAGATCTTATAAAAAAAAAAAAACGTGTAGATATGAATGCCTTCCTATTTTATTGTATTTACAATTATCTATATATGTGAATTGTGATTTTTAGTTTTTTTTAAATGTCTTTTTTTTTCCTTTTTTTATATTATATTAAAGTTTAATATTTTGATAATAATCATATGTGTTGGACTTTTTAAGAATTTTTTTTTTTATATTTGTTCTTAATGTATTAAAGTGTTATTATGAGGGACAATAATCATATTTGTTGGGACTTTTCAAAGAATTAATGTGTTGGATTTCAAAGAATTTTTTTGATACTTATTCTTAATGCATTAAAGTATTATTATGAGGGTAAGACTTGGGAGTTGGGAGATGTTAATAAATGCTAAGATTTTTTTTTTTTAAAATCAAAAAATCAGGAAATTGAGATTGGGAGATTGGAGCTCCCACAAGGCTTAGGGTTAAAAATTCCCTTTTGCTTAATATATAGTAAGTATAGATAGATAGATAATTATCAATATATGTGAATTGCTATTTTTAAATGTCTTTTTTTAAAAATGTCTTCTTTGTTTCCTTTTTTATATTATATTAAAGTTTAATATTTTAATAATAATCATACGTGTTGGACTTTTTAAGGAATTAAATGTCTTCTTTTTTTTATTATATTATATTAAAGTTTAATATTTTGATAATAATCATATGTGTTGGACTTTTCAATAATTTTTTTTATGCTTGTTCTTATTGCATTAAAGTATTATTATGAGGGATAATAATCATATGTGTTAGGACTTTTCAAGAAATTCATATGTGTTGAATTTCAAAATTTTTTTTTATACTTGTTCTTAATGCATTAAAGTATTATTATGAGGGATAATAATCATATGTGTTGGAACTTTTCAAGGAATTTATATGTGTTGGATTTCAAAGAATTTTTTTTTATGCTTGTTCTTAATGCATTAAAGTGTTATTATGAAGGTAAGACTTGGGGTTGGGAGAAGTTAATAAATGATAAGTTTTTTTTTTTTTTTTAAATCAAAAAGTCAAGAAATTTAGATTGGGAGATTGGAGCTCCCACAAGGCTTGGGGTTCAAAACCCCCCAGGAGAAATAAAAAAGGCTATTGCATTAACTATGCATGAGCTGTATCTATAATTATTTATATGAGGGGATTTTAAATGCTAATAAGAGATTTTGACCAAATCAATAAATGCAGGCATGTGGATTGAAAAAAGTTAATAAATGCTGATCAGGAAATTTTGACCAAATAAATAAATGCTAAGTTTTTTTTTTTTTTAAATCAAAAATTTAGAAAATTAAGATTGAGAGATTGGAGCTCCCATAAGGCTTGGGATTTAGAAACCCCATTTTCCTTAATATATTTACAATTATCTATATATGTGAATTGCGATTTTTAAATGTCTTTTTTTTTTTTTTTAAATGTCTTCGTTTTTTCCTTTTTTATATTATATTAAAGTTTAATATTTTGATAATAATCATATGTGTTGGACTTTTCAAGGAATTAAATGTCTTCTTTTTTTTTATTATATTATATTAAATTTTAATATTTTGATAATAATCATATGTGTTGGACTTTTCAAGGAATTAAATGTCTTTTTTATTATTATTATTATATTATATTAAAGTTTAATATTTTGATAATAATCATATGTGTTGGACTTTTAAAGAAAATATTTTTTATACTTGTTCTTAATGTATTAAAGTGTTATTATGAGGGTAAGACTTTGGGGTTGGGAGAAGTTAATAAATGTTAAGATTTTTTTTTTAAATAAAAAAATCAAGAAATTTTTAAATGTCTTTTTTTTTTTTTTTTTTTTTAATAATAATCATATGTGTTGGACTTTTAAAGAAATTTTTTTTATACTTGTTCTTAATGCATTAAAGTGTTATTATGAGGGTAAGACTTTGGGGTTGGGAGAAGTTAATAAATGTTAAGGTTTTTTTTTTAAATAAAAAAATCAAGAAATTTTTAAATGTCTTTTTTTTTTTTTTAAATGCCTTCTTTTTTTCCTTTTTTTTTATATTATATTAAAGTTTAATATTTTGATAATAATCATATGTGTTAGACTTTTTAAGGAATTAAATGTCTCTTATTTATTTATTATATTATATTAAAGTTTAATATTATGATAATAATCATATGTGTTGGACATTTCAATAATTTTTTTTTATACTTGTTCTTAATGCATTAAAGTGTTATTATGAGGGATAATAATCATATGTATTGGGACTTGTCAAGGAATTCATATGTGTTGGATTTCAAAGATTTTTTTTTATACTTGTTCTTAATGCATTAAAGTCTTATTATGAGGGTAAGATTTGGGGGTTGGGAGAAGCTAATAAATGCTAAGGTTTTTTTTTTTTTTTTAAATCAAAAAATCAGGAAATTTAGATTGGGAGATTGGAGCTTCCACAAGGCTTGGGGTTAAAAACCCTCTTTTGCTTAATATATAGTATAGATAGATAGATAAATAAATGGAAAAAAAAAAATCACTAAATTAATTACAATCATATTAAAAAAAAGAACCGTTGAACTAACTACAATCACATTTTTCTCTTTGTGAGTGTTTATGTTTATCTAACTCGAGTCATATTAAAAAATCAAATTATAATTTTTTTTTGGCTAGACCAAATACAACAATCATATTAAAAAAAAGAGCTATTGAACAAACTACAATCACATCACATTTTTTCCATAATAAAATAAATAAATGAAAAAAAAAGAACTATTAAACTAACTACAATCACATTAAAAAAAAAAGAATCATTCAACTAATTATAATCACATTTTTCTCTTTGTGAGGGTTTGTATTTATCTAACTTCAATCATATTAAAAAATCAAATTATAATTTTTTTTTTGGCTAGACCAAATACAACAATCATATTAAAAAAAAGAGCTATTGAACAAACTACAATCACATTACATTTTTTCCATAATAAAATAAATAAATGAAAAAAAAGAACTATTAAACTAACTACAATCGCATTAAAAAAAAAAAAAAAGAATCATTCAACTAATTATTATTACATTTTTCTCTTTGTGAGGGTTTGTATTTATCTAACTTCAATCATATTAAAAAATCAAATTATAATTTTTTATTCGCGAGACAAATCACAAATATTTTTATGCGCTATCTTACAATCATATCACATTTTTTCCATAATAAAATAAATAAATAAAAAAAAGAACTATTAAATAAACTACAATCACATTAAAAAAAAAATCATTCAAATAATTATAATCACATTTTTCTCTTTGTGAGGGTTTATATTTATCTAACTTCAATCATATTAAAAAATCAAAAACAAAATTAAAATTATAAATAAAAAGATTAAATAACATTAAAAAAAACCATTGAACTAACTACAACAATCATATTAAAAAAAGAGCCATTGTTCGGAGTACACCGGTAATGGGTCGGAAGGTTTAATATTATGTTGTAATATTGTTGGAAATGGAGAAAACTTGTTTTTGAAAAACTTGTACTTAATTTTGGGGACGAAATTCTTTAAGGGGGGGAGGTTATAGCGATCTCGGTATTCCCTTTACTGTTTAGTTGTACTCCGAACTCGGTTCCGTGGAGTTGGTAGTTGTGTCTATCTTGTTGTCGTCCTTTAATTCCTTTTGTGTGAGTTTGGGATGTTTTGGGCAGGTGTGTTACAGGTTGGTTGAGAATGAGTCTCAAATCTAGCTGCCCAGGTTTTTGGTGTTACGCTCGAGCGAGATGTTCTGTGCTCGAGCGGGGTTTGGTTTTTGGCTGCATGCTCGAGCGGTCCTTATTGTGCTCGAGCGGGATTTACACACTCACAGTATTTTGTTTTCTGCAAAACTTCTGCAGATGTGATTTCTACGCTCGAGCAGATTTCCTGCGCTCGAGCGAGTTGCGCTCGAGCGGGCTTGTTGGTGCTCGAGCTGGTAGTACATTGTTGGTGTAAGTTCTGGGAGGGGGAAATCTGCGCTCGAGCGGACTGGTTTTCACGTTCGAGCGGGTGTACTTTATTCATGTGTCTTGGAGCTCGAGCGGATCTTCTTGCGCTCGAGCGGACCCAGATTTTTGTTCTTGACGCTCGAGCGTTGTGTTTTCCGCTCGAGCGGACATGTCGTATATCAGTACACAGTCGGGCATTTTTAGATCACTTTTTACAACCTCATTCTCTCTCTTACTTTTCAAAAACACCATTTGAGACCTTCTCTATAGCGGTTCCGGGTTTACCCCTTGTTGTATAGTGGTCCGGACATGTGTCCGTGGATGTTGGTAATTGAGTATTGTCTTATTTACGTCCTTTCTTGCTTTGTTTTTGAGTTACAAGATGTGTTGGGCAGGTTTGACACAGGTTGGTTAAGCTTAAGAACCAAGTCTAGTTGCCCAGGTTTTGACTGGTCCGCTCGAGCGGACATGTTGCTGCTCGAGCGGATGGATTGTTGTTGCTTGTACGCTCGAGCGGAGGTTTTGGCGCTCGAGCGGAGAATGCACCCTTTCAGTATTTCGTGCACCTGCAAAACTTCTGCAAGTATGGTTTATGCGCCAGCGGTCTTTGTCGCCAGCGTCTGATATGTTTTTTGGTGAGAGTTACGGAGGAGACTGAACTGCGCCGAGCGTTTGGGATCTACGCTCGAGCGGACGAACTTTGTGTCTGTGTCTTGGAGCTCGAGCGGACAATGTTGCGCTCGAGCGGAACCTGTTTTATGTGTCTTTACGCTCGAGCGGAGTGTCTTACGCTCGAGCGGACCTGTCGTATGACTGAGTGGGACTGGGCATTTTAAATCACTTTTTGACTTATCTTCTTTCTCCTACTTTACCAAAACGCCATTTTCAGAGCTTCTCACTCAAAAACCATAACTTCTCTCTAAGTGTTGATCTAGCTAGAGTGTGTTGTTCACCTTTTGTCTTCACAAAAAGGGTGTTGATCGTCGAGGGCGTCATTTTGATCTGAAAAAGTTGGGATTTGGAGCACTTTGGGTTTTTGTCTTCATCTCCGTTTGGGCTCGAATTTCGAGGTAGGGATATCCTACTCCTCCTTATGGTCTTTGTCTTTAAATTTTAGCATTTGGATATGTTGGGGGTTGTTGCGTAATTTTTGAGAAACTTTGGGGCCTTTTGTGCAATTTTACAAAAGTTGTGGTTTTGTTTAGAAATGAGCCTGTATGCATGTTTGGCATAGGAAAGGGAGTAAACGACGGATTGTAAATGAAAATGGAGCCTTAGGGTTGTTTTGTGAATTATGGTAATTTGCCCTAATTGGTTTAATTAATTAATGTATATAATTAATTAAAGAGAATGAGGAATTGGATTGAATATGTGGAAATTGAGAATGTACGGGGTTAAAGGGTGTAGTTGAATCGTGTATTACTCACCTGATTGAAATGTGGTTATATTATCCATTTGTGCATTTATTTCCTGTTTAAAAATAACTGTTTTGGCTACCGGTGAGGAGTAGTGTTGATTGTTGTAGACAATGCATGCTGATTAGGCAAACTAAACCTAATCGAGTGGAAATGTCATAGAGTATGACGAGTGATCGAATACATTAACTTTATGTATTGATTGAATGCGTATGTGGTTATGGGTTTATATGCATTGTTTGTGTTTGTGTATGGGAGGAGATAGGGGATGTACTCCACGGTTTAGGGGAAGATGGGGGATGTACCTCTAAACCGGTTAATCTGATGGCTAGGGGAAGATGGGGGATGTACCTCTAGGCCATTGGAAAATATTGGATGTAGCTTATATGCTTGTCTATGGAAAATATTGGATGTAGCTTATATGCTTGTCCATGGAAAATATTGGATGTAGCTTATATGCTTGTCCATGGAAAATATTGGAAATAGCTCATATGCTTTTCCATGGAGATGTGTTGAAGTGTTGTTTGTTGATATGATATAGCACTAAAATGTATATCGTTATCAATTGTGAAGTATAGAAAATGTTTCTATGTTAAGTTGATACAACACCAACATGTGTGTCATAAGTAAAGAATGAAAGTGGTTTATGTGTTAGTGATATAACACGAAAAGGTTTTGGCCAGGATACTGAGCCAGGTTTTCAAACTCTTGTTGAAAAAGAAATGGAAAGTGAATTGGTACTTAAAATTTGGGTTGTCTTGAAATGGTAAAAGAATGTAAGTGTTGTCTCAGAATGTATAAGTGTAGGCCATCTGTTGATTGCTAATGTTTTAGGCATCGTTCATAGTTGGTTTAGTGTATTCTCTTGGTGGCTCACCCTACATGGGACACCATTTTCAGTCTGAGGGCATGCCACCTCCAAGGATATCGCTTGAGAGGCTAGAGGCGAGATGATTGTGGTTTTGATGTATTTTGTTTTAATTACATGTAATTTCAAGCCAAGGGCTTTTCATGTATTTGAGTTAGTACTCTTCTTTTGTAACCAAGTGTTAGCTTGGAAAGATGTAAGCCCATGGGCGTTTAATTGATGATTAACATGTAAAGATGTTTATCCCTTGTGGCAATGTATGTATGAATGGATGGGTTTTCTGTTATTTTTTGGGGCGTTACAACTTGGTATCGAGCGTCTGGGTTTGAATACTTTGGGTACGTGGGAAGTGATTAGGATCACAATGGGTTTGTCTCACTTGTTAGAGACTTAGATGTAATGTTATGTGCTTGTCTGATAACATGTTTATGTGGCTATTTGGGTATGGGATTTGGTTTCTAGGATGTTGATTGGATCCTTGGGTTTCTGGGAGTCCTGTTGGAAAGGCACCTGATCAATGCCGTTTCTAACTGGAACTCTAGTAACGCCTTGGGACTATCATTATCCGGAAATGAAATTCGTAAGTGCTTATATGTTTATGTGCTTACGTGGAGTGAATTACATTCGTCCATGCATTAGGACGCGAATGTTTAGTTTCGGCGCATTTATGAATGTGCTAATACCTTTGTTATCTTTTACTAGGATGCCTAGGCGAGGCAGTTGTGATTTCCCTCCTTCCGCTCGGGAAGAGCTGCGGAAACAATTTGTGGCGTTACGCCAAGGTACTACACCTTTGGCGCAGTTTGAGAGATGGTTTGCTAACCTGTCGAGGTTTGCTCCAGAGTTGGTTGAGACGGAAGAGTTGCGTTGTGCGGAGTTTGAGAGTAAGTTGTGTGATGATATCCGGGTGAGGATTGCGGGATCCTGGCATAGGAGTTATAGTGTGCTTGTTGGGGCGGCTGCCCATGTAGAAAGCTGAGTTAGCAATGGGGCAGTGGGGAGGAAGCCATTTGGCGACTCCGGTGACTCGGGTGTTGGTAGGCCTTTGAAGAGGCGGAGGGGTTCGAACTGCGGCGGGGAGGATGGGCTAGAACTACTCTTCGGTGACGGATTTGGGTTTGGGAGCAAGCGAGGGGTGTTATTTGTTTGAGATGTGGTGCGGGGCCACAAGGTTTTGATTTGCCCACAGAGGAGGGGGGCAAGGTTAGCAGTCCAACCAGTAGTTGTACCATCAGGATTGTCTAATCAGCCGGGTTTTACGCCGACTGAAAGTTCAGTGGGGAGGCAATTGTTGGAGCCTTCGTCAGCTCAAACTTCGAATCAGGCTCGTACCCGGGAGCCGTTTACTTGTTGGGTGTGTAAGCAGCCGGGCCATCTTCGACGTTTTTGTACTCGGCAGGGGGCTTCTTTAGGGGCCTTGCGGCCCTAGTCGGGCTCGGTTTCTTCGACTAAGCGGGCGATGTCGTTTTGAGGACTAGCGGGCGATTCGAGGGCCTCGGGAGAGTCGAGTTTCAAGTTCGGTTAGGGGAGGTTGATAGTTGTTCTCGGTGTGGCGGAGGGCACGCGTTGGTAGTACTGTCGTGGCTGTAAACTCGTAGGTTATCTTGTGTTTGGAGATGACCAATTTTGTCGGTCAATGAGGGGCGATAGTGGTGGTATCTGGGGATTGGTTCTGTTTGGACTGATCTGTTTTGTAATCCGTGGTTTATCGTTTTGTAATCTTTGGGTTTGGTTGTGTAACCCGTGTGTTGGAGGTTTGTTGTATAACCCAAGTGGTTGGGAATGTTGAAACACTTGAACTATTTGTTTAACCATATGTACGTATGCTCTGTTTGTTGATTTCCCTGGACTGGATACATGTGAACGTGTTATAGCTCAAGAGTGTTATTAAGGTAACGAGTTGGGGTGAGACCGAAAGGGTGGGTAGTTAATACATTTCCTTGCAGGAAACTTGATTTGGGCAAAGTAGGGGCTAAGGAGCCATGTTTTCAAAAGTTGTGAACCACCGAGGGGCGTGTGTGTTAGTCAAGGCACTGGTGGGGCGAGAGCTGTTTCACTTGCCAAGTGTGTAACCCATTTATGATTTTGTCAGGGTTGGATCGGTACCTTCGTGGCGGTTAGCATTACCGAGATTGTAGGTACACTAGTATGGTTGTTTTGAGTGAGGGGATGTTAGTCCCTGTATTCAATGGTAGCTGTTATGCTAGGAGTGGTATGTGGTGAGTAGCTGGTGCTATGTGTTGGGCAGTGGGAAATAAGAGTTTCCTAAGTTCTTTATGTGAATCGAGGGTGATAGATTTGTACCTTAGTTTTGACCAAGTCAGGAGGTATTGTTAGAAGGGTTGATTGGGTGTATAACCCGTAGTTGAGGTATGACCCATGGATAGAGTCACAGTGGTGTGAGATTGGCAGACCCAGGAATGTCTTAATGACGAGGGGGGGTGAGGACTTGTACTCCTCCGAGAGGTTAGAATGGTGAATAGTGAAAGCCGAGTTGGCGGCGTATGTTAAGGCTGGGTTAGTCCATGGTGGTTGTCGGGCGATAGCATTGACTAGTGGTTTGGCACGGAGATTGGGTGTCAGGGTTGTACTCTCGAGGTGGAGGGTGAGACCTCTAAATGAGGGAGCTTTGCACGGTGTGATGCATGATGATGAGTGGTCGATATGTTGTGTTTGGGTGGATAAATCTAGAAAGGAGTTGGACATAGGTGTCCGTCGTCCAGGTCAGATAGTGGTAACACAAGTGAGGTGGAAAGGTTGTGAAGAGTGATTGAGACACTCAGTCAGAATCAGTTCGGTTTGTTTGGTTCCTACTTGTGCGTGGCGAGGCACGAGGGTGTGTGCTATTATCCGTTGGGATGTTACGTGGTTGGGACTTCCAGTGTTAGGGGAGTCTCTCTCTGTGAATGTGTTGTTGGGAATATCGCGTCATTCCGTGAATTGGCCTTATTGTGACTTGCTTGGAGTGTCAAGTGTTGGACACCGGTTAGCATATGGTTAGCAGTCGTGGTGTAGAGGACGTTTCAGAACGCTGTAGAGATAGTATGTGCATTACTATTGTTGTTGATCTTGGGTCTATGTGATTAGACCTTTCCACTTGTTGAGGTGTTGTGAAACACGATTGGAGTATGAAGCCCCTGGAGTGGGAGAGGAATCTCTGGAGCCATTATGGGCATTTGCGTATATATTATATCTTTAATGTGGTGTGCATATTATAGGTATTGTGGTTTATGGTCATACTGTGGGTTATACCATGAGAATGTAGTTGTATTTAGCATCGTATATGTTAAATGTGTGATAGAAATGCATGTTATAGATGCGTGTGGTGGCATATATATATATATATATATATATGTGATTTGTCTCTTGAATAGGGACGGGGTAACCAGTGGTGGGTCTGATGGGCTAAATCAGATGAGAATGAATGGGTTATGAGCAGCATCATGTTTTTGAAAAAATGTCTACAAAACTCTGGAAATTCGCATGGGAAGTGCAAAAACTAGATTTCAAAATTTTTTTTATAAATTTCAAAGTTTGGTTATTTTTCTGAAAATGCTTTTTGAACTAGAGAAATTTTTATGTGCTCAGACAAACCGATATGTTAATTGTTCCATTCAGTATTGTGGTTGTTGAGTTGTTGAGTAGTGACTTAGCTTCGAGAGCTAGTCGGTTGTTTTGGTGGTTTATTTCGGAAGAGATTGGGTTTTGTTGAAGTTTCGTATGCCGGGGTGTTATCTTCTGTTGGGGCATGTGTCCTCGTTTAGTCCTTTCCTAGTGTGAGGGACGAATAGAACTTCAGTTGAGGGATTGATTTCTTTGTATTGAGGGGTTGGTAGTCAGTTGGCCTTCGTGTTGGCGTGACCTTAATTTCGGGGACGAAATTCTTTAAGGGGGGGAGGTTATAGCGGTTCCGGGTTTACCCCTTGTTGTATAGTGGTCCGGACATGTGTCCGTGGATGTTGGTAATTGAGTATTGTCTTATTTACGTCCTTTCTTGCTTTGTTTTTGAGTTACAAGATGTGTTGGGCAGGTTTGACACAGGTTGGTTAAGCTTAAGAACCAAGTCTAGTTGCCCAGGTTTGATCGGTCCGCCGGACATGTTCTTGTTCCGAGCGGATGGATTGTTGTTGCTTATACGCCGGCGGAGGTTTTGGCGCCGGCGGAGAATGCACCCTTCGATATTCGTGCACCGCAAAACTTGCAAGTATGGTTTATCTTCAGCGGGTCTTTGTCTTTCGAGCGTCTGATATGTTTTGGTGAGAGTTACAGGAGGGAGACTGCGCCGGCGAAGCTGGGATCTACGCCGAGCGGGCCGAACTTTGTGTCTGTGTCTTGGAGCTCGAGCGGACAATGTTGAGCTCGAGCGGAACCTGTTTTATGTGTCTTTACGCTCGAGCGGAGTGTCTTACGCTCGAGCGGACCTGTCGTATGACTGAGTGGGACTGGGCATTTTAAATCACTTTTTGACTTATCTTCTTTCTCCTACTTTACCAAAACGCCATTTTCAGAGCTTCTCACTCAAAAACCATAACTTCTCTCTAAGTGTTGATCTAGCTAGAGTGTGTTGTTCACCTTTTGTCTTCACAAAAAGGGTGTTGATCGTCGAGGGCGTCATTTTGATCTGAAAAAGTTGGGATTTGGAGCACTTTGGGTTTTTGTCTTCATCTCCGTTTGGGCTCGAATTTCGAGGTAGGGATATCCTACTCCTCCTTATGGTCTTTGTCTTTAAATTTTAGCATTTGGATATGTTGGGGGTTGTTGCGTAATTTTTGAGAAACTTTGGGGCCTTTTGTGCAATTTTACAAAAGTTGTGGTTTTGTTTAGAAATGAGCCTGTATGCATGTTTGGCATAGGAAAGGGAGTAAACGACGGATTGTAAATGAAAATGGAGCCTTAGGGTTGTTTTGTGAATTATGGTAATTTGCCCTAATTGGTTTAATTAATTAATGTATATAATTAATTAAAGAGAATGAGGAATTGGATTGAATATGTGGAAATTGAGAATGTACGGGGTTAAAGGGTGTAGTTGAATCGTGTATTACTCACCTGATTGAAATGTGGTTATATTATCCATTTGTGCATTTATTTCCTGTTTAGAAATAACTGCTTTGGCTCTAGGTGAGGAGTAGTGTTGATTGTTGTAGACAATGCATCTTTGATTAGGCAAACTAAACCTAATCGAGTGGAAATGTCATAGAGTATGACGAGTGATCGAATACATTAACTTTATGTATTGATTGAATGCGTATGTGGTTATGTGTTTATATGCATTGTTTGTGTTTGTGTATGGGAGGAGATAGGGGATGTACTCCACGGTTTAGGGGAAGATGGGGGATGTACCTCTAAACCGGTTAATCTGATGGCTAGGGGAAGATGGGGGATGTACCTCTAGGCCATTGGAAAATATTGGATGTAGCTTATATGCTTGTCCATGGAAAATATTGGATGTAGCTTATATGCTTGTCCATGGAAAATATTGGAAATAGCTCATATGCTTTTCCATGGAGATGTGTTGAAGTGTTGTTTGTTGATATGATATAGCACTAAAATGTATATCGTTATCAATTGTGAAGTATAGAAAATGTTTCTATGTTAAGTTGATACAACACCAACATGTGTGTCATAAGTAAAGAATGAAAGTGGTTTATGTGTTAGTGATATAACGCGAAAAGGTTTTGGCCAGGATACTGAGCCAGGTTTTCAAACTCTTGTTGAAAAAGAAATGGAAAGTGAATTGCTACTTAAGCTGGGTTGTCTTGAAATGGTAAAAGAATGTAAGTGTTGTCTCAGAATGTATAAGTGTAGGCCATCTGTTGATTGCTAATGTTTTAGGCATCGTTCATAGTTGGTTTAGTATATTCCTACTGGGCTGTGGCTCACCCTACATGGGACACCATTTTCAGGTACAGGGAGCATGCCACCTCCAAGGATATCGCTTGAGAGGCTAGAGGCAGGCAGATGATTGTGGTTTTGACTGTATTTTGTTTTAATTACATGTAATTTCAAGCCAAGGGCTTTTCATGTATTTGAGTTAGTACTCTTCTGTTTGTAACCAAGTGTTAGCTTGGAAAGATGTAAGCCCATGGGGCGTTTAATTCTGTTGATTAACATGTAAAGATGTTTATCCCTTGTAGCAATGTATGTATGAATGGATGGGTTTTCTGTTATTTTTTTGGGGGCGTTACATTCTCTCTCTAGAAACTCCCTTCTCTCTAGGGTTTGATCTAGTTAGAGTGTTTTCCTTCTCTTCGGCCTTTGTAAAAGTTGGGTTGATCGTCGAGGGCTTCATTTTGATCCGAAAAATTTGTGATTTGGAGCATTTTCATTTTCGTCATCTTCTTTGTCGGAGCTCAAACTTTGAGGTAGGGATATCCTACTGCTCCTTATGGATTTTGTCTTTAAATTTTAGCATTTTGATATGTTGGGTGTTGTTGGGTAGTTTTGAGAAAGTTTGGGCCTTTTGTGTATTTTTTTTACAAAAGTTGGGGTTTTGTTTATAATAAACCTAAATGCAAGTTTGGTATAAAAGAATGAGATAAATGTTGGAAATGTGGACGAAAATGGAACCTTAGGGTTGTTTTGTTAGTTAAGGGAATTTGCCCTAGTTGACTTAATAAATTAATTCGTGTAATTAATTTGAGAAAAGGAGAAATTGAATTAGAAATATTGGAATTGAGAATGTATGGGATTAAAGGGTGTAGTTTAATTATTTATCGCTCACCAAATTGAAATGTTGATATATTATCAATTTTGTGCATTTATTTTCTGTTTAGAAATAACTGCTTTGGGCTATCGGTGGAGGATAGTCTTGATTGTTGTAGACAATGCATGATGATTAGGCAAACGAAAAGTAATCTGTGGAATGTGTCATGGAGCATGACGGTTGATAGAATATATTAACTTTATGTATTAATTGATTGTATATAGAACCTATGTGTTTATATGCATTGTGTGTAGAGGAGGAGATGGAGGATGTACTCCGTGGTTTAGGGGAAGATGGGGGATGGACCTCTAACCCGGATGGTGTTGGGAGGAGATAGGGGATGAACTCCGTAGATACAGCTCATATGCTTATCTTGAGAAGTGTAGACACAGCTCATATGCTTGTCAAGAGAAGTATAGATATAGCTCATATACTTATCTTTGATTATATGATATAGTTCTTATACTTATCTGTTGAGATGTTGATATAGCTAATATGTTTATCTGTTGATGTATTGAGTTAGCTAGTATGCTTAACTACTGAAAATGGAAAATGAAAAGTACCATGGACTTGTATGTCATGTGATTGTAATGTGATATAAGTGGATGTATCAGTGTTGGCCATCTATCAACTGCTAATCTTTTAGTCAATATTCATAGTTGGTTTAGTATATTTCTACTGGGCCGTGACTCACCCTATATGGGAACATCATTTTCAGGCACAGGTAGCATGCCGCCTCCAAGGACATAGCTTGGATAGTTATGGGAGTTGAAGACTCTTTTTGGATTATTTTGTTAGTATTACATGTGTATCAAGCCAAGGGCTTATTTGTACAAAGTTAGTACTCTTTTTTTTGTAACCAAGTGTTAACTTGGAAAGCTGTAAGCCAGTAGGGCGCTTGCTTTTGTTGTTAACATGTAATGCTATTGTAAGAACTACTCTGATGAATGTAAATGGCTGATTCCTCTTATATCAATGCATGTCTAAAGTAATGGGTTTTATGTATTTTTTTGAGGGCGTTACAACTTGGTATCAGAGCGTACTGGGTTCGAATACTTCGGGTACGTGGGAAGTGAGTAGTATCACAATGGGTTTGTCTCGCTTGATAGAGACTTAGGTGTAGAGTCATATGCTATGTGTTTAAATTGATAACATGCTTATGTGACTATGTGGGTATGGGATTTAATTTCTAGGATGTTGATTGGATCATTGAGTTTCTGTGAGTCTTGTTGGAAAAACACTTGATCAATGTTGTTTCTAACCATAACTCTAGTAACGCCTCAGGACTATCATCATCCAGAAATGAAATTTGTAAGTGCTTATGTGTTTATGTGCTTACGTGGAGTGAATTACAGTTGTCCACGCACTAGGACGCGAATGTTTAGTTTCGGCACATTTATGAATGTGCTAATGTTCTTCGTTTCCTTTATTAAGATGTCAAGACGAGGAAGATGTAGTAGGCGTGGTAGGCCTAGGAGGCAGGAAGTGCCTATACCGGATGAGATCCCGGCAGTACAGGAGGGAGTTGGTCAGGCCAATGTGGCCGAGCCAGCGGGTCAGCAGGCTATGAGTGCCTTGGCCCGAGAGATAGCATAAGCTTTGGGTATTTTCAGGACTGGGAATCAGGTTGCTGAGGCAGGGCCTTCTTTCTTGAAGAGGGAGTTCTTCCGGTCTAACCCGGACGAGTTTATTGGGGATCCAAAAGAGCCACTTAAGGCAGATGAGTGGTTGGAACAAATGAGTAAGACGTTCGAGATGCTTGGCATTGAGAACGGAGCACTGAAAGTAACCTTGGCATCTTGCCAGCTGAAGGGAGATGTGGGTCAATGGTGGAAGTATGAGAAAGGTCGGGTTGGTGGTACGTGAGAGGCTTTTGTAGAGGCTTTCCAGGGGAGGTTCTTATCTTCAGCTGCTAGAGAGAAGCTGAGGGACCAGTTTAGCTGGCTCAAACAGGAGGGTTTGTCTGTGGCCGAGTTTGAGGCTACATTTACTAGCTTGTCCAGGTTTGCACCTGAACTTGTGGCGTCCGAGGAACGTCGTTGCTATGAGTTTGAGCGGAAGTTGAGGCGTGGCCTCAAGTTGAGGGTTGGTGGATCTTTCATCCGAGAGTATAGACATCTGGTGGATGCAGCAGCTCATATGGAGCTCTTGATGCAGGAGGAGGAAGAGGAGAAGAATAAAGGTTCCAAGAGGAGCCAAGATGGCCAGGGTGATGGCAGGAGACAGAAGGGTTATAACCCTCAGCAGTCTCAGGGTGGTGTGGCTAGATCGACCTTTCCGGTGCCGAGTGCAGGCTCGGGGAGAGGCAATCAGGGAGAGTTCACCTGTTACAAGTGTGGTCAGTTGGGCCACAAGGCGTCGGTTTGCCCACAGAAGGGCGGAGGTCAGAGAGCTGCTTCTTCTTCAGCTAGACCGCAGAGTCAGAGTTTGGGCAGGGGGCAGCTCTTGTCTTGCTATTAGTGTGGACAGCCTGAGCACCTGAAGAGGTTCTGCCCACAGTTGAGTGCCACTTCAGGAACGTCTGGCTCTAGGCAGACGCAGAGTTATCAGCCAGCTCAGTCTGTGCAGGCCTCGAGGGCCAATCCGGGGGCTTCGTCGTCCCAGTCAGTGCAGCAGTCGTATGCTCCTAGAGGTGAGCAGGTGGATCAGGGGCCTACAGGGTGCGTGTATGCTGTTACCGCACAGGACCTAGTACCGGCTCCATCAGTAGTGAGAGGTACCTTTTTGTTTTGCAACTCGGTTGCTAGTGTGTTGATTGATACGGGTGCGTCTCATTCTTTTGTATCTGCTGCATTTGCATCTGTGTTGGAGTTAGAGTTAGCACTTTTAGCATCTCCTATTTGTGTTGTGTCACCTGTTGGGGGTGAGTTGATTTTGAAACACGGATGTAGAGGTTGTGATATAGAGGTCGCCGATCATAGGCTTCCTTTTCCTTTTGTAGTTATGCCCATGAAGGGCTTTGATGTTATTTTGGGTATGGACTGGTTATCATCATACCGGGCAGTTATTAATTGCTACCGCCAGAGGGTCACTTGTTGTACCGTGAGCGGGGAGTGTTTCCATTTCTTGGGGGACCGGGTTGGTAGTGTGTTGCCACCGGTGCATGATCCGCGAGGGCGGGGTGAACTTAGTGGTCTACTTGCCAGCTTTGAGAGTGGCGAGTGCGATGAGACCCAGATTGTGTTGCCGAGGGTGGTTTGTGAGTATTCGGATGTTTTTCCCGAGGATCTCGTTAGTTTGCCACCTCACTGAGAGATTGAGTTCTCTATTGATTTAGTGCCCGGCACGGCGCCGATTTCTATGGCACCTTATCGTTTTGCCCCAGCAGAGTTGGTTAAGTTGAAAGTTCAGCTCCAGGAATTACTAGATAAGGGCTTTGTTCGCCCTAGTGTTTCACTGTGGGGAGCACCGACCCTCTTTGCTAAAAAAAAAGATGGTGCCTTGAGATTGTGTATCGACTACCGGAAATTGAATCGGGCTACGGTTAAGAATAAGTACCCTATGGCTCGTATAGATGATCTTTTTGACCAGTTGAAGGGTTCCCGTTGTTTCTCTAAGATAGACTTGAGATCGGGTTACCACCAGTTGAGGGTCAAGGAATAGGATATTTCGAAGACGGCATTCCGTATGTGGTATGGCCATTACGAGTTTTTGGTGATGCCATTTGGGCTTACCAACGCACCGGCAGTCTTTATGGACTTGATGAACCAGATTTTTCGGGAATTCTTGGATCGTTTTGTAGTCGTTTTCGTGGACGACATCCTGATTTATTCACCTTCTGAGGAGGAGCACGAGGAACACTTGAGAGTGGTGCTTGAGTTGCTTAGAACCCATAGGCTGTATGCCAAGTTTGGGAAGTGTGAGTTCTGGCTAGGCAAAGTCAAATTCTTAGGCCATGTGGTATCCGGGGAAGGGGTGTCTGTTGATACATCCAAGACTGAGGCAGTGCAAGATTGGGCGCAACCTACGAGTGTATTTGAGATCCGCAGTTTTCTGGGATTAGCTGGGTATTATCGTCGGTTTGTGAAAGATTTCTCCAGGTTAGCTTCACCATTGACTAGACTGACTCGGAAGGGAATCAAATTCGTATGGAGTGAGACTTGTGAAAAGTCGTTCCAAGAGTTGAAAGTTAGATTGACCACCGCTCCAGTTTTGATTATTCCGGAGAGGGGGTTGGGTTATGCGGTCTATTGTGATGCCTCACGAGAGGGTTTGGGTTGTGTGTTGATGCAAGAGGGGAAAGTGGTAGCTTATGGCTCACGTCAGTTAAAAATTCACGAGAAGAATTACCCTACACATGACCTAGAGTTAGTAGTAGTGATCTTTGCCTTGAAAATCTGGAGGCATTACCTTTATGGCGAGAGATTCGAGGTATTCTCGGATCATAAGAGTCTAAAATATCTGTTTACACAAAAAGACTTGAATTTGAGGCAGAGGAGGTGGATGGAGTTTATCGAGGATTACGACTTTGAGTTGCATTATCATCCGGGGAAGGCCAATGTGGTGGCCGATGCCCTTAGCAGGAAATCCATAGGTGATGTAGCTTGTATAGCCATCCGGGAATGGGAGATGTTGGGGGCACTTGGCGAGTTTGATTTGCTTCTGGGCGAATCCAGAGGTCATGACCTTGTTTTCTATTGTTCTTGTGACCCTACACTTGTGACTCGAGTATTAGAGGCACAGAGAGGTGACCTTGAGGTAGAATCCCTCCGAGAGAAGATCTCCAGTGGAAAGGTTGAGAAGGGTTTGGCAGTGTATCCCGACCTGAGTGTAAGATACTGAGACCGTTTGTTTGTGCTGGAGTCTTGCCGAGAGGAAGTACTCCGAGAGTTTCATCATTCGCGCCTTGCGGTGCATCCGGGAGGTACTAATATGTATCAGGACTTAGGACCCCAGTTTTGGTGGCGGGGTATGAAGAGAGATGTGGCAGTTTTCGTGTCTAAGTGCCTTACTTGTCAGCAAGTGAAGGCCAAGAATCAGAGGCCAGCGGGTTTGTTACAACCCTTGCCTATTGCCGAGTAGAAGTGGGAGCATGTCACTATGGACTTCGTTGTAGGTCTTTTGAGGACTCAGCGGGGTAGTGATGCTATTTGGGTGGTTGTAGACCGGTTGACTAAGTCGGCGCATTTCATTCCTATGCGCGTAAGAGATTCGGCAGATCACCTTGCCGACTTGTATGTTCGAGACATAGTGAGGTTGCACGGGGTCCCAGTGATGATCGTCTCAGATAGAGACCCTCGTTTTACTGCTAAGTTGTGGCAGAGTTTGCAGAGTGCCTTGGGCACTAAGTTGACCTTTAGTACAGCTTATCATCCTCAGACTGACGGGCAGTTCGAGCGTACTATTCAGATCCTTGAGGACATGCTTCGAGGTTGTGTCCTGGACTTTAGTGGGACGTGGGAGAGGCACTTGCCCTTGGTGGAGTTTGCCTACAACAAGAGTTTTCAGTCTAGTATCGGTATGGCACCGTTTGAGGCCTTGTATGGCCGGCCGTGTAGGTCTCCAATTTGTTGGGCCGAGGTGGGTGATGCACCTTTGTTGGGTCCGGAATTGGTGAGGGAAACGATGGAGAAAGTTGAGCTTATCCGTAGGAGGCTTGTTACAGCCCGGAGTCGTCAGAAATCTTATGCTGACCGTAGGAGGAGGCCTTTAGCGTTTGAGGTAGGTGATCATGTTTTCCTGAAGATATCACCTAGGCGAGGTTTGATGAGGTTTGGGAAGAGTGGGAAGTTATCCCCTCGGTTCATCGGTCCCTTTGAGATCCTTGAGAAGATTGGGGAGGTTGCTTATCGCTTGGCTTTACCGCCGCAGTTGTCCGGAGTGCATGACGTGTTTCATGTGAGTATGCTTCGGAAGTATGAGCCGGATTCGTCCCACGTGTTAGATTGGACTGACTTAGAGGTAGATGAGGATGCCTCGTATGAGGAGAGACCGGTTCGGGTCTTGGATAGACGGGATCAAGTCTTGCGTGGCAAGACCATCCCTCTAGTGAAGGTTTTGTGGAAACACCACGAAGTGGAGGAAGCCACTTGGGAACGTGAGTTGGAAGTTCGCGAGAAATATCCGGACTTGTTTGTTGATGTGTAGTCAGGTATTGAGATTTTGTAATCTTAATGAACTTTAAGAACATTATGTATATGTCTTAAGTTGTAAAACATTGTGAATGTTTTGGTTTATGAATATATTGTGGAAACTTGCCTTGAAATGGAAGTTGATTATAAGATTGCATATGTTGGCTATATTATAGAAATGGAGTTATATCATGAGGACTGTATATGATATGGAAAATGCAAATTATGTGTGTTGAAAACTGTTAAAATGGAGGAGAAATGCATGTTAATGATGCACTTGTGTTATATGTTGTTTTTACATATTGTGAGATGCCTCTTGAAAAGAGATGGAATTGATCGGTAATGGGTCGGAAGGTTTAATATTATGTTGTAATATTGTTGGAAATGGAGAAAACTTGTTTTTGAAAAACTTGTACTTAATTTCGGAGACGAAATTCTTTAAGGGGGGGAGGTTATAGCGATCCCGGTATTCCCTTTACTGTTCAGTTGTACTCCAAACTCGGTTCCGTGGAATTGGTAGTTGTGTCTATCTTGTTGTCGTCCTTTAATTCCTTTTGTGTGAGTTTGGGATGTTTTGGGCAGGTGTGTTACAGGTTGGTTGAGCCTGAGTCTCAAATCTAGTTGCCCAGGTTTTTGGTGTTACGCTCGAGCGGGATGTTCTGCGTTCGAGCGGGGTTTGGTTTTTGGCTGCGCGCTTGAGCGGGATTTACACACTCACAGTATTTTGTTTTCTGCAAAACTTCTGCAGATGTGATTTCTACGCTCGTGCAGATTTCCCGCGCTCGAGCGAGTTGCGCTCGAGCGGGCTTGTTGGCGCTCGAGCGGGTAGTACATTGTTGGTGTAAGTTCTGGGAGGGGGAAATTTGCGCTCGAGCGGACTGGTTTTCGCGCTCGAGCGGGTGTACTTTATTCATGTGTCTTGGAGCTCAAGTGGATCTTCTTGCGCTCGAGCGGACCTAGATTTTTGTTCTTGACGCTCGAGCGTTGTGTTTTCCGCTCGAGCGGACATGTCATATATCAGTACACAGTCGGGCATTTTTAGATCACTTTTTACAACCTCATTCTCTCTCTTACTTTTCAAAAACACCATTTGAGACCTTCTCTCTCTAGAAACTCCCTTCTCTCTAGGGTTTGATCTAGTTAGAGTGTTTTCCTTCTCTTCGGCCTTTGTAAAAGTTGGGTTGATCGTCGAGGGCTTCGTTTTGATCCGAAAAATTTGCGATTTGGAGCATTTTCATTTTCGTCATCTTCTTTGTCGGAGCTCAAACTTTGAGGTAGGGATATCCTACTCCTCCTTATGGATTTTGTCTTTAAATTTTAGCATTTTGATATGTTGGGTGTTGTTGGGTAGTTTTGAGAAAGTTTGGGCCTTTTGTGTATTTTTTTTACAAAAGTTGGGGTTTTTTTTATAATAAACCTAAATGCAAGTTTGGTATAAAAGAATGAGATAAATGTTGGAAATGTGGACGAAAATGGAACCTTAGGGTTATTTTGTTAGTTAAGGGAATTTGCCCTAGTTGACTTAATAAATTAATTCGTGTAATTAATTTGAGAAAAGGAGAAATTGAATTAGAAATATTGGAATTGAGAATGTATGGGATTAAAGGGTGTAGTTTAATTATTTATCGCTCACCAAATTGAAATGTTGATATATTATCCATTTTGTGCATTTATTTTCTGTTTAGAAATAACTGCTTTGGGCTATCGGTGGAGGATAGTCTTGATTGTTGTAGACAATGCATGATGATTAGGCAAACGAAAACTAATCAATGGAATGTGTCATGGAGCATGACAGTTGATAGAATACATTAACTTTATGTATTAATTGATTGTATATAGAACCTATGTGTTTATATGCATTGTGTGTAGAGGAGGAGATGGGGGATGTACTCCGCGGTTTAGGGGAAGATGGGGGATGGACCTCTAACCCAGATAGTGTTGGGAGGAGATAGGAGATGAACTCCGTAGATACAGCTCATATGCTTATCTTGAGAAGTGTAGACACAGCTCATATGCTTGTCAAGAGAAGTATAGATATAGCTCATATACTTATCTTTGATTATATGATATAGTTCTTATACTTATCTGTTGAGATGTTGATATAGCTAATATGCTTATCTGTTGATGTATTGAGTTAGCTAGTATGCTTAACTACTGAAAAAGGAAAATGAAAAGTACCATGGACTTGTATGTCATGCGATTGTAATGTGATATAAGTGGATGTATCAGTGTTGGCCATCTATCAACTGCTAATCTTTTAGTCACTATTCATAGTTGGTTTAGTGTATTTTTACTAGGCCGTGGCACACCCTATATGGGAACATCATTTTCAGGTACAGGTAGCATGCCGCCTCCAAGGACATAGCTTGGATAGTTATGGGAGTTGAAGACTCTTTTTGGATTATTTTGTTAGTATTACATGTGTATCAAGCCAAGGGCTTATTTGTACAGAGTTAGTACTCTTTTTTTTGTAACTAAGTGTTAACTTGGAAAGCTGTAAGCCAGTAGGGTGCTTGCTTTTGTTGTTAACATGTAATGCTGTTGTAAGAACTACTCTGATGAATATAAATGGCTGATTCCTCTTATATCAATGCATGTCTAAAGTAATGGGTTTTATGTATTATTTTGAAGACGTTACATATAATTACATTTTTCTTTTTGTGAGGGTTTATATTTATCTAACTTTAATCATATTAAAAAAAATCAAAAATAAAATTAAAATAGTAAATAACTTCAATCGTATTAAAAAATTAAAATAGGAAATAAAAAGATTAAATAACATTAAAAAAAACCATTGAACATCACATTTTTCCCATAGTAAATAAATAAAAGAACTATTAAACTAACTATAATCACATTAAAAAAAAGAATCATTCAATTAATTATAATCACATTTTTCTTTTTGTGAGGGTTTATATTTATCTAACTTTAATCATACTAAAAAATCAAAAATAAAATTAAAATGTGATTGTAGTTTGTTCAATGCCTCTTTTTTTAATATGATTGTTGTAGTTAATTCAATGGTTTTTTTTAATGTTATTTAATCTTTTTATTTACTATTTTAATTTTATTTTTAATTTTTTAATTATCATATTAAAAAAAGAGGCATTAAACAAACTACAATCATATCACATTTTTTCCATAATAAAATAAATAAATAAATAAAAAGAACTATTAAACTAACTACAATCACATTAAAAAAAAAAGAATCATTCAACTAATTATAATCACATTTTTCTTTTTGTGAGGGTTTATATTTATCTAACTTTAATCATATTAAAAAATCAAAAATAAAATTAAAATAGTAAATAAAAAGATTAAATAACATTAAAAAAAACCATTGAACTAATTTTTGATTAGCTACAATATTAAAACAGTAAGCAAAAGAAAAAGTTAAGAAGGAGAAATTATAATCACATTTTTCTTTTTGCGATGGTTTATATTTATCTAATTTTAGTCATATTAAAAAATCAAAAATAAAATTAAAAGAGTAAATAAAAAGATTAAATAACATTAAAAGAAACCATTGAACTAATTTTTAATTTTCGATTAACTATAATAGGAAAACGATAAACAAAAGAAAAAGTTAAGAAGGAGAAAACAAAAATAACACTTACTGTTTGCATACGTGGTCACTAAAGTTGAAAGTGTAGAAGTGAGAACTGAAGAAGGAGGAAACGAAAAGGAGATTCAATGTTTGCAGGTATGTGAAAAGTTAAGAAAAGTTTGTGTATTGGAGAACTTATAAAGATTTGAAAAAATTTCATAAGTGTTTATTTTTTTAAAAAAAAAAACAAAACAAAAAAATTAAGAGAGAGAAAAAAATTAAGAGCCATTGACACAATAATTACATGGGTCTCTTGGGGAAGCAAAAAGTGGTGGAGTGTAAATACCTGGGGGCTTGACCGACGCGGTAGTCCCAAAGGCAAATGCCTTTTTTATCATCACACATATACACACCACATAAACACATAGCCTTAGTCTCTCTCTCTCTCTCTCTCTCTCTCTCTCTCTCTCTCACTCTCATTTCATTTATTGCTTTATTCTAGTCGGTCGTGCTTCCCCACCCTCTATCTCCTTCATTTATCAATAGTGTAATTATAATCTTTGAAACAATCACCAATTTTTAAAAAAAAAAAACAAAAAATTAAGAAATTAGGATTGGCATATTGGAGCTTCCACAGGCCTTGTGGGTTAAAAATTCCCTTTTGCTTAATATATAGTATAGACTAGCATATCACCCGTGCTATGCACGAATTGTGTTTACAATCTATACTATATATCTATCTATACTATATATTAAGCAAAAGGGGGTTTTTAACCCCAAGGTCTGTGGGAGCTCCAATCTCCTAATCCTAATTTTCTAATTTTTTGATTTAAAAAAAAAAAAACCTCAGCATTTATTGATTTCTCCCAACCAAACCTCAGCATTTATTGACTTCTCCCAACCCACAATTCCTTTTGACTTCTCTCATAATTATTGCTATACCCTTTTCATTTTCTCCCACACACTATGGTTACACACAAAAATAAAAAAATAAAAAGATAAGAATTTAGCTATAGATCTCAAAAAGATATAACATCTAAATTTGAATTCTAATTTAATAATATAATTATGTATTTTTTTATGTATATCTATCAAAATTTTAAATCCCTTAATGGGACAAATTAATCAATTTTCCAAAATTATTGATTTTTAATTTACAAAATAGATTAAAAAAAACTATTGACTGATTTATTCATTTAAGAAAAAAAATATTTCATAATCTCTCCCTCCTAATCTCTCTCACAAATTTTCAAAAAAAATATTAAAACTTGCATCCATTTTCTCTTCCATAAAAAATCGGATAATATTTTTTATTAAAGTTGTAGATATCTACCTATATTTTATATATTATATTATAACATAAGAAAAAAAAACTAAAAAACTAAAAAAAAAATCTTTAAAGTTTATCTAATATTTAATAACAAAAATATTTCATAATCTCTCCCTCCTAATCTCTCTCACAAATTTTCAAAAAAAAATATTAAAACTTGCATTCATTTTCTCTTTCCCAAAAAATCGGATAATATTTTTTTATTAAAGTTGTAGATATCTACCTATATTTTATATATTATATTATAACATAACAAAAAAAACTAAAAAACTAAAAAAAAAAAATCTTTAAAGTTTATCTAAATAAACTTTAAATCAATAAAACTCACATGTCTATCACATATCTAACTCACATCATAACTTACCTAAATAATAATAATTAAAAACAAATGGAAATCACAGATAAATTAAATTTAAAAAAAAAAAAAAAAGATACCCACAACTCCATCTTAAATAAATTGAAAAAAAAAATACCCGAATAGAAACCACACAAAAATAAAAATAAAAATAAAAAGATATATCTATCTATCTATTTATATATCTATACTTCTATATATACTCTATATTAAGCAAAAGGGGTTTTTAACCCCAAACTTTATGGGAGTTTCAATCTCCCAATCTAAATTTCTTGATTTTTTGATTTAAAAAAAAAAATCTTAGCATTTATTAACTTCTCCCAACTCCCAAGTCTTATCCTCATAATAACACTTTAATGCATTAAGAACAAGCATAAAAAAAAAAAAAATTTCTTTGAAATCCAACACATATGAATTCTTTGAAAAGTTCCAACACATATGATTATTATCCCTCATAATAACACTTTAATGCATTAAGAATAAGCATAAAAAAAATTTCTTAAAAAGTCCAAGACATATGATTATAATCAAAATATTAAATTTTAATATAATATAATAATAAAAAAAAGACATTTAATTCTTTGAAATGTCCAACACATATGATTATTATCAAAATATCTATACTATATATTAAGCAAAATGGGGTTTTTAACCCACAAGCCTTCTGGAAGCTCCAATATCCAAATCCTAATTTTCTATTTTTTTATTTAAAAAAAAAAAACCTCATCATTTATTAATTTCTTCCAATCCCTATGCCTTTTGGGAGATTTGGTCAAAACTCCCTCATAATTAAACTTTAATGCATTAAAGACCAGCATAAATAAAATTCATTGAAAATTTCAACACATCTATCTATCTATATTATATTATCTATATATCTATCTATCTATTTATACTTCTATCTATACTATATACTAGCCTATCACCCGTGCTATGCACGGGATAATTATAAATATTTATATTTGTTTTCATTTTTTTTAATATATAAATTAAATATATGGGGTTTGATTGAGGAGTTTGAAAGAATTTAATAAGTGTTTATTTATTTATTTAAGAGGCATTTACACAATAATTACATAATATATAAATTAAATACATGGGGTTTGACCGAGAAGTTTGAAAGAATTTAATAAATGTTTATTTATTTATTTAAGAGGCATTTACACAATAATTACATGGGTCTCTTAGGGAAGCAAAAAGTAATAAAATTAGGATTTCATTTATTGCGTTATTCATTTAATAAGTGTAATTATTATAAATTAAGTGTTTATTGTAATCAATAGTGTAATTATTACAATCTTTGAATTTATTGTAATCAATAGTATAATTATTACAATCTTTGAACCAATCACCAATCACCAAGTCAATTTTTTTTAAAAAAATAATTAAAAAATCAGGAAATTAGGATTGGCATATTGGAGGTTCCACAAGCCTTGGGTTTTAAAAGACTAATAAGTGTTTATTTATTTATTTAAGAGGCATTTACACAATAATTACATAATATATAAATTAAATACATGGGGTTTGACCGAGGAGTTTGAAAGAATTTAATAAGTGTTTATTTATTTATTTAAGAGGCATTTACACAATAATTACATGGGTCTCTTGGGAAAGCAAAAAGTAATAAAATTAGGATTTCATTTATTGCGTTATTCATTTAATAAGTGTAATTATTATAAATTAAGTGTTTATTGTAATCAATAGTGTAATTATTACAATCTTTGAATTTATTGTAATCAATAGTGTAATTATTACAATCTTTGAACCAATCACAAATCACCAAGTCAATTTTTTTTTTTAAATAATTAAAAAATCAGGAAATTAGGATTGGCATGTTGGAGGTTCCACAAGCTTTGGGTTTTAAAAGACCCTTTTCCTTAATATATAGATTGTAAACACAATCTGTGCATAGCACGGGTGATATGCTAATCTATACTATATATGTCACGACCCCAACCTGCCCCTAGTAGGGTGGCGCCGAGATGGCCAGTAATCCGAGATCACCAAAGGCCGGCTTACAAAATTTCACACACACGACAGAGTAATCATAGGGGCTCACAAAATTGCGGAAGCGATGAATCAAATACAAATGGTCCATTAGAGCATGTGCGTAAATCAAATGTAAAGACATATACAAAATAGTCTTACAACCAATCCAAGATAACAAAATACAAAACAAATCTTGATCAAAAGGCTTCTAGGCCGGCATGCACAAAATACAAAATTACAAGTCAAGAAGCATGATTTTCAAGTTGGCCGACGTAAACTCAAAAGGCCGGTGTAAAACAGTATTGCCGACAAGAATGCAAAACTTTGCCGACGTAAAACAAGTAGTCCAAAACAGGCTTGCAAACACATCTAGGCGTCGCCGCCATCCTGCTCATCACCTACATATATATATAGAGGGTGAGTATGAAAACTCAGTGAATGGTACAAGAAATAAAGGTTTTGCATGAATATGGCCGAAGTCTGTACAAAACAAAACATGCCAAAACCATCCAAATATTAGCCGAGGTTCCTTCAAAGCAAAATACATCAAAGCTAAACCGAATCAAGGGATGAACCGTATTCATCTCAGAGAATCTTACACATTTCAAGGATGCTCACCGACATCGGCAGAACATAACCAAAGGCTGTCCAAACAAAATGTAACGATGTAGTAGTCCATTAGTGGCAAACAAGATTGGTGTGATCCGAGATCGATTTTAACAAAGTGGTCCGCAAAGTTTATAGTCCTCCAGCCCAAGGGACTTATGTTACTTAGGCCGTAGCCCCCCTTTTAACTCAAATAACTTTTCCAAGAAGGACCGTATCCTTTATACACAAGAGTCTGTGTCACTTAGGCGTAGCCCTTTTGACCAAGTGATGCTACGAAAGTTTAAAGTCCTCTAGCACAAGGGACTTGTGTTACTTAGGCCGTAACTGCTTTAACACCTAATCTTTTCAAGAGAGGACCGTATCCTTTTAACAAGATGGCTGCGAAAGTTTAGAGTCCTTGACTAAGGGACTTTTACACTTAGTCTTTGAAGATTATAGTCCTCCACCAAGGGACTTAGAGATAGCATCAAAACAAAGCTTATACATGATACATCAAGTTTGGCTAATCATTCATGCCGAATAAATACTTTCATCAAAACAAATCAAGACAAGGTTTAACAAAACCGTTTAACATAGCTTTATTAAAAGCACCACTCACCTCGGTCTTCAGGTGTAGGCTCAAAGCAAAGATCAAAGTCCTGACAAATCACAAGGCAAATCACATTTTCAAGACATGCTTTCCATACAAGTGAATGACCTCGGCACTCCCACCGAATCCAAACAAATAACAAAACGAAACATGCAAAGTCTCCCAACTCGTGGAAACTCACTGGGTTCCATCCTGACAATGCCGAGGTCCCGCACCTCCTTGCCGAGGTGTGGTCCTGATGGCCACATATAAGATTTAAATCGGAAACCCGAGTTTCCACGAGAAGAATGCAAGAACATGAGCATCAAGAACATCAAAACATGCATGCAAGAATCATAACTCTTTTATCCAAAATCGAGATTTGGCGCTAGGAGTCCAAGAACATGGACCTAGGTACTTATTAAAGAAAACCATGCAAGAACAAACACAAAACATGATTCTTGTTCCAAACTTTCGGATCAAAAGCGAGGTTCTTCTTCAAGAACACAAAAACATCATTTTCTCTTTCAAACCAATTTCAAATCGATGCATGGCATGCAAAACAGATCCAATCATGCAATGTAGCTAGATGATCGATAAGAACAATAGATGTAGAACAAGAATCTAACCTCAAACCGACATCCAATGGTTCGATCTTCCACGATCAAGCCCGGACTCAACTTCTCTCTCTAAAACTCTAACTCTTGTTCTAGAGCTTCTCTCTCTAAGCAAGACAAAGATTGAGACCAAATGATGCTAACAAGATACACAATGATATATTATAGGTGCTGTTTGTCATAGCCTTACTCGGACACGTGGCATTACGGATTGGTGCGATTAAAAAGTGAGCGCTAGACAAGACAAGTCTCTGACAAAACGTACACAACACGCTTGGTGGCAAAACACGTCGGCGAGAAATGACCTCGGCCAAAGACAAGACTTCGGCAACAGGTCAACAAAGGCAACGGCTAGGGAGGACGACACTTGACTAAGCTGTGCCACACCTTGGCCTGGGTGTACCACATCTCGGCCTAGGCCATACCTGCCCAAGGACAAAGATCACAAGCACAAAACATCTCGGCAAACATGCCGAGGTGAAGATAGAGGTCGGCTAAGGTTCCAAAACCGTTCAAAACGCAAAGGCTCAAAGACGAACTATGCCAAGCTGACCTCGGCTAGGCTCCAAACAAGGTGCAAGTTCAAGCAAGTTACGATTAACCAAGCAAAGCAAAACAAGATCTCAAGATTACAAACTTATCAAGGCAAGATTACACAATATGCATGCAAACAAGACAAATTCAAAGTGAGGGTTGTTACATCCTACCCCCCTTAAAGAAGTTTGGTCCCCAAACTTAAGATACCTTGTTCCAAGAATAACTCTGGATGTCGAGTTCTCATTTCCTCTTCCATTTCCCATGTGGCATCCTCGCCATAGTGCTCTTTCCATTCCACCTTTACCATTGGTATCGACTTGTTTCTCAATTGCTTAACTTGTCTGTCAACAATAGACGTCGGCTTCTCCTCATAGCCCAAATTCTCATTAACTTCGATCCCAGAATATTTAATTACATGCAGTGGATCCCGAATATACTTCCTTAACATCGAAACATGAAACACGTTATGGACTTGGCTCAATTCTGGTGGCAAAGCAAGTCTGTAGGCAACGGAGTTAACCTTGTCAAGAATTTCAAATGGACCAATATAACGGGGTGCTAATTTACCTTTCTTCCCAAATCTGGAAACCCCTTTCATTGGTGAAACCTTTAGGAATACGTGATCCCCAACTTCAATTCTAACTCGTTTCTTCTCTGGCATAACTCTTTTGTCGACCCTGGGCGGTTTTGATCCTCTGCTGAATAAGTTTAATCTTCTCTGTTGTTACTTGAATGAGTTCGGGACCAAGCAGAGCCTTGTCTCCAACTTCGGTCCAACATATCGGCGATCTACACTTTCTTCCGTACAAAGCTTCATATGGTGCCATGCCAATGGTAGCTTGATAACTATTGTTGTAAGCAAATTCCACTAAAGGCAAATGCATTCCCCAACTTCCTTGGAAATCCAATACACAAAGTCGAAGCATATCTTCAAGCGTCTGAATCGTTCTCTCAGTTTGCCCATCTGTCTGGGGATGAAAAGCTGTACTAAATCTCAGTTCGGCTCCAAAGGCTCTCTGCAGACTTTGCCAAAATCTGGAAACGAACTTCGGATCTCGGTCCAGTGGAGGTCTACCTCTCCTCATGATACTATGATTATACAAAGTGTGACTCTTAAGCAAAACAAGCAAATAAACACATAGGCAAGTAACAAACAAACATGTCAAGACAATGCACACCTTATTCCAATAGCAAGCACTATGATGCAATCTTAGCTTCTTTCTAAAGGGAATCCTATGCTCTTTAGGACTCAAAGTGTGTGAATAACGTATACTCAGGAACTTGTGCTCTGATACCACTCTGTCACGACCCCAACCTGCCCCTAGTAGGGTGGCGCCGAGATGGCGATGTCGAGATCACCAAAGGCCACTTACAAAATTTCACACACACAGAGTAATCATAGGGGCTCACAAAATTGCGGAAGCGATGAATCAAATACAAATGGTCCATTAGAGCATGTCGTAAATCAAATGTAAAGACATATACAAAATAGTCTTACAACCAATCCAAGATAACAAAATACAAAACAAATCTTGATCAAAAGGCTTCTAGGCGGCATGCACAAAATACAAAATTACAAGTCAAGAAGCATGATTTTCAAGTTGGTAAGCGTAAACTCAAAAGGCGGTGTAAAAGATGTTACGACAAGAATGCAAAACTTGCCGACGTAAAACAAGTAGTCCAAAAGCAAAGCTTGCAAACACATCTAGGCGTCGCCGCCATCCCTCATCACCTACATATATATATAGAGGGTGAGTATGAAAACTCGATGAATGGTACAAGAAATAAAGGTTTTGCATGAATATGGCGAAGTGCATACAAAACAAAACATGCCAAAACCATCCAAATATTAGCCGAGGTTCCTTCAAAGCAAAATACATCAAAGCTAAATCGAATCAAGGGATGAACCGTATTCATCTGAGAATCTTACACATTTGAAGGATGCTCACCGACATCGGCGAGAACATAACCAAAGGCTGTCCAAACAAAGCGAGCGTGTAGTAGTCCATTAGTGGCAAACAAGATTGGTGTGATCCGAGATCGATTTTAACAAAGTGGTGGCAAAGTTTATAGTCCTCCAACCAAGGGACTTATGTTACTTAGGCCCGTAGCCCCCTTTTTAACTCAAATAACTTTTCCATGAAGGACCGTATCCTTTATACACAAGAGTCTGTGTCACTTAGGCTCGTAGCCCCCTTTTGTCCAAATGATGCTACGAAAGTCTAAAGTCCTCTTGCACGAGGGACTTGTGTTACTTAGGCCCGTAGCTTTGCTTTAACACCTAATCTTTTCAAGAGAGGACCGTATCCTTTTAACAAGATGGTACTGCGAAAGTTTAGAGTCCTTCAGCTAAGGGACTTTTACACTTAGTGCTGCGAAAGATTATAGTCCTCCAGCCAAGGGACTTCCGAGATAGCATCGAAACAAAGCTTATACATGATACATCAAGTTAGGCTAATCATTCATGCGAATAAATACTTTCATCAAAACAAATCAAGACAAGGTTTAACAAAACCGTTTAACATAGCTTTATTAAAAGCACCACTCACCTCGGTCTTGGTGTAGGCTCAAAGCAAAGATCAAAGTCGACAAATCACAAGGCAAATCACATTTTCAAGACATGCTTTCCATACAAGTGAATGACCTCGGCACTCCCACGAATCCAAACAAATAACAAAGCGAAACATGCAAAGTCTCCCAACTCGTGGAAACTCACTTTGGGTTCCATCGACAATGCCGAGGTCCCGCACCTCCTTGCCGAGGTGTGGTCCCGATGGCCACATATAAGAACGAAATCGGGAAACCCGAGTTTCCACGAGAAGAATGCAAGAACATGAGCATCAAGAACATCAAAACATGCATGCAAGAATCATAACTCTTTTATCCAAAATCGAGATTTGACGCTAGGAGTCCAAGAACATGGACCTAGGTACTTATTAAAGAAAACCATGCAAGAACAAACACAAAACATGATTCTTGTTCCAAACTTTCGGATCAAAGCGAGGTTCTTCTTCAAGAACACAAAAACATCATTTTCTCTTTGAAACCAATTTCAAATCGATGCATGGCATGCAAAACAGATCCAATCATGCAATGTAGCTAGATGATCGATAAGAACAATAGATGTAGAACAAGAATCTAACCTCAAAAGCCCGACATCCAATGGTTCGATCTTCCACGATCAAGCAGGACTCAACTTCTCTCTCTAAAACTCTAACTCTTGTTCTAGAGCTTCTCTCTCTAAGCAAGACAAAGATTGAGACCAAATGATGCTAACAAGATACACAATGATATATTATAGGTGCATTTGTCATAGCCTTCACTCGGACACGTGGCATTACGGATTGGTGCGGTTAAAAAGTGAGCGCTAGACAAGACAAGTCTCGACAAAAGCACACAACACGCTTGGTGGCAAAACACGTCGGCGAGAATGACCTCGGCCAAAGACAAGACTTCGCAACAGTCAACAAAGGCAACGGCTAGGAGGGCGACACTTGACTAAGGCATGCCACACCTTGGCACAGGTGTACCACATCTCGGCCTAGGCCATACACGCCAAGGACAAAGATCACAAGCACAAAACATCTCGGCAAACATGCCGAGGTGAAGATAGAGGTCGGCTAAGGTTCCAAAACCGTTCAAAACGCATAAAGGCTCAAAGGCGAACTATGCCAAGTCGACCTCTAGGCTCCAAACAAGGTGCAAGTTCAAGCAAGTTACGATTAACCAAGCAAAGCAAAACAAGATCTCAAGATTACAAACTTATCAAGGCAAGATTACACAATATGCATGCAAACAAGACAAATTCAAAGTGAGGGTTGTTACAATATATTAAGCAAAATGGGGTTTTTAACCCACAAGCCTTGTAGGAGCTCCAATATCCCAATCCTAATTTTCTAATTTTTTTATTTAAGAAAAAAAACATCAGCATTTATTAATTTCTTCTAATCCCTATGCCTTTTGAGAGATTTGGTCAAAACTCCCTCATAATTAAACTTTAATGCATTAAAGACCAGCATAAACAAAATTCCTTGAAAATTTCAACACATCTATCTATCTATATTATATTATATTATTTATATCTATATCTATATCTATATCTATATCTATATATCTATCTATCTATATCTATATATCTATATATCTATATATCTATCTATCTATCTATCTATCCTTACTATATATTAAGCAAAATCCACAAGTCTTGTGAGAGTTCCAATATCTCAATCCTAATTTTCTAATTTTTTGATTTAAAAAAGGGCAAATTACATAAATAGTCCTTATAGTTTGGGCCTTGTGTCACTTTGGTCCCTAACTTTTCAATTGTGACACATTTGACCCTGAATTTTGAATCTTGTTTCAAATAAGGACAATTGAATATATAATTAGATTTTTCAAGGGTAAAATTGCCAATTTGATAAAATATAAACTAATTTGACAAAAATAAATGTCAAACAAATATTTTTGAATTTTTAAAAATTATTTCTACCTACTAAAAATAAAATTATGTAAAATTGATAAATCTTTTAGACATTTATTTATTTTTTTTACCAAGTTAATTTTTATTATGTGTTTGGATGATGATCACGTAAAATTAATTTTAAAAAATTAATCATGTAATTTTTATTAATTTTACATAATTTTATCATTAATTGGATAAAATAATTTTAAAAAATTAAAAATATTTTTTTGAGAATTATTTTTGTCAAATTAGTTTATATTTTATCAAATTGACGATTTTACCCTTGAAAAATCTAATAATATTTTCAATTGTCCTTGTTTGGAACAAGATTTAAAATTCAGGATCAAATGTGTCACAATTGAAAAGTCAGAGACCAAAGTGACACAAGTCCCAAACTATAGGGACTATTGGTGTAATTAACCCTTTAAAAAAAAAAACTCAGCATTTATTAATTTCTCCCAATCCCCATGCCTTTTGGGAGATTTGGTCAAAACCCCCTCATAATTATTTAATCATTTTATTTACTATTTTAATGGTTCTTCTTTACAATTTTTTTTTTTTTTTTTGGGTAAGTTACAATTATTTTTTTTATTATGAAAAAAATATGATTGTAATTAGATAGCATAAAAATATTTGTGATTTGTATGATTGAAGTTATCTCCTTTTTTGATGTATTTGGCCTAGCCAAAAAAAAAAAAAATTATACTTTGTATTTGGTTTAGCAATTTCTTCTTTTGTGTACTATTTTAATGGTTCTTTTAATGATTCTTTTGATTGAAGTTATCTCCTTTTGTGATTTGTAAAAAAAATTATAATTTGATTTTTTAATATGATTGAAGTTAGATAAATATAAACACTCACAAAGAGAAAAATGTGATTGTAATTAATTCAACAAAAAAATTTTAATGTGATTGTAGTTAGTTCAATGATTCTTTTTTTTAATGAGATTGTATTGTAATTAGTTTAATGGTTCTTTTTTTTTTTCATTTGTTTTTTTTTTATTATGAGAAAAATGTGATGTGATTGTAATTTGTTCAATGGTTCTATTTTTTAATGTGATTGTATTATAATTAGTTCAATGGTTCTTTTTTTTTCATTTACTTTTTTTTATTATGAGAAAAATGTGATGTGATTGTAGTTCGTTCGATGATTTTGTTTAATGTGATTTAATTGTTTTATTTACTGTTTGAATGGTTCTTCTTTACAATTATTTTTTTTATTATGAAAAAAATATGATTGTAGTTAAATAGCACAAAAATATTTGTGATTTGTATGATTGAAATTATCTCCTTTTTTTATTTGTATTTGGTCTAGCTAAAAAAAATTATTATTTGAATTTTTAATATGATTGAAGTTAGATAAATATAAACACTCACAAAGAGAAAAATGTGATTGTAGTTAGTTCAACGGTTCTTTTTTTTAATGTGATTATAGTTAGTTCAATGGTTTTTTTTTTTTTTTTTTTAATGTGATTGTATTATAATTAGTTTAATGGTTCTTTTTTTTTCATTTATTTTTTTATTATGGGAAAAATGTTATATGATTGTAGTTAGTTCAATGATTCTTTTTTTTTTCATTTATTTTTTTATTATGAGGAAAATGTGATATGATTGTAGTTTGTTCAATGGTTTTTTTTTTTTTTTTTAATGTGAGTTAATCGTTTTATTTACTGCTTTAATGGTTCTTCTTTATAATTATTTTTTTATTATGAAAAAAATATGATTGTAGTTAGATAGCATAAAAATATTTGTGATTTGTATGATTGAAGTTATCTTATTTTTTTATTTGTATTTGGTCTAGCCAAAAAAAAATTATAATTTGATTTTTTAATATGATTGAAGTTAGATAAATATAAACACTCACAAAGAGAAAAATGTGATTGTTGTTAGTTCAACGGTTATTTTTTTTAAATGTAGATTGGCCAGAAGAATGTCTATACATTTCAGAAGGTTAAAAAAAAAAAATGTAAGTATAACATTTTTACTTTATAACATTTTATAAATACATAATATATGTATTGTTCATTAATTATAATACTAAGCCTTCGTTTGGCAATGACTTTTTTAGTTGACTTTTTGGCTTTTTTAACTTTTTTAGTCTGGGACTTTTTTGTTCGTTTGGTATTCTTGATTGGCTTTTTTGGCTTTTTAGCTTCTGAATAGTGGATTTTTTTTTTTGTCTTTTTGTGATTTTTGGCTTTTTTGTGATTTTTTGAATTTTTTGTCTTTTTGTGATTATTTAGCCAAATATGATAACCAAACACCACCTAACTATCATGTTGACAATGTAGGAATGCTGATGGAATGCCAACAAACAATTTAGATTTTAGTTATTTTTTTGTTTTACTTATTCAGTGAATTTCGAACAAATGTAATAAATTCTTATTTTTATTACTTTAATTATGCAATGTCAACATTTTTTTTTTAAATTACATATATTTTATGCTAACAATATATAAATATGTTTGACATAATATAAACGGGTGATATGCTAGTATGAATTCCTTGAAAAGTCCAACACATATGATTATTATCCCTCGTAATAACATTATAATGCATTAAGAGCAAGCATAAAAATAATTTCTTGAAAAGTCCAACACATATAATTATTATCAAAATATTAAACTTTAATATAATATAATATAATAATGAAAAAAGACATTTAATTCCTTGAAAAGTCCAATACATATGATTATTATCAAAATATTAAACTTTAATATAATATAAAAAAGAGAAAAAAGAAGACATTTAAAAATCACAATTCACATATATAGATAACTAGCCTATCACCCGTGCTATGCACGGGATAATTATTGATATTTATACTCCCTCCGTCCCAAAATATTAGCCCCTTATTCTATTTTTCATTGTCCCGAAATATTAGTCCCTCTTCAAAAATCAAGTACAAAAATAATATAAATTTCCTATTTTGCCCTTCTTTTAAATTAATAAACAATATAAAAAGTACAATTATGACATTGATATTCCCAAAAAATGTACTATCAAAAGGATAATTTTGGAAAACTAACTTTTTTCAAATGCAATAATTGTACTACCAAAAAAAGTTAGATTCCCCAAAAGGGATCATTATTTTGGGACGGATGGAGTATTTGTTTTAGATTTTTTTAATATATAAATTATGTTTTTAAAGATTTTTTATAAAAATAATTTAACAATATCATAATGTATGAGAGAAGTTGAAAAGGATATTGTAGTAACTATATACGGATTGTATCTATAATTAATTGTTTGAGGGAATTTTAAATGCTAATCAGGAAATTTTGACCAAATCAATAAATGCAGGCATATGGAAAGACATATGGATTGAAAAAAATTAATAAATGCTGATCAGAGAATTTTGACCAAATCAATAAATACTGTTTTTTTTAAATAAAAAATTTAGAAAATTCAGATTGGGATATTGAAACTCTCACAAGCCTTGGGGTTTAAAAACTCCCTTTTTAAATGTCTTCTTTTTTTTTCCTTTTTTATATTATATTAAAGTTTAATATTTTGATAATAATCATATGTGTTAGACTTTTCAAAGAATTAATGTCTTTTTTTTTATTATATTTTATTAAAGTTTAATATTTTGATAATAATCATATGTGTTGGTTTTTCAAGAAATTTTTTTTATGCTTGTTCTTAATGCATTCAAATGTTATTATGAGGGATAATAATCATATGTGTTGGGACTTTTCAAGAAATTCATATGTGTTGGATTTCAAAGAATTTGTTTTATGCTTGTTCTTAATGCATTAAAGTGTCATTATCATGGTAAGACTTGGGAGTTTGGGAGAAGTTAATAAATGCTAAGATTTTTTTTTTATTTAAATCAAACACATATGAATTTAGATTGAAAAATCCCAACACATATGATTATTATCCCTCATAATAACACTTTAATGTATTAAGAACAAACATTAAAAAAATTTCTTGAAAAGTCCAACACGTATGATTATTATCAAAATATTAAACTTTAATATAATATAATAAAAAAAAGACATTTAATTTCTTGAAAAGTCTAACACATATGATTATTATCAAAATATTAAATTTTAATATAATATAAAAAAGAAAAAAAGAAGACATTTAAAAAAAATTAAAAATTACAATTCACATATATAGATAATTGTAAATACAATAAAATAGGAGGGCATTCATGTTTACACGTTTTTTTTATAAGATCTCATCCATTATAATAAGATAGCACTTTACTTCTCTCATCTTATAATCTATATATATATATATATTATATTATATATTACCTATCTATCTATACTATATATTAAGGAAAAGCGAGTTTCTAAATCCCAAGCCTTATATGATCTCCAATCTCCCAACCTTAATTTTCTAAATTTTTTATTTAAAAAAAAAAAACTCAGCATTTATTGATTTGGTCAAAATCCACTGATCAGCATTTATTAACTTTTTTCAATCTACATGTCTTTCCACATGTCTGCATTTATTGATTTGATCAAAATCCCTGATTAGTATTTAAAATCCCCTCATATAAATAATTATAGATACAGTCCGTGCATAGTTACTGCAGTAGCCTTTTTTAAAAAAATTTATAAAAAAAAAAAAAACTCAACATTTATTGATTTGGTCAAAATCCCCTGATCAACATTTATTAACTTTTTTCAATCTGCATGTCTTTCTACATGTCTGCATTTATTGATTTGATTAAAATCCCTGATCAGTATTTAAAATCTCCTCATACAAATAATTATAGATACAGTCCGTGCATAATTGCTGCAGTAGCCTTATTAATTTCTCATATGCACTATAGTCAGTGATAAGCTTCTTAAATTACTTTTATAAAAAATCTTTAAAAATATAATTTATATATTAAAAAAATTAATAATAACTATAAATATTTATAATTATCCCGTGCGTAGCACGGGTGATAGGCTAGTACTATATATTAAGTAAAAGGGGGTTTCTAACCCCCAAGGCCTATGGGAGCTCCAATATGCCAATCCTAATTTTCTAATTTTTTATTTTTTTAAAAAAAAAATTAATCTCAGCATTTATTAACTTCTCTCAACCCACAAGATTTTTTGACTTATCTCGTGATTACTGCACTACCTTTTCCAAAACAAATAATTTGTATATTAAAATTTTTTTAAAAAAATATAAATATCTATATCTATATTTATCTATTTATTTATATCTATCTCTAACCCACAAGTTTTGTGTGAGTTCCAATATCTGAACTTTAATTTCTTAATTTTTGTGATTTTTTTTGGAAAAAAAAAATTAGCACTTATTAAATTCTTCCAAGTCTTTTTAATTTCTCCAATACACACACTCTTTTTAACTTTTCACATACCTATTGCAAACAGTGAGTCTCCTTTTATTTTCTCCTGCTTGACTTCTCACTTCTACACATTCAACTTCAGTGACCATGTATGCAAACAAAGAAAAGTCTTGCAATAACTATACACGGATTGTATCTATAATTATTTGTACGTGGGGATTTTAAATCTCGATCGAAATTTTAACCAAATCAATAAATGTAGGCATGTGGAAAGACATGTGGATTGAAAAAAGTTAATAAATGCTGATCTGGAGATTTTGACCAAATCAATAAATACTGATTTTTTTTTAATAAAAAATTTAAAAAATTGAAATTGGGATATTAAAACTCCCACAGGCCTTGGGGTTAAAAACCCCTTTCACTTAATAGATAGATAGATAGATTTAATAAGAACTTATGTTTGTTTTAGATATTTTTTTAATATAGAAATTATATTTTTAAGATTTTTTTATAAAAATAATTTAACAATCTCATCATATAGCGATCCTGGTATTCCCTTTACTGTTTAGTTGTATTCCGGACTCGGTTCCGTGGAGTTGGTAGTTGTGCCTACCTTGTTGTGGTCCTGTACTTCCATTTGATTGAGTTTTAGGATGTGTTGGGCATGTTTCGAGCAGGTGGGTTGAGCCTTGGTCTAAAAATCTTGTTGCCTGGTTTTTGGTATTTCCGCTCGAGCGGGTCTTAGTGCCCTCGAGCAGATATTGCGCACTCCCAGTATTTTTGTGCCCTGCAAAACTTCTGCAGGTGTGATTTCTACGCTCGAGCAGGTTTCCTGCGCTCAAGCGGGCTTGTTGGCGCTCGAGCGGACAGTGCATTTTTGGTGTAAGTTACGGGAGGAAAAATTGCGCTCGTCGGCGGTTTTCACGCTCGAGCAGAGGTGCTTTGCCTTTGTGTCTTGGCGCTCGAGCGGGTCTTCTTGCGTTCGAGCGGACCTAGTTTCTTGTTCTTTACGCTCGAGCGTTGTGTTTTTCGCTCGAGCGGACCTGTCATATATCAGAGGGCAGCTGGGCGTTTTTTAATCATTTTCTACACTTCCTCTCTCTCTCTCTCTTACTTTCCAAAAAGATATTTTGAGAGCCTCCCTCTCTAGAAACTCCCTTCTCTCTAGGGTTTGATCTAGTTAGAGTGTCCTCCTTCCCTTCGGCCTTTGTAAAAGTTGTGTTGATCGTCGAGGGCGTCGTTTTGATCTGAAAAGTTTGGAGTTTGGAGCACTTTGGTTTTGGTCCCTTCTCCATTCGAGCTCTAACTTCGAGGTAGGGATATCCTACTCCTCTCTATGAGCTTTGTCTTTAAATTTTAGCATTTTGATATGTTGGGGTTAGTTTGGTAATTTTGTGAAAGTTTGGGGCCTTTGTGTAAATTTACAAAAGTTGGGGTTTTAGTTATAATAAACCTATATGCATGTTTGGCATAGAGTAATGGAATTAATGTTGAAACATTGATGAAAATGGAACCTTAAGGGTTGGAATGTCAATTATGGAAAATGCCCTAATTACATTGTTGAATTAATTTGTGAAATTAATTTGAGAAATGAGAAATTGGAATGAGAAGAATGGAATTGGGAATGTATGGGAATAAAGGGTGTTGTTGGATTAATTATCACTTACCTAATTGAAATGTCGATATTTTATCTATTTTGTGCATTTATTTTCTGTTTAGAAATAACTGCTTTGGGCTATCGGTAGAGGATAATCTTGAATGTTGTAGACAATGCATGCTGATTAGGAAAACTAAAACTAAAACTAATCAAAGGAATGTGTCATTGAGTATGATTGAGCATACATTAACTTTATGTATTGATTGATGATGTATATGATGTTTGTTTATATGCATTGTGTTGTGTTGGAGGAGATAGGGGATGTACTCCACGGTTTAGGGGAAGATAGGGGATTGACCTCTAAACCGGATGTCGTGTGGGAGAAGATAGGGGATGGACTCAGAGATCTGACAATTTCATATGCTTATCTAGTGATGTGTTGACACAGCTCATATGCTTGTCTTTGGAAGTGTGATATTGCTCTTATGCATATCTATGGAAGTGTTGATATAGCTTATATGCTTATCTGTTAACGTATTGAGATAGCTAGTTTGCTTATCTATTGTGAAATGGGAAGATGTCTAATATGGGTCACTGTCTCATATAAGTTGTTTGGCCAGGTTCTGAGCCATGGATAAGAATTGAGAATTGAAAGGGAATGGAAAATTGAAATGTAACATGGACTTGTATGTCATGAAACTATAATGTGATATAAGTGAATGTATTAGTGTTGGCCATCTATCAACTGCTAATCTTTTAGTCATTATTCATAGTTGGTTTAGTGTATTTCTACTGGGCTGTGGCTCACCCTATATGGGAACATCATTTTCAGGTACAGGTAGCATGCCACCTCCAAGGACATAGCTTGGGAGGCTAGAGGTGGACAGACTTTTTGTTGTCTACTTTCTTTTGATGTATTACATGTAGATTCAAGCCAAGAGCTTAATGTGTAAATGAGTTAGTACTCTCGTTTTGTAACCAAGTGTTAACTTGGAGAGCTGTAAGCCCATAGGGCATTTGCTTTTGTTGTTAACATGTAATACCTTTTGTAATGAAATACTTTGATGAATAGAAGAATGTGGACCTTTTTATATATCAATGCATGTCTATATTGTTGGGTTTAATGTTATTATTTTGAGGGCGTTACACATCACTAGCCATAGTGTATGAGAGAAGTTGAAAAGGGCGTAGGAGTAGATATAGGAGAAGTCAAAACTGGATTGGGAGAAATCAATAAATGTTGGGTTTTTTTTTTTTTAAATCAAAAAATCAGGAAATTTAGATTGGGATATTGGAGCTCCCACAAGGCTTGGGGGTTAGAAACCTCATTTTCTTTAATATATAGATACTAGCATATCACCCGTGCTATGCACGGATTGTGTTTACAATCTATACTATATATTAAGTAAAATGAGGTTTCTAACCCCCAAGGCCTGTGGGAGCTCCAATATGTCAATCCTAATTTTTTAATTTTTTATTTTAAAAAAAAAAATCAACCTCAGCATTTATTAACTTTTCTCAACCCACAAGATTTTTTGACTTATCTCATAATTACTGCACTACCTTTTCCAAAACAAATAATTTGTATATTAAAATTTTTTTTAAAAAAATATAAATATCTATATCTATATTTATCTATTTATTTATATCTATCTCTAACCCACAAGTTTTATGTGAGTTCCAATATCTGAACTTTAATTTCTTAATTTTTTTGATTTTTTTTTGAAAAAAAAACTTAGCACTTATTAAATTCTTCCAAGTTTTTTTAACTTCTCCAATACATACACTCTTTTTAACTTTTCACATACCTATTGCAAACAGTGAGTCTCCTTTTTATTTTCTTCTGCTTGACTTCTTACTTCTACACTTTCAACTTCAGTGACCACGTATGCAAACAGTAAGTCTTCTTTTTGTTTTCTCCTTCTTGACTTTTCCTTTTGTTTACTGTTTTAATATTGTAGTTAGATAGCGCATAAAAATATTTGTGATTTGTCTAGCGAATAAAAAATTATAATTTGATTTTTTTAATATGATTGAAGTTAGATAAATATAAACCCTCACAAAGAGAAAAATGTGATTATAATTAGTTGAATGATTCTTTTTTTTTTTAATGTAATTGTAGTTAGTTTAATAGTTTTTTTTTTCATTTATTTATTTTATTATGGGAAAAATGTGATATGATTGTAGTTTGTTCAATAGCTCTTTTTTTTAATATGATTGTTGTAGTTAGTTCAATGGTTTTTGTTTTAATGTTATTTAATCTTTTTATTTACTATTTTAAGTTTATTTTTAATATGATTGAACTTAGATAAAAATATGTGATTGTAGTTAGTTCAATGGTTTTTTTTTTAATGTGATTATAGTTAGTCAATGGTTCTTTTTTTTTTCATTCATTTATTTTTTTTATTATGAGAAAAATGTGATATGATTGTGGTTTGTTCAATGGTTCTTTTTTTTTTAATGTGATTTAATCTTTTATTTACTGTTTTAATGGTTTTTCTTTACAATTATTTATGAAAAAATATATGATTGTAGTTAGATAGCATAAAAATATTTGTGATTTGATTTGATTTGATTTTTAAAGTACCAATTATTGATAATGATTAGATTGTATTTTGAAAAAAAAAATTATAATTGATTTTTTTAACTCACTGTGTTTTTTGAAAAAAAAATTATTGTGTTTTTTAACTATCATTTCACTTAATTTGTGATTTGATTTTTAATTCACTGTGTTTTTTGAAAAATAAAATAGATTATACTCATTAGGATCACATAATGTACCAATTATTGATGATGATTAGATTGTATTTTGACCAAAAAAAAATTGTAATTGATCTTTTTAACTCACTATGTTTTTTGAAAAATAAATTATTGCATTTTTTTAATTATTGATGAGGATTAGATAGCATTAAAAAAATTGTGATTTGTATGATTGAAATTATCTCCTTTTGTTTATAATTTTATTTTCTAATATGAATGAAGTTAGATAAACATAAACACTTACAAAAAGAAAAATGTGATTATAGTTTGTTCAATGGTTTTAAATAATCTTTTTTATTTACTATTTTAATGGTTATTTTTTTCAATTATTTTTTTTATTATGAGAAAAATGTCATTGTAGTTAGATAGCATTAAAAAAATTGTGATTTGTATGATTGAAGTTATCTTCTTTTGTTTATAATTTGATTTTTTAATATGATTGAAGTTAACTCACAAAAATAAAAATGTGATTGTAGTTTGTTCAATGGCTCTAAAAAATTCCAATCTGAAATTTTTAAATTTTTTATTAAAAAAAAACACTCAGTATTTATTGATTTGGTCAAAATCCCCTTATCAGCATTTATTAATTTTTTTCAATCCACATGTCTTTCCATATGCCTGCATTTATTGATTTGATCAAAATCCCTTGATCAGAATTTAAAATCCCCTCATATAGATACAATCCATGTATAGTTACTGCAGTACCCTTTTCAACTTCTCTCATACACTATGATTAGTGATAAGATTGTTAAATTATTTTTATAAAAAATCTTAAAAAAACATAATTTATATATTAAAAAAAATCTAAAACAAATATAAATATCTCTAATTATCCCGTGCATAGCACGGGTGATAGGCTAGTTATCTATATATGTGAATTGCGATTTTTAAATATTTTCTTTTTTTCTTTTTTATATTATATTGAAGTTTATTATTTTGATAATAATAAAATGTGTTAGACTTTTCAAGGAATTAAATGTCTTTTTTTTTAATATTATATAAAGTTTAATATTTTGATAATATTCATATGTGTTAGACATTTCAAGAAATTTTTTTTATGCTTGTCCTTAATGCATTAAAGTGTTATGATGAGGGATAATAATTATATGTGTTGGGACTTTTTAAGGAATTTATATGTGTTGGATTTCAAAGTTTTTTTTTTTTTTTTTTTATGCTTGTTCTTAATGCATTAAAATGTTATTATGAGAGTAAGACTTGGGGGTTGGGAGAAATTAATAAATACTAAGGTTTTTTTTTTTTTAATCAAAAAATCAAGAAATTTAGATTGGGAGATTGGAGCTCCCACAAGACTTGGGCTTAAAAATCCCCTTTTGCTTAATATATAGTACTAGCCTATCACCCGTGCTATGCACAGGATAATTATAGATATTTATATTTTTTTAAAATTTTTTTTAATATATAAATTATGTTTTTTTAAGATTTTTTATAAAAATAATTTAACAATCTTATCACTAATGATAGTGTATGAGAGAAGTTAAAAAGGGTACTGCAGTAAATATACATGGATTGTATCTATAATTATTTGTATGAGGGGATTTTAAATGCTGATCAGAGGATTGTATCAATAAATGCAGGCATGTGGAAAGATGTGTGGATTGAAAAAAGTTAATAAATGCTGATCAAGAAATTTTGACCAAATCAATAAATGATGAGTTTTTTTTTTTTAAATAAAAAATTTAGAAAATTCATATTGGAATATTGAAGTTTTCACAGGCCTTGGGGGTTAAAAATTCCTTTTTGCTTAATATATAGCATAGATATAGATAGATAGATATAGATATAGATATAGATAATATAATATAGATAGATAGATGTGTTGAAATTTTCAAGGAATTTTATTTATGCTGGTCTTTAATGCATTAAAGTTCAATTATGAGGAAGTTTTGACTAAATCTACCAAAAGGCATGGGGATTGAGAGAAATTAATAAATGCTAAGGTTTTTTTTTTTTTTAAATCAAAAAATTAGAAAATTAGGATTAAGATATTGGAGCTCCCACAAGCCTTAGGGGTTAAAAACCCCCTTTTGCTTAATATATAGTATAGATAGATTTAGAAAATTCAGATTGGGATATTGAAAATTCCACAGGGTTTGGGGGTTAAAAATCTCATTTTGCTTAATATATAGTATAGATATAGATAGATAGATATAGATATAGAAAATATAATATATATAAATAGATGTGTTGAAATTTTCTAGCAAATATTCAGGCAAGTCCGCACTCCTTTCTTCCAAGCTCCTGTCTGTCCAATCTACCTGCGAGTACAACGGTGGTGAGCTACCCGGCAGTGTGTGGCCGAAAAACCCCTCCGACGATCAAGTTAGCACACACCTTGGGATAGAGAGAGAGGAGAGAGTTGAGTGTAAGTATTTCTCGTACCAAATGTTCATCTGTCAGGTATGGGGGGCGCAAACATGCTTATATACCTTCTGCGCCCCAAATCTACTCCCAGTGATCTCACGACACATGGTGCTGCTATCTCATTTGTCAGCACAAATCTTGCTAAACATCACTATTGGGAGCTCGGCAGCCGGACTACAGCGTCTCGGCTGTCAATGGCCATGTTGCGCTTCATGCCCAAGTGCTCCAATAACCAAGCTTCTTTCCAGCCGTGCTCGACTGCATTCCGGCGAAGCCAAGCTTGGGATTGGTCATACCGGTCAACCAAAGGCCTTCCTGCCGAGCTTCAGGCACGAACCTGCATGCCGAGCTATGGACGCGCGCCTTCTAACCGAGCAACGCATGACTGTGGAACCCTTACTTGACCGGCCTTCGTGCCGACAAGGTCAAGTAGCTCGGTTCCACATGTCCTTTGCCATTACCGAGCAAAAATCACTTCTGGGTAGACCCTGGGTACCACGGCCCAAATGTGTTCGGTCCACAATTTGTCCGGTACTACCATGGCCCAATCCAGATCAAACTTCTCCCTCTCAATTGCCCCTTAATTCCGTCCGTGCTAGTGTGACTGGGATTACATGTTCCGACCGGGATAAACTTTTCCTCGGTTCATAATTTGCAAGAGGCAGACCGGGCTAATTTCCGCGCCCGGTTCCTTGTCTTGCTCGGACGACGCCTCGTCCGACCTTCCTGCCTCTTGACTTGCCCGGTCGACGCCTCATCTGACCTTTTTGTCTCTTCAACTCTGACGCTGCCGTTAATAGGGACACGTGTTGTACGTTAATTGGCCTTGAGCAGCCAACCGTCACATCCATTCAATTTCGAAACTTTTGGCGATTTTTCTCGCCTATAGACATGCCATTCCTTCCTCCCTCTCATTCCTACTGCCTCTCTTCAAGCCCTCGACGTTTCAGAGCTCAAGCTTCCCCAGTAAAACTTCATCCCTTCCATTCCTTGCATTTGTGCTCGAAGAAAGCAGCCCGCCTTCAAGCGGTAAGTTCTTTGAGCTTCGTTTGTGCTATTTCAGTTGGTATTTCATATATTAGGGCACCAAGTCCGTAGGTTTTAGGGCATTAGGCACCCAAAACCCTCACTTGTCCCTAGTTCCTTTGTTGTTCTTCATCTTCCCTGATGAACAATGAAGAACTGGGGCGGACCGGGCTCTAGGCCTTCCTTTGATCCCAAAAATCCCTTAGACCGAGCAAATCACCAGTTTGTCAAAACCTTAGCCGAAACCGGGTAGGCAGAGAACTCGGTCGCTCGACCGGGCTAACATCTGGTCCGCTTGAGTGACCAAGCTCCTTGGCTCACCTTAACGACCGAGGTGGTAGGCACCCTTTACGACCGAGCTAAAGTCAAGCTCGTTTTGCGCGACCGCGCTCACACTTACAATTGCCATCATTTTCTTGCAGAGTCCAAGGGGACCACTAACCAAATATTGAGGCTCTCAAAGACCGAGCAGCCGTCAAAACACCAGCCTGTGCCAAATCACCTCAACCGAGCTAATCCAGCCGGCCACATATGGGGCGCTTCCGCTTCCTGGTGGACACTCCGGCCGCTCTGGTCGCTTTCCGGGAAGAGTACGGTATCCCAGCAGACATTCAGTTAGAGCTCGGCGCTATAGGCACCAATCCTTGGGGCAGACATGACGAATGCCCCTTTACCGTGTTGTCCATTATTGAAGGAGGCCTCCGCTTCCCGTTCAACCCTTTGATGACAGAATTCCTGCGCCGGACCGGGATAGCACCCACACAAGTATCAACTAACACCTACCGGATAATCAATGGCGTACACGAGCTGAACAACCGGCTAGGCACCAACTTAGGTTTAGCCGAGATACTACGACAATACACCCTCGGGCACACGAGCGGTGGCTTTGCTTATTACTTAAAAATACGACCGGGCAAAGAAAAAATTGTGACCGGCACCCCAGACAAAGACTTACATGATGACGACTTCTTCTGGGTATCTGGCAATTATGAAATAGCCGACGTACCGGGCTGGTACATTAGCAAGAACTTCGGTTCCACATGTAAGCCGTGCTAACTTGCTCGGTTGATTGCCTTTCTTTATTGTTCTATACTTATCATTTTTCCTTTTTCCATTGCAGCAATCCAAGCCTTGCAAGCCAACTATCAATACCCCAACGAGGAAGCCATCCGTACCGTGCTCTGCTACCGCCACCGGGATTGTAACGATCTTCTCGGTTACGTTCCAACATACCGGTACTCAGCTCCACGCCGGAGTAAGGTAACAGACTTTCTCCGCACTCCATCACCTCCTCCAGACCCAACTCTACTGGACGTGCCTTTAATTCGGTTAACCGAGGAAGAAGAGATGGCCAAACGAAGCCGAATCAAGAACCTCCTTACTGCAACTTTCGCCGAGATACCGAGCGTCATCACCCGCTCTCCACCTGGTAGTCAATCAAGCGGTGCCGTGGTGGCGTTGGCGTCTCCAGCCGCCGATCAAGCCAGCCAAGAAGCCCGCCGGGCTGGGAAAAATCCTCGCGCTGATCCCTCTGCCGAGCTGGTTGAGGAGCTGACCACTGAGCAACCCGCCATCATCGTCAACCCAACACCGGCATGGCGACCGCAGCTCAAACACCGGGGTAAGGAGATCCCGGCAACGGCTTCCGTAAAGGGCGACAAAGAACATCTTCTCGCCTTCGACCTCTCCAAGGCCCTTCTCCTACCGAGCGATGTGGTCGGCAGCGACCACATTCCAGACACCTGGTTGGTGAAGTCGGCCGTGAAGTCCATGACCAGGGTAAGAATCAAACCTCTACTAAAATTTTCACAAGTGTTTGCACGGTTTCCTCTCTGATCAATCTTTTTCTTGTAGGCCATCCAGAAGCAACACTTGGTCATGGAGAAAATTCATCGACTGCGGCAGAAGGCGAATGACACTGCTAGCCAAGTCCAAAGTCTCCAAATTGAGCTCGGCCGAGCAAAGTCTTCACTGCAGATTGCCTACGTTGACAACAATAAGTTGCTCGGTCAGCTTGGCGACGCCGAGAAAAAGAGGGATGAGCTCCAGGCCGAGTTGGATGCACTCAAAAAGTCAAGGGAGAAGGAGTGCGAAGACGCCAACAACGACGTCTTTAAGGAGGCCGAGGACAGCTACAAGAAGCAAGTCTTCGCCACCCAAGACATCTATTTCAAAGCTGGTTGGAAGTCCACCTGCGAACAGCTCGGTCAAGGTCCTGATATCGACGTGTTTGCCTCTACGCCGGCTGCCTTCCTACCGACCTATCTCGTGCCATATGCCAACGACGTCTTCAGCGCGTTGTAGGCTGAGGCCGATGAAGGACTTGAAGGAGAAGTCGAGGCAGATGCTGAGGGAGAGGACCGCCAAGAGCAGGAGCAGCCCAACCAAACAGAAACCGGTGTCCAAGACCAATCTCCAACGGTCAACTTGGAGGCAACCGAGGATGAATTCACCAACCTTTCCCCCTTAGCTTAGTTTTTTTTTTCTTTTTCCCCTGAATATGTAACCGGGCTAAGTTCCCCACCTTTTGTATTTACTTGCTCATCAATGAAAAATCTCTAATTTCATCAAGTGTTTGTGCGGTCTTCAAGCCTCATAACTTCAGCCGAACAAAATACCTCGGCAAGACAAACCACATTAATTAACTCATATAACCGGAAAAGACATCTCGGTTTAATCATAGTTGAACAAATCATCAACTCTTTCAACCGGAGTAAATATCTCGGTTGAGAATCACAGTTTGAACAAATCATCATCTCTTTCAACCGGAATAAACATCTCGGTTGAGAATCACATAGTTGAACAAATCACCAACTCTTTCAACCGGAGTAAACATCTCGGCTGAGAATTACATATTTGAACAAATCACCAACTCTTTCAACCGGAGTAAACATCTCGGTTGAGAATCACACAGTTGAACAAATCATCAACTCTTTCAACCGGAGTAAACATCTCGGTTGCGAATCACACAGTTGAACAAATCATCAACTCTTTCAACCGGAGTAAACATCTCGGTTAAGAATCACACAGTTGAACAAATCATCAACTCTTTCAACTGGAGTAAACATCTTTGTTGAAAATTACACAGTTGAACAAATCATCAACTCTTTCAACCGGAGTAAACATCTCGGTTGAGAATCACTAATCACAAAGCAACAATAAAAATGCTAAGGCAGAGATGTGACACTTCTATATATTGACAAAAAGAATATTACATTCTGAAGTGTAAGGCAAAAAGTTCCTTTGCACAAAAAGAAAGCAAAAGCTAGAAATAATACAGTTTGAGGTTAGCCGCATTCCATGGCCGGGGTATTCCTCTACCATCCAAATCTTCCAAGTGGTATGCCCCATTGCCCGCTAGACCGGTTATCCTGTAGGGTCCTTCTCAATTTTCTCCTAGTTTGCCTTCATCTAGCACCAGGGTATTGCCCATGACTTTCCTCAAGACCCAGTCACCTACTTTGAACGGTCTGGGGCGCACCGTTTTGTTGTATTTCCTTGAGAGCTCTTGTTGGTAGGCGGCCACATGGATGAGAGCCTTTTCCCGACGCTCTTCCACTAGATCCAGTTTCAGGGCAATGGCCTCGACGTTTAGCTCGGGCTCAAAACTTTCACTTCTAAGGGTGGGCATGCCAACTTCCAAAGGTATGACCGCCTCCATGCTATAAGCCAAAGCAAATGGAGTTTCCCCGGTAGACCGCCGCGAGGTTGTTCAGTATGCCCAAAGGACGCTGGGGAGTTCCTCAGCCCACTTTCCCTTGGCCTTTTCCAGCCGTTTCTTCAACCCATCAAGTATGATCTTGTTTGACGCCTCGGCTTGGCCATTGGACTGTGGGTAAGCCGGAGTAGAGTTGTAGAATTCAATCTTTAAATCTTCACAAAACCCTCTGAATAGGCGACCGTCAAACTGGGTGCCGTTATCAGAGATCAGAATTTTGGGGATGCCAAACTGCGTGACCACGTTCTACCAGACAAACCGCTTCACGTCTTTCTCCTTGATTGTTGCCAAAGGCTCTGCTTCAACCCATTTGGTGAAGTAGTCTGTGGCCGCGATGAAGAACTTCCGGTTGCCTGGTGCTGTTGGGAGCGGCCCCACTATATCTAGCCCCCACATCGCAAAGGGCCAAGGGCTGGTGAGGGGAAGAAGTTCCCTGGCTAGCTGGTGGATCTGGTGGGCAAACTTCTGATATTTTTCACATTTTCAAACGTACTTCTGTGCGTCGGCTTGCATGCATGGCCACCAAGAGTTTTGAAATAGCTCATGAGCCAGGACACGCCCCTATATGACTGCCACAGATGCCTTCGTGAATTTCGTAAAGGAAGGCTTCCACACTGCTCGGGTGCACACATTTCAGGTAGGGACCGGTGAAAGACTTCTTGTATAAAGCGCCTGATGGAGAGAGCCAAAACCGCTCTGACTTCACCCGCACTTTATGTGCCTCCTTCTTGTCGGCTGGAAGGGTCCGTTCTCTGAGAAAGAGGATTATAAGGTCCATCCAAGAAGGACCTAGCTCGGCGCAGTGTACTTATGTCTGCCCGGTTTCCTCAATGCTGGGCCTCGGAAGGAATTCAATCAAAAGAGGGTTGGGGGATGTGTTGTCGACCATAGAAGCAAGGCCGGCCAACTCATCTGCTCGGCCGTTTTCTTCGCGGCCAATCTGTTGGACCCTGATCGCTTGGAATCGCTTGATATGGTCCCTAACTAGAGCTTGGTACTTCATCATTCTGTCATCCTTTGCCTCGTAAACCCTAGAAACTTGGTTAACCACAAGCTGGGAATCACTGTAAACCATTAGCTCGGATGCTTGCATCTAAAGCGCGCTCTTGAGTCTGGCCAAAAGCGCCTCGTACTCGGCCTCATTGTTGGATGCTGGGAAGCCAAGGGTGATAGAATGTTCAATAGTCAGTCCGTCTGGCGAAATTAGAACTATGCCCAGCCCGGCACCGTGACGATTCGATGCTCCATCAACAAAAAGTTTCCATATCTCCCCAACGAAGAGCTTCCAATAGTCAGATGGGTCCTGAGAGGCTTGAAGGTTGATGGGATGTCGGTTGCTTAGCTATTCGGCGTCAAGTTCTGTGCTGAGCGATTCCACTTCAGCCCTCCTTGGCGATTCGGCGCCGGACTGAGCAAGTTGATCCGTAATGCCCAAGTCCGTAGGCAAATCATCAGGTTGCGGTATGATGCCGGCCGCAGGCTCTGTGCTGAGCGATTCCACTTCTTCCCCCCGTGGTGATGCAGTACCGGACAGAGCAGGTTGGATGATGATACCCAACTCTGTCATCGCATCGCCGGGATGTGGTATCGTACTAACTGAAGGTACTTTGGCGGGGCGTGCAAGTTCCGCGTCGCCAACACAACCAAGCTGTTGTATTTCGGTCGAACTTGCATTCACCTCTTTATCTGCTGCGGCAATATCGACCGGGCATACCGGATGAGTTCTAGGTGAGAATTCAGCAACGAAGTCGGCCAAAGTCTGGGCTTTTATGGCAGTGCGCGGCTGAAACTTCACTTTAAACTGTCCCAACTCGACCGCCCACTTAAGAATTCGACCGGAGAAGTCCACCCGCTCGAATAAAGCTTTGAGGGGAAACTCGGTCAGAACGATTATTGTATGTGCATAGAAATAGTGCGCCAACTTCTTTGAAGCCATCATCAAAGCTAACGCAAGTTTTTCCAGCGGCAGGTACCTCGACTCTGCCGGTAGCAAGGTTTTGCTGACGTGGAAGATGGGTAGATGTTTGATTCCTTTCGACCGGACAAGTACCGCACTGACTGCATGCTGCGATATGACCAGATAAAGGTAGAGTTCTTCTCTGGGTTCCGGTGTGACCAACAGTGGCGCTGAAGACAAATACTCCTTGAGCTCGGCTAAAGCCCGATCACACTCTTCATCCCATGAGAACTTTGATTTTAAGGCTTGAAAGAAAGGGCGGCAGCGATTTGATGACCTCATCGATTAAATCGATACGGCGAATCTTTCGCCGATGTCAGACGCCCCAGCCGAGCTAGGCTATTTTAACTCTTGCACGGCTCGGATTTGTGTAGGGTTCGCTTCGATACCTCGGTTCGTGACTAGGAAACCCAAAATTTTTTCGGATCCCACGCCGAAGGCACACTTAGACGCATTCAGGCGTAACTTGTGTTTTTTGAGAATGGCAAACATCTCGGCCAAATCGGACAAATGGTTTGCTTGATGTCGGCTCTTAACCACCATATCATCAATATAAGCCTCCATTGTCCGGCCTAGCAGATGAGCGAACATCTTGGTTACCATCCTTTGAAAAGTTGCCCCGGCGTTCTTCAAACCAAAAGGCATGACTCGGTAGCAGAAGAGTCCCCTTGGTGTAGTGAATGAGGTGATCTCTCGGTCGGGCCCAGGCATGGCAATCTGATGGTAGCCGCGGTAGGCGTCCAAGAAACTGAGCCCGTTATGTCCAGCCGTCAAGTCCACAAGCTGGTCTATTCTAGGTAGAGGGAAGCTGTCTTTCGGACAAGCTCGGTTGACGGTCTTGTAATCGACGCAAACTCGCCACTTCCCGTTCTTCTTGGGCACCACGACTGTGTTTGAAATCCACCGAGGGTAGTGCACTTCCTGAATTGCTCGCGCCTCAAGCAAGTTCTTCACTTCCTCCGCCACTACCTCGGCGTGATGCAGCGTTGATCTCCTTGTTCGCTGAATGACCGGCTTGGCTCTGGGGAAGATATTGAGATGATGGCAAATAAAACTCGGATTGAGGCCGGGCATGTCGTAAGGTGACCATGCGAAGACTTCGATGTTGGCAATCAAAAACTCAACCATCTCGGTCCTTTCTTTGGCTGTAAGGCTTGAACCGAGCAAGAAGAACTTGTCCGGATGCTCTGTATCAATTCGCACTTCCACTAATTCCTTGACAGCTTTATCTTCAACCTTGGTGCCCACGTCGTCAAGGACTCCCCGGTCCTCTAGTCCCTCAATCATTTGAACGAAACCTTTGGCAGCTTGGCTCTCATTGACTGCCACGAAGCATTGCTTCGACATGACTTGATCGCCCCAAATCTCCTCGATTGCCCCTATAGCTGAGGGGAATCTCATCACTTGATGATAGGTCGACGCTACAGCTTGCATAGCGTGAAGCCATCCTCTTACAAGGATCAAATTATAAGTAGATGGCACCTGTAACACCCAGAACTCCACTTGTTTGACCACAGATCCCGCTTTGACCGGTAGGATAATCTTTCCCAAAGGCCACTCCGGTTGTGAGTTGAAACCAACCAGTGGCGAAGTTGCCAGGGCCAAATCTATATCCCGGAGCTTGAGCTGTTTGAAAGCGTCGTAATACATGATCTCGACCGAGCTTTCTTGATCGATCAAGATCCGTTTGACATCGAATTCTTTGATGCGGAGTGTAACCACTAGGGCATCGTTGTGTGGCGTCTGAATGCGCTCTAGGTCTCTTGAGGAGAAACTGATCACATCTTTCTCTTCGGTCTTCCCCCTCTTGATCGCAAGCTGAACCGACAAAGCTTCCCTCATGTGTTCTGCCTTCTTGATCATTCCTCGGAGCTCGCATACACGCGTCGGTTCCACTATGCCGTGGATGACATTAACAACCCCTTGTGGAGGCACATCTCGGTCATCCGGTCCCCGCGGGTCAACCGGAGCTTGATTTGCCTTCACGCCCCCATCAATGTAAAGGTCCAAGTGTCCGGCTGCGACTAGCTCTTCCAAGTGTTGCCTTAAAGGCAAATAGTCCTCTGTCCGGTGGCCTCGCTCCCGGTGAAACGTACAACGGTACCTCGGATTGAAGCCCTTTTGTTTGTCACCTAACTTAGCAGGAAATCGGACATACTCCTCGTCATGGATTCACTAAGTATGCGATAGATTGGAATCTTAAAGACCGTGGTGATGCCTGTCCTTGCTTTCAATCTTCTATTTGCATCGGCTACGTCATCCCAGGGGTAGTCATCCCGGTCATTCCGACGTCCCCTACCTCGGTTCTTGCGATTAGAGCCACGGTCCGATTCCTCAGCGCAGTCACTTGATCGGTTGGACTCTTGTCCGACCGCGTGCACTTTCCCAGCCGACCTCTTGTCTGTTGCTACCGGAGTTGCCTTCGCGGTAGATGCTGACGCATCATCCTCTACTCGGATGTGCTCATTAATGCATTGCATGAGCTGGCCCATGGATGTCGGCTGGTGCATGGTAAGCGAGTCCTGCAGTCTATGTCCGACCGGGAGACCACGCTTGTATTGTGTGATTGCAAGGTTGACCGGGCAATCCAAGATCTCGTTGAATGTCTCCCAATATCTGGAGTTGTATGCCTTCAATGTGTCGCTTGGTTCCATCTTGACACTCAGTAGGTGGTCAACTTCCTTTGGTGTTTTTGTGTTGGTTTTGAAGCGTGTCACAAAGGCTTCGGCCAACTGATGCCACATTTCTATGCTCCCCTCCGGCAACCTCTTGAACCATTTCAAGCCCAGTTCGCCTAAACTTAACGGGAAGATAAGGCACATAAGTGCGTCATTCCGCCTATGTCCGGCCATGACCTGTCGGAAGTGGCTTACGTGCATGTAGGGATCGGTTTTTCCATCATAAAGTGTGAATTTAGGCTGGTGGAAGCCTGCCGGGAGCGGTGTTGTTTCTATTCTATCTCCAGGGAGAATGGGGTGGCGCTTAGCCTTGCCAAGTCTGTATCTAGAAGGAGTGGCGTCGCTTGGCAAGGTGGAGGCATTTCGACCTCCTCGCTGGCGTGAACCCCATAGGATAGCCGTTGGAACGCCGGCACCCTCTGAGCCTCCCGCCGGCGAGCTCGTTCCTTCAAGACTGCCCGCAAATCCTCTGCACGCACATCGGAATCACTAACCTTGTAACTTCTGGTAATAGAAATGGACGTAGTGTGTCACTGACTCTGACTGCCTGAACGGCGGGGTTGGGTGTGCTCACTGTGGTCTCCCACTCCAGCTACACCCTTCCCTTTGACATGCCGCTTCAGCTCCTCCATCTCTGCCGCCATTCGCCAGATGACGGCGTCCTGGTCCCTTAGATTGTGTTCCAGACGTCTGGCATGTGATTCTCTCCGCCGCCGATGACCGTCTAGACTTCGTGAATGACCATAACTTCTTCTGCGCTTATCTCGCGCGTCTCCCGACTGTCCTCCGGGAAATGTCTCCAGGTCCGCCATTGGAAGGATGGCGGGGTGTCCTTCTCTCCGTCTGCCTGACTCCGGGGTAACTCCGTCTATGGCGGACAACGAAATCTCGTCGTTGTTCGCCATGGACGGCGATCAGATGAGCCTGGAAGACAAGGTTTTGTCTGCAATGGTTCCCACAAACGGCGCCAATTGTGCGGGGAGCAAATATTCAGGCAAGCCTGCACTCCTTTCTTCCAAGCTACTGCCTGTCCGATCTACTTGCGAGCACAACGGCGGTGAGCTACCCGGTGGTGTGTGGCCGGAAAACCCCTCCGACGATCAAGTTAGCACACACCTTGGGATAGAGAGAGAGGAGAGAGAGTTGAGTGTAAGTATTTCTCTTACCAAATGTTCATTTGTCAGGTATGGGGGGCGCAGACATGCTTATATACCTTCTGCGCCCCAAATCTACTCCCAGTGATCTCACGACACGTGGTGCTGCTATCCCATCTGTCAGCACAAATCTTGCTAAACATCACCTAACCCAACTGCCACTCTCTTTGGAGCTCGGCGGCAAAGACTCTGATGTCTCATTATGACAATCTTGCGCTTCTTGCCCAAGTGCTCCAATAACCAAGCTCCTTTCCAGCCGTGCTCGACTGCATTCCAGCGAAGCCAAGCTTGGGATTGGTCATACCGATCAACCAAAGGCCTTCCTGCCAAGCTTCAGGCACGAACCCTCATGCCGAGCTATGGACGCGCGCCTTCTAACCGAGCAACGCATGAACTGTGGAACCCTTACTTGACCGGCCTCCGTGTTGACAAGGTCAAGTAGCTCGGTTCCACACGTCCTTTGCCATTACCGAGCAAAAATCACTTCTGGGTAGACCCAGGGTACCACGGCCCAAATGTGTTCGGCCCACATTTTGTCCGGTACTACCATGGCCCAATCCAGATCGAACTTCTCCCTCTCATATAGTATAGATTTAGAAAATTCGGATTGGGATATTGAAACTTCCACAGGGTTTAGGGGTTAAAAATCTCATTTTGCTTAATATATAGTATAGATATAGATAGATAGATATAGATATAGAAAATATAATATATATAAATAGATGTGTTGAAATTTTCTAGGAATTGTATTTATGCTGGTCTTTAATGCATTAAAGTTTAATTATGAGAGAGTTTTGACCAAATCTCCCAAAAACCATGGGGATTGGGAGAAATTAATAAATGTTGAGGTTTTTTTTTTTTTAAATCAAAAAATTAGAAAATTAGATTGAGATATTGGAGATCCCACAAGCCTTGGGGGTTAAAAACCTCCTTTTGCTTAATATATAGTATAGTATATAGTATAGATAAATAAATGAAAAAAAAAAGAATCATTAAACTAATTACAATCATATTAAAAAAAAGAACTATTAAACTAACTACAATCACATTAAAACAAAGAATCATTCAACTAATTATAATCATATTTTTCTTTTTGTGAGGGTTTATATTTATCTAACTTTAATCATATTAAAAAATCAAAAATAAAATTAAAATAGTAAATAACTTCAATCATATTAAAAAATTAAAAATAAAATAAAAATAGTAAATAAAAAGATTAAATAACATTAAAAAAAACCCATTGAACATCACATTTTTTCCATAATAAATAAATAAATAAAAAAAGAACTATTAAACTAATGACAATCACATTAAAAAAAAGAATCATTCAATTAATTATAATTACATTTTTCTTTTTGTGAGGGTTTATATTTATCTAACTTTAATCATATTAAAAAATCAAAAATAAAATTAAAATGCGATGTTCAATGCCTCTTTTTTTAATATGATTGTTGTAGTTAGTTCAATGGTTTTTTTTAATGTTATTTAATTTTTTTATTTACTATTTTAATTTCATTTTTAATTTTTTAATTATCATATTAAAAAAAGAGGCATTGAACAAACTACAATCACATCACATTTTTCCCATAATAAATTAAATAAATAAAAAAAAGAACTATTAAACTAACTACAATCACATTAAAAAAAAGAATCATTCAACTAATTATAATCACATTTTTCTTTTTGTGAGGGTTTATATTTATCTAACTTTAATCATATTAAAAAATCGAAAATAAAATTAAAATACTAAATAAAAAGATTAAATAACATTAACAAAAGCCATTGAACTAATTTTTGATTAACTACAATATTAAAACAGTAAGAAAAATAAAAAGTTAAGAAGGAGAAATTATAATCACATTTTTCTTTTTGTGAGGGTTTATATTTATCTAACTTTCGTCATATTAAAAAATCAAAAATAAAATTAAAATAGTAAATAAAAAGATTAAATAACATTAAAAAAAACCATTGAACTAATTTTTGATTAACTAAAATATTAAAACAATAAACAAAAGAAAAAGTTAAGAAGGAGAAAACAAAAATAACACTTACTGTTTACATATGTGGTCACTGAAATTGAAAGTGTAGAAGTGAGAACTGAAGAAGGAGGAAGCAAAAAGGAGATTCACTGTTTACAATAAGTACGTGAAAAGTTAAGAAAAGTTTGTGTATTGGAGAATTTATAAAGATTTGAAAAAATTTAATAAGTGTTTTTTTTTTTAAAAAAAAAAACAAAACAAAAAAATTAAGAGAGAGAAAAAAATTAAGAGCCATTGACACAATAATTACATGGGTCTCTTGGGGAAGCAAAAAGTGGTGGCGTGTAAATACCTGGGGGCTTGACCGAAGAGGTAGTCCCAAAGGCAAATGCCTTTTTTATCATCACACATATACACACCACATAAACACATAGCCATATTCTCTCTCTCTCTCTCTCTCTCTCTCTCTCTCTCATTTCATTTATTGCTTTATTCTAGTCGGTCGTGCTTCCCCACCCTCTATCTCCTCCATTTATCAATATTGTAATTATAATCTTTGAACCAATCATTAATTTTTTTTAAAAAAAAACTCAAAAAATTAAGAAATTAGGATTGGCATATTATAGCTTCCACAGGTCTTGAGGGTTAAAAACCCTCTTTTGCTTAATTTATAGTACTAGCCTATCACCCGTGCTATGCACGGGATAATTATAGATATTTATATTTGTTTTAGATTTTTTTTAATATATAAATTATGTTTTTTTAAGATTTTTTATAAAAATAATTTAACAATCTTATCACTAATCATAGTATATGAGAGAAGTTGAAAAGGGTACTACAGTAACTATACACAGATTATATCTGTATGAGGGGATTTTAAATGCTAATCAAGGGATTTTGATCAAATCAATAAATGTAGGCATGTGAAAAGACATGTAGATTGAAAAAAGTTAATAAATGTTGATCAGGGGATTTTAACAAAATCCATAAATGCTGAGTTTTTTTTTTAAATAAAAAATTTAGAAAATTCAGATTGGGATTATTTAGAGCTATTGAACAAACTACAATCACATTTTTCTTTTTGTGAGTTAACTTCAATCATATTAAAAAATCAAATTATAAACAAAAGAAGATAACTTCAATCATACAAATCACAATTTTTTTTAATGCTATCTAACTACAATGACATTTTTCTCATAATAAAAAAATAATAATTGAAAAAAATGACCATTAAAATAGTAAATAAAAAAGATTATTTAGAACCATTGAACAAACTGCAATCACATTTTTCTTTTTATGAGTGTTTATGTTTATCTAACTTCAATCATATTAAAAAATAAAATTATAAACAAAAGGAGATAACTTCAATCATACAAATCACAATTTTTTTTAACACTATCTAATCATGATCAATAATTAAAAAAACACAATAATTTATTTTTCAAAAAATATAGTGAGTTAAAAAGATCAATTACAATTTTTTTGGGTCAAAATACAATCTATTCATCATCAATAATTGGTACATCATGTGACCCTAATGAGTACAATCCATTTTGTTTTTCAAAACACACAGTGAATTAAAAATCAAATCACAAATTAAGTGAATTGATAGTTAATAAAACACAATAAGATTTTTTCTAAAAACGATGAGTTAAATAAATCAATTATAATTTTTTTTCAAAATACAAACTAATCATTATCAATAATTGGTACTTTAAAAATCAAATCAGAAAAAATCAAATCAAATCACAAATATTTTTATGCTATCTAACTACAATCATAATTTTTTCATAAATAATTGTAAAAAAAAAACCATTAAAATAGTAAATAAAAGATTAAATCACATTAAAAAAAGAATCATTGAACAAACTACAATCACATCACATTTTTTCCATAATAAAAAAAATAAATAAATGAAAAAAAAAAGAACCATTGACTAACTACAATCACATATTAAAAAAAAAGAACCATTGAATTAACTACAATTACATTTTTTTCTTTGTGAGTGTTTATGTTTATCTAACTTCAATCATATTAAAAATAAAATTAAAATAGTAAATAAAAAGATTAAATAACATTAAAAAAAAAAAAACCATTGAACTAACTACAACAATCATATTAAAAAAAAGAGCCATTGAACAAATTACAATCACATCACATTACAATCATATTTTTTTCTTTGTGAGTGCTTATGTTTATTTAACTTCAATCATATTAAAAATAAAATTAAAATAATAAATAAAAAGATTAAATAACATTAAAAAAAACCATTGAACTAACTATAACAATCATATTTAAAAAAAAAAAAAGTCATTGAACAAACTACAATCACATCACATTTTTCCTATAATAAAATAAATAAATGAAAAAAAAAGAACTATTAAACTAACTACAATCACATTAAAAAAAAAAAAAGAATCATTCAACTAATTATAATCACATTTTTCTCTTTGTGAGGGTTTATATTTATCTAACTTCAATCATATTAAAAAATCAAATTATAATTTTTTATTCGCTAGACAAATCACAAATATTTTTATGCGCTACAATATTAAAACAGTAAACAAAAGGAAAAGTCAAGAAGGAGAAAACAAAAAAAAAAAGATTTACTGTTTGCATACGTGGTCACTGAAATTGAAAGTGTAGAAGTGAGAAGTTAAGCAGAAGAAAACAAAAATGAGACTTACTATGTACAATAGATATGTGAAAAGTTAAAAAGAGTGTGTGTATTGGAGAAATTAAAAAGACTTTGAAGAATTTAATAAGTGTTAAGTTTTTTTTTTCAAAAAAAAATCAAAAAAATTAAGAAATTAAGGTTCAAATATTGGAACTCCCACATTTTGTGGGTTAGAGATAGATATAAATAAGTAGATAGATATAGATATTTATATTTGTTTTAAATTTTTTTTAATATACAAATTATTTGTTTTGGAAAAGGTACTGCAGTAATTATTAAAGAAGTCAAAAAGTCTTGTGAGTTGAGAGAAGTTAATAAATGCTTAGGTTAATTTTTTTTTTTAAAAAAAACAAAAAATTAGAAAATTAGGATTGACATATTGGAGCTATCACAGGCCTTGGAGGTTAGAAACCCCCTTTTGCTTAATATATAGTATAGATAGATATCTATATATGTGAATTGCGATTTTTAAATGTCTTTTTTTTTTTTTTTTTAAATGTCTTCTTTTTTTCTTTTTTATATTATATTAAAGTTTAATATTTTGATAATAATCATATGTGTTAGACTTTTCAAGGAATTAAATGTCTTTTTTTATTATTATATTATATAAAGTTTAATATTTTGATAATAATCATATGTGTTAGACTTTTCAAGAAATTTCTTTTATGCTTGTCCTTAATGCATTAAAGTGTTATTATGAGGGATAATAATCATATGTGTTGGGACTTTTCAAGGAATTTATATGTGTTGGATTTTAAAGAATTTTTTTTTATACTTGTTCTTAATGCATTAAAGTGTTATTATGAGAGTAAGACTTGGGGGTTAGGAGAAGTTAATAAATGCTAAGCTTTTTTTTTTTAAATAAAAAAATCAGGAAATTTAGATTGGGAGATTGGAGCTCCCACAAGACTTGGGGTTAAAAACTCCCTTTTGCTTAATATATAGTACTAGCCTATCACCCGTGCTATGCACGGGATAATTATAAATGTTTATATTTGTTTTAAATTTTTTTTAATATATAAATGATGTTTTTAAAGATTTTTTATAAAAATAATTTAACTACTAACCATTATAGCGATCCCGAGTTTTTCCCTTTATGTACAGTATTCTGGACTTAGGTTCCGCGGTTGAGTATTGTTGCATTTGTTTCTTTTCTGTCCTTTAATTCCTTATAGTTGAATTTTAGAATGTGTTGGGCAGGTTTGTATCAGGTTGGGAGTGTTTTGAAACAAATGGTTGCTGCTCACATTTTGGTGTCTTCGCTCGAGTGAGACTTTTGTCGCTCCAGCGAGCTCTGTGTTTTAGATCCTTCGCTCGACCCAAGGTTCCTTGGCTCAAGCAAGAGTTCAGTGATGTGTCTGGTGGCTCGAGTGAGAAGTCTTGTGCTCGAGCGAGAAGTCTTGTGCTCGAGCTTGCGTCTGCGTCTGGTTCTGGACCTGAAGGTTGCAATTATTCGTTCGAGCGAGCTTTCCTTCGATCGAGTGAGCGAGGTCTATGTTTTGGGTTTCTTCGCTCGAGCGAGCTTTTCTTCGCTCGAGCATGTTTCTGGGTTACAGACCTGAAGCTTCGATTTGTTGGCTCGAGCGAGGCTTTCTACACTCGAGCGAGGTTTCTTTGTGTAGCGACCACTCCTTTGCTCGAGCGAGTCTCGAATATATCAGTTGGCAGCAGCGAGTTACACTTTACTTTTTCATCATCTTCTTTTATACAAACCCTAGACCAGTTGCCCTTTCTCTCTCTATATACCTTCTCTCTAGGGTTTCATCTAGTTCTAGTGGTCTTCTACCCTAGTCCCTTTGGAAGAAAGGTAGAGCTTCGCGAGGGCTTCGCTTTAATCTGAAAAGTTGTGGATTTGGAGCACTTTGAGTTTCACCTCTCTTCTCCTTTGAGCTCCGAAAATTAAGGTAGGGATAACCTACTCTATTCTATGAGTTTCAACATAAATTTTGGTCATTTTGATTAGATGATATTGCTTAGTCATTTTGAGAAAGTTAGGGTTTGATTTGAGGTTATAAAAAGGGGGGTTTTCAAATGTTAAAACCTATGTGTGTATGAGACATTGAAAAATGAAATTGTTGTTGTTAATTCGATGAAATTGAGCCTTTGGGCTAATATTGAGAAAAAGGGAAAAATGCCCTAATTATGTTGAATAATTAATTTGGGGAAATGTGAAATTGAAGTGAAATTCATGAAATTGGAAAATTGTGGGAGTAAATGGTGTAGTTGGATAATTTAATCACTCACCTATAAAAATGTCGATATTTTGTTTGTTGATAAATTTATTATCTGTTTAGAGATAACTGTTTTGGGCTATCGGTGGAGGATAGTCTTGATTATTGTAGATATTGTATGATGATTAGGGAAAACTGAAACTAATCACATTGAATATGTCATTGAATGTGACGGTTGGAATAGTACAGCAAATGTGTGTATTGATTGATCATTGTATATGATAAGTGTTTAAATACATTATATATGCATATTGTTTGGGAGGAGATAGGGGATGTACTCCATGATTTGAGAGGAGATAGGGGATGGACTCTCAAACCTGTTTAGGAGGAGATAGGGGATGAACTCTCAAACCTGTTTAGGAGGAGATAGGGGATGGACTCCACTGATACAACAAATCTGTGTATCACTTGAAATATAGAAGTGTTGAAGTATGGAAGTGTTTTAATATGAGTTATATTCTCATGTGAATTGTGAAGTATGGAAGTGTTTTAATATGTATTATAGTCTCATTGAATTGTTTGGCCAGGTTCTGAGCCATAATTATGAATCGAAACTGAAATGAAAAGTGGAAATTGGCACACCCTATATGGGACATCTCTACTGGTTTATAAGTGTACTTCATAAACATGTAAGTTGGTTTATAAGTGTAAAAGAAATGAAAAATGGATGTACTTGATGTTGAATTGAAAAGTGTTGCAAGTTGGTTTATAAGTGTCAACCACATATCAAATGCTATTGTTTTAATTATTTCTCATACTTGGTTTAGTATATCTCTACTGGGCATCGGCTCACCCTATATGGGACATCATTTTTAGGTTCAGGTAATATGCCACCTCCAAGGACATAGCTTGGGAGGCTGAAGATCTCTTTTTGTTATTTACCTTTTTGTGTATTACATGCAAATTCAAGCCGAGGGCTTAATGTGTATGAGTTAGTACTCTATTTTTTTTTTTTTAACCAAGTGTTGGCTTGGAAAGTTATAAGCGCGTAGGGCATTTACTTTTGTTGTCAACATGTAATACTTTTGTGATAAACACTCTGATAAATAGATGTACACTTATTCTCTTGAATATATTTTCAATTTCTTGTATCATGAATGTATGAATTATGGGTTTATTATGAGGGCGCCACAACCATAGTGTATGAGAAAAGTTGAAAAGGGTACTGCAGTAACTATACATGGATTGTATCTATAATTATTTGTATGAGGAGATTTTAAATGCTGATCAGGAGATTTTGACTAAATCAATAAATGCAAGCATATGAAAAGAGATGTGGATTGAAAAAAATTAATAAATGCTGATAAGGAAATTTTGACCAAATCAATAAGTGCTGAGTTTTTTTTTAAAAAAAATAAAAAATTTAGAAAATTCAAATTGGGATATTGAAACTCCCACAGGCCTTGGGGGTTAAAAACTCCCCTTTTGCTTAATATATAGTATAGATATATATAGATAGATATATAGATAGTGGTAACCTGTGCTATGCACGGAACTTTATAAATTAAAAAAAAAATTATTATAACTATTAGATAAGCTTTAAAGATTTTTTTAATATTTTTTTTATGTTATAATATAATATATAAGATATAGATAGATATCTACAACTTTAATAAAAAAATATTATCTAATTTTTTGGGGAATAGAAAACGAATGCAAGTTTTTAAATTTTTTTTTGAACTTGGTGAGAGAGATTAGAAGGGAAAGATTATGAAATATTTTTGTTATTAAACAAATAAATCAGTTAATATTTTTTAATCTATTTTGTAAATTAAAAAATTACTAATTTTAGAAAATTGATTGATTTGTCCCATTAAGTGATTTAAAATTTTGATATATATATATATATATATAAATACATAATTCAAATTTAAATGTTATATTTTTTTGAGATCTATAGCAAAATTCTTATCTTTTTTATTTTTGTGTGTAACCATAGTGTATGAGAGAAATTGAAGAGGATGCTGCAGTAATTATGAGAGAAGTCAAAAGGAATTGTGGGTTGGGAGAAATTAATAAATGTTGAGATTGGGTTGGGACAAACAATAAATGCTGAGATTTTTTTTTTAATCAAATCAAAAAAAATTAGAAAATTAGGATTAGGATATTGGAGCTCTCACAAGGCCTGTGAGTTAAAAACCCCATTTTGCTTAATATATAGTAAGTATAGATATAGATATAGATTATATTAAAGTTTAATATTTTGATAATAATCATATGTGTTAGACTTTTTAAGGAATTAAATGTCTTTTTTTAAATTATTATATTATATTAAAGTTTAATATTTTGATAATAATCATATGTGTTGGACTTTTCAAGAAATTTTTTTTTATGCATGTTCTTAATGCATTAAAGTGTTATTAAGAGGGATAATAATCATATGTGTTGGGACTTTTCAGGGAATTTATATGTGTTGGATTTCAAAGAATTTTTTTTTATATTTATTCTTAATGCATTAAAGTGTTATTATGAGGGTAAGATTTGGGGGTTGGGAGAAGTTAACAAATGCTAAGGTTTTTTTTTTTTTTAAAATCAAAAAATCAGGAAATTTAGATTGGGAGATTTGTGTTGGGCTTTTCAAGAAATTTTTTTTATGCTTGTTCTTAATGCATTAAAGTGTTATTATGATGGATAATAATCATATGTGTTGGGACTTTTCAGGGAATTCATATGTGTTGGATTTCAAAGAATTTTTTTTATATTTGTTCTTAATGCATTAAAGTGTTATTATGAGGGTAAGACTTGGGGGTTGGGAGAAGTTAATAAATGCTAAGGTTTTTTTTTTTTTTTAAATCAAAAAATCAGGAAATTTAGATTGGGAGATTGGAGCTCCCACAAGGCTTGAGCTTAAAAATCCCTTTTTGCTTAATATATAGTATAGATAGATAGATAGATAGATAGATAGATATAGATAGTAATATATAGATAGATAGATAGATATAGATATGGCACATACCATTTATATGACAGAAGGATCAAAGTACCGGGACAACTCCTGCAATTTGCTCTCATCTAAATTAAAGGTATTTAAAAAGTAAAAAAAAAATTATAATATTAAAAAATGTTCACTAAAGAAATATAGATTAAAAATTAAAAATTGATTATTGAAAACTCCATACTAAACAAGGTAATGTTTTCTATTAATTTTGAAAATTAAAAAATTATTATTAATTTTTCCTCTGTTTTTTTTTTCTTACAAAAAAAATAGCTACATTAAATATCTTCATTTTTTTTTTTTTTTTTTTTTTTTTTTTTTTTTTTTTGTGGAGAGGGGTTTTGACTTGCGATTTTTCTAAAATGGGTGTTCTAGACGGAAAGGATAGAGTTGGTTCAGACAATAAGAAAAAGTGCTTATGCAAGAGGCGCCTTCACTATGAGCAAGAATAGTCGGTTTTGCATAGGGTGCCTTCTTGTATAATAGCTTCAATACTGGTATGCATGAAGGGCTTAACTGTGAGACGTATGAGAGGGGCTTTAGTGCGAAAATAGAAGAAATGGTTTACAGAGTTTCTTCTTGCTTCACGACTTCAATACTTGTGAGAGAGGAGTAGGCTCAAGTGCGAGAGAGAAATGAGAGTTTGTAGGAAGTGTCTTCTTGGGTCACGACTTGAGTGTCCATGCACATGAAAATGAGTGATAAGGGTCAGAGTGTGTCTCTTGGGGTCACGGTTTTAGTGCTCCGAAACACAAAACCATAGCATATTAATAAAGAGAAATAATTAGTGATAAAATATTTTTGTCTCCTTAAATACAAGAACAGAGAATTTATTATTGGTGACGAAATATTTTTGTCTTCCACAACATAACCTTATGAGACGAAAAATATATTCATTGCGCAATCAATCAGAATTTATTAGTGACTAAATATTTTCATCTCCCACAACTTATTCTTCCAAGATAAAAATATATTTGTCGCCCATTTAATAGAAAGATGAAACGACATCGTTTGCATGATGGAGTGTTTATTGGTGACGAAATATATTTGTCTTCCATAACTTCTCATTCCTAGACAAAAATATATTTGTCACCTAATAAATGGAAATATGCAACGGCATCGTTTAATAGGTAGGGAATTTATTGGTGACGAATTACGTTCGTCTCAAAAAATATATATATTTTGTGACAAAAATGTTTGTCTCCAATGAGCTAAAATAATTCGCTACTAAAGCAAATGAAATTGGCGCCTAAATTTTGCAAATGAAAATTTTTTTCGTCTCCTATACGTTTGAGAAAAATTAAAACAAATGACAAAATTAATATTTTGTCATCTTTGGGTCAAATTTTAAGACAAAAAATTTTTGTCACCAAATTTTGTCACAATAACCTAGATTTCTTGTATTTTGTTTCCTTGTTTAATTATTATTTTTTTTCTTCTTTTTGTGGTGAGGGGCTTACTGTGAGAAAGAATAATAGCTTTGCACAAAATGTCTTCTTGGATAATAATGTTTGCATGCACAAACAACGAGAATAGAGGAGCTTCAGTGCGAAATAGAAGAGATGGTTTATAGAGATTGTTTTCTCGAGTCACAGCTTCAATACTTGTGAGAGAGGAGACTCAAGTGCGAGATAGAAATGAGGGTTTGTAGAGGGTGTCTTTTCGGGTCTCGACTTTAGTATTTGTGTGTGTGCAAAAGTAAGTGATTACGGTGAGAGTGTCTCTTAGTTTCTGAAGACATTTTAATAAAGAGAAATAATTAGTAATAAAATATTTTCGTCTCAAACTCATATGTTTGTTGCCTAATCAACAAAAATACAAAAACAACGTTGTGTGGAGATGGAGAATTTATTGGTGATGAAATATTTTCGTCTCCTTCAACTTAACCATATGAGATGAAAATATATTCGTCGTACAATCAATCAAAATGCAACACGACACATGGAGAATTTATTAGTGACGAAATATTTTTGTCTCCCAAAACATATCCTTCCGAGACAAAAATATATTTGTCGCCTAATTAACAGAAAGATAAAACGAGCATGAAGAGTTTATTGGTGACGAAATATTTTCGTCTCCCATAACTTATCCTTCCCAGACAAAAAATATATTTGTCACCAAATAAATAAGAAAATGAAACGACATCGTCTAATAAGTTTTGAATTTATTGGTGACGAATTTCTTTTGTCGCAAAAAACTTTAAATTTTGTGACAAAAATGTTCGTCTCCAATGAGCTAAAATAATTGGCGCCAACAAGAAAAAAAGTTGGGGCCTCTTTTTTTTTCTAATGAATTTATTTTTTTGTCTCCTATAGTTTTGAGAAGAATTAAAAGAAACGACAAAAGTAATATTTGGTCATGTTTGGGTTACATTCTAAAACGAAAATAAATTTTATCACCAAATTTTAAAAATTAATTATTGAAAACTCCATACTAAACAAGATAATGTTTTCTATTAATTTTGAAAATTACAAATTTTTTATTATTTGTTTCTCTGTATTTTTTCTCACAAAAAAATAGCTACATTAATTATCTTTTTTTTCATTTTTTTTTTTTTTTTGTGGAGAGAGGTTTTGACCTTCGATTTTTCTGAAATAAGTGTTCTAGACGAAAAGGGTAGAGTTGGTTCAGACAATGAGAAAAAGTGCTTGCGTACATAGGGTGCCTTATTAGATAACAGCTTCAATGCTGACATGCACGAAGGGCTTAAGTGTGAGACAGAAGAGGGGTTTTAGCGCGAAATAGAAGAAATGGTTTACAGAGTGTCTTCTTGAGTCACGACTTCAATACTTGTGAGAGAGGAGTAGACTCAAGTGCGAGAGAGAAATGAGGGTTTGTAGAAAGTGTCTTCTTGGGTCACGACTTCAAGGTCCGTGTACAAGAAAATGAGCGACAAGCGTCAGAGTGTATCTCTTGGGGTCACAGTTTCAATGCTTCGAAACACAAAATCACGGCATTTTAATAAAGAGAAATGATTAGTGATAAAATATTTTTGTATCCTTCAATACCAAAACAAAAAATTTATTATTGGTGATGAAATATTTTTGTCTTCCACAACTTAACAAAAAATATATTTGAAACGAAAATCCGAAACGTATATGAGAAGGATTATTTGTGTAACATAAGTCAGATAATAATTACAAACAAACACAAGAAAAGAAAAGAAACGAAACATGATATTCACATTCTTCCTTAAGTTTCTTCACTTGAAAAGGATTTAATAGCTATAAGCACATGGCAGAGTGAGGAATATTATACTAAAGTATAAGGGTATACAAATCACCATGGATAATTATTTAGGCTAAACAATGAATAGTTTGGTTTGAATAAATTATTTGAAATAATAGATATATAATACAAAAATCGTATATGCAAAACAATCATAACAACGGTATAAAACAGAACAGAGGGTCACAAAGTGACTAATTAGAGGGCCAATGGTTATTTAAGTCTCCTAGGGCGTGGGACCGTCAGAGGGTCACTAAAGTGACAATTCAGAGGGCCAATGGTTATTTAAGTCCCCCAAGACATGTGACCTCCATGGTGGTACTTATAAAATAATTATTCAAGAACATATTTAATAAACAGTTATATCACTCTATACACCACAATATTCAACCATCATTTAATAAACATATTTAATAAACAGTTACATTATAAAAGTTGGAGCTCCTCTTCCATGGACATCAATTTCCAACCATCGTTTAATAAGAGAATTCCCTTTGCCTCCCTCTCTGATCCACCTTGTCTTTCTCTTTACCTAGTAACGACCAATACGGTTCTCAGTTGTCAATGTTCTCAGATAAACAAACCTTTTGAGACTCTTTTCTTGAAAACATATTTGTTTCCTTTTTAAGGTATCATCCAAACAAATAGTGGAATATAGTAAGAATGATAAAGTTATTCTTATAAAAAGTTTTATATGATAACATTTTTCAATGTAAAACATTTTACATTGAAATAAACAAAGCCTTAAAAACAGGAAAAATTTTTTGAAAAATTTAGAGCTTTTCCTTATGTACTACATTTTCTTGTATATTATCTCTCATATTATTGTGCTCTATTTTCATACAGAGGAACTCACACATACTGTAATTGCAGACATTAAGAGTGTTGCCCAACAAGGAATTGGCGGATGTCAATGCATTGACCTCTTTCAAGGCTCTGGACATCCCTTGTGATCTGCCTAATTCAGAGAACATAGATATCAAATTTGACACAATTGTTACAAAAGCTGGAGCTAGAGCCTGTGATTTAACTGATCAAAGAATCGAGCACAATGATGACTATAGTCATAGGGGGTTATCAAACATGTGTGATTTGGTTAATCAATGAATGGAGCACAATGATGATTGTAGTCATAGAGGGTTACCCAACAGGTCATTAGATATAAGCACCATTAAGTCCATCATGGGATCCAGAAATGTATTGCTACTGATAGCCACACTGCTCACAACAATAACCTACCAAGTCCCATTTCACGTCCTTGGAAGCGCTTCCAAAATGGGCTATGTTCATAACTACATAACTGGCACCTTCCAACTAAATAAACCGTATTCACTCTTGCCCAGTACATTCATGTTGTTCAACTCCGTGGTGTTCATTGCTTTGGTGGTAATGACCCTATTCCTCCTGCATGAATTTCCCTTCCAGCCATGGCCTCAAATCTCAGTTTTGGCTCTGTTTGGATCTTATATGTGCTTGATAAAGGCAATATCAACCAATGGCGCTCTGGCTTTGCTTGTCATATCAATTCCCTTTTTGTTATTGGTAGCTGCAAGAAAAATTTATGGCTTTGCAAGTTGGAATCTTATGTGAGCATGTGCAGCTATGTATGAAAAACAACCTATATCTGTTTCAATTTGATCATGTTTTGAGAAAAAGGATCTATCTTGTTCTGATTTGATCATGTTCATGCAGTCTTTCACAGAAATATGCAGAACAATGTATGTTCAACTATTTCAAAATAAGTGTGACGATTGATTTGTAATAAAAGCTGTGAAAGTATTATGTGCCCAAATCAAATGTCACTTACAAATTTTGTATTTTAAATATTGCAAATCTATTGTTAATGTTAAATGACTAGATAAACCATCTATGACTATCTTCCAACAAACCCACCGTTGCCACATCTCAACTCCTCTCTCATTCCCAGCTCTGCTTACCTCTTCCTTATTGATTTTCCTAAAATTTAACCACCAACGTCCGTGACCATGGGAATAGGACTAGTTTCTAAAACTATTATGAGATTCAAGATTTGTGCATATAGGGTCATTAATAGTGCGAACTCATGCCTTGCACTACATATCGATGCTATATGTGCAATAGTTGTGTAACAACCCTCACTTTGAATTTGTCTTGTTTGCATGCATATTGTGTAATCTTGCCTTGATAAGTTTGTAATCTTGAGATCTTGTTTTGCTTTGCTTGGTTAATCGTAACTTGCTTGAACTTGCACCTTGTTTGGAGCTTAGCCGAGGTCAGCTTGGCATAGTTCGTCTTTGAGCCTTTGCGTTTTGAACGGTTTTGGAACCTTAGCCGACCTCTATCTTCACCTCGGCATGTTTGCCGAGATGTTTTGTGCTTGTGATCTTTGTCCTTGGGCAGGTATGGCCTAGGCCGAGATGTGGTACACCCAGGCCAAGGTGTGTACAGCTTAGTCAAGTGTCGTCCTCCTAGCGTTGCCTTTGTTGACTGTTGCGAAGTCTTGTCTTTGGCGAGGTCATTCTCGCCGACGTGTTTTGCCACCAAGCGTGTTGTGTACGTTTTGTCGAGACTTGTCTTGTCTAGCGATCACTTTTAATCGCACCAATCGGTAATGCCACGTGTCCGAGAAGGCTATGACAAATGCAGACCTATAATATATCATTGTGTATCTTGTTAGCATCATTTGGTCTCAATCTTTGTCTTGCTTAGAGAGAAGCTCTAGAACAAGAGTTAGAGTTTTAGAGAGAAGTTGAGTCGGGCTTGATCGTGGAAGATCGAACCGTTGGATTTCAGTTTTGAGGTTAGATTCTTGTTCTACATCTATTGTTCTTATCGATCATCTAGCTACATTGCATGATTGGATCTGTTTTGCATGCCATGCATCGATTTGAAATTGGTTTGAAAGAGAAAATGATGTTTTTGTGTTCTTGAAGAAGAACCTCGTTTTGATCCGAAAGTTTGGAACAAGAATCATGTTTTGTGTTTGTTCTTGCATGGTTCTCTTTAATAAGTACCTAGGTCCATGTTCTTGGACTCCTAGCGCCAAATCTCGATTTTGGATAAAAGAGTTATGATTCTTGCATGCATGTTTTGATGTTCTTGATGCTCATGTTCTTGCATTCTTCTCGTGGAAACTTCGGGTTTCGATTTAAATCTTATATGTGGCCATCGGGACCACACCTCGGCAAGGAGGTGCGGGACCTCGGCATTGTCGAGGATGGAACCCAGTGAGTTTCCACGAGTTGGGAGACTTTGCATGTTTCGCTTTTGTTATTTGTTTGGATTCGTGGGAGTGCGAGATCATTCACTTGTATGGAAAGCATGTCTTGAAAATGTGATTTGCCTTGTGATTTGTCGGGACTTTGATCTTTGCTTTGAGCCTACACGAAGACCGAGGTGAGTGGTGCTTTTAATAACGCTATGTTGAACGGTTTTGTTAATCCTTGACTTGATTTGTTTTGGTGAAAGTATTTGTTCGGCAGGAATCAGTAGCCGAACTTGATGTATCATGTATTAGCTTTGTTTTGATGGTATCTCGGAAGTCCCTTGGCTGGAGGACTATAATCTTCATGACACTAAGTGTAAAAGTCCCTTAGTGAAGGACTCTAAACTTCGCGATACCATCTTGTTAAAAGGATACGGTCCTCTCTTGAAAAGATTAGGTGTTAAAGCGGCTACGGGCCTAAGTAACACAAGTCCCTTGTGCTAGAGGACTTTAAACTTTAAGTAGCATCACTTGGTCAAAAAGGGGCTACGGGCCTAAGTGACACAGACTCTTGTGTATAAAGGATACGGTCCTTCTTGGAAAAGTTATTTGAGTTAAAAAAGGGGGCTCTACGGGCCTAAGTAACATAAGTCCCTTGGAGGACTATAAACTTTGCGGCACCACTTTGTTAAAATCGATCTCGGATCACACCAATCTTGTTTGCCACTAATGGACTACTACACGCTCGCTTGTTTGGACAAACCTTTGGTTATGTTCTCGCGATGTCGGAGCATCCCTCGAAATGCGTAGATTCTCTGAGATGAATACGGTTCATCCCTTGATTCGGTTTAGTTTTGATGTGTTTTGCTTTAAAGGAACCTCGGCTAATATTTAGATGGTTTTGGCATGTTTTGTTTTGTACAGACTTCGGCTATATTCATGCAAAACCTTTATTTCTTGTACCATTCACTGAGTTTTCATACTCACCCTCTATATATATGTAGGTGATGAGCAGGATGGCGGCGACGCCTAGATGTGTTTGCAAGCTTGTTTTGGACTACTTGTTTTACGTCGGCAACGTTTTTGCATTCTTGTCGGCATCTTGTTTTACACGCCTTTTGAGTTTACGTCGGCCAACTTGAAAATCATGCTTCTTGACTTGTAATTTTGTATTTTGTGCATGCCGGCCTAGAAGCCTTTTGATCAAGATTTGTTTTGTATTTTGTTATCTTGGATTGGTTGTAAGACTATTTTGTATATGTCTTTACATTTGATTTACGCACAAGCTCTAATGGACCATTTGTATTTGATTCATCGCTTCCGCAATTTTGTGAGCCCCTATGATTACTCTGTCGTGTGTGTGAAATTTTGTAAGCCGGCCTTTGGTGATCTCGGATTACTGGCCATCTCGGCACCACCCTACTAGGGGCAGGTTGGGGTCGTGACAAGTTGATATCTGGTTAAAGGGTTACAATTCATATGGAGAGTATTGTTAGGCCTGTGAGACTCATATAAGTTGTATTTTGGATATTTTAACTATTTATTTTGGGACTCATATAGGTTGTATTGGTCTTTATGTGTAGATTCATCAATACAAAAAAGGGGAATCGATTGAAAAGTTCTGTGCACCAATAAATCCTCTTGATTTTTTGGTCCCTCAAAAAGTTTTGTTCATTTTTAATTGTTACCACAAAGTCTTTTTTACTTTTACTTTTAGGGGTGTTTTCATAAATAAAAAAAAAGTATCACTAATTGCTAGTTTTTAGCGAAAGTTATAAAAATTTTCATAGAAAAACATCACTACTTGTTAGTTTTTAATGACAGTTGAAAAATTTGTCACAGAAAAATATCACTAATTGTCATTTTTAGCGACAAATTTAGAAAATCGTCACAGAAAAACGTCATTAAATGTCAATTTTTAATGACATGGCTAATTATGGTAACAATTATGCAAACTGTTAAAATAGTAGAGAGAGAGAGAGAGAGAGAGAGAGAGAGAGGAAATAATATATATTATATTCAATTAATTGATCCCATACAACAGAAGGCCTGTATATATATGCTGAGAAAGAGTATCCTACTAGAAACATAACTATGAGAAAGAGTACCCTACAAGAAACCTAACTATGGCAATACAAATATATTTAGGAAATCAATACCTAATATATCTAGGAATATATATCATATATACATTAATATCTCCCTTAAACTCAAAGAGGATAAACATCTTGAGTTTGGAGAGAGAAACTAAAACATGAAATAAAATTAAATAAAATAAAAGGCAAATAGATTGCAAAGTTTGAACAGGAGCGCAAAGGCGATTGAGATATATCAAAGGCTGGAGCTAATATTGGGAGACAGTTTATGGTCGTGTCAGACCATTGTAGGAACTAGCTGAAACTAATGCCGGGATAGTTTAAGGTCATGCCGGACCATTTTTGGAATTGACCGGAATCAATATTAGGAGAGTTTACGGGGTCATGCCGGACCGTTGTAGGAACTGATCGAAATCAATGTCGGGACAGTTTAAGAAGTCATGTCGAACCGTTGTAGAGACTAAACGAAATCAATGTCGGGACAGTTTAAAGGGGTCATGCCAGACTGATGTAGAGAATTGAATGTTGAACCAACAATCGTGGCACACACATAACTTATGACGTGGTGCTGAACGATGATGGTAACAAATGATTAAGTGCACCAGGAGGCGGCTTTGGTGGTACACCAAGGGGCGACTTGGATGGTGCGTTAGAGGGGGCGACTTGGGTTGTGTACTAGAGGGGATGACTTGTATGGTGTGCCAAGAGGCGGCTTAGGTTGTGCGCTAAAGGGAGTGGCTTGGATAGTGTGCCAAAGGGGACAACTTGGGTTGTGCGCTAGAGGGGGCGACTTAGGTGGTTCACATGGTATATTACCATGCTTACCATGATATAAGTATAATACCCCCCTCAAACTCAAATAGGTTTGAAGATGGAAACCTATTTAAGGTTGAAACAGAGAGAAAGACAAAGTAAAGTAAAAACACACAAAAAAATAGATTGGGAGTAAAAAAAATATATATATGATAGAGATATTTCGGATAGGAATAAACTAGTGGACAAATGAAGAGATTACCATGAAATGATACTAAAAGAAAATATGGCAGTGGAATGGATTGAGGTCTGGCAGACGGCCTAGGCAAGGCTGTCACCCGGCAATGAAACTAAATTACAAGGTACTTAACCTAACTCTAATATCATGTTACAATAGTAGAGAGAGAGAGAGAGAGAGAGAGAGAGAGAGAAAGAAAGAGAGAGAGAGAATAATATGTATTGTATTCAATTAATTGATCTTATACAATAGAAGGCCTGTATTTATAGGCTGAGAAAGAGTATTCTACTAGAAACCTAATTATGGCAATACATATATATAGGAAATCAATACCAAATATATCTAGGAATATATACCATATACATTAACACAAACAAAAAATTCATATATAATTTTTATACATAATGATGTGACTAATTGTGAATCTTTCACTTCAAAATAATATACCATTGAACATGAATTTATTTACAAATATAACATTGCTATATCATTCTTGTCAAATTTTATGTATGATTTTTATGTAATAATAGAATTTTCCTAATATTATTATTATGTTTTTTGCAATAAAAAAAATGATGATTTATTTTTAAAATTATACTTGTTATTTATTTCTTTAAAGGAAAATATAATAAAATAATGTGACTCTAATTATTAGATCAATCTATTTTTTTTTCATTAAAATGGGAGGCAATCTTATTCCTTTATGTTACATATGCATTTGTTATCGAAAAGTATATGATAAATATTATATATTTGCTATATGTACATGGAATTTAATTGGAGGTTTGGCTAAGGACTGATTTTTTTCCCTTTTTTTTTGGGGGGGGGGGGGGGGGGGGCGGGTTTATATTCACATCTTAGTATACTTGAGCATCACACCCTCAATGTATATCATTCATTAAAAAAAATATTAGTTAGACATAAACAAATATTTTGCAAAGCCATTTTTGCTACATCAACAATTCTAAATCATGATCAGAAGAAATTTTTTGATGAGTAGATTCAATGAAAAAAATTTAATCTTGGAATTGGTTGCGTCAAAATAGCATTTGGACAATTGAAGTTTTTAGCTGTGTCAAAATAAAATTTGAACAATTAAAGTGATACAACCAAAAATAAATAAATAAATAAACTGTAGCAAAACAAAAAATAATTGGAAAAATTACAAAAATAAAATCTAGAGTGTGACTTTTATAACAAATCAAACCTTGAATTTTTAATTTGCTCAATTTAAACTCTAAACCTTCTACATTGATATAGTTTCAACCCTCCATCTATCTCTGTTATCTTGTTCTAACTGATTTTTGTTTCTTTGTGTGTGTGTGTGCGCGCACACACATGGCACTTTTATTGTGTTACATGGACTCTTTTATTTCTCCTATAATACCTGTGTCCATCGGATATGACATGGGTAAAAGTGTGAGATATGTGTTACAATATATATAAGAAGAAGAAACTCACATTTGCTAAGTATTGGCTTTTTTTGGCTTTCAAAAGTTAAAAATATAATTTGAGTGTGCCAACAATGATCAATAAGTCCTTACAGAAATGTTAAATGCCAACCAATTAAAAGACAATTGCTTTGAAGTTCTTTTAGCCTCACTGAAGAGGACTTTTACTGATGGCTTGTTTTAGGAGAAAATTCAAAAAAACTAATCACCAAAAGTATAGGGAAAAACAATGTCATAAAGCAAATTTCATTAAGTAAATGAGAGTTGACAATTGTACATTCACACTTTCACAGCTTCAAAGGGATTTACAGCAACAGACTAGCTTGAAACTACTCCTAGGAATTTGAAGTGCAGTACAGGAAAGTAAAAGATTGGAAATTAAAGGACTGGAAATATAAAAAGACTAGAAAATATAAAGTCGAAATAAACTGGTTTCTGGATCTAGTTTTGGTTGCCCTCCGATGTAGCCATCAATGGCTAGTTATAGGGAAAAAAACTTCTAGCAATAACTACTCAATAACCACCTAAAAATACCCACTCTTCCTTTTCATTCTCACAATGGCACATATCCCTCCATGTTTTCCACTAAGTCACTTTGTCCATCATACTCTTTACATATGTTTTAACTTCTTCCACATTGTCTTCCATGTTCCACCATGCAAGACCACTAACTTTGTAACTTCTCTTAACTTCTGATTGATCAAGAAAGTGCCATGTGTCCTGCAATAATAGTAATAGTAATAATAATAACATTACTCTTTATGGTGCCGACATTACCCCCTGCGGCTCTTTAAAAATGATGTTTATTTGAATTTTTGAAGAGCCACACCAAGTGCAAAATTGATATGAGTAATAAAGTGCTTTGAATATCACAACAGCACCAATGAAGTGCTTCAAAGGGACATTACACTAAAGGCATGTGCTTCGAATTCAATATGAGTGCTTCAAAGTGATCAATTCGAATCAAGAAGCACCAATTCGATTTGGACACAATACATACCAATCATGTTTGGTATGAGTCATGAGTAGAAACTTTGTACTTTCTTAGGTGGCAAGTTCAAAATTTCAATATGAGACACCAATTTGTAATCAATGAATGCATGTACTCACTGTGTATGGTGTCCAAAAACCATGGCTAATACTTCAATGACATGGCAACACTACTATGTTCATTATAAAAAAAACCTCTTCAAAACTCTTTTGGAATCCTTCAAAGCTTTTCTAGCACCCTTCGAAGCTTACTAGAAGGTTCATTATAAAGAAGAACATATTAAAGCCTCCTTGAAGCTACTTCAAAACTAATTCAGAATGCTTAGAAGCCACTCCGAAATGATTCGAAGTTTACCGCCATGTAAAAGTAGCAAATGTCTCACTTGACAATAGCCAACATCATGGCAAAAATAAATTATGAGACGTATCGAATTCTTGAAGAGTTGTAATTTAAAGAATGAAAACCATCCTCTAAAGGTATTACTAGAGGGCTAAAATCATCCTTCGAAGGTCGAAGGTGCCAACAAAGGACTAATTACATCCTTGGAAATACTCGGCAAAGCTTCGAAGGTTCACAACCACCATTATATTTTTTTCTTCGAAGTTGTTATAGGTGCAAGATGGAGTTCTTTAAAGCTTAAAAAATTATGGAAAAAGGGCTTTCAAAGAACACACATTGACCAACAACAAAGTCAAAATGATAGTTGTTTACATATCCACTTCGAAGACAATCTGGAGTATAAAAACGTCATGTCTAATACATAGCAAAGACCAACTTTTGGTCAAGAATGATGGTTTTCACATTGCATGGTAGAAAACAACAAACATATGAACTCATTGTGTTTTCTACAGAGCTTTTTCTTCCTTGGCCAATTGTAAATTTGTATTGGCCACTATTTCACATATTGTTGTACAATTTGTGTAATTAAATAAAGCAAATAAATAAATACTTGACAAATTACATTATAGAACATGAAACAAAAATACGTATCACATGATATATTGAAAGACGAGAAATCAAATCGAAGCCTGTGTGGTACCACAGTCTCCTTAAAACAGATTAATTGCCTCACCGTGGGTGCTGGAGATATGTCGGCTTATGTATCCTTGGATATGACGGTTTAGATCGACTAATGCAGAAGCACCTTCTATTAGCTTTGGCGAGCCGATAATGGTAGCACTCTCTCATACAGGAAGAATATTATAAGAGCAAGTAAATTGACTATATGATTGGAAGGCAAAAATTCGATAACAAACCAAGGAAGATAGGCCTCATTTTATACACAATGGGGGAGAGAGAAGGAGCCTCTAGCCATGAAGAGTAGTAACCAATGCTCATGAAGACTGGCAACCAATGCTCATTACTCTTGCAAAACTGCTAGAGTAATGGACCAAAACTGATGGGACAATAAGATATGAGATATATATTCTGTACACACAAGTGTGTATATCTGCAGCAGACTTGGCCCAAAAATATTAGGTTGGTAGACCACTAATCCGGCCCAGCCCAAACCTAACCCATTCCAGCAAGTCCCAAGTTCCAAGATCCAAGACCCATGATCCATGGATCACGAATCACGGACCACGGACCCGGACCTCGCCCGGTCCGAGCGAGCAGACAGGCGGCGCACATGTGGTAATTTTTTCATAACCAACTTGGATCATAGTCTTGGCCCAAGCCCATCCTTGAAGCATCCATAACTCCCTTCCTTTGGAAAATTGGATGCCCCAAAGGGCTCATGCCCTTGTCAAAATCTTGAGGTTTAAATACCCATCAAAGCTTTCCTCTACAATAAATGTAGGATTGGTAGTTATACACAATTCTCAATACCTTATTTATGGGTCAACTTTATGAGACAATTTCTCATTCAATTCTTAATGGTTTTTGGTCATTCTTTTTGCGGTGTAAAGACCTTGTTACAAATAATCTAAACCCATTTAATCCAACCTCAACCAATGGTTGGGATCTACTTTAATTTCACATTAAAGTTACCAAAAAACCCATTTTTTCCAACAATCCTCCACATGAATAAAAATTGACCGAATAAAGAAAACCGACAATATTTACAACAAAGACTTAGAGAGAGAGCACACAGACTAACCCTGCATCAGAAAAGGTAGTTGTTGGCCTTGAACCTTTCGTAGTGAAAGCCTATCGGATTTACTAGCTGACCAGTGAACGTGATATCTTGAACTGTTTTGTCGTTTGTGTAAACCGAGACAATAGACCTCATACAGGAGTTAGTCCAACCATTGTTCTTGTTTTCACTGGTGTGTCCAGTATGGCCCTGGAACGCTAGCCTGGTTCAGTGAGTGGCTTTAAAGAATTTGACCTTACAAATTCTTAAAAAAGAAGCCCTGCGTAAGAAACCCCACTTCGCACTCACATAGGTGACCTATATAAGGTATCTCATTATACCACGGTTGATTATTCATATCACTTAGGTCATTAAAAACATTAGCTTAACCTACCACCCCCATAGGATATCACTGTACAAAGGAATGGGCAAGAGAATTTACCTCTTCAGTGACTCACCCGTTACACGAAATTAGATTGTCCCTTTGAACCTAGATCTTGGGATCTCTAGTCAATTAGGTTGGGCTTTCTGTTCCGATAACAATACTAAAGGCCTTAACCCCATTCCTCTTGACGACGTTTCTACTAACTCTCGAGTTAACCTTTTGGTTAGCGAATCCGCAATGTTGTCCTTAAGCTTTACATAGTCTAGAGAAATAATGCCATTAGAGAGTAGTTGTCTTATGGAATTATCTCTACGACGGTTATGTCTGGACTTTCCATTATACATATGACTCTGTGCTCGTTCAATCACCGATTAGCTATCATAATAAATACAGATAGCAAGCACAGGTCTCAGTCAACGTGAAATATCCTCAACGAACTGGAGAAGCCATTGAGTTGCTTCAGTTGCTTTATCCAAAGCAATAGACTCAGATTCCGTCGTTGATCTCGATATACGCATTTGCTTGGAAAATTTTCAAGACACGACTGCCCCTCCGAGGGTAAACACATAACTTCTAGTGGATTTGAAGTCCTTTATATCATATATCAAATTAGCATCACTATACCCTTCTAGTACTGTTGGATATCTGGTATAATGCAGCCTATAATCCTGGATGTAGCTTAGATAACCTAACACCCGTATAATGCCTCTCCAATGAGTGGTAGTCGGATTACTCATGTATTTACTAAGTCTGCTAATAGAGTAGGCTATATCTGGCCTTGTGCAACTCATCAGATGCATCAAACTTCTAATAACCTGAGAATATTCTAGCTGAGAGACACTCTCACTATTATTCTTGGTCAAATGTAGACTCACGTCTACCGGTGTCCTAGACACGTTTGTATCTGATTTACCAAATTTCTTAGGTATCTTCTCAACATAGTGAGACTGAGAAAGTACAACACCACTAGATGTTTTGGTAATCTTAATACCCATAATGACATCTGCAGGGCTCATATCTTTCATGTCAAACTTAGAGTTTAACAATCTCTTGGTAGTTTGAATCATTTCATCATTGCTACCAACAATGAGTATGTCATCTATGTATAGACACAAAATGACATAATCTCTGTCAGCGTCTTTAACATATACACATTTGTTAAACTCATTGATTCGAAATCCATTTGACAACATAGCATTGTCAAACTTCTCATGCCATTGCTTAGAAGCTTGCTTCAAACCATATAATGACTTGACAAGCTTACAAACTTTCTTATTTTTCCCTGGAGCTGAAAACCCCTCAGGTTGTTCCATGTAGATTTCTTCATCTAAATCTCCATTTAAGAAAGACGTCTTTACATCCATTTGATGTATCTCCAGACCACATAAAGCGGCTATTGCAATCACCATGCGAATGGATGTAATCCTAGTCATAGGTGAATACGTATCAAAGTAATCCAGGCCTTTTCGCTACCTATATCCTTTGATAACTAGCCAAGCTTTGTACTTATCAATTGATCCATCAACTTTCATCTTCCTTCTAAAGATCCATTTACTTCCCAAGGCCTTACTACATGGAAGTAGATCAACCAACTCTCAAGTATGGTTCTGTAAGATGGAGTTGATTTCACTCTTAATTGCTTTTTTCCATAAGGGACTTTCAAGTGAAGTCACAACTTCATGAAAAGTTTGAGGTTCTCCCTCTAACATATAAATCAAGAAGTCAGGGCCAAAGGACTTGGCAGTCCTAGCCCTCTTACTCCTTCTTGGCTCATCTACTTCCTCATTTTGATCATCTACTTGATCATGTTCAAGTTCCTTCTCAAAACTTTGATCATTTCCTCAGGTTCGGCAAGGAAATACATCTTCAAAGAAGGACGCATTCCTTAACTCCATTATGGTATTCTTATGGATATTTGAAATATCAGACTTATGTACAAGAAACCTATATGCACTACTATTCTGTGCATAACTAATGAATATACAATCCACAGTTTTCAGACCTATCCTAACCCGCTTGGGTGTAGGTATCGCCACTTTTGCAATACACCCATATTCGTAGGAAATTATAAGAAGGCTTGCGGCCTTTCCATAATTCATATGGAGTCTTGTCTACTTTCTTCCGAGATATTCTATTTAGAATGTAATTCGTAGAGAGAATTGTTTCCCCTCACAAGTTCTGTGACAACCTAGAACTTATTAACATTGCATTCATCATTTCTTTTAACGTCCTACTTTTCTACTCAGCAACACCATTTGACTGAAAGGAATAGAGCGCTGTGCTTTTGTGAATAACCCCAAATTGAGCACAAATCTTAGCAAACGGGGATTCATACTCACCACCACGGTCACTTCTTATAGCCTTGATCTTTCGGCTTAATTGATTCTCAACTTCATTCTTGAAAAGAATAAATTTATCAATCGCCTCATCTTTGCTTTTAAGCAAATACACATAATAGTATTTAGTGCAATCATCAACAAAAGTGATGAAGTACTTGTTGCCACCACGTGATTGTACGACTTTCAAGTCACACACATCACTGTGCACTAAATCCAAAGACTTGCTACTTCTTTCAATAGAATGAAAAGAAGTCCTTGTCAATTTTGCATCTACACAAGTTTCACACTTGTGATTTGGATTAATCTTAAAAGATGGTATATGATCTAACTTGATTAATCTACGCAAAGAGTCAAAATTTACGTGACCCAGTCTACCATGCCACAAATTAGGGGACTCAAGCATATAAACAGAAGAAGAAGAAGCTTTCTCATTAAGTTTTGGGACAAGAGTCATTATATTGAGCTTAAACATACTACCGGGCATATACCCTTTCCCTACATAGACCTCGCTCTTGGTCAACACGACCTTATCAGATTCAAATACCATGCGGAAGCCATGTTTGTATAAGAGCGACCCCGAGACAAGGTTCTTACGAATGTCCGGCACAAATAGGACATCGTTCAGAGTCAGCTTTTTCCCTGAAATCATTTTAGGACCACCTTGCCCTTTCCCTCAACAGTCGAGGTTGCAGAATTTCCCACAAACAACTTCTCACTATTTGAAACTAGTTCGAAGGTTGTGAACATCTTCTTATCTGCATAGATGTGGCGAGTAACCCAATGTCCACCCATCATTCCTTTGGGTTAGACCCCACCATGTTCACCTCGGAGACGACAGTTGCCAGATGCATGTCGTCCACATCTTGTAAAAGATCCTTCATCTCATCCATGTGAGCCTGGCTTTTGTTTTGTGAAGGGTACTTGTTGTAAGGCTTCTTCTTCTTAACGGCCCGATGTCCATTGCTTCCACAGTTGAAGCACTTTCCATGCAACCTAAAAGTAGGTTGTTGTGGCTTGTAGACCAGCCTTTTAGAGACACTGCCCCTTGCCCCTAGCTTTGAGCTTTTGTTTGTTGGTGGTTTTTTCCTACCCTTGAGGACTGGCCATGCTCAACCACATTTGTTTTTATCGTAGAGGTACTCCCCTATTTCTTCATGTTGTCTTCCTCAATTCGGAGTCTGAGAATGAGCCCTTCGACTGTCTTAAAATGCATTGATTGGTTGTTGATTTAGGTCTCATTTGGTATATGAGTGTTTTAGAAAAAAAAATTAAAAAGTTATTAAAAAAATCAAAAACTATATAGTGGGTGTTTGGGAAGTGGGTTTTTTTGTAAGTTTTTTCAGTTGTAGGATATTATTGGAGAAATTTTTTTTTTTTGTGTTTGGGAAGATAGTTGGGTTTTTTTGTGGTTGAATGTGATGTTTGTGAGAGAAAAAGTGAAATGATTATGGGGTTTGATGTGATATTTTGTTTGTATTTGTTTTTTTTTTTTTTTGGTTTTGTAACCAATTTGTCTTTTAGTGAAAAAAAACCAAAAAAAACCAAAAAATTTCCTTCCCAAACACCGCCATAGTCTATGTAAAAAAGTCAAAGATTTGATTTTCGCTCTACTTTTTGCACATCTTTCTGTAAAAAATCAAAAGTCATTCTAAACATACTAATTTTTTTTACCTTATATTTTAGCCAAAAAATCAAAAAATTACTAAAATAGTATGTTCCCAAACGAGGCATTAGCTTCTACTTGTAAGATTTATTTTATTTTTTTATCAACAAAAAAGGAAATTTTATTAATGAGAATAAACATATATTACATATGAAAATACATCAATAAAGGGGAGGGTAAAAATAAAAAGTATCGAAGTGAAATTTCAAATTTCAACTAAGTACCAAAAATATCACCCAATCATTTACTAGCTATGGCCCAAAGTTGGTGTGAAACCAACAAACAAAGAATGGAAGAAACAACTAAAGAAAGACATGCAAAGCAAACAACAATTACACTCTATACTCGTTTGGGAAATTGGCTATTTTAATAGATTATTTTAGTTTTTGGTTATTTTAGTAGGTTAAAATATTTGTGTTTAAGAAAATAGTTTGATTTTTTTGTAGTTGGATGTGATGTTTGTTAGAAAAAAAATGAAAGGATTATAGGTTTGATATAAAATTTTATCTTATTGACTATTTTAACCTCTCTCTTTTTTGTGAATTTTAATTCAAAAAATAAAAAACAGCCTTTGCCAAACAAGGCTAGCCAATAAGCCAGAGCAACCACCAAATGAACGAGCAAACCAGTAAACCAAAGCAATCTCTAAGCAAATCCCATTGCTGCTGTGATAACATGTGAACTCCAACTTGAATCCCTCCTACAAACACCTCAACATAACTCATGGGCAGTGCAAAAGTTGATTGATATGTAAGGTTTATCACTTAATCTCGATTTTGTTTAAAATTTTCTTGTTGGTGCTAGGCATGAATTGGTAACTCTAGTCTCACAGGTATTCGATGTTCGGAATGGGTTAAGGCGGAGGAGGAGTGGTTGTGAATTCCTTCGTAAATGAGTTACGAAAATAAATCAGGTAAATTATATTTTGCATCTCTGCACTTTACACCAAATTCTACTTTGGTCCCTACACATGAAATTGTGACAGTCAATTCTCTGCATTACCTACCCAAAAAAAAATCCTCTACACTTCTGGTTAAATCCCACTTTAGTCCCTACATATGAAATTGTAACAGTCAACCCTCTGTATTTTTTGTCAAATCTCACTGTGGTCCCTACATAAGTGTCAATATCTTACTTTCGGTTACTCAATTGTTTAAATTTTTAATAGAATCTAATCATTTGACAAGAATATGACTATGACATAAGGGCAAAAGAGGAAAATTATCTACATTTTCTACCAATACATACTTTGTCTCAAAATTTACATCAAATTATGACTGTATTAGGCTAAAATAAAACACAAATTGTGAACGATTAAGAAGATAAGCTAGGGTTGTGCATAAATTGGAAACATGGATGATTTTCTTCTCTTACCCTTATTTTGTAGTCACATTTTTGACATATGATTGAATTTTGTTAAAAAAATTAAAAATGAAGTAACAGAAGAAAGACGTTAACACTTGTGTACAGACTAAACTGGGATTTGAGTAAAAATGCAAGCGGTTCACTGTCATGATTTTTTGTGTAGAGATCAAAGTAGGATTTGACCAAAAGTATAGTGTAATTTACCCAAATAAATCTGTCAATTTCCTTGCTACCATTTTGTTGATAGTTTGTTCTGTTTAGTGTTTTGTTTGAAATATTGATGTATACATACATGATGTACGTGTCTGTATATTTGTTTGCAATCTTTTGTTGTTGTTGTTGTTGTTGGGTAAAATTTTCAATTTGAAGTTGTTAAAATGGTGGGAGGTGGTGGAGATGTTGTGGATAAAAGTATGTATAATATGTACTCTAGTGGTTGGCACATGTATGTGCAATTTAATTAAGTGAAAAATAAATAATAATCGTTTTGTTTGGTTTTAATTTTTTAAAGATTATTTTTTTTATTTTTTGTGTTTTAGTTTTTAATTTTTAGTAATTTTTAATATTTTAAGTAATTTTTTTTATACTTTTTAGATGCACCTAATTTAAATGTATTTAAAAAGTAAAATAATTATAAAAAATATTTAAAAAATCAATAAATACATAAGAATACGAAAATGTATTGAATTTTTTTTTGGTATTTTTGGTATTTAGTGAATTTTTTAAAGTTTTTTTCACAAATATTATATTTTTTAATTGTATTTATATTAAGTGTATCCAAAAAGTAAAAAAATACTAAAAATAGTAAAAACAATTCACTAAAAATGAAAAAAAAATACAAAAAAAAAAACTCAATTTTTAGAAAATTGAAACCAAATAAGGTGTTTTTTTTTTTTTTTGGATTAGTGATTATTAGTTATTTGTTATTAGATTAGCCTCTCCATCCGTGTAAAGCACCAAGTGCTTATCTCATAATTCAACTCTCCCTTAAGGAGAGTTGATCCTATAACCTTCCCCTTAAGAGTAAATTATAGTGATTCCGGGTTTTTCCCCTTGTTGTACAGTGATCCGGAGTTGGTCCCGTGGACATTAATAGTTGTATCTACCTTGTTGTTACCCTTTAATTCCCTTTTTCTGAGTTTTAGGATGTGTTGGGCTTGTTTCGAGTAGGTGGGCTGAGCCTTAATCTAAAACCTTGTTTCTGTGTTTTTGGTCGTTCCGCTCGAGCGGGTCTTGGAGCGCTCGAGCAGATATTGCATACTCCAAGTATTTTGGTGCTTTGCAAAACTTTTGCTGGTTGGTTTTCTACGCTCGAGCGGGTTTCTTGCGCTCGAGCGGGCTTGTTGGCGCTCGAGCGGCTAGTACTTTTTTGGTATAAGTTCTGGGAGTTAGAAATTTGCGCTCGAGCGGACTGGTTTTTCACGCTCGAGTGGATGAGCTTTATTCTTGTGTGTTGGCGCTCGAGCGGGCATTCTTGCGCTCAAGCGAAACATGGTTTTTGTTCTTGACACTCGAACGTTGTGTTTTCCGCTCGAGCGGTAATGTCGTATAACAGAGGGCGGCTGGGCATTTTGAAATCATTTTCTACACTTTCTCTCTCTCTCTTACTTTCCAAAAAGATATTTTGACAGCTTCTCTCTCTAGAAACTCCCTTCTCTCTAGGGTTTGATCTAGTTAGAGTGCTTTTCTCACCTTCGGCCTTTGCAAAACTTGTGTTGATCGTCGAGGGCTACGTTTTGATCCGAAAATATTGAGTTTTGGAGCACGTTGAGTTTCTTCATCTTCTTGGTTGGGGGTCACCATTTGAGGTAGGGATATCTTACTCCTCCTTATGGATTTGGTCTTTAAATTTTAGCATTGTGATATACTGCGTGTTGTTGGGTAAATTTGAGAAAGCTTGGGCCTTTTGTGTAATTTTACAAAAGTTGGGGTTTTGTTTGAAATAAACCTATATGCAAGTTTGGTATAGAAAAAATGAGATGGATGATGGATTGTGGATGAAAATGGAACCTTAGAGTTGTTTTGTTAATAAAGGGAATTTGCCCTAATTGTTTTAATTAATTAATGTATATAATTAATTAAAGAAAATTAGGAACTTAATTGGAAATGTTGAAATTGGGAATGTATGGGTCTAAAGGGTGTAGTTAAATCATTTATTGCTCACCTAATTGAAATGTTGATATATTATCCATTTGTGCATTTATTTCCTGTTTAGAAATAATTGCTTTGGGCTACCGGTGGAGGGTAGTATTGATTGTTGTAGACAATGCATGATGATTAGGCAAACTAAAACTAATCAATTGGATGTGTCATAGAGTATGACGGTTGATAGAATATATTAACTTTATGTATTGATTGATTGTGTATATGACCAATGTGTTTATATGCATTATGTGTAGATGGTTGATAGAATACATTAACTTTATGTATTGATTGATTGCGTATATGATTCTGTGTTTATATGCATTGCTTGTGTATGGGAGGAGATGGGGGATGTACTCCACGGTTTAGGGGAAGATGGGGGATGTACCTCTAAACCGGTTAATGGTTAAGGGAAGATGGGGGATGGACCCAGGGATGCAGCTCATATGCTCTCCCATTGTAGTGATGATATAGCTTATATGCTTATCTGTTGAAGTGTTGATATAGCTCATATGCTTATCTGTTGTAGTGTGATATGGCTCATATGCTTATCTATTGAAATGTTTGTTTGATTTGATATAGCACTAAAATGTATATCATCATCGTTTGTGAAGTATGGAAGTGGTCTATGTGTTATTGATACAACACCAAAATGTGTATCCACCTTGAATTTCGAAAGTGTTCTAGTGATGAACTATAATCTCATCAAATGTTTTGGCCAGAGTACTGAGCCTTGTTTTCAAACTCAAAGTTGAATAAGAAATGGAAAGTGAATTGTAACATAGACTTGGCTATCATGGAATTGTAATAAGATGTAAATGGAAGTGTAAGTGTTGACCATCTATCAGTTGCTAATCTTTTAGGCATTGTTCATAGTTGATTTAGTATATTTCTACTGGGCTGTGGCTCACCCTATATGGGAACATCATTTTCAGGTACAGGTAGCATGCCACCTCTAAGGACATAGCTTGGGAGGCTAGAGGCGGACATATTTTTGTTGTCTTATTTTCCTTGATTGTATTACATATAGATTCAAGCCAAGGACTTAATGTGTAATCGAGTTAGCACTCTCTTTTGTAACCAAGTGTTAACTTGAAAAGCTGTAACCCTATAGGGCATTTGCTTTTGTTGTAAACATGTAATACTTTTGTAATGAAATACTCTGATGAATAGATGAATGTGGACCTTTTATGTATCAATGCATGTCTCTATATGGATGGGTTTAATGTTATTATTTCGAAGGCGTTATAACTTGGTATTAGAGCGTATCGGGTTCGAATACTTTAGGTACGTGGGGAGTGATTAGTATCACAATGGGTTTGTCTCGCTTGTTAGAGACTTAGATGTAATGTTATGTACTTATGTAATAACATTTTTATATGATTGTTTGGTTATGGAATGTAGTTTCTTGGAAGTTGATTGAATCCTTGGGTTTCTGGGACTCCTGTTGGAAAGGCACTTGATCAATGCTGTTTCTAACCGGAACTCTAGTAACGCCTCAGGACTATCATTATCCAGAAATGAAATTCGTAAGTGCTTATGTGTTTATGTGCTTACGTGGAGTGGATTACAGTTGTCCATGTATTAGGACTTTGGTGTTTAGTTTCGGCACATTTATGAATGTGCTAATATCCTTTGTTACTTTTACTAGGATGCCTAGGCGAGGAAGTTGTGATTTCCCTCCTTCCACTCGGGAAGAGTTACGAGAACAGTTTGTGGAGTTACGCCAAGGTACTACACCTTTGGTGCGGTTCGAAAGATGGTTTGCTAACCTGTCGAGGTTTGCTCCAGAATTGGTGGAGACGGAGGAATTGCGTTGTTTTGAGTTTGAGAGTAAGCTGTGTGACGACATCTATGAAAGGATTGCGGGGTCTTGGCATAGGAGTTACAGTGTGCTTGTTAGGGCTGCGACTCATGTGGAGGCAGCGGTGTTGGCTATGGGCTAGAATATGGAGGAGGTCGTCTTGGCGACTCCTGTGATTCAGAGTGTTGGTAGGCCTTTTAAGAGGAAGAAGGGTTTTAATCCACTACAATTTCAGGGAGCTCAGGCTGGCTCTACTTTTCCAGTACCAAGTCTAGATTCGGGAAAGGGTGAACAAAAGGTTGTCACTTGCTTCAAATGTGGTCAGCTGGGCCACGAATCCCCAGCTTGCCCGCAGAGGAAGAGGGCAAAGTTGGTAGTCCAACCAGTAGTTGCACCACCTGGATTTTCTAGCTAGCCGGGCTTTGGGCCGATCAAATGTTTAGTGGGGAAGCAGTCGTTGGGGCCTTCATCAGCTCGGACTTTGGACTGTGCTCAGACTGGAACCGCTAATTGTTGGGGTGTAATCAGCCGGGTCATATTCAACATTTCTGTAAACAGTCGGGGACTTCTTTGGGGGTTTTACAACCTAGTCGGGTCCAAATTTTATCCGATCAAGGGCGAGATCGTTTTGGGAGACAAACAGGCCAGATTTTGAGGGCCTCAGTGGAGTCGAGTTCCCAAGCCCCAGTTGGGGGAAATTACAGTTGTTCCAAGTGTGACCGGTTGGGGCACATCAGTAGTCCTTGTTCGTGGCTTGTAAGCTCATAGAATATCTTGGGTCAGAGAATGACTAACTTTTGCGGTCTAGCGAGGGACGGTAGTTGTGGTAATACCGATGGGGTGGTTTTGTTTTGATTAATCCGTTTTGTAATCGATGAATTATCATTTTGTGATCATTGGGTTCTGTGGTGTAACCAATGTGTTTTGGAAATGTTGGGACATCAAGGTTGTTTGTTTATATATATATATATATATGTCTATATAGTTATGTGTGTCAGTGCTTATCTATTTTCTTGAAATGGGCAAGTTAAAGCGTGTAGCGGCTCTAGAAGTTTTATTAACATAATAGGTTGTTGTGAGACCATAAAATCTTTGGTAATAATGCATTCTTATGCGTGTGATTTGGTTTGGGGAAAAATAGGGGCTGATGAGCCATGTTTTTAAGTTTGAAAGGATTACTGAGGGTTACGTATCTTAATCAGAATTACTAGGGGGGCGAGAACAGTTATACTTGCCGGGTGTTCGAATTTCATTAGTGCTATCTAATTGATCTTGTGTGTGTGAAAGTGATGTTAGTCTACCGTCGCGGGAACTCCTCGAGAGGATGTGAAGTGTGAGATTAATACTAGGTAAAATATGTAATTAACACGGTATTTTACGAGGGCATAGCGCATTATCTTGTTAGGATTAGACTTGTACCTTCGTGGTAGGTAAGGATGCCGAATTGGCATGTGTAATGATTGGTCGTTTCGATAGAGGGAGTGTTAATCCCTATATAAGGGTGTGGCTGTTGGCATCGGGAGTAGTTTGTTGTGAGCAGCTGGTGCTATATCTTAGGTAGTAGCTTATGGACGTTTCCTAAGTTTTTGGACTCCCTTAATTTGATTGAAAGTGATAGGTTTGTACCTTAACACTGGTTAGGTCTGGAGATGCTATCGTGAGGGTTGATTGGGTGTATAGCCCATAATTAGGATGTGACCCGTGGATGGAGTCACAGCGGTATGATGGTTGCGGTTGGAGATGTGGGTTAATAATGAGAAGGTTGAGGACTTTTACTCCTCTGGGAATTTAAGATGGTGCATCTTTGAAAGCCTTGGCGGCGACATGCAACAGTGTCGGGGTTGGTTCATGGTGGTTGTCTAGCGGTAGCATTGGCTGATAGTTTGGCACGGAGGCTGGGTGTCTTGGTTGTACTCTCGGGGTGAGTGACAAGTAAGATTTGGAATAAAGGGTGGACCCTATAGGTTATTGGCGGATGAAGGTACTATGTTAGCTTGTGTTTGGTTCGAACGGTTACTTGGTAGTGTTGAATATCACGGTATAGCAAACCCTGTCAGTTAACTCAGTGCGAGGGAAGGGGTATGCAAATTTTATTGCTTCGAGTTCAGTTGAGGTGGTGAGTGAAATCTCTAAATGAGGGAGTTTTGCACAGTGCGATGCGTGTTAGTATGTGGTTTGTATGTTGTTGTTAGATGATGGGTAGAAGGGGATCAGTCTTAGAAAATCCCAGAAGAATGCCTTGGTAAGGCTATAGTATGGTTCCTGATTGAAATCGAGAGGTTGGATGTTTGGTAAAGTTAGGCCACTTCGGCATAAGTGTCCGTCGTCCAGTTTGGACAGTGGTAACACAAGCAAAGTAGGAGAGTTGTGAAACGTAAGTGAGGCACTCAGTTAGAATCATTTTGACTCCTTCAGTCTTGTCTGTGCGGTGTAAGACGTGGGGTGTATAAAGTTATCCTTTATGTGGCCGCGTTGTGGGGAACTTCAAACGTTTAGGAGTCTCTATTGTGATAGTACTGTTTTTGAGAATTGCGTCATTACTGTGAGTATGGCAGGTTTTGTGGGTTGATTACGTTGTGATTCGCTTGAGGGAGATTGAGTACTCTTTGTAAACTAAAATGATTTTGAATCGAAACGTGGGTTGGTTTTCGAAAATAACTTGGGGGGGAATATTTGAGTTCGGCTGTGGCCAGTTGTAATCGATGTGTTTAAGTGGTAACGGTATAAATCTGAATACCTTTGGGAGAAACCACCTGGGTAAGTAGACTTCATGTCCGATAGAAATATCCGGGTCTAATTGTGGATGTTTGAGCATGTTTTGTATACTGTTGAACTTTAAGAGCCTTAAATATGTCTTAAGTTGAAAAACATTGCATTTGTTTTGGTTCACGGAAGTATCTTGAAACTTGCCTCGAAATAAAAGTTTAATGTAACATTGCATATGTTGAACCTATTGTAGAACTGGAAATGTATCATGAACATTGACTATGATACGAAATTGTGAACCATGTGTGTTGGGAATGGTTAGATTTGAAGAAATACATGTTGTAGCAGATATTGTAAATTGCCTATTGAATAGGGATAAAGTGACTAGTAACGGGTCAGGTTGTTGAATATTGAATTGTAATATTGTTGAGAAATTTCAATGGGAAGTCTTTGGCAAACAAATTGTAGGTGGTCTTGTGTTTTGGGTAACACCGTGTTTGTGAAAAATGTTTACGAAACTTTTGAGTTTTCGCCTGGAAAATGCAAGATTTATTTCGGAATGTCAACATTGAAAATTTGAACACCTTTGAGAAATGTCCCATGAATCAGAAAATGATTTTCTTTTATTTATGCAAACGATTTACTTTGGTCATGTTGTTGGAATTATGCTTGTTGAGTAGTGACTTAGCTTGGGGTGCTAGTCGGTTGTTGGTGAATTGTTTCGGGGGAGATTTGGTTTTGTTGAGTCTTTTGTGCCTAAAATGTTATTGTTTAGAACATGCTCCCTTGGTTAGTCTCTTCCTGGGTAAGAGTGAATCGAAGGTTTGTTGTGAAAGTAATTTCTTTCCTTGGGGCTCGGGTGTTGAGTGCTCTGTGATCTGTTGGCCTTGTGTTTAGGCGTCTCCTTAATTTCGGGGACGAAGTTCCTTAAGGGAGGAGGGGAGGTTATAGCGATTTCAGGTTTTTTCCCTTGTTGTACAGTGATTCGGAGTTGGTCCCGTGGACATTAATAGTTGTATCTACCTTGTTGTTACCCTTTAATTCCCTTTTTCTGAGTTTTAGGATGTGCTGGGCTTGTTTCGAGCAGGTAGGCTGAGCCTTAATCTAAAACCTTGTTTCTGTGTTTTTGGTCGTTTCGCTCGAGCGGATATTGCATACTTCCAGTATTTTGGTGCTTTGCAAAACTTTTGCTAGTTGGTTTTCTACGCTCGAGCGGGTTTCTTGCGCTCGAGTATGTCGCGCTCGAGCGGCTAGTACTTTTTTGGTGTAAGTTCTGGGAGTTAGAAATTTGCGCTCGAGCGGACTGGTTTTTCACGCTCGAGCGGATGAGCTTTATTCTTGTGTGTTGGCGCTCGAGCGGGCATTCTTGCGCTCGAGTAGAACATGGTTTTTGTTCTTGACGCTCGAGCGTTGTGTTTTCCACTCGAGCGGTAATGTCATATAACAGAGGGCAGCTGGGCATTTTGAAATCATTTTCTACACTTTCTCTCTCTCTCTTACTTTCCAAAAAGATATTTTGATAGCTTCTCTCTCTAGAAACTCCTTTCTCTCTAGGGTTTGATCTAGTTAGAGTGCTTTCCTCACCTTCGGCCTTTGTAAAACTTGCGTTGATCGTCGAGGGCTACGTTTTGATCCGAAAATATTGAGTTTTGGAGCACGTTGAGTTTCTTCATCTTCTTGGTTGGGGGTCACCATTTGAGGTAGGGATATCCTACTCCTCCTTATGGATTTGGTCTTTAAATTTTAGCATTTTGATATATTGGGTGTTGTTGGGTAAATTTGAGAAGCTTGGGCCTTTTTTGTAATTTTACAAAAGTTAGGGTTTTGTTTGAAATAAACCTATATGCAAGTTTGGTATAGAAAAAATGAGATGGATGATGGATTGTGGATGAAAATGGAACCTTAGAGTTGTTTTGTTAATTAAGGGAATTTGCCCTAATTGTTTTAATTAATTAATGTATATAATTAATTAAAGGAAATAAGGAACTTAATTGGAAATGTTGAAATTGGGAATGTATGGGACTAAAGGGTGTAGTTAAATCATTTATTGCTCACCTAATTGAAATGTTGATATATTATCCATTTGTGCATTTATTTCCTGTTTAGAAATAATTGTTTTGGGCTACCGGTGGAGAGTAGTATTGATTGTTGTAGACAATGCATGATGATTAGGCAAACTAAAACTAATCAATTGGATGTGTCATAGAGTATGACGGTTGATAGAATACATTAACTTTATGTATTGATTGATTGTGTATATGACCAATGTGTTTATATGCATTATGTGTAGACGGTTGATAGAATACATTAACTTTATGTATTGATTGATTGCGTATATGATTCTGTGTTTATATGCATTGCTTGTGTATGGGAGGAGATGCGGGATGTACGCCACGGTTTAGGGAAGATAGGGGATGTACCTCTAAATCGGTTAATGGTTAAGGGAAGATAGGGGATGGACCCAGGGATGCAGCTCATATGCTCTCTCATTGTAGTGATGATACAGCTCATATACTTATCTGTTGAAGTGTTGATATAGCTCATATGCTTATCTGTTGTAGTGTGATATGGCTCATATGCTTATCTGTTGAAGTGTTGATATAGCTCATATGCTTATCTGTTGTAGTGTGATATGGCTCATATGCTTATCTATTGAAATGTTTGTTTGATTTGATATAGCACTAAAATGTATATCATCATCGTTTGTGAAGTATGGAAGTGGTCTATGTGTTATTGATACAACACCAAAATGTGTATCCACCTTGAATTTCGAAAGTGTTCTAGTGATGAACTATAATCTCATCAAATGTTTTGGCCAGAGTACTAAGCCTTGTTTTCAAACTCAAAGTTGAATAAGAAATGGAAAGTGAATTGTAACATAGACTTGGCTATCATGGAATTGTAATAAGATGTAAATGGAAGTGTAAGTGTTGACCATCTATCAGTTGCTAATCTTTTAGGCATTGTTCATAGTTGATTTAGTATATTTCTACTGGGCTGTGGCTCACCCTATATGGGAACATCATTTTCAGGTACAGGTAGCATGCCACCTCTAAGGACATAGCTTGGGAGGCTAGAAGCGGACATACTTTTGTTGTCTTATTTTCATTGATTGTATTACATATAAATTCAAGCCAAGGACTTAATGTGTAATCGAGTTAGCACTCTCTTTTGTAACCAAGTGTTAACTTGAAAAACTGTAACCCTGTAGGGCATTTGTTTTTGTTGTAAACATGTAATACTTTTGTAATGAAATACTCTGATGAATAGATGAATGTGGACCTTTTATGTATCAATGCATGTCTCTATATGGATGGGTTTAATGTTATTATTTCGAAGGCGTTACATAAATCCTTAGAAGAGTTATGATAACTAACTAAATAACCAGGCCAATCATGATTTTTTCAAGACTCAAGGCGAATCGTTAAAATGGAGCCCTTGAATAATTGACTAAGTTCTTCATTTTGATAGGTTTCACACAAAATCTTCAAATTCCTCATTAATATGATCTTCATTATCAACTAAATTCAAACTCTTTATTTGTTTCTTACGACTAAAAACTTTATCAAGAGCCCCTGCTGAAAATTGAATTAATTTTTGAGTTAATTACTTAAAAATTATATTTATCAAATATTTTAGTAGCTCATGTCCTAAAGCAATAAGTCCAAGATTTCTTAAAGCAATAAGTCTTATTTAGTAAAACTTGAAATATTATCATTTTTTCTCAATTTTAAAAATTAAAAATATTATAAATTTTGCCTAATAATGTTCCAGATAATTGTTTCACTAATTGAGAGAAAAAAAATTAAGTATAAGACTAAACATTTTTGTCCTTCTACTTATTAGTTTGATTCAACTATCTAATAAAATCGAAAATATTATCAATTTTTTTTTTAATTTTAAAACTGAGAACATTATCAGTTTTTTTTTCTTTTTTTATAGCTTTTCACATCAATGTTTCATCATCATGCTTATTTATAGACATAAAATTTTCTATTTTGCACCAAAAAAAAAATCAATTTTTTTTCAATTTTTTCAAAAAAGAATTAGTTTTTTTTTTTTTGCACATAATTTTTTTTTAGTTTTTTCAATTTGAAAGTTGATGTTTTAAAATTTTAAAAATTAAAATAAATGTCAAATCATCATATTTCTTTGTAGATAATCATAAATGATGAACAATCATTATTTGAAGCGCAATTCCAACTATTAAAAATTTAATAGGACTTGAAAGTCCAAAAAATCTTAGTTAATACTTAATGGAGTATAAGTTTTTTGAATCAAAAGAAAAAAAAAATGGAGTATAAATTCATAAATTAAGATTTGTGTGTGAATGGCCCTTAATTTTTTTTATTTTTTGCTTCTTTGTTACTTTTTCACATCTAGAAATATATATGATTGTAGTAATCAATCCAAATTGAAGAGATATTCAACCCATATAGATTATTTGAAACACAATAAAAATTCAACTCACAGTCCAAAGAAAATGAAAGGGGAGATTTGCACCGTTAGTACGGCCGAGCGAAGGTAGTAGAGGGCGTGACAGACTTCACGGCGCCACGTTATTTCCTCCACTAAGACGGCCGGTGTATCTGTTTTGCTCGGTCGAGGAGATCGGCTGACTAGGCGTGAACTAAGCCTGGCCGAGCTGTGATACGACAGAGCCCGCAGTGGTATTTGGTAATCGAGCTAAGAGCAGCCCGGACTGGGCTTAAGACGCGGTTAGGGCCGACATGTCCCTAACCGATCAGCCGAGATGGACAGGCTTCGTGTAACCGAGAATGAAGATAGAACGAGGGGGGAGGCCGGCATGCCTCGCAGTCGGTAGGCTGTGATGGACCGGTCAATGGCAGCTCGGCCATAAGAATCCCATATTTGTCCCTTTGCCAAGGGACAGGACGATGGAACATAGCTCGGTTGTGTATTTGTGGTGGCCATTCTCCACAAGCAATAGGCCGGTTGTGGTACTCTGGTTAAGTGTGCCACCTGGGCCAATGGCGTGAGGGAGAGGACATCTGCTACACGCACGCATCAATACCGTTGGGCAGTTCTGCACGTACTGGTTGGAGGACAAAACCTTTACACGCGTAAGGTGGTGAGAAGCAAGCACTGCCACCTGTCCAGGGAAGGACAACAGAGGTGGTGCGCGCACGATCTTGAGACTGAACGTTAGAGGTATGCAAAATTCATTCCACCACAAACACTCTCTCTCTCTCCGATAGTCTTCTTCCTCCTCAAATGGTCTGACTTGATCGTCGGAGGGTCTATCCGACACACCACCGCCGGGCAGCTCACCATTTCTGTGTTGTAGAGTTTGACGCCGTCACGAGAAGCTTGACGTCCAAGGAGTACGGAAAGAGGATATTTCGCCCCCGTACAATTGGCGCCGTCTGTGGAAATTCTTTGACACCTTGCTCTTTAAGCTCCTTCGACCATTTCCATGGCCAACAACGACAAAGCCCCGTTGTCCGTCGTCGATGGTGTCTCACCTGAGTATATCTGCAGGAGAGAAGGCCCCTCGAATGTTCCAGCCATGGCGGACCTAGAGACTTCTTCGCGAGGTGCACGAGACAAACGCGGGAGGAGTGTTGATCGCTCACAGAGCCCAAAAGGCCGCCGACGCCGGGGGGAGTCCCGTGCACAGCGCCTGGAGCACAAACTCAAAGACCAAGATGCCCTCATTCGCAAGATGGCGGTAGAGATGGAGATGCTGAAATGCCAGATTAAGGGGAAGGGTGTTGCTGGAGAGGGCAACCTCAGTGAGCGCACCCCGTCCCCTCGTTCTAGCAGTCGCCGCCAGGAGAGGACCCACTTCTTCTCTATCACTAGAAACTATGGGGTTGGGGACTCCGACCAAAGAGAGGGCAGGTCCCTTTCTCACGACAGCACTTACCGCCCCTCACGCCCGACGCCAACGTCGCGATCCTCTTTCTCCACACATTCCAGAGACTTGAGGGATGTATTGGAGGAAAGGGCGCGTCATCGGGAGGCTCGGAGAGTGCCGGCATTGCAGAGATTGAGCGCTCCAGTTCCTTATAGTGAAGAGGTGGTGATGCCAGCTCCCAGAGTGATGGCCCCTGCGCTGGTGGACAAAGAGCTGGCGAGACTTACAACTACGCCGCTGTCTCCAGAGATTGAGAGTACACCACTCCCCGCCGAATTCCACCAGCCAAAGTTCACTCTGTACGACGGCAAGACGGATCCGTACATGCATGTGAGTCATTACCGGCAAGTAATGGCTGGCCACCGGTACAATGACGCCTTGATGTGCCTCATATTCCCAGCAAGCTTGGGAGAACTGGGTTTGAAGTGGTTCGAAAGGCTCGCGGAGGGGAGTATCGAGGGGTGGCAGCAACTAGCGGAAGCCTTCGTCACCAGATTCAAAACCAACACTCGAACGCTGAAGGAGGTCGACCATCTCCTGGGCGTCAAGATGGAGTCTAGATGTTCGTTGAAGTCATACAATGCGAAATACTGGGAAACTTACAATGAGATCCTCGATTGCCCTACCAATCTGGCGATCACTCAGTACAAACGGGGTCTCCCAGTCGGACATAGGCTGCGAGATTCACTCACGATGCACCAACCCACAACCATGGAGTCTTTGATGCAGCGGATCAATGAGCATATTCGCGTGGAGGATGATGCCGCCTCTGTAACCGAGAAGGCTAATCCGATCATGGCGGACAAAAGGGTAGCGGGGAAAGTTCACTCGGTTGGGCAGGAGGATAACCGCCCAAACAACCGGTCAAAAGATCAGCGCCATGGTTCCAACTGTGATGACAGAAACAAGGGCCGTAGAAACGACCGAGCTGACACTCCTCGTGATGCAGCGGAGGATGCCAAAAGAAAATTGAAGGCGCGGACTGGGATCACCACGGTCTTTAAAATCCCTATCTACCACATTTTGAGCGAAATCCGAGGTAAGCCCTTCGTCCGCTGGCCGGCCAAGTTGGAGAGTGCGCAGAGAGGCTTCAATTCAAAATATCGCTGCACCTTCCATGAAGAACGGGGGCACCGAACGGAGGATTGTCTACCGTTCAAACAACATTTGGAGGAACTGGTGGCGGCCGGGCATCTTGACCAATACATAGATGGGGAATGAAGGCCGCGCCATCTGGATAGACCGAGCCAAACGGCCTAGCTGCCCTGGACGCGGCGCCACAAGGTGTAATCAACGTCATCCATGGCATCATTGAACTGGCCAGGGTTTGTGAGCTTAGAGGGATGATTAAGAAAGCCGAGCACATGAAGGAAGTGCTCTCCGTTCAACCTGCTGTGAAGAAGGGGAAGACCGAGGAAAAAGACGTCCTCACCTTTTCGAGCAGGGACTTGGAGCAGATCCAGATGCCCCACAATGACGTGCTGGTGGTGACTCTTCGCGTCAAAGGCTTTGACATCAAGAGAATCTTGATCGACCAAGGAAGCTTGGTCAAAATCATGTATTATGACGCGTTCAAATAGATGAAATTGGAGGACAGGGACTTGGCCCCTGTAACATCCCCTCTGGTTGGCTTCAACTCTCAGCCAGAATGGCCGATCGGAAAGGTTATTTTGCCGCTCAAAGCGGGATCGGTCGTGAAACAAGTAGAATTCTGGGCGCTCAAAGTTCCATCCACTTACAATTTGATTCTGGGCAGAGGTTGGTTACACGCCATGCAAGCAGTAGCGTCGACTTTCCATCAAGTTATGCGCTTTCTGGCGCCCACCGGGCAGATCGAAGAGGTTTGGGGAGACCAGGTGATGGCAAAACAATGCTTTGTTGCGGTAAATGGCAGCTGAGCAGCCAAAGGGTTTGTCCAAATGATTGAGGGGCCCGAGGGGAAGGAGGTCCTTAAAGACGTGGGAAGAAAGGCCGAGGAAAAGTCGGTCGAGGATTTGGTGGAAGTGCGTATCGACGAGAACGACCCAACTAAGTTCTTTCTCTTGGATCATCCTTGTCTAGCGCTGAGCGGCTAGATTATGTCAGCTTTTTGGTTTCCAACCTGGAGGCTTTTGCGTGGACGCCTTACGACATTCCTGGCGTCGACCCGAGCTTCATTTGCCATCAGATGAATGTCTTCCCCAATGCGCGGCCTGTTATCCAAAGAACCCGCCGCTCAGCCTTGCACCATGCAGAAGTAGTGGCAGAAGAAGTGAAGAACCTGTTGGAAGCTGGGGCTATAGAAGAAGTGCAGTACCCTCGATGGATATCCAACACGGTGGTGGTTCCGAAGAAGAATGGCAAGTGGCGAGTCTGTGTTGACTACAAGACTGTCAATCGTACTTGCCCAAAGGATAGCTTTCCACTCCCTCGAATTGACCAGCTGGTGGATTTAACCGCTGGCCATCAGAGGTTTAGCTTCCTGGACGCATATCGTGGCTACCACCAGATAGCCATGTACAAACCGGACCAAGAGATCACTTCGTTCACCACCCCCAGAGGCTTATATTGTTATAAAGTCATGCCGTTCAGACTGAAGAACGCCGGGGCGACCTTTCAAAGGATGGTGACAAAAATGTTCGCTCCACTTCTGGGCCGAACAATAGAGGCATACATCGATGATATGGTGGTGAAGAGTAAGGAGAAGTCTCAATACCTCGCCGACTTAGCATTAATGTTTGCCATACTTAAGCATCACAAGCTTCGTTTGAACGCCTCCAAGTGCGCCTTCGGAGTTGGCACCGGAAATTTTTTGGGTTTTCTGGTTACAAACTGAGGAATTGAAGCCGACCCCTCACAAATCAAGGCAATACAAGAGCTGGAGCGTCCTAACTCCACGAAGGACGTGCAACATCTTGCCGGGATGGCAGCCGCGCTGAACAGATTTATCAGCCGGTCTTTGGATCGTTGCAAGACTTTCTTTAAAACTTTGAAGTCCAAGTTCTTCTAGGATGACAAGTGCGACCGCGCACTAGCAGACCTGAAACTGTACCTCTCCTCGGCCCCTATTTTGGTCACACCTCGGTAGAAGAGTCAGACTCTACTTGGTCTCTCAACACGCAGAGTAAGTCGTCCGCGTCAAGGCATTCAGCACGTACCGATCTTCTATGTGAGCAAGACTTTGCTCCCGGCCGAGACGAGATATTTTCCCTTGGAAAAATTGGCGCTGGCCCTGATGATGGCGTCAAGAAAGCTGGCACACTATTTTCATGCCCATACAGTAGTTGTGTTGACTGAGTTTCCGCTCAAGGTGCTTGTTGAAAAGGCAGACTTCACCGGGAGAATTTTGAAGTGGGCCGTGGAATTGGGGCAGTACGACATCAAGTTTTACCAAGACCGCAATCAAAGCTCAAGCACTTGCCGACTTTGTGGCGGAATTTTCCCCTGGAACACATCCAGTTTGCCCGGTTGATTTTGTTGGTGCGGATTTAGCACAACCCATGGCTCTGACGACGGAAACAAGTGTTGGCTCGCAAGTGGAAGAAGGTCAAAGCGCGACCGAACTAGCAAAGTCGGGTGACCTGTTGGAAGACGGACCGAACCAAGACAAAGAACGAGCCCTGAATGAACCGATCGGAGACTTGGAATTGAGAAGCTCCCAAAACCCGTCTGATTGCTAGAAGTTGTTCATTGGCGAGATGTGGAAGCTCTTTGTCGATGGGGCATCCAACCAACATGGGGCCGGGCTGGGCATTGTACTGACCTCACCGGACGGGCTGATCATCGAGCAGGCAATTACACTCGGCTTCCTAGCATCCAACAACGAGGCTGAGTATGAAGCCCTCCTTGCCGGACTAAGAAGCGCATTGAGAATGAAAGCCACAGCCCTTATAGTATTCAGTGATTCCAAGTTGGTGGTCAATCAGGTCTCAGGGGAGTATGAGGCCAGGGATGAAAGAATGGCCAAATATCAGGCGCTAGTACGCGCAGATATCAAAAAGTTCACCGCAATAAGGGTGGAACAAATCAACCGCGAAGAAAACAACATGGCTGATGAGTTGGCCAGGCTTGCTTCTACACAAACGGCTTTTCCTAACCCCTTGATGATTGAATTTTTGCCTCGACCAAGCATTGAGGAACCAGATGCAACCGAGGTATTTTGCACCGACCTGGGTCCTTTCTGGATGGACCCCATCATTGCCTTCTTGAAAGATAGAGTTCTACTAGAAGAAAAGAAGGTGGCCAATAAAATCCGGGCTAAGTCAGAGCGATTTTGGCTCTCGCCGTCCGGAGCCTTATATAAGAAGTCTTTCACCGGGCCGTATCTGAAATGTGTCCACCCCGCCAACGTGGAGGCTTTCCTTTACGAGATCCATGAAGGTATCTGCGGCAGCCATACTGGGGGCAGATCATTGGCTTACCGAGCGATTTCTCAGGGCTACTGGTGGCCGTGCATGCAAGCGGACGCGCAGAAATACATTCGCCGGTGCGAGAAGTGTCAGAAATTTGCTCACCAGATGCACCAGCTTGCGAGAGAGTTGCTCCCTTTTACAAGTCCTTGGCTGTTCGCACTCTAGGGATTGGATATAGTAGGGCCACTTCCAGCAGCCCCAGACAACCGCAAGTTCTTCATCGCTGCCACTGACTACTTCACGAAGTGGGTCGAGGTAGAGCCTTTGGCGACCATAAGGGAAAAGGATGTGAAGAAGTTTGTCTGGAAAAATATCATCACCCGCTTCGGTATACCCAAGGCCCTCATCTCGGATAACGGCACTCAATTCGATGGGAAACTCTTTCGCAGATTTTGCGAAGAGTTGAAGATCGAGTTTTACAATTCGATGCCGGCCTATCCTCAGTCAAATGGTCAAGCAGAAGCCTCGAACAAGACCATCCTGGATGGGCTGAAGAAGCGGCTTGAGAAGGCCAAGGGAAAGTGGGCTGAAGAACTCCCTAATGTGCTTTGGGCATACTGCACAACGCCAAGACGGTCGACCGGGGAAACGCCATTCGCTTTGGCCTATGGCATGGAGGCCGTCATTCCGTTGGAAATTGGCATGCCAACCATCTGCTCTAAAAGTTTCCAGCCTAATCTGAACAATGAAGCCGTGGCATTGGAATTGGACCTTGCTAAAGAAAGGAGGGAGTGAGCGCTGATCCACATAGCGGCTTATCAGCAAGAACTCTCTAAAAAATACAACAAGGCTGTGCACCCCAAGCTATTCAAGATTGGGGACTGGGTCTTGCGCAAGGTGCTGGGTAACACGGTGGTCCCTGTCGAGGGAAAGCTTGGAGCTAACTGGGAAGGACCATATAAGGTGATTGGTCTTGCTGGCAAAGGGGCATACCATCTGGAAGATTTGGATGGCAAGGTTGTCCCCCGACCGTGGAACGTAGCCAACCTTAAGATTTTCTACTTTTAAGATGTAATTGCTAGTGTTGTTTTATAGACCTATAGCCTTTTGGCACTTGATGTAAAAGATAGCAATGCTTGTGTAATGAAAAATAGCCCTCTTGTTGTTTGGTACTACATCTTTCTGTACAAAGGCCATTATGGATGCCAGGGGCAAGGAGACCGACCTGGATGGGACCGGACTAATTTTTTCTCGCCGGAATGGAAGCAGACCGCACAAACAGTTTGGAATATTGACGTGTGGACCAATTCACATTAGGGCCGAGCTGGTTTTTGCTCGCCCGGGGGGAATGTTGGCGTCATGACCAACTTAACTGAAACATTGGTGTTTTGCCCAATGTAAGGGCCGAGCTGATTTTGCTCGGCCCATTTGGCATATTGGTGTCTTGTCCAATATGGGGGCCAAGCTGATTTTTGCTCAGCAGATTTTGTGATGTTGGTGTTTTGTCCAACCGATAAGAAGCCGAGCTAACTTTTCTCGGCAGAAAGGAAATGTTGGCGGTCTACCCAACTCAAAAGGCGAGCTGGTTTTGCTCGGTCACACTGAAGTATTGGAATTTGATTAAGTTTACAAAACCCATCAAGGCCGAGCTGATTTTGCTCGGCCGTGCGAGAATGTCTGATGTTGGGCACCCCCTGCATGATCTCAGTTTGCTCAATTTAGAGTCGAGCAGATTTTGCTCGGCCAAATTACAGTGTACTAATCATTTGAAATTTCAAGGAGCCGAGCTGCTAGTTCTGTTTTAAAACGTTTAAGGTGATTTTAGCTCGGTAGATCGCGCGGCATAGCCGACCTGGCAGTTGTGATTTGTCAACGTTTGAATCAAGAAATTCATGCTCGTGCCAACCGAACAGAAATAGACGGTGAATGAGCAAAAAGTTGAAGTTTTCATTGATAAAGGAAAATTCAGTACAAGAGGGGGGACATAGCCCGGTTACATTCCAAAACAAAGAAAGAAAGAAACAAAAATAAAACAAGAAAATCATCCGTCCAGTTCGAGATCAATAGTTTGCTCGGCCACCTCGACACTTTGCGCGACTATTTGAACATTTTGCTCAGGCAGGTTTTCCTCGGCTTCATCGTCAGCACCTTCCACCACGGCAACTTCCCGATCAGCCACTTGATCTTCTGCATCTTGAGATGCTTCAGGAGGATTCTGCTCGGCTTGTTGTGCGGCGACGGCTTCTTCCTCGGCCTCTTTTCTTGCCTCTGCAATGAGTCGGTTCTGAGTGGCACTGGCATACACCTGCATATAGTGCGGTATGAAGGCAACAGGTGGATTTATGAACATGTCAGCATCCTGACCAAGGCCAACTTTCTCCACGGCAACTTTCCAACCGCACTGGAAAAAGATGTCCTTGGTCGCCTGCACTTGCCGTTCGTACGTTTTTTCGCCTTGAGCGTAGCCCCTGTCCTCAGCGTCATCAATAGCCTTTTCCTTCTCTTCCTTGTGGGCATCGCGCAATTTCCTCAGCTCGGCGAGGTACCTGGCCTTTGTCGACTTCATGGTGTAGACACCCCATGTTTGACCATCCTCAAGACTTGGACATCACCGTTTGAACACTCGGTGATCATCCATGTTCGTGTTCGTCTTGAGTTCTCAGAGGTTTCGGCTACGTGCCTTGCCTCAAGACCTCTCGACTTGTTTGTTTTGTGTTTGATTTTGCATCAAACACTTGTGTTTTTGCTTCTTAGGGTAGGGAATGGCTTGTCGGCCACCCCAACACCTCACCGGCCATGGCTTGAGGCCACCGGCCATTGGTGATGGCCGGTCGGCACTTTGTTTGGTCGACCGACCATTAATTTGGCCGATGGACTCCTTTTCTGGCCGAGACCTTTTTTTGGAGAGGCTTGACCCTTTTGAACCCCTGTTTTAGCTTCTTGAGGAAGTTTGAACCTTTTGAACCCTTGGTTCTAGCTTCTTGAGAAAGCTTGAACCTTTTGAACCCTTGTTTTAGCTTCTCCAAGAAGCTTGAACCTTTTGCACCATTGGTTTAGCTTCTCCAAGAAGCTTGAACCCTTTGCTCTAGCTTCTCCAAGAAGCTTGACCCTTTTTAGCTTCTCCAAGAAGCTTGGCCCTTTTTTAGCTTCTTAGAGAAGCTTGAACCCTTCTAAGCTTCCAAGAGAAGCTTGCACCCTTTGCCTAGCTTCTCTAAGAAGCTTGGCCCCTTTTCACTTAGCTTCCCTTGGAAGCTTGCCCTTTTTGACCCTTTTGCCTTAGCTTCTCCAAGAAGCTTAGGCCTTTTGCCTTGCTCTATAAATAGAGGGCTTCTCTTCCATTTTAAGGGTTCCAAGAATTTGTTTAAGGGATACAAGAGTTGTATCTCTCTATATCTCCACATCCAAGCTCCATAAGTGTTGGTTCTTGGCCCCTTTGCACACCACCTCTCAACCACACCTCTCCATCATCCATCTAAGCTTCTTGGAGGCCATTTTCAGAGACTAAGGAACTGGTTTTTGGGACCAAAAGCTGCTGTCCCCGTTGGTCTACGAGGGTGAGCATCTAATCCTCTTTTATTCCCCGTTTTTGCACACACTTTTAGCCTGCCTTTCTTGCTGATTTGAGCTTTGTGTATAACATAAAAAAGTTCTATTTTTTTGTGTTTAAGATACTTCATTAAGGTCACTTTTGTGTTTGGGGTCGTTTACCCCCTCTTAGGCCTTGTTTGGCCTCTTTTTTGTGTGTTTTTGGTGAGCTTCGGGACCACCTTGTTTGGGGCTCCTCACCACTAAAATATTGAGGGATTTCAGTGGTGAGGATGGTGGTTTAAGGTCCTAAGAAGGAGAGGGCCATCCCCTCTCCTTGTTGTCTTCAATATGTGCCATTTTAGCTTCATGTGTGAGCACCTTGTTTAAGTTCATGTTGGCCATGTCTTAAGTAATATTTGTGCTTATTTTTCCATGATATAGCATTGTTTTAAGTTGGTTTAGACACACCATGCATGCTTAGCATACTTGTCTTGTAATGCCATGAAATTGCCTTAACATGCTTTGTGCTTTGAGCCTTGTTTCTAGCATGATTTTGGCTTAGCTTTGTGAAGCTTTTATGCATATTTTTGCATGCTTAAGGTCTGTTTTTGGTTGCTTAGGCCATCTAGGGCTTGCTTTGTATAGCTACCATGCAACCTCTCTTGTATGCCTTGAGTATTGCCCCCTCTAGCATGCTTTACTTGCTTCATTTCAGTGGTTTGTTACCACTTATCATGTCATTTCAGTCCTCATGGTATGCTTGTATGCTTGCATTTGATGCCCCTTTAATAGTTTATAAGGTTGTCATCTTATGCTCCATGTTTGGCCCCTTTTGTATGCTTCCGTGTTTAGGCCATTTAGATGCCATCTAGGTGTGCCTTTACCCTTGCTTTGGTCTACCTTGGGATGGTTTTGAGTCCCTATGGCCCTTTGAGGCTTGGTTGGCATGGCCATGGTTTAAGCCCCTTGGCTTGCCTTGAGTTTTAGACATTGTTGAATGCCATGCTTGTCTTGTTTACTTGGTTTGGCACCTTTTCTAACATGATTTCAGAGCTTTCTATGCATGCCATTTGTCCATGTTTATCCTCTTTTAAGTGTGCTTAAAAGTTGCCTTTTGATGCCTAGGAATTGGATCATGTATGCATGCATGCTTGTATGTGCATTTGCCCCCATTTCCATAGCTTTTGACCACTGTTTTGGGCCTAGTTGAGGGCTGCCCAAATTAGTTTAAGTCCACTCTTTACATGTTGTTACATTGCTTAATGCCTTGCATACTTGTTTGCTTAGGTTGTGTGTCTAATGTACATTACTTGCTTGCATGCTCATATTGCACATTTAGCTCACATGCTTAGGTTGCATTTGGCATGCATGCCTTGCCTCTTGAATCACCATGATTGAGGTTGGGTTCCTTATGTGTTTGACATTAAAATGCACAACTTAGTTTCTTGGGCCATCACACATTGAAATGCGCGATTGGTGGTCCGAGAATCAAGCACCATACCCCTTTGAGTCACAAACATGATAAGGGATGTGGTGGTGCACACATTTGCTTGAAATGCATTGCCATGCCATGTTTTGCCCTCTGCTGCTGTCAAAACAAATTCTGCAGGAAGATTTGGCCGGCCGGCCATCTATACTGCCGACCGGCCATCTATTGTTGGCCGATGGCTCTACAAATGGTCTATGACCATCCGGACATGGCCGGTGGTGTTCTGTCTTAGCCGATGATGTTCCACAGTGTCCATAGAGTGCTCCCCTGGGACTTGTGCAATTTTCGAGGAGCGAGCGAGGGGTAGCAGAGGCAACTTGTGCATAGCGGCAGTTTCCGAGCAAACCCGAACACACATGCATTGGACCCTCTTCCCGAGGCCTTTTACTGCTTTCCTTAGCTTAATTGATTTGTTAATTAATTAGGTGGTCTGTAATTATTTAATTAACTTGTAGGTTAATTAATTTGTATTATTCTTTTGGTCCCTTCGAGCGAGGGCGAATTTGTAATAAGCGTGGGTGCGTGTGTGCATGTCTTCCAACCCCCACTTCTTTCTCCCTTTTACTTACCCGCTTATGATGGTTAGAGTAGGGCATATTTAAATTAGCATACCTTATGCTATGCATGCGTACATCCAAACATTTGTCTTACATGCACCGGGCTCGGTATATCATGCTAAATGCACTTGTATTTCAATTCCAAGTTGAGTACTTGTTAGTTGCAGCATTTCATATGCCATCTTTAGGATAGCCGAGCCTATTATAGTTGCATTTTGCATGTGTTGCATTAGCCATCTTAACATAAACTAGGATCATGCATTGATTACTAACTAGTTTCTGTTTTGGCTTGGAGTACTATGTGAGCTTTTTATGCTTTAGCATACCGCATGCGTGTGAGTGTTGCCATGATAGCATGATTACCATGAGGCTAACTGCTTATGTGATATAACTGCTTGAATGCCTGTGGATGGAGGTTAAATTACCTAAATTGGAATAATGCATTAAAACTGTGAGTTTTAAGCCCACTAGATAGTGGCAAAACCATCTTTTCTAAAGCCCACTCGAGGGTGGCAAAACCTGCATTTTAGCCTACTTGCGAGTAGCAAACCATTTTCGAAACAAACATGAAATGTTTTGTTCCAATTTAGGCGATTTGGTCTATACTTGTTTGCTGTGCGCATAACATAGTAATTCTAGGCTAATAACCGGAATAAGAACGCATAACGTTTTCAAAACAAGATATCACGGTTAGTAGAGGCCGATCTTTGATCGGGCGAGAGGGGGTGCTCATAGCTGACCTTTCCCAATTGTACCCAAGTTCCCGAGCCGAGGCAACTTTGGTGATGACGGACACGTGCCCTTTGGCACCGAGTCAGGGTTTCCTAAATTCCCCCATTACAAAAATATTTAGGTGGCGACTCTGTATCTGGCAAAGCAGTCCATGTTTGGCACTTCTTTCAAAATCTGTTTTTTTCTCAAAACGATTTGCCGGATTTGGACTCTTTGGTTCAGATTTAGAACCGTGACACAAATCGAGTCCGAACTGTAGCGAGGTCCCCCGCAGACTTGTTACACACGGCTCGTTGTTTGTCCGCGTCAGCTCGGTGGACTTTTTGGCTCAGGATATCTCGCTCCGCCGCAATTACCTCTTGCGCGGCCTTCAGATTGGCTATCTCGGCCTTTTGGGCCTTATTTTCCGCAATGGCGTCGCGCAGACTCTGCCGCACGGCGATCATGCGCTAGTGGGCGAGGTAGTTCTTCTGCGCGGCCTGCAAACAAACAAAAGATTGTAAGTACTCAGGCAACTGAGCAAAAACCGAACAAAAACTTGGAAAAAAAGAAGGGACAATTTACCAGCACTATGGATTTCGCTGCGGAGCGGAGGACCTTTAGGTCAGAAAGCTCCTCATGTTTTTTCATATCGGCAGGCAGGATCAACCCCTTTGTCAAGTTAAAATCGAGCGAGTAGTCTTTGTCCGCGTACACCGAGTCTTCTGCCGAAACCGCACGGCCCTTGTATTTGAACTCCGGCGCCCAGACCGGGGGGGAGCTCTTGGATGGCCCGGTCACTGGTTGCTCGATCTGGTCCCCCAGTTCGGTGGAGGCGTGCTCGGTCGAATCTTCATCAACCAAATGTTGCTCAGGTTGGCCCTTCCTCTGCCTCTTCCTTGACCGGCCAGCTGCTTGCTCGCTGGCCAAAGCTAGCACAACACCTTCTTGTTGCCCGATAGGTGTGGAGAAAGTCCCCCCTGAAGCTTCTGGGGGCTGGGAGTCGCTCGGTTTGCCTGTAATCATTGATTTGATGGCTCGAATTTTAGCCATTTCTTGCTCGGCTGTTAGCGGGACTAACTTGATCGGTGGAAGGTTGGGGTCAGGCTCTGGGGAAGGAGCGCGAAGAAATTCGGTGACACGGCTTTTGCGCGGTGCTTGGTAGTGGTAGGTCTGTTCGAAGCCGAGCAGTTTTGAAGACTCCCTTTCCTTGGCCGGATGGTGCAGCAGGGTTCTGATGGCTTCTGGGTTAGCCCGATGGTAGTTTGCCGCCAGGTGCTTATCTACAAAAAGAAGACAAGTGTTAGATCAGCATAAAAAGTAATTGATGCATAAAGAAGATAGTGCGGTTAGCCGAGCAACTCACCGGCACTGCCAAAATCCTTTCTAATATACCAGCCCGGTATGGGCGCCTCGGTGTCTTCGTAACGACCGGACACCCACAGAAAGTCATCGTCGTTTGTCTCTTTATCTGGATTGCCCTCTATGAGCTTTGCTCGGCCCTTCTTGACCTTGAGGTACCAGCAAAGCCCGCTCTTATTTCGATTAAGACTATACTGGTGGAAAATTTCTGCTAGACCGAGATTGACACCGAGCCTCCGGTTCAACTCGGCGACCCCGTTTATTATTTTGTACGTGTTGTTGGAAATCTGGGTCGGGCAAAGCCTTGTCTGCCTCAAAAATTCGCAGATCAAAGGTTGGACTGGGAAGCGGAGCCCTCCATCTACTATTGATACGACCGTAAAGGGGCACCGGTCTAGATCGCCCCATGGGTTGTCTCCCTTTTTGGCGAGCTCTAAGACGACGTCATCTGGGATGTTGTACTCCCTACGAAACTCGGCCATCGCACCGGGCGAGCTCACCATGAAACGGTACTTCCCCATCTACCTCAGTTTTATTGGGTAATTAATTTGGTGTCTCGGTCAAAAATGTTGGTGCGTTTGCTCGGTCTTTGAGCTTCACCAGTGATAGTTCTAGACTTGGCTGATCGGTCCTAGTTTGTTTTGCATTTTTGAAAAATAAGCCCAAAGGTTAGCACGGCAGAAATTGCACAGCTCAGGTTGGAATTCCTAGCTCGGAGAAGGGGTTTGGGGTTTTTTGACCGGTTCAACCCTATCTCGGCTAGGCAACTGGGCCGATTTGGCCTTCCTAGTCCGATTATGTCTCCCTATTTTCAGCTCGGTGAGTGTCTAAAGAGATATGTCGTTTAGTTTTAGCTCGAGTTAGTCATATGAGCGGATCTCATTGAATGTTTAGCTCGGCCAAAGACCCAAGTAGAGACCACGAACAAATTTCAGCCCGGTTAAGTTTGATTTATGGATCTAAATGAGCATTTAGCTCGGTTATGCACTGTGTTCATCCTGTTCATCTTGTTCATCCTAAGTTCAAGGTTCATTCATGCGAACCCAGGGAGAAACAGGGGCACGAAGGCCCCATATACCCATCCGGTTCCAGTTTTGCCTAGGGTGTGCCAATACCCCCCTCCCCCCCATGAAGGAGATGTTGGAAGGTTCCAAGTAAAGAAAATGAAAAACAAAAGCACGAAAAATGAAGAACAGGTTCGAAGAATTGAAAGATAGAAACTGAAGATACAATGGAGGAGTGGGGAAACTCACCAAGGCCTGACAAAGAACGAGGTTCGACTCCACAAGCTTGTGGGCAGCTTCAGAAATGGCAGGAACAAACGGAGATGGTATAGAACGCAGCAAGGGCAACAATGGTGAAAGCTTGGAGGTTGGAGGCAAGGGTTTGAAACTGAGTGGGAATGAACAGTGAGGGAGGCAAAAGTGCCCTCTTGAATACATATTAAAGGCGTTGGGAAGCCCAATGGCGGCGTCCGTTTGAATTTCAATGCAAGAGGAAGACAGCTGTGAAGTTTGTACGGTCCCAATGGCGTGAGGCCACGTGTCAGCGATAAGCGCTTGTCGATGCGGCCGTCACGACCATTGACAAGAGGCTTAAAGCGCGATGACGCCGAATGGGATAACTCGGCAACGGCTTTGACCCCAATCTTGCTCGGCTTGGAAACGATGTAGCTCAGACCATCAGCTCGGTCACAGGGGTAAACCCAATCACGATAGCTCGGATGGGTTTAAGGGGCAATTGAGAGGGGAGATTTGCACCGTTAGTATGGCCGAGCTAAGGTAGTGCAGGGCGTGACAGACTTCACGGTGTCGCGCTATTTTCTCTACTAAGACGACTGGTGTATCTGTTTTGCTCGGTCGAGGAGATCGGCTGACCAGGCGTGAACTAAGCCTGGCCGAGCTGTGACGCGACAAAGCCTGCAGTGGTATTTAGTAACCGAGCTAAGAGCAGCTCGGACTAGGCTTAAGATGCGGTTAGGGCCGGCATGCCCCTAACCGATCACCCGAGACGGACAGGCTTCGTGTAACCGAGAATGAAGATAGAACGAGGGGGGAGGCCGGCACGCCTCGCAGCCGGTAGGCCGTGATGGACCGGTCAATGGCAGCTCGGCCATAAGAATCCGATATTTATCCCTTTGCCAAGGGACAGGACGGTGGAACATAGCTCGGTTGTGTGTTTGTGGTGGCCATTCTCCACAAGCAATAGGCCGGTTGTGGTATTCCGGTTAAGTGTGCCACCTGGGCCAATGGCGTGAGGGAGAGGACATCTGCTCCACGCATGTATCAATACCGTTGGGCAGTTCTACATGTACTGGTTGGAGGACAAAACCTTTACACGCGTAAGGTGGTGAGAAGCAAGCATTGCCACCTGTCCAGGGAAGGCCAACAGAGGTAGTGCGCGCACGATCTTGAGACTGCATGGCCAGCCTAGAAATAGGGAAGAAGATGAACGTTAGAGGTATGCAAAATTCATTCCACCACAAACACTCTCTCTCTCTCCGATAGTCTTCTTCCTTCTCAAATGGTCTGACTTGATCGTCGGAGGGTCTATCCGGCACACCATTGCCGGACAGCTCACCATTTCTGTGTTGCAGGGTTTGACGCCGTCACGAGAAGCTTGACGTCCAAGAAGTACGGAAAGCAGAAGATATTTCGCCCCCGTACAGAAACCATCAGAGAAATTCATGAACAATTGAAGAGAATATCTTATTTAAGAAAACAAAAAGCATGACAAATTTTAAATTAAATAAAAATTAACAAAATTATCTCCAAAAAATTAGATTAAAAATTAGAGCACTAATAGATTGAAGGCAGAAATCAAAATTAAGCAAAGTCCTCAAATAAAAAATTTTAAAAAAAAGAGGGCAATTAATTCAATAATAAACAAAAATAAATAATACTTGATTAATAAGGAAAGTCTTCAAATAAAAAAATTAAAAAAAAAAAAGCAATGAATTTTAAAAATAATTAGGGCACAAAAAAATAATGTGATTTTTATTAATAAATCCCATTTAGAAGTGTTATAACCCAATAAATCCATGAAGGAAATTATAAGGTTGAGAGATTTTCCTCATTATATTTGTAGAAGAGAGAGAGAGAGAGAGAGAGAGAGAGAGAGAGAGAGAGTTATTGATTCAAATATATGAAACACACATATTGGCTTGAGGGGTTTTTGGTCTTTGTACAATGAATAGGACTTAATGGAATACTCTAAAATGTTTTGGATTGTATGGAATATAAATTAAAAAAAAAGGATTTACTAAAAAGGGCCTGGCTTTGGTCCAGTCCTTAATCGGACTGGACGGTGCTGTTGGGTCCGTGGGGGCCCACCACGGATTCCGTTTTGAAAATCTGAACCGTTCAATGTGTAGAACTCGTCGAGTACTATATGCCTGTGAAAAATCACGTTGATCGGATATCGATAGCTATGTGATCAAATCAATTTTGTATAAAAAAAAAATAGACGGTGAATAAATTAACGGTTGATAAAAAAACTGATTTGATCACATAGCTATCGATATCCGATCAACGTGATTTTTCACAGCCATATAGTACTCGACGAGTTCTACACATTAAACGGTTCAGATTTTCAAAACGAGACCCATGATGGACCTTCACGGACTCAACAGTACCGTCCAGTCCGATTAAGGACTGGACCAAAGCCAGAGCCTACTAAAAAATTACTTCCAAAAATAAATTTAGGACAGAGAAAGAGTGAACAAGGAGACTCACAGTTATTGCTACAATGAGTCAAATTTGTAATGGGCATTTTGTGTTCTAACTAAAAACATTTTGGGGCCCTTGATTTTTGTTAGAATTTGGGGGCTCAAGTCGGTAGCCTTGCCAACCTTGAGCCAGGGCTGGTCCTAGTGGTAAAAGTTTTCTTTTCTAAACTGAAAATCAAGGTTTCTAGTATAGCGTTCACTTAATATATGTATATATATATTATAATTTCAAATACTAATTTGATAAAAAATAAAAAGAAAACTCATTAATTTTATGTGGTTTTTTTTTCTGTTTGGGTAAAAATAATTTTTAAAAATTAAAAAAACATCTTTTTTTTTTCTTTTGCCAAATTATGATTTTAAAAAATAAAAATGATATACAAACTCACTCAATTTGAAACATATTTGACTCTCGTTAATGCCACACGATTTGAAATGATAACTCCACACGGCTTCTTGTTTTATTCCTAAATAAATTTGGCAGAAATTCTTCCAAGGTAGACTAATAAAAGTCTTACCAATCATTGATTATAGGGGAAATTACATTTACTTTCCTTGAAATTTAATAACATTACAAAAATCTCTCTTAAAATTTTTAAAATGACTTAAATCTTTCTTGAGATTTAGTTTTTAATTGCATTGATCTCCCCTGAGATTTAATGAAATGTAGAAACTTTCCTAAAGTTTTTGAAATGACAGAAATCTCTCCTGAAATTTAATTTTCAATTATACCGACCTCTCCTAAGATTTAATCAAATTACAAAAATATTTCCTAAGGTTTTGAAATGATAGAAACCTCCCTTCAGTAATTTTTTTATTATTGATTCCCTTTTTTGTTACTTTATCATAAATAAATAATAGAAAATATTAACATCATTAAATAATTTACTTGCATTTTTAATTTACTATTTTAAATTGTATCCAATCACAAATAAGTAAAAAATACAATTTATATTTTCTCTCTTTATTTTGCCTATAATTATTGTTGATTGCATGTGCCTCCTTTATCCAAAATCCTTCAACATCATAAAAAAAATTGTTGACATAATCAAATAATTTAATTACATTTTCAATTTTACCCTTTAAAATTGTATCCAATTACAATGAAATAAAATAAAAAATACAATTTCTTGGGGTTTTGGATAAACAAGCATTCATTTTGTTTTATATATATATATATATATTTGTAATTGGACACAATTTTAAAGGGCAAATTAAAAATATAATTAAATTATTTAATTATGTCAATATTTTTTTCTATTAAGTAATAGAAGAGGAAATCAGTAATAAAAAAATTATGCCTCAAGTGAGGTTTTCGTCATTTCAAAAACTTTAGGAAATGTTTCTGTAATTTGATTAAATAGCAGGGGAGGTTTTTCTGTCAAGAGAGGTTTCTACATTTCATTAAACCTCTGGAGAGGTCAATGCAATTGAAAACTAAATCTCAAGAAATGTTTAAATCATTTCAAAAACATCAGGGGAGATTTCTACAATTCCATTGAACCTTAGGGGAGGTAAGTGTAATTTATCCTTGATTATATATACCCTAGAGGCGGTGGTGATATCATCATTTTGTTTTAAAAAATAAGATTGTAAACTATATGATTGAATTCAAAATTTAAAAATTGAAATGAATTTGAAAAAATTAAAACTTGAGAGATTCAAAGAAAAAAAAAATTGAATTTAGGGAACAACTATCCATATAACTGATATATAGATATTTTCGGAAAATACAAAATATGAGACATAAACATTATGAGAAGGCTTCACGTTATAATAGTATAAATAATATCTAGTTTAAATTTGTTATGGTGTTTATATATACAAATCTTAAATTTGCATAGGAAAAAAATTATATATATATATATATATATAATAAAAAAATAAAAAACCGAATGAAAGAATGTAAATACCTTTCTCTTGCTTGATTGGGTTATAAAAATGACAACAAAAAAAAAAAGAAATTAAAGATTTCCATTGTTTGGTATATTTTTAAAATTTTCATTTTTTTTTTATTTTTTTATTATGAAAAGTTTTAAAATGTCCATAGTTTTTATTTTGGTGCAAAAATATTTTTAAAAAATTCTGAACAATTTAAATGTGTTTTCTAGAAAGGGTTGCTTTTAGGATTTTAAAAAAAAAAATCAGAAATAATTTGATAAACAAGTTTTAAGAGACTGTTTGGTATTGTTTTTTGTTTTCTTTATTTTCGTTTTCATGTTATCAGAAAAAAAAAAAAAACAAAAAAAAAACTGTAATACTTAAAATACTCATCATTTACATAGCACTTTCAATTTTATGGTATTTTCTATAAAGTCAATTCAAGAAAGTTTTTATCATTTTTTTTTTTTTTTTTTTTTTTTGGTATGAATTTTCAAAACATGAAAACAGAAAGTGAAAATGATACCGAACTGTAAATCTTTCCCTTGCTTGGCCGGATTATCAAAATGAAAATAAAATGAACTCATAATAAATAAAAATGTATAAATAATTGTATTTTCATTTTTATTATATTTTTTAATCAGAAATCTAACATTCAAACATATCATAAATGTTATGGACTGTTGAAGTGAACGAAATTATGTGGAAGACCTGGCCTCACTAAGTTGTCGTCGTTGCTGTTGTTGTTGTTGTTTTTTTTTTTTTTTTTTTTTTCAATAAAAGCAATTTTACAAAGTAGATGTTTGGGATTTTTTTTAATGGTTTTTTAGGAGTTAAAATAATTAAAGTGTTTGAGAAGTTATTAAAAAAAAAATTTTTGGCATTAGGTTAACATAGTCAAAAATTCATTATATGTTGTCACATTAATCTCTCTATTTTTTTGTATATCTTTTTGTAAAAAATTATAAGATTAACTAAAATAGTCAATTTTCAAATGAGTTGCTGTGATATTTGACTTCTTTTAGCTCATGACAAATAATTTAAAAGACAATTACAACTCAGTGTAATTGTTCAAAAATATTTTCTAATCAGTGATAAAATTTATAAATATTAATAATTAAAGTTACAAACTTTTTTACTAACCTGTAATATTTTTGTTAAAATCTAAATGATGTGTAATTTCTCCATAATTTAATGACTTTTTTAGGTTACATCATATGTAAGCTATGAAATTTTGTGGTCTAGACATCATTTTTATCTCAGGCAAATTATTACATTTTGTGGTCTTGACACTATTTTATTCATACTATTGTTTGGAAAATTGACTTTTTTTAGTTATTTTTTAACTTTTTGATTATTTTAGTCTGGCTAAAAAAAATTATATTTGAAAAGATGATTAACTTTTTTTATAGTTGATTTGATAAATGTGAAATGATTATAATTTGAAGAAAAAGTGTTGGTTTTTGACTTTGTTTTTTTTTCTGTTTTTTGTTTTTGTTTTTTTTTGAGTCCACCCGATCAATAATTTCCTATTTTGGGTAATTGGTTAAAAGTAATTTTTTTGGATTTTTAGTTTTTTTTTTTTTAATTATTATATCATCTCTCTACTTTTTTACACATTTGTTTTTCAAAAAAGTCAACAAAAAATTAAAAAATCAATTTTTAACCTATTTCTTGAAATAGGCCAAAGCTATTATCATTGTTGTTTTTTGTTTTTGGCTAAAAACAGAATCTTGAAACAAAATTACTCCTCATTCTTCCAGTCAAGATTGCAACAATCTCATTTCATTTAGAATAATGTTTGAAGGCCCGAAAATGGAGGCTCGAATTGGCTCAAAACCCCAAAACGACGTCGTTTTGGGGTTTTGATTTTTTTTTTTTTTCTTTCTTTTCTTTTCTTCCTTTTCTTCCTTTTCTTTCTTCTTCTTCGTTGAGTTCAACACAGAGGCGAGAGAGAGAGAACACCGGCGACAGAGAAGCACTGTCGTCGTCGGCTTGAATTCGGCCGATCGTCGCAGCTAAATCGTCGTTAAATCGGCCGATAAATGCGTCGCCGCCTCTGCCTCCGACGGCTTCCGCTCTGCCCCTGCCCGCCTCCGCCGCCTCTGCCGCCTCTACCTCCGCCCGATTTTAATGGCCCCTCCAGTTCCTCCTCTCCTCCTTCTTCTTCCTCCTCTCCTTCTTCTTCTTCTTCCTCCTCTCCTTCCGCTCCTCTCCTCCTTCTGAAATTCGAGCCGTTTGGCTCGAATTTCTTTCGGGCCCTCTAGCAGTTCTGTTTCATTTATTAGGAAAGGCAACACACCAACTCTGACTTTGCTTACAAAATGATTGAAACAGTCCTTCATGTGGTAATTACTACATTGATCTGACTAACTATGCATTATTACCATCATCCTACTTCTAGTAAAACAATCTTGGGTAAAACATGGCTCCATCAAGATTTAAATAAATTTTCAATGAGTTTGGGAACTTAGGCCCATTCAGATTTTTCTGGATGGGTGATTGTATGGTAAAAATTAAATTTGTGTAATGTAAAATCTATATGTAGAATAAATTTAAACAACAAGATGATAATTTTAAATAATTTCTAAATAATTAAGTTTGAATTTATAATATTACTGATAAATTTAACTTTACCTATGTTAAAAGACCAATAGTTGTACCGTGCAAGAATCATCATCAATCAATACTAACAATTCCCATGTAATCTCAAGTATTCAGAAAAAATGAAGAAAAAAAAAATGTGACTTAAATTAATTCTAATATGAATCACATACCATACAAGAGGTAAACTCACACTATAACATTTTCTTAGTTTAGTGACATTTGAAAGTGTCACAAAACTATTGGTTTAATGACATTTTTTAGTCTTGTGGCATTTTGAACAAGTGTCATTTGTATCCGTGTCATGGTAGATACTAATGTCACGGTAGATACTTGCAAGTGCCACTACACCATCATGGCTAAAAACTTTCAATGACATTTTGATGTCATGGTAGATATTATTTGTGGCACTATCAAGTGTCATTAAAAAAAGAGTTAGTGACACTTATAAGTGTCATTACACCATCAAGACTAAAACCTTTCAGTGACACTTTAATGTCATGATAAGCACTATTCGTGACGCTATCAAGTGCCATTCATGACGATAATTCGTTGTAGAACAATTTGATCTGCTCTTGCGGAGACTCGAACCGCCAACCTCCCGCACCATAAACCTTATACACCACACTCTTCCCACTACACCTCTATAGCACCACATGATTATATATGCAACATATATTATTTATATAGTACATACATTCATATTAATATAAAAGTATATGTATAAACATAATTATTTTATTGAACATAATTTATGTAAAATAAACTATTTACTAGCAAAATAAAAAAAAGACTACTTTTGACGACTAAAAATATTTTTTAGTCGCCAATTCTATACTTTTGGCTACTAATTGTTTTTTAGTTGTTAAAAAACTTAACTTTTGCCGACCAAAATCGGATTTGGTTGCCGAAGATGCACTTTCAGCTATCAAAATTTTGGTCGCCCAAAAATTTAATTCCTGCCGTAGGATTTTAGTTCTCTCGCGCTAAAAATGACCACTTTTGGCGACTAAACTTATTTTTTAGTCGCCAATTGTAAACTTTTGGCTATTAAAATTTTTTTTGGCACCAAAAAGCTTCACTTTTGGCTACTAAAATTTTTTTAGTCGGTAAAACTCATATAATCAGCAACCAAACTTATTTTTAGTCGCCAATTATAGACTTTTGGCTACTAAATTTTTTTAGTCGCCAAAAAGCTTTACTTTGGGCTACTAAAAATATTTTAGTCACTAAAACCCATATAATCAGCGACCAAACTTTAGTTTTAGTTGCCAATTGTAGACTTTTGGCTACTAAAATTGTTTAGTCGCCAAAAAGTTTTACTTTTGGCAACTAATGCAGTTTTGGTCGCTGAAAGCTATACTTTCAGTGACCAAAATTTTTTTGGTCAAGAAATTTAGTCGCCAAATGTGTTTTTTCCTATAGTGTATATTGAGTTTAATTTATTTATTTTTAATCATTTACTGCATTTTAAAAATTTAGAAAATATATTGGCATTTTTTGTTTTTTCAAAAATGCCATTATAAGCTTGGAAAGTTTTTGGCTTAGTGGCATTTCTCAAAATGTTATAAAATATTTGTTTATGACACTTTTCACCTAAGTGCCATAAAAAGTAATTTGCACCTACCTAGTGTCCTGACATTTTTTAAAAAATTCCATTGCAACTAAAGTTTAGTGGCATCTGTTGGTAAATGTCACGAACATAATTTTTTGTGTCATTATTTTATAAAATGCCATAAAATTGATATAACATTTCTTTATTGAAATGCCACTAGAGCCTTATATGTTTGTGGTTCTGTGGGATTTTTCTAAAACATTTAATGCCAATTTTTATTTTTGTAGCATTTTCTAAAAATATGCCACTAGTGCAGTGTCACTAAAGTGTAAATTTGTTGTAGTGACATTTTTGTTGTAGTGAAGTGACACTTTTTTTAATTGAAATGCCACTAGAGCCTTGTATGTTTGTGGCTCTATGACATTTTTCAAAAAAATGCCACAAAAGATTCTTTTTGTGACATTTTTTAAGAACATGCCACTAGTATGGTGTCACTAAAATGTGTTTTTCTTGTAGTGTCATTAAAATTCTGAATATTTTAGTTACAGTTGTAAAAAAGGAGGCCGTGGAAGTTGAAGCTGAGTGAAACAGATGATGTTGGAGTGCTGGGGGATGCAACTGCTGCAACTCTAGTAATCTTTGTAGGATACGTTATTCATGGAAGAAATTTACTGTACAAGTTATTCTTTTGAATCTGAATCTAAATTTGATCACAAAACTGAACACAAGATTATAGGGTGTGAGACCTACTTATTCTAACAATAAGGCCGTGGCTCAAATTGAAAATACTTGTATACGTAGAAGCTGCAACTAAGGTCAAGGCTCTCATCAACACATAAGAATTTGAGATGCACTTCCTTTTTATGTTTCTTTCTTCATTTTGTTTATTGTTATTCGGTGTATTCAGCAGATTTAAGGAGTTGAATTCCCTCCCATTCTCAGTGTTGTTCACTGGTTGCGGAGCTTCATGTTCCCGTGGAATCTGGGTCAGTGTTTCATTTTCAAGTTTAATTGAACAGAACTGAAATATCAAAAGAATTTGAGGTTTGTTAATGTTGAGAGAGAGAGAGAGAGAGAGAGAGATGGGTACCTCCATTAGGCTGAGGGAACCTACACTGTTGGCAACAAGTTCATTTTCAAGATGATCATGATAAGCGATAGGATCATCCTCGATCGTAGGCTTCACTTGTAAACCAGAGCTCTCCAATACCAATTTCATATTCGTTTGATACTTTCCCCCCCCCCCCTCTCCCCTTTTCTTCTTCTTCTTCTTCTTCTTCTTCTTCTCTTCTCTCTCTCTCTCTCTCTCTCTCTCTCTCTCTCTCTCTCTCTCAAAGGAAGGAGAAGAAGGGTGGACTGAGTAGGAGCTTCGAGGAGGAGAGGATTAATAGACATTTCAATTACTTATCACTTCATCAGAACTTTCTCGAAGACATGTATTCCTTTCGGGGGTTCATAGATGGAGTTCATGCAGTTTCAGAGGAAGGAGAGAGCTCATTCGATGGGAATTTCTTAGCACGTAAGAGAATGACTATTGAAAGACGCGTACATCAATTTTCTTTAATTCAAATGCTCGCGTTGTGTTTCGTTGAGAAATTTAAAGAAAAATTTAAAAAGAATAAGAGAAAATGTGTGAAAAATTAAGTGAAATTTATTTATATTTTACGTACTTTTTTCATTTTCTTTTCCAAATTTCTACTCAAATCGTCCAACCAAACACAGCATTAAGCTATGAACCAACATTAATGAAAAAAAATTTAACACAACTTTATCCACAATAAAAAAAATCATAATAGCCTTATCTTCTTTCACCCAAATCCTAATTTTAAAACACACAGCCATCCTTTATTGATAGCACCATCTCTCACCATTCCCTTCTATCACCTCTTTCTTTTTCTGCCTGCGATGGTATCATCTTTCGCTATGAATCATACAATCCTACAAGTTTCTCGCCGCAAACCACCCACTTTTAGGATTTATTGTGGAGGTCTAAGATGAAAGGAAATGAACTAGGAGTAGCGGTGATGGAGGATGAGAGTGACAATAATAGTGGCAAAGGGAGGGATGAGTGGATGAAAGAAAAATTAGGGCTTTGTTTGGAAGAGCTTTGAAATTATAATTCCAGCTCTTAGTTTGCATATGATGTTTGTTTACGGTTTTCAAAAATTAATTCCACACTTATTTTTGAAAACTCGGTCCAAAGTGGAAAAATTTAGACTAACCGGTCGTCTTCCCAGACGTCCGGCCAGTTGACCGAAACAGTGCAAATTTTTTTTTTTTTTTACAATTGCCAACAGTGTGAAATTTTTTATGAGCTTTGAATAGAATTTTAAGTTGTGTGTTTAGTTATGAGTTATAAGTTTTTGTATCAAATATCATATGTCACATTAAAAATTCTTCACTCAATTCAAAACTCTTTTCAAAACTCATTCACCAAACAAATTTTTCACACTCAAATCATAATTTCAAAACTCACAAACTCAAAATACAACTCTATTCTCAAATCATATTTAGAAAATTCTACCAAACGCAACCTAGAGTTTTAAAAAAAAAAAAATTATTGACATAAAGGAGATATATATTGAGATTTTCATTTTTTTTTACCGTGTGTTGAAAAGGTGCTCATCAAATATGTATCAAATATGTTTCCTTACTTTTTTAATATACAAGAAAGATTCATTCATGTTTTGACCCACCACAAGAAAGTTCAAAATGTACAACTTAAATTTGAAATCTCGTTGTCTCAAGTTGAGATCAAGACTGGACCCGTCCAGTTTGGCCCATAGGGCTCATTTTTTGGGCTCGTTTTGATAATCCGAACCGTCAATGTGTAGAACTCGTCGAGTACTACATGTTTGTAAAAAATCACGTTGATCGGATATCAATAGCTATGTGATCAAATCAGTTTTGTATAAAAAAATGGACGGTGAAAAAATTAACGGTTGATAAAAAACTGTTTTGTTCACATAGTTATCGATATCCGATCAATGTGATTTTTAACAGGCATATAGTACTCGACGAGTTCTACATATTGAACGGTTCGAATTATCAAAACAGGACCCGTGGTAGACCCCCACGGGCCCAACAGTACGATTCAGTCCGATCTTGAACTGGACCAAAGCCACTGCCAACCTAATTTGAGTTGGGTTTGTCTCAATTTTCTATAAAGACCACGGCATCATGCTTATAGACTTTTGTTTATATATAGAAATTTGGGTTTGGTTTCTCCTAAATTTTTAAAATTTTGATTTTATAATTTTGTTTTCTTTTTCTTTTTTTTGGCTGTGAATTTTGCTAATTAGAAACTCAACGAACTCATAAAAGTGACCATAAATTTACCCAAAATTTTAAATCAATGGTATATATTTAATCTTCTTAGACCAAATTAAGAATAAATCTCACCTTTAATTGCATAGTCTAGATAGCTTTCTGGGTTCAGTGATTGGTGTAGGAGAATGGATTATCCGGTAAGAAACAACTAAAATTGCTAATTGACTGCATGGACCGCAATAATATCTCAAGTGCAAAAATAAATAAATAAATAAATAAAGGACTCAACTATACATAATTACAAAATAAACAAACTTAAAGCGGACATGGAGCCGCTCAGTTCAATGCTGATGAATTTGCTTTAAAAGGCTGATGCTGAATTGGAAACGACCCAACTAATAAAAGTCATTGCTCTGCTATGATCTAAACTGGATTTTATGAAAATTTTGTTGTTTGGGCCTTCCAAATTCGTTTTCTTTTTTTTTTTTACCTTCTGTTTTTGGAGATTTTTGGTTTTATTAATAATTTTGTTTACAAATATATATTTTTCAGTAATGATTGAGACTCTCAAAAAACACAACCCCCACTCACCTGTGACTGGCCTGGGGAAAAAAAAAAAACATGATTGACCTACATCACTTTGGGGGTGATGGGGGTCTCTCCAAAAATGGAGGTCTCACTCATTTTCCTATAGTTTTAGAGTAAATTTGGCTGCAAGCCAAATAAGCAACTTATAGCTTATTTCTATTATATCACCTCTCTCTCTATTTTTCTGCATGTTTTTTTATAATAAGCAAAAAAAAGTTAAAAATTAGGCCCTACCCAACCCATTTTTGACATGTTTCTAAGATTTAATACCATCCAAATTTGAGTTAAACTCAAATTATTCCATTTGAGAGTGAAAAGTGTAATTTAACATATAAAATGTTTGTCTTTGTGAGATTTTTTGCAAGCCATAAATGGTGGCTAAATTGTAAAGTGAAATCCAAACGTTAGGTCAACTTAATAAAATGCAAATAATAAGAGGCCCATTGCGCAACTTGATAAAATGAAGAAAACTATGGGGTGGTATATGCTGTATTTGGTTGGATGATTTGGGAAGTGATTTAAAAAAGGAAATGAAAAATGTGTGTGAAATTAGGTAAAATGTAAATATATTTTATTCACATTTTACCTATCTTTTTCCTTTTCTTTTTTTTATTTATAAATCTCTTTTCAAATCTCCCAATTAAATACAATGTTTAGGGAAAGAAGGAAGAGGGAAAAAGATGAGAGAGAGAGAGAGAGAGAGAATAAACAATTTATTTTTTTATTCTGGGTTTAGAGTTGTTGTGAATATTCAATTGTTTTTTACTTGTTTTGCAATAAAGATGTGTATAAATATTATTTCAAAATCTACTCTAGAAAGTATGTCGCGATATTTATTAATTTAAGAGATTTTTTTTAATCTTATCATACTATAAATTGCAATTTAAATAAAAAGACATAATAGTAATTGGGAAATTGCACTGTAGTGCAACTTTCAAAAAAAAAAAAAATGCAAATCAATGAAAAAGTTTATCAATTTTAATAATTAAATTTTAATTTTTTCATGAATTTGTAAATATTTTGTAGAAATATTATTGATTTACAATTTTCCATAGTAATTTATAATATAAAAAAAGAGAAATTTCTCTCTGGTTATGTAGTAGTAGTAATTTCAGAATCAAGGCTTTTTTTTTTTTTTAATTATTTGTTTGCAATTAAAGATATATATATAATAATCAAGGGGCAGCCATCCTCTGCAAGAGGACCTGCTAACCAAGACGGAGAATATTATAACTAAAAGTACTTACCAATTAGTCCTGTTAACTAGACTTATTTACCTATAGGTCCTAACTAATAAATTTAACACTATAAAAATAAGAGAGTGATAAATTTATCACTAAAAATTTATTCATAAAACAAAGAAACTGATAAATTTATCACTATAAAATTATTCATAAAAAAAAAGACTGATAAATTTATCTTTATCACTTAATAAATTATATCAAATAGGACTTAATGAGTAATAAGTCTCCAAAGTAGGACCTATTGGGTAATAAGTCTCCAAAGTAGGACTTATTGGTAGTTTACCCTAACTAAAAATCAATTTAGCAACCTAATTGTAAGCTTTTAAAAATAATTTAGGAGTCTTCGTATAATTAACTAAATTTCTAAATATATCCAAATTCATAATAATAGAATCCTATTCTTTAAGAAGAAAAATATCATGTATCACTTGTTTGTTGTTTATCATCTTTTTTGTATCATCATCTATATAGATACTTATTTGAAAAAAATCGTTAAAAAAATAATAAAAACAAATAATATAGTGATATTTATTTGGTGATATAAAAAGTGAAGAAATAGAAGTGATGTATAACAGTCAATTTTAAAAAACAAAAAAACAAAAAAACAAAAAATCACTTCCTTCAACACCACCACCATCCATTAGAAAAAATGTTCAATATAAGGAGTTTTTTTTTATAAAATTTTTTATTGATAGAAAAGTAATTACAAGTATGAAAAATATTAAATCATCAAATAAATTATTAGCCCATAATAGTTAGAACCTAACAACAATTACTAAGCCCAAGGCTAAACCACTTTATTACTACTTACATACAACTTTTATAATGGGGGGAAAAATAAACACAAACTCTTCTCCATAAGAGGAGAGAAATAAACACTACTACAAACGATATCAAACTTCTCTTTGTAAGAATTGAACATAAGATCTAACGTCACAAAAAGTGTTACATAACTATAGCGGTCCCGGGTTTACCCCTTGTTGTATAGTGGTCCGGACATGTGTCCGTGGATGTTGGTAATTGAGTATTGTCTTATTTACGTCCTTTCTTGCTTTATTTTTGAGTTACAGGATGTGTTGGGCAGGTTTGTCACAGGTTGGTTAAGCTTTAGAACCAAGTCTAGTTGCCCAGGTTTTAACTGGTCCGCTCGAGCGGACATGTTTGCGCTCGAGCGGATGGGTTGTTGTTGCTTGTACGCTCGAGCGGAGGTTTTGGCGCTCGAGCGGAGAATGCACCCTTTCAGTATTTCGTGCACCTGCAAAACTTCTGCAAGTGTGGTTTCTGCGCTCGAGCGGATCTTTGTGCGCTCGAGCGTACAGTGTGTTTTTGGTGAGAGTTCTGGGAGGGGGAGACCTGCGCTCGAGCGGGTTGGGATCTACGCTCGAGCGGACAAACTTTGTGTCTGTGTCTTGGAGCTCGAGCGGACAATGTTGCGCTCGAGCGGAACCTGTTTTATGTGTCTTTACGCCGGCGGAGAGTCTTACGCCGAGCGGACTGTCAGATAACCGAGTGGGACCGGCATTTTAAATCACTTTTGACTTATCTTCTTCTTTCTTACTTTACCAAAACACCATTTTCAGAGCTTCTCACTCAAAAACCATAACTTCTCTCTAAGTATTGATCTAGCTAGAGTGTGTTGTTCACCTTTTGCCTTCACAAAAAGGGTGTTGATCGTCGAGGGCGTCATTTTGATCCGAATAGTTTGGTGTTTGGAGCATTTTGGTTTTGGGTCCTTCTCCTTCGGAGCTCATCTTTTGAGGTAGGGATATCCTACTCCTTTTTATAGATTTTGTCTTTGAATTTTAGCATTTTGATATGTTGGTAGTTGTTGTGAAATTTTGGGAAACTTTGGGCCATTGTGTAATTTTTACAAAAGTTGGGGTTTTGTCTATAATAAACCTAGAAGCATGTTTGGTATAGAAACATGGAATTAATGTTGAAACATTAGTGAAATTGGAACCTAAGGGTTGTAATGTTAATTATGGAAATGTCCTAATTACATTGATTTATTAATTTGAATAATTAATTGTGGAAAATGAGGAATTGAGATAGAATTGGGTCATGGGTTATGACGATGGAAAGAATACATTGATTTTATGTATTGATATGTGATGTGTATAATTGTTATATATATGCATTGTGTTGTGCTGGAGGAGATAGGGGATGTACTCATGGTTTAGGGAAGATAGGGGATGGACCTCTAAACCGGATGTTCCGGGAGGAGATAGGGGATGAACTCCGTAGATAGAGCATGTATGCTTATCTAGAAAATATTGGCAGAGCATGTATGCTTGTCATGGAAAGTGTGAATATATCTGTTTTGTTTATATTTGTTGAAGTGATGAAAGAATGTAAAAGAGTTGGCCATTTATCAATTGTTAGTCTTTTAGTCATTATTTATAACTGGTTTAGTATATTTCTACTGGGCTGTGGCTCACCCTATATGGGAACATCATTTTCAGGTACTGGTAGCATGCCACCTCCAAGGACTTAGCTTGGAAGGCTAGTGGCGGATGGACTTTTATTTGTCTTTCCTTTTGCAGTGTTACATGTAAATTCAAGCCTAGGGCTTAATGTGTAAATGAGCTAGCACTCTATTTTCTTGTAACCAAGTGTTAACTTGGAAAGCTGTAAGCCCTTAGGGCATTTGCTTTTGTTGTTAACATGTAATACGTTTTGTAATAGAACCCTGTTGAATGAAAGAACGTGGGTCTTTTATATATCGTAGCATGTCAATATTGTTGGGTTAAATGTCATTATTTCCAGGGCGTTACAACTTGGTATCAGAGCGTACCGGGTTCGAATACTTTGGGTACGTGGGAAGTGATTAGGATCACAATGGGTTTGTCTCGCTTGATAGAGACTTAGGTGTCTTGTTATATGTTTATGTGATAACATGCTTATGTGATTATTTGGGTATGGGATTTAGTTTTTAGGATGTTGATTGGGTCTTTGGGTTTCTGGGAGTCTTGTTGGAAAGGCACTTGATCAATGCTGTTTCTAACCGGTACTCTAGTAACGCCTTGGGACTATCATCATCCGGAAATGAAATTCGTAAGTGCTATATGTGTTTATGTGCTTACGTGGAATGAATTACAGTTATCCATGCATTAGGACGTGAGTGTTTAGTTTGGCACGTTTATAAATGTGCTAACGCTCATGTTACCTTTATTAGGATGTCGACGAGCAAGAGGTGGTAGGGGTGGAAGGCCAAGGAGGCAGGAAGTGCCATTACCGGATGAGGCTCGGACAGTTCAGGAAGGGGTTGGGCAGGCCAATGTGGCCGAGCCAGTGGGTCAGCAGGCCATGGGTGCCCTGGCCCGAGAGATAGCAGGGGCCTTAGGTATTCTCGAGCAGAAATCGAACCGAGGCGGGACCTTCTTTCTTGAAGAGGAGTTCTTCGGTCTAACCGGAGGAGTTTGTTGGAGATCCTAAGGAGCCATTGAAGGCACGAGTGGCTAGAACAGATGAATAAAACGCTCAAATGCTAGGCATTGAGGATGGAGCGTTGAAAGTGACCTTGGCATCCTTCGGTGAAGGGAGATCTTGGTCAATGGTGGAAGTATGAGAAAGTTCGTGCGGGTGGTACTTGGGTGGCGTTTGAATGCTTTCGAGAGAGGTTTTATCCATGGGCTAGAGAGAGACTAAGGGATCGGTTTGCCAAGCTTAAGCGGGAGGGTTTGTCCGTGGCGAGTTTGAGGCTACATTTACTAGCTTGTCGAGTTCGCCGAACTGGTGGCGACAGAGGAGCGCCTGCTGTTACGAAGTTTGAGCGGAAGTTGAGGTGGGACCTCAAGTTGAAAGTTGGTGGACCTTACATTCGAGAGGCATTTGGTGGATCTGCGGCTCATATGGAGCTGATGATGCGAGGGAGAAGAGGAGAAACATGGGGGCTCCAAGAGGGGCCAAGAGGGACGGAGTGATGGCGGGAGGCGGAGGGTTATAACCCTCGGCCGTCCAGTGGTTGGCAGTCGACTTTCCCAAGACCGAGTGCAGCTCCGGAGGGGCAACAGGAGAGTTCACTGTTTCAAGTGTGGCCAGCCCGGTCACAAGGCTTCGCTTGCCCAAAGGCGGGGTCGAGAGCCGCTTCGTCGCCTGCACCACGAGTCGAGTTCGGGCAGGGGCAGCCGTGTCGTGTTACCATGCAGGGCCGGGCACATGAAGAGGTATTGCCCACGGTTGAGTGCCACTTCAGGAGCGTCTGGTTCTAGACAGACGCAGGGATTTCAGCCAGCTCAGTCTGTGCAGGCCTCGAGGGCCAATCCGGGGCTTGCTGCCCCAACAAGACAATGCCCTATGCTCCGAGAGGCGGCAGTAGATCGAGGCCTCTGGCGGCGTGTATCTTTATCACAGGACCTAGTACCGGCTCCATCAGTAGTGAGAGGTACCTTTTTGTTTTGCAATTCGGTTGCTAGAGTGTTGATTGACACGGGTGCATCTCATTCTTTGTATCTTTGCATTTGCATCTGTGTTGGAACTGGAGTTAGCACTTTTAGCATCTCCTATTTGCGTTGTGTCACCTATTGGGGGTGAGTTAATTTTGAGGCACGGATGTAGAGGCTGTGATATAGAGGTCGACGATCATCGACTTCCTTTTCCATTTGTAGTTATGCCCATGAAGGGCTTTGATGTTATTTTGGGTATGGGTAGTTATCGTCATACCGGGCGGTTATTGATTGCTACCGCCAGAGGGTTACCTGTTGTACAGTGAACGGGGAGTTTTTCCACTTTTTAGGAGACCGGGTTGGTAGTATTGTGCCACAGGGGTGCGGTCCGCGAAGGTGGAATGAGCTTAGTAGTTTATTTGCTAGTTTTGAGAATGGCGAGTGTGATGAGACCCAGATTGAGTTACCAAGGGTAGTTTGTGAATACGCAGATGTCTTTCCCGAGGATCTTATTGATTTGCCACCCCACCGAGAGACAGAGTTCTCTATTGATTTAGTGCAAGACGGCCGATTTCTATGGCACCTTATCGTTTTGCACCGGCAGAGTTGATTGAGTTGAAAGTTCAGCTCCAAGAATTGCTAGATAAGGGCTTCGTTCGCCCTAGTGTATCGCCGTGGGGAGCACCGGCCCTCTTTGCTAAAAAGAAAGATGGTGCCTTGAGGTTGTGTATCGACTACCGGAAGTTGAATCGGGTTACAGTTAAGAATAAGTACCCTATGCCCCGTATAGATGACTTGTTTGACCAGTTGAAGGGTTCCGTTGTTTCTCTAAGATAGACTTGAGATCGGGTTACCACCGATTGAGGGTCGAGAGGAGGATATTCGAAGACGGCATTCCGCAGCGGTATGGCCATTATGAGTTCTGGTGATGCCATTTGGGCTTACCAATGCACCGCGATCTTTATGGACTTGATGAACCGGATCTTCCGGAATTCTTGGATCGCTTTTGTGGTCGTTTTGTGGGCGACATTCTTATCTATTCACCCTCGAGCAAGAGCACGAGGACACTTGAGAGTGGTGCTTGAATTGCTTAGAGCCCATAGATTTGTATGCCAAGTTTGGGAAGTGCGAGTTCTGGCTAAGAGAAGTCAAGTTCTTAGGCCATGTAGTTTCCGGGGAAGGGGTGTCTGTTGATACATCCAAGACTGAGGCAGTGCAAGACTGGGCACAGCCTAAGAGTGTGTTTGAGATCCGCAGCTCGATTAGCTGGGTACTACCGTCGATTTGTGAAAGATTTCTCGTGTTAGCCGCCGTTGACTAGGTTGACTCGCCAGGGAGTCAAATTTGTATGGAGTGAGACTTGTGAAAAGTCGTTTCAGGAGTTGAAAGTTAGATTGACCACCGCTCCAGTCTTGATTATTCCGGAGAGAGGGTTGGGTTATGCAGTCTATTGTGATGCCTCACGAGGGGGGTTGGGGTGTGTGGTGATGCAAGAGGGAAAGTAGTAGCCTGTGGCCCACGTCAGTTAAAAATACACGAGAAGAATTACCCTACACACGACCTAGAGTTGGCGGCTGTGATCTTTGCCTTGAAAATCTGGAGGCACTACCTTTATGGTGAGAGATTCGAGGTGTTCTCGGATCATAAAGTCTCAAGTATCTGTTTTCACGAAAGACTTGAACTTGAGGCGAGGAGGTGGATGGAGTTTATAGAAGATTACGACTTGAGTTGCATTATCACCCGAGGAAGGCCAATGTTGTGGCCGATGCCCTTAGCGTAAAAATCCGTTAGTAATGTAGCTTGTATTGCTATCCGGGAGTGGGGGATGTTGGGGGCAATCGGAGAATTTGATTTGCTTCTGGGCGTATCCGCTGAAGAAGCGGCCTTGTTTTCTGTTGTTGCGCAACCTACACTAGTGACTAGTGTGTTAGAGGCACGAGAGGTGACCTTGAGGTGGAATCACTCCGAGGGAGGATCTCCAATGGGAAGGTTGAGAAGGGTTTGACGGTGTATCCCGACCTGAGTGTGAGATACCGAGACCGTTTGTTTGTACCGGAGGCCTGCCGAGAGGAGGTACTCCGAGAGTTCCATCATTCGCGCCTTGCGGTGCATCCGGAGGTACCAAGATGTATCGGGATTTGGGTCGCCGATTTTGGTGGCGGGTATGAAGAGAGATGTGGCGATTTTGTGTCTAAGTGCCTTACTTGTCGACAAGTGAAGGCCGAAAGCATCGAGGCCGGGTTTGTTACAACCCTTGCCTATTGCCGAGTAGAAGTGGGAGCATGTCACTATGGACTTCGTTGTAGGTCTTCCGAGGACTCGGCCGGTAGTGACGCTATTTGGGTGGTTGTAGACCGGTTGACCAAGTCGCATTTTATTCCGATGCGTGAGAGATTCAAGAGATCATCTTGCCGACTTATATATTCGGACGTAGTGAGATTGCACGGGTACTAGTGACGATCGTCTCAGATAGAGATCCTCGCTTTCTTGCTAGGTTGTGGCGAGTTTGCGAGTGCTTTAGGTACTAAGTTGACTTTTAGTCTGACTTATCATCCTCGGTGATGGGCGTCCGGCGTACCATTCAGATCCTTGAGGATATGCTTGGGTTGTGTCCTTGATTTGATGGGACATGGAGAGGCACTTACACCGGTGGAGTTTGCCTACAATAACAGTTTCGATCTAGTATCGGTATGGCACCATTTGAAGCCTTGTACGGCCGACCTTGTAGGTCTCAGTTTGTTGGGCGAGGTGGGTGACACACCTTGTTGGGTCCGAGTTGGTTAGGGAGACGACGGAGAAAGTTGAGCTTATCCGTAGGAGGCTTGTTACGGCCCAGAGCCGTCAGAAGTCCTATGCTGACCGTAGGAGGAGACCGTTAGAGTTTGAGGTGGGTGATCACGTCTTTCTGAAGATATCACCTAGGCGGGGTTTGTTGAGATTTGGGAAGAGTGGGAAGTTGTCCCCTCGGTTTATTGGTCCTTTTGAGGTCCTTGAGCGGATTGGCGAGGTTGCTTATCGTTTAGCTTTGCCGCCACAGTTGGCCGGAGTTCATGACGTGTTTCATGTAAGTATGCTTCGGAAGTATGAGCCGGATCCATCACACGTGTTGGATTGGACCGACTTAGAAGTAGATGAGGATGCCTCGTATGAGGAGAGGCCGGTTCAGGTCTTGGATAGGCGGGATCAAGTCCTGCGTGGTAAGACCATCCCTTTGGTTAAGGTTTTGTGGAAACATCACGGAGTGGAGGAGGCCACTTGGGAACGTGAGTTGGGAGTCCGTGAGAAATATCCAGACTTATTTGTTGATGTGTAATGAAATGTCTTAAGTTGTGAAACATGGTGTATGTTTTGGTTAATGTAAATGTTGTAGAACTTGCCTTGTTATGGGAGTTGATTATAATAGTGCATATGTTGGCCATATTATAGAAATTGAATTGTATCATGATTATTGCTTATGATATAAATTGTAAACCATCTATGTGGGAAATGGTTGAAACGGGAGGAAAATGCATGTGGAAATGTATATATTGTTAAATGCCTCTTGATGAGAGATGGAATGACCGGTAATGGGTCGAATTGTGTAATGTTGTGATATAACATTGTTTAAAATGGAGAAAAAATGCTTGTTTTTCAAAAACTTGTTTTAATTTCGGGACCTAAATTCCTTAAGGAGGTTATAGCGGTCCGGTTTACCTTGTTGTATAGTGGTCGGAGATGTGACCGTGGATGTTGGTAATTGAGTATTGTCTTATTTACGTCCTTTCTTGCTTTAGTTTTGAGTTACAGGATGTGTTGGGCAGGTTTGTCACAGGTTGGTTAAGCTTTAGAACCAAGGCTAGTTGCGAGTTTTAAGCTAGTCCGCTCGGCGGACATGTTTGCCCTCGAGCGGTTGGGTTGTTGTTGCTTGTACGCTCGAGCGGAGGTTTTGGCGCTTCGGCGGAGAATGCACCCTTTCGATTTCGTGCACTGCAAAACTTCGCAAGTGTGGTTTCGCGCCGAGCGGATCTTTGTGCGCCGAAGCGTCTGATGTTTTTTGGTGAGAGTTACGGGAGGAGACTGCGCTCGGCGGGTTGGGATCTACGCCGGCGGACAAACTTTGTGTACGTGTCTTGGAGCTCGGCGACAATGTTGCGCCGAGCGGAACTCGCTTTTATGTCTTTACGCTCGGCGGAGAGTCTTACGCCGAGCGGACTGTCAGATAACCGAAAGTGGGGTAGGCATTTTAAATCACTTTTGACTTATCTTCTTCTTTCTTACTTTACCAAAACACCATTTTGAGCTTCTCACTCAAAAACCATAACTTCTCTCTAAGTATTGATCTAGCTAGAGTGTGTTGTTCACCTTTTGCCTTCACAAAAAGGGTGTTGATCGTCGTGGGCGTCATTTTGATCCGAATAGTTTGGTGTTTGGAGCATTTTGGTTTTGGGTACTTCTCCTTGAGCTCATCTTTTGAGGTAGGGATATCCTACTCCTTTTTATAGATTTTGTCTTTGAATTTTAGCATTTTGATATGTTGGTAGTTGTTGTGAAATTTTGGGAAACTTTGGGCCATTGTGTAATTTTTACAAAAGTTGGGGTTTTGTCTATAATAAACCTAGAAGCATGTTTGGTATAGAAACATGGAATTAATGTTGAAACATTAGTGAAATTGGAACCTAAGGGTTGTAATGTTAATTATGGAAATGTCCTAATTACATTGATTTATTAATTTGAATAATTAATTGTGGAAAATGAGGAATTGAGATAGAATTGGGTCATGGGTTATGACGATGGAAAGAATACATTGATTTTATGTATTGATATGTGATGTGTATAATTGTTATATATATGCATTGTGTTGTCTTTGGAGGAGATAGGGGATGTACTCCGGTTTAGGGAAGATAGGGATGGACCTCTAAACCGGATGTTCCGGGAGGAGATAGGGGATGAACTCCGTAGATAGAGCATGTATGCTTATCTAGAAAATATTGGCGAGCATGTATGCTTGTCATGGAAAGTGTGAATATATCTCTGTTTTGTTTATATTTGTTGAAGTGATGAAAGAATGTAAAAGAGTTGGCCATTTATCAATTGTTAGTCTTTTAGTCATTATTTATAAGGGTTTAGTATATTTCTCTTTGGTGTGGCTCACCCTATATAGAACATCATTTTAGTCTTGGTAGCATGCCACCTCCAAGGACTTAGCTTGGAAGGCTAGTGGCGGATGGACTTTTATTTGTCTTTCCTTTTGCAGTGTTACATGTAAATTCAAGCCTAGGGCTTAATGTGTAAATGAGCTAGCACTCTATTTTCTTGTAACCAAGTGTTAACTTGGAAAGCTGTAAGCCCTTAGGGCATTTGCTTTTGTTGTTAACATGTAATACGTTTTGTAATAGAACCCTGTTGAATGAAAGAACGTGGGTCTTTTATATATCGTAGCATGTCAATATTGTTGGGTTAAATGTCATTATTTCCAGGGCGTTACAATAACCATTAAATCAAATTTCCTAGTTACAATAAGCAGGTTGATCGAGTTAATTTGTTAAGCTCATGCCTAATTGAACCAAACTCGCTTAAATGTATTTATTAAATAAGCAACTGAGGGTTATTTTGGGAAGTGACTTATAAGTTGATTTTTGGCTTGTTATAAAAAAGCGTGCAAAAAAATAAAAAAATGATATGAATCAAATAAATCAATAAGTTAGCTTATAAACTTGTTTCCAAATGGGACCTGCATTGAATTTTTTAAATAAATAATCTGTTTTAATCTACTCAAATAAACATATCCGTTTATCACCTCTTCTCATAATCAAAGTATACCACAAAGCCTCTTCAAATTTTCTTGTTTGCTATATGTCTAGGAAGCCATAAAAGCAACGACGGATTCAAGATTCCAATTTTAGAGAGATAAAAATATATGTAATTTTTTATCTTTTAAAAATATCTTACTAATTACTAATTTAATATACATAATTTTTACAATTTTTAGAAGTACGATGATCGCCCGCCTTCTGATCCATCCTTGCATTAAAGTAGACCAAATTAACCAATTCTTCTTTTTACGACGACTCGTCAGCAAACGTGCGTTAAGGTGCCATATTTTCCAGGGTGAAACTTCGTGGTACAACACAATAAAATACACATGAAGCCTCAATTAAGTTGGGATCAAAATTTCGACGAAATTTCGGAGAAGCAAAGCATGGCCACCTAACATTTTGAAGTTCTTTTTTCTTTTTTCACTAGATAGGAATATTTATAATATGATTAGAATTATAATAGTTCAAAATATCAATCTTCACATTTAGAAAGAATTGATTCCTGAGCCAACTGAGCTAGATATAGAAATATGATAAATTCTTTTTTAGGATTTGGGATGATCTAAATAAGTACATTTTTTGACTTTTTACGAAATATGAGTTAGGTATGGGTTGAGTTTGAAGTGATGTGTTAGAGAAGTGATGTGACTTAAATAAGATGATGTGACTTAAATAGGATAGTGACTTTTTAACTTTTTGACTTTTTTAGATCATGCCAAACAAGGCCTTGTTAGTTCAACCATTATTAATGCAATTTATTATTTTTTTTATGCTAATTATTTCATTCACTTTTTTTTCATCAATATTAATGGCTTGTTTGCAGTGGCGAATGCACTGAGGCCAAACTATCTACTTATATAATTGAGAAAAAAAAAATTCTATGAAAAAAATGATAATATTAGTATATATATTATACAAAATAAAGCAAGGCAAAAAAAATTATGTAAGTACTTTTTTCATATTGATAAAAAAATATTATTTTTTCTAAAAATAATAATCTCATCAATTAGGGAGTTGGAAAAAATAACTCAAAAAGTTAAACATGATTAATGTTAAAAACTGATTTGTAAATTGAATGGTCACATAAAAAATGTGTATAAAATGACGTGTTAATGACACTTTTTTAATTATAAAAAAAATAATAAATATTTTAATTAAAAATGAATTAAAATTTTTTTCAAATTTATTTTTGGGGCATTTACACACAAGCCCTAATTTATGAACTTATATTTCATTAAGTCCTAACTAAGATTTTTTTAAACTTTCAAGTCTCATTAAACTTTTAATAGTCGGAATTGCCCTTCTGTAGGCTACATATTTTGTAAAAGGCCAGTTACAATTCGACGCATGGCAGAGCAATGGTAATATAGGAAGACTATTCAAGTCTTCGATCCTGATTGTACACCTGACAGCTAATATTGGTTCTCACGTGATCTGAGTAGCATTGGATCAGTAAAGAGATGCAAGGTGACGTGGCTTCAACGGTTACTCACATTCAAATTCAAATATAGGAGGGAAGCCCAACTGCAAGCGATGGCGTAGTGGAACTACTTTTAAGTCAGCATGATCAGCGATCATGGAGGAGCAGTTCGACGGTTTGAAGTGCAGTTCGATGGTCATCCTTAAGAAGTATAAATAGCAGAGAAGGTCCTAGAAAAAAAGGCCCAGACTCAGATCCAAAAAACTAGTCATTTACTTCATATTTTCTTTTCCAGTTTTACATTTCTAGTCTTTACATTTCCTGTTCTTTAAATTCCTGTTCTTTATATTCATGCACTTTAAATTCCTGCACTGCACTTCATTTATAAGAGTAGTTTCAAGTAGATTCAAGTAGATTGTCGCTGTAAACCTCTACGAGGCTGAGTTTGAATCATTGTAAGTTTTTATTCTAATGAAATACTTCAATTGCTCTTCATTTAATTGTTATTTTGCTTAATTTCTCCTAAGTCAAGCCACCAGTAAAAGTCCTCTTCATTGAGGCTGAAAGAACTTAAACACAATCGTCTAATAATTGGTTGGCAATTAAAATTTCTGTAAGGACTGATTGATCTTTGCTAGCACGCTCGCATTTACAAATATAACCTTCGAAAGCCAAAAAGCCAACATATATTTTTGGCACGCGCCAGTGGGACCAATTGAAATGGCTAGAAGAAGAAGACAATGAGTAAATGAACGCTTGGAAGAAGGCGTAGAAGGAGAGGTAGAAATACCTAATCTAGAGGATAATGTGATAACACATCCTGTGGAAACTCCCATGTTATCAGAACCTATGGTCGAACAGACCAGTATTTCAGGACAAGAACCACATGTTCATAGTATTGGACAAAACCAAGGAATTGGACCATCCACTGTTCCATCTACTCAACCAATAAATCCATGAGATGACCTAGTAGATGCCATGGGACAGCAATTAATGAACACAATGAAAATGTGGGCAACATCCTTTTTGGATCGAATGAATAACCACCAACCAATAAACACAAGACACACGGAGGAAGTTTTAAATGTCCCTCAGCAAAGATTGGCTAGAGATAAACAGCCTATGCAAGTTAATGGACATTCTAATGGTCAAAATAGTAATCATGAAAAACTATCACCTCAGTCTTAGTACAAACCCATTTCGAGGCCTATAGCAGGTCAAAATACCTCAGTACTTAACAATGAAGCCATGCAAGTTGGTGGATCTGGCCTAGTACAAGAAAATGGCATAAGAATGGGCACAAATCCCATGTTCGAAGCCATACCTGGCACTAGCACTACAACAAATATTATTTTTTATTACATTTAATTATAGCATTCTTTTTAAAATGTTATAAAATATTATGAGTTAATAGCATTTTGTAATAAAATATTGTAAAAAGTAATAGGCGGTGACATTACCTTTTTTAATAACATTTGTTTGAATTATAATAGCTTTTTACAAAAGCAATGCAAAATTGTGTAAATTTAAAACTTTAATGACATTTTGTGAGTGCTATGAAAAAAAATTAAATGAAATTCCCTTAATATTTTTATTGGTCACTTTCCTACCTTATCGGCACCCACTCTCTGAAGCAGTTTCCAATCCTACAAGAAACCCTCCTAAAATTCCTCTTTTGTTCTACATCTACTAGTGTATTCTGGAGTCAATCACAAAGGTAATTATCTCTCTCTACATACTTCATTGTTTTTTGCTGTGAATTATTGTATATACAATATTATATATATATATATATATATGTGTGTGTGTGTGTGTGTGTGTGTGTGTTTTGAAGATTAGGATTGGTTGAAAAAATCAAAATTGTTGAAATCTAAATGTTTGATAAATTATGATATGAGTTAAGTTTTATTTCTGTAAAAAAAAAATTAATGAATTAATTTTACTTGGTTTCATATGAAGCCTCGAATAAACAGAAGAAACGCTTGGAATTTATATTGTGAGTACCTTATATGGTTTTTCTCTTTGTTTTCTTAGGTGATGTTGCTCGATGCATTTGCTTTGGGCAACATTTAGATGTTTGTCGATTCCCTAGATTCAAATTGTTTCATTTTCCTTTTAACTTGTTTCTTCAATAGTGTTTCACTTTTACCAATTTTGTGAGGCTTGGCAGATTTTCAATTAAATGGTTAGAACCCTTTGGTGGATAATTGGGTTATATCTATAGTAGTTTTTTTTTTTTTTTTTGGGTAGTGTTGGTTCTAGGCAAATTGATGCTTACTGTTACCTTTTTTTTAAAAAAAAAAAAAATCCTAAATTTTGATTACTATTTTATTTTTTTATTGGATGTAGATTGCTCATTACATGTTTGATAATATGCTTAACTAAAAAATATCCTTGATTGTTCGTAGCTGACAATTGGGTTTTTTGTGTGTCTGCCTTGTTTTGTTTTTGAGAAAGTGATTCAAAAGTAGGGCAAGGACTAAGCTAGCATCTTGGTTATGATCATGCTTTAATAAATTGGTGATATTACCAAGTAAACTGGTATTATTTACTTAATTTTTTTCTTACTTGCAAAGCACTTTAAGCTACCATTTGAATATGCATTCTATTTATACTCTAATTAATTCATTGGAATGAAATAAAATGGAATGATCATTCTTTACGCTTCCTTACGAAATGATCTTTCCATTACATTGGTGCATGATGTTCTTTTTACAATTTATTTTTTATTATTTTTGTTAGTCAACCAAATATGAGAATAAACATTTTTGATGGAATGATCATACCATTCCACGCCATCTAGTGAATCAAACACTATCTTAGGTGACCTTTCTAACTCTTACCATTTAGATTAAATTTAAATCAGTAATCATATTTTATAATGGCATGTCTTCATAATGTGCTGTAGCAATCCATGGTTATTAAGGCAAGGTTGAATCGTTTGAGCTTTTAGATTCTTTAATTATCTATATTTTCTTTAATTATCCATAATTATTTACTAAATACTTCTGTTGATTATTATTTTGCAGTTGGTGTCTTAAAAAAAAATAAAGGTACCAAACTATAAGAAGCAAGCTTGAAGGATGAGAAGTCTCTAGTTGAAAAAGTGGAGTATTTCAGTGAGTTTTATTTTGACATGTACATTATCACATTTGGAATTTGAGCTATCTTTTTTTGATATGGAGATTATCTTTTGGTATTGTATTAAGACAATGTAATTACTTTCTTTCTTGAATGAAGGTTGTACCGAGGAATTGTTTTTCACTATGATGATATAATTCTTTATGTAATGAATGAAAATATTAATTATATTTGCAATTTTTGGTTTTCAATATTGAGTTGAATGGAATAAAATGTTTTATTTTTATTTGGAATATGAAGCAACATTAGCGATTAAAGACTTACCATGGAAAATGTATTTATAGCATACAAAAAGATGCTATAAAATGTGTATATACTATATTGTAACATTGTCAAATTGTTATAGAAGATATTTTATAGCATGAACAAACTGTAATGGTTATATATTTTTTTTAAGAATATTCAACAATTTTATAGCATTTTAGGAACGTAATAATATGTGTTTTTATAGCATTTATCCATAGCATTTTATAAATGCTATAAAAAGTGATAGACTTTTAATAACATGGGCTAACATAGCATGCCAACAAATGCTATTGTTCACTTAAGATAGCATTCATTGCATGCTATAAAAAGTAATATTTGTTGTAGTGTAGGGGGTATAATAATCCCTTATTCAAATTTATACCCAGGGGATTGGAAGGTTTTCCCACAAATGGAAGGGACACAACACCTGTTCTAGCACTTTTCGCAGGTCCTTTCACAGGACAGGCTTAAAGGAGTTACCCACACCCCCAACAGCAACCTGCACCACAGGGACAACCAGTCCCAAATGTACCACCTTATGGACCAAGAGGACCACAAGCGCAAGTTTGTCCACCAAACCCTATGTTTGTTCCTCCAGTAGTGGTTCAGCAGGCACAAAATATGGTCCCTAGGGACCAAATTACTGATATTGTTAGGGAGATGTGTGGACCGATGGCTCGGGGGGTCCAGACTCCTGTGTACAGAAAACCATACCCAGAATGGGTAGATAGGGTACATGAATACCCAAGGGGGTTCAGGATACTAGATTTTACCCTTTTCTATGGGAGTGGAAACCAATCAACAGTAGAGCATATTGCTAGGTTTGCTGCTCAATGCGGTGAATTTACTAATCATGACTATATGAAACTGAGATTATTCCCATCATGACTATATGAAACTGAGATTATTCCCAAATTCTCTAATTGGGGGAGCATTTGTATGGTACATCAACCTTACACCTGGCTCCATTCAAACTTGGCAACAAATGGAAGAAGCATTTCATGCCCAATTCTTCCAATCGGAGTCAGAGGTTTCCATGGCAGACTTGGCAAGATTGAGTCAAAGGCCTGAAGAAAAGGCTACTCAGTTTATTGCTAGATTTAAAAGGGCTCGAAATAAATGTAGAGTCATCTTGCCAGAGCCAGAATTCGTAAGATTGGCTCAAAATGGTTTAGAGTTCAAACTTCGAAAGAAGTTTGACTCAACTGAATTCAGAGATTTGGTGGAACTAACCTATAAGGTGTCTAGATATGAAGCATTACTAGAGGAGGAACAAGATCAAAATAATGCATCGTACAAGACATATTATAGAGATCCTAACTATGAGATTGATGCAGCAGAGATTGTAGGCAAAGAACCTGTAATCTGTGAAGCATTAATTCATAAGGATACAACAATTGACCAGCAGTTTAAAAAGAAAGACCTTCACAGGAAGTACTCTTTCGATTTAACAAAGGCAGACGACATCTTTGATCATTTCCTTGCGGCCAACTTCCTTAAGTTACCAAAAGGAGTGAAACTTCTATCTCCAGATGAACTTAAAGGAAAAGTATACTGTAAATGGCATAACTCTTGGTCTTACTCGACTAAAAACTGCATTGTTTTTCGAGACAGGATCTAAGAACAAATTTGGAAAGGAAGTTTGAAATTCCCAACCAAAGCAGAAAAGGCCATGGGGATCGACAGTAATCCATTTCCAGAAGTTGGAGAGGTGGCAGCCAATGTCATCATGCCGGATTTCCTGAACTTGTCCTTAACAAAATTGGAAGAAGTCAATGTGCAGATGCATGTGGCCAACCAGACAATCATCAAGAAGGACACTAGAAACCCACCAGCTATTGGACAAGGTTTCTCATACCAGAGGGAACACTCTGATGAAAAATCACAAGATGATGATTCCTTAGAGGCAGCAGTAATGCAAAGGATGTGTCCCAAGTGCAGACTGAGTTATAAGTGGTTGAAAGGGCGTCCAATTGATGGGAAGCAATATTACAGGGATGTGCAGAGACGTCCTAAACCAACCAATGCTCATAACAAAAGGCCATATTCGGCTAGTGTTAGGCAGCAGCCATTAGTAGTTGAACCAGCAGTCGATAGAATGCATGCTAAAGGCAAGAGGCCCTTGTATGAGTCCAGGCCACCTAACTATTACAGAATAGAGAGCAGTCATTCTGAAAGAAGACTGGAGAAGAGTTCAGGTTATGGGATCAAAGCCAGAGATTGGCCCCCTAGACCAACCTTACGTAGGAGAGAAAGTGGTCACCTTCATCGAAGGCCTGAATCAGGCTTGAAACATGAGGTTCGGGCCAAGCAATTGCTTTCACAGCCAGCTTCGAAGATGGCTTCGAAGGTAGAAAAAAGCAGTTCAACATCTGAGTCAGTAAGTTCGTGGGTACCTGGAGTTCCAGATTAGTTTGTGATGCAAAACAAACCTAGGGAAGTGCCTATCCAGAGAGATGTTAGAAACCAAGGAAGAATGGTTAAACCTCCTTTGGTGGCTCCGAACAATTGGGTATTGCTTAAACACCCAAAGACAACGGAACCAGATATGGTCCCAATCATTTCGAGATCACAAAGGAGAAAGATTCAGCGCAGGTACACTCAGTACCAGCAAGATGTGAAAGAAAATGGAGAGAGCTCTTCATTGGTCCAAACAGAAGGAAAGAAGACTCCAAAGTCAGACCATACTCCAAAGCCAACTCTACAAAGCAAAGTGGGTTGCAGCAGAGAACAGTTGGCCAAGGTTCATTCTGAACTAAAAGCCAGAGAGAAGTCTAGCTTAGCAGGATTGGAGAAAGCTTTGATGGAAAGTGATAGCGAGACAGAAGAAGAAATTGGCATAAGCCAAAAGAAAGAAATGGTGAAGGAAGAAATGTTCGAAGCCTTCATGGCTGAGCAAACATTTCTGGTTGAAAAACCAGTCAAGAAAAACCATTCAAAGGAACCTGTTAGCAATGAAGTACCAGAATGCAGCATGGAAGATGCTTCTGAGGTAACTGATCAAGGTAACCAAGAGGGAAAACAGGTGCAGCCAGCCATCCAGTTTAGCTCATTTCCTCCAGTATCAGTCAATATGGTACATATACTACCTCATGAGTTCCAAGCTGGAGATAAGAACCAAGATGGTCAAGAAATTGATCCATTTCCAGTTTCTAGTGAAGACTCACAAGTGAGTATGGTACATGATGATTCCGGAATGGCTACCCCAATGGAAACTGAATATAAGAGTGAAGAAGAGGTGAGCATTAACCTCTCATATCCTTTTGAGTATCCCTCGAATTCTATGACACAACATGTCAAGCCTTTGTACATCAAGGCTTTCTTTGATGGAATACAATTGAACCGAGTCCTGATGGATAATGGGGCAGCAGTGAACTTACTACCGAAATCTTCTTTGAAGAAACTAGGGAAAAAGAATCCCAAGTTAATCCCAACCAGCACAACCATTGCTGGCTTCGCTGGAGACAAACAAATGGCTCAGGGAATTCTGCTCATCAACTTGAGTGTGGGAACCAGGGACTGCATGATAGCATTCTTCGTAATCGACAGTAATGCTAAATACAATGATTTACTTGGGAGAGATTGGATCCACACTAACAAATGTGTGCCTTCCTCTTTGCATCAGAAAATAATGATGGCTTTGGGCAACAGAGAGACAGAGGAAATTGTTGTAGATCCTCAACCCTTCATAACCTGTGCAGACTTCGTAGAGGCCAAATTGTATATTGAGGGAGTGACACCACTCAGTATACTGAAGAAATCTAATGGCTCAGCCGAAGTGACGGCTGATGAGGAAGTGACACACCTAAAGAACTTAGTCCAGGAGAGTGCTGATGAAGAGGTTGTCGTTAAGGATGACAATGATGCCTGCTTGTAGGCAAAGAGATAAAGCGCAAGAAGCCAAGTCTTTGGCTCTAATTCAATTCTCAACATTGGATGTAAAAGCAATAGTCCAGAAAGTACAGGAGCAAGAGAGAGAAACCATGATAATTGGTCGCAACAGAGCAAGAACAGTCGAAGTTTTGACCCTTGATAAATACTGTGCATTGGACATTGAGACAAAAGTCCAGGAGATACAGGAAGAAGAAGCCTTATGGACAGACTTTGTCTATGAGGAGGAGGGCAAAGATGTTGAATTAAAGAACCTGGAAGCAGAACAAAGCAAGGAGATTGCTTTGAAGGTAGAAGAAATCAAAGAAGAAGCTTCAATAAGTTCTCAAACACAAGACCCCTTAGAAGAAGTAAATTTAGGAAAATGTTCTATACAACAGCCCACCTATATAAGTGCATGCTTGAATGATCAGGACAGGGACCAGTTGTTGATTATTCTAAAGAAATATAAAGATTGCTTTGCATGGTCTTATAATGAACTACCAGGATTGGATAGGTCATTAGTGGAACATAGGCTCCCTATGAAGCCTAATTTCAAGCCATATAAGCAGAAACCAAGAAGAATGAGTCTAGAAGTAATTCAGAAAGTCAAGGGGGAGATTCTTAGACTACTCAAGGCAGGCTTTATTAGGACAGCCAGGTATGTTGAATGGCTATCTAATATTGTGCCTGTAGTTAAGAAGAATGGTAAAATGAGGGTATGCATTGATTTCAGAAACTTGAATCTAGCAACTCCGAAAGATGAGTACCCTATGCTTATAGTAGATTTGCTGGTAGACAGTTCAGCAAGGCATCAAATTTTATCAATGATGGATGGGCACTCTGGTTATAACCAAATCTGCATTGCAGAGGAGGATGTCCACAAGACAACATTCAGATGTCCTAGAAATATTGGCACCTTCGAATGGGTTAAAAAGCCATTTGGCCTAAAGAATGCTAGGGCTACATATCAGAGGGCTATGAACACTATCTTTCATGACCTTATTGGAGGGTATTTAGAGTGTTATATTCATGACATTGTAGTGAAATCTCAGTCCATGGAGGAGCATCTGTTTCATTTAGAAGCAGCTTTTAAAAGAATGAGGAAGTTCAAGTTGAAACTCAATCCTCTTAAATGTGCTTTTGGTGTATCATCTGGAAACTTCTTGGGTTATGTAGTGCACAAAAAAGGAATACAGATTGATCAAAATAAAGCCAAAGCCATCATTGAAGCCAGGCCTCCATCAAGTAAGAAAGAATTACAAAGGTTCGTTGGACAGGTTAACTTTCTTCGAAGGTTCATTTCTAACACTGCAGGGAAAACGAAAGTATTTTCTTCCTTCTTAAGGCTGAAAGATAAAGAGGAATTTGTGTGGACAGCAGAGCATCAAATTGCTTTCGAATGTATCAAAGCCTACTTGGCCAACCCTCAAATGCTGATGCCACCAAAGGGTAATAAGCCCTTGAAGTTGTACATAGCTGCAGCAGAAGATTCATTGGGAGCTTTTTTGGCCCAAGACAATGAAGAAAGCAAGGAGCAAGCTGTTTATTACCTTACTAGGTTTCTAAATTCTTGTGAATGTAAATATTCAGCTGTTAAAAAGTTGTGTCTTGCTTTGTATTTTGCTGCAATGAAATTAAGATACTATCTTTTACCTACAACTGTCTTGGTAATTGCAACCACAGATTTGGTTAAGTATATGTTATCTAGACCTATGTTGAGAGGAAGAATTGGCAAATGGATACTAGCCTTGTCAGAATTTCATTTAGAATATGTCCCTCAAAGGGCAGTAAAAGGGCAAGTTTTAGCCAATTGTTTGGCAGACCATCCATCTCAAACAGAGAGCCAAGAGATAATGGAACTTGGTATGGCTAGTGTTGAGCCATGGCAAATGTGGTTCAATGGATCGAATGCTAATGGTTTAACTAGAATTGGTATTGTGATTAAGTCTCCACAAGGGGTAGAGACCACACATGGTTTCAGAGTGGATGAAGCTACCTGTTCCAATAACCAAGCTGAATATGAAGCCTTAATAGTGGGACTAGAAATTCTTATTGGATTACAAGTTCATACAGTTGACATTTTTGGAGATTCTCAATTGGTGGTTAACCAAGTGAAATGGATTTTCAAATGTCAAAGCATGAGCATTTTGCCATACTATGTTGTTGCATTACATTTGCTTTCTCAATTTCAAATAGCAAATGTAACTCATGTCCCAAGATTCTTGAATAATAGGGCTAATGATGTGGCTCAGAAAGTTTCGAATTTCAAGAGAAGGGATAATGCCCAAAGGGACATAAGCCAAACAACATATCAGAAATTAATACAACCTTTGAATAAAAGGAATGTGGTCTTGGAAGTCAATCATAATGACTTACAAGAACAAGATTGGAGGCATCCAATAATGCAGTACTTGGCTGGTCCATCTTCGAAGGCCAGCAGAAAAGTTAAATTGCAGTCTATGCAATACATGATATATGGTAATGCTCTCTACAAAAGGGGGGGAGATGGCTTATTGCTGGAATGTTTAGGCCCAAAAGAAGCATTAACAGCTATGGCTGAGGTTCATGAACGCATCTGTGGTGCTCATCAGCCTGGTGTAAAAATGAGATGGTTGCTTCGAAGGCATTCCTACTACTGGCCAACTATCCTTAAAGACTGCATAGAATATGCAAAAGGTTGCCAAGCATGTCAAAAGCATGGCACAATAAGGCATGTGCCCATAACTGACCTACATGCAGTAGTGAAGCCTTGGCCATTCAGAGGATGGGCCATGGATATGATAGGAAAAATACACCCACCTTCTTCAAAGCATCATTGTTTCATTCTAGTGGCCATTGATTACTTCACTAAGTGGGTCGAAGCTAAGCCATACAAGGCTGTAGACCAAACTGAGGTTATTGGATTTATTAAAGATTTGATCCATAGATTTGGCATCCCACAAACCATAACTGTTGATAATGGGACTGTGTTTGATGGGAAAATGGTGAAGTCTTTTGTGGCAGAGTTTGGAATTAGCCTTGTTAATTCCACCCCATATTATGCACAAGCCAATGGTCAAGCTGAATCATCTAATAAGTCATTGAAAAAAGAAATACAAAAGGTTGTGGAAGATAATCCCAGGGATTGGCATAACCTATTGTTGGATGTTTTGTGGGTTTACAGAACTTCCCCAAGGTCCATCACAGGAGTCACTCCTTATACCTTAGTATATGGGCATGATGCAGTGTTACCAGTGGAGATTAATGTTAGATCTTTGAGGGTAAGATGCCAAGATCAGTTAGATCCTGAGCAGTACCATCAAAGTATGTGCTTGGAGTTAGAAGGCATAAATGAAGCCAGAACTTTGGCATTAAATAACATTCTTTTCCAAAAGAAGAAAGCAGCCAAGAATTATAATAAGAAAGCCAAACACATTGGCTTTGATGAAGGTGATTTGGTATGGAAAGCAATACTCCCAATAGGAATTAAAAGCCATAAGTTTGGCAAATGGTCACCTAACTGGGAAGAACCATATCAAGTTCATAGAGTTCTACCTTTTGGAGCATACCATTTGAGAAATTTGAATGGTTATGTACATCCCAAAAAGATTAATGGTAGATATTTGAAGTCTTATTTTCTAACCATTTGGGAAACACAAGGAATAAAATAAACACTAAGTACAAGAACACAAGATTACTCAGATGATAGATAAGAATTTGTTTTTTCATAAAGAGTCAAGTACATTGTGCTACAAATTGGCCCAAAAATCATTACAATGTCTTAATTGTTCTTGTACAACAGATTTCCTATTGGTAAATGATGAAAATAGTTGAATAGCTGCAGCCATTTCTCCCTTTCGATCGGCCAGTCCTTGGTTGGTGATTTGCAGTTTGGTGTCAGTTCGGACTAAGGCTTGGTTCACTACAGAAAGCTCCTCTTCAAGTTGAGCTTTCCTCTCCAGCAACTGAATTCGAAAGTGAGAGGCAGAGAAGTGTTGTTCCTTGAGCTTTGACACTTCAGTATGCACTTGGGAAACAAAACTCTGGTCTCTAGCCAATTTCTCATCCGCAGCCTTGGCAGCATGACAAATGCTAATGCAGAAGTCGATAGTAGCTGTTGCCTGGGATAGATGACTTGAGACATTCATGTCGGACTGCTCAGTGATTTTGCAACACTGAAGGAACCAATTTCTGATTATAGGCCTTTGTAAAGCCTCGAAGGGAATCCTCGAAAAGGAGATTAACAGTTCCAGGCAGGTGTCTAAGTCTATCAAAGGTACAGAAGGCTTGCTGCTGGAGGAAGAAGAGCTCTTAAAAATTTCCAGCAAAGAGTCAGCCAAAACTAATGGTTTGGCTTCCTCATTGAATGTTGAAGAGGTAGAGGGTATGTCGAAGAGACTAGCTAGTCTTGCTTCGAAGACATCAACCTCATCCATAGACATGAGGGGCGCAGAAAGATTTATGGTAGAAGACACAGAAGACTGCATAGGGATAGGAGAAATGGGTGAAGCATCTTTAGCAATCTCCATGTCACGCCCCAAACTTGCCCCTAAAAGTTTGGACATGACCTACACAAAAACGGACGCATAACCTGGTATACACATCATATGGGGCCTAAACAGCAGCATTTACCAATATAAATTAACATAAATAAAAGAACTGCATCCATTGAGCGACCACTATCATGCCAAGATCACAGACAGAACATAAGGCAAATAAACATACAGTGACGTGCATCAGAGAATTAGCTATGTACATATATATATACAGACCCAGCCCTTAGAATTGGGCGTAAAACAACATGGACAGGCAAAGGAATTATATATACATCAACTTTAAGCAGACAATCAAAGTGTAAAATCAAAAGCTTAGCAAAAAGAGCTTCCTTCACTTAAGTGCCTGGACACTCTGAGGTTGACAAAAGAGGCACGGATGCCATGGGTTAAAACTGACCTCCAGGTGGAGTGCCTACAGAAACAGATATAACACAAAGTGAGTCAAGCTCAGTGAACAGTAGTACATAAACAATTTCAAGATTAACTTAACTTACTTACAATGTACACATTCATCTAATTACATAAGTAAATGCAAAAATCCTGTGGTTAGTCTGATTCTGTACACATTTCAGAACAGTCTTGTCGGTTCATAACTTCACAGATTGGCCCTTGGCCTAATGGGTTCACACATTCACAAATTAGCCCTTGGCTTAACTTGGATGCACAACTTCACAAATTGGCCCTCGACCTTTGAGATTCATAGTTTCACAAGTTACAGATTCATACTTTACAAGTTGGCCCTCTGCCTCATAATTTCAGAATTCACAAGTTGGCCCTTGGCCTCATAAGTTCAAAATTCACAAGTTGGCTCTCGGCCTCATAAGTTCAAAAATTCACAAAGTGGCCCTTGGCCTCATAAGTTCACAAATTCACAAAGTGGCCCTCGGCCTCATAAATTCACAAGTCGTACCTTTCATATCTTCATAAATTATATCTTTCATAATTTCACAAATTATATCTTTCATAATTTCACAAATTGTATCTTTCATAATTTCACAAATTGTATCTTTCATAACTTCACAAATTATATCTTTCATAGAACGGCCATAGGCCTCATAAATTTCACATCAGCTTTAAGTCCAGTTCACATAGTTATGGACTCAAGAGGTGGCTCGTACGGATTCTAGAGATGACTCGCATTGCAGCACTTAGTTCCGTACAACACTTTGTTCCGAATAGTTCTTGAAGACTGAACAATTTATATTATGTCATGGTATAAACAAAGTGGATAAACAGAACAGAATAATGCTAGGTTCGTACAAATACCGTTCACAATGGTGCACATAAATTTCCTTTTATGATTCATTACATGGTGCCATAGTCGTCTTACGTATAACAAAGCATTAATAATAATTATTTACACAAACACATGTGTCGTTACAATACTATTCATGAGGATAGAACAATTCACACCGTAACGTGAGTCATATAACAGTGTTATTGACATTCAATTCTTTGAAGTATAAGGCAACCCATGGTTCTGTTCGATTTTCATTTCATTAATCCATTCTAGGCAGATGTCTGTGTCATAAAACATGTATCGAACTAAATAAGGCTGTAGGAGTCCAGGATAGAACGTTCAAAATATCATATTCCCATTAAGCGGGGTTTATATTCATAATTCCTTCTTGTCAACCAGTCGCATGGTATTAATAATTCTTGTGCGGAGTCATAGGTAAGTTACAGATTATTACACATTAATGATAACCATTAACCTTAACCGGAATGTAGAGTAGTTTCAGAGTCATACCGAGGTACACATAATCTTTCAATGTTCTCACCGATCCCTAAACAACATAAATGCTTACAAAGAACAGTGTATTAACAATAAGAATTATGAACGGTAAGTAAACATACGATTACAGTACTACTACTCACAGTGATCGGTTTCCGGTGGTAATGATGTAATGTCCTCGTTTCGATCTACAATTACAGTGCACAACACATAATATGAGGTTATACTCGATCATTTACTTGTTCTCTTTGATCGTTCAATCAATTAGTCATGGTGGTACCAAGCTCATTATTCTTTAATAAGTTGTAATCCATGTCTTAGAAAACAGGAGAAATCGATGGGAAATGGTTTAGGTGAAGAAATGGTACAAAACTAATTGACATAACGTGAACAGTCACCACTAATTTGGGCATAACTATTTCTGTATTTAGAATTTGGGAGTGAGACCAGCGCCATTGGAAACTAGACTTTCGGGGCTTGATTTGAGGCTCAAGAATCACTCAACACGGAGTCCGGATGCAAAAGATATGCCTATTCAAAGTTGACTGGACAGAGCTGTCTTCAAGACATGTGGGAACAAGTACAAGACGTATGCGATCGACAAGAGAGCAAAAAAATGGCTGAAAATTTGGGACTTCTCATTTTCAAAATCAAACCTTAATTACATGTAAATCAAAGCCCAAAACTCTTTAATACATGACCAATTTCACATTATTATTCTTCATCAAACACCATAATCTCAAAATAAACAAATTTAATGATTTTAATTCTTCAATCAAGGAATTCTTAGAAATTCAATGTTCATGGGTTCAAAGCTTCCTCTATTATCATGATTTCATGAAATTAATGTCTTAAACACAAGGATTCAAGATAATTGATCTTACCTTAGTTCACTCTTTGATTTCCTCATGGTTCTCTTTAATTTCTCCAAGCTTCCATGGTTGCTCTCTTTCTTCTCTCCAATTTCTTCAAGCCACCCTCAAACTCTCAACAATGGTGAACCCTCTCTCTCAGTCTCTCTTGGCTCTCTTTCTCACGGGTCTTCCCCTCTCTTTTTAGATATTTTGAGCTCCCAAAAGTTAAGTCCTCCTCTTATAACTCATGGACACCCATATGATAAACTATATAAACTTTATCACAAATACGGAGGGCCAAACACGCCCTTACGAATCGCACAAAATTAAATTTCAATTAAACTTTCCAGATGACTCTAAAAATTATGGTAATCATAAACATGTCCCTTGTTTTGGTTTCTGAAGTCTCTAAGGCCTTCAATTTGCAGTACCAAGTTAACCACCCAAACGCACATTAACGAACCAGACAAATTAAATTTCCAATTAAGTTTCCCAAATAGTTCTAAAAATTTCCATTAACACATCCAAGTCCTCAATTGTGATTTTTGAACTCATAAAGATCGGTAATTTCAATTTTAAAGCCGTGGCTCAACAGATAATGCTTCAATTCCAAAAGATATAATTAAATTAAAACACCGCAGCTCATAGTTAAATACAAATGATTTCTTCTCCACATTTTGGGGTCATGGTCCTGGCCACTAATGAATCAAGTGAAGAAGGGCTGGAGTTAGGTAAAGGTGATAAACTACGGGTTGGAGAGCTACCAGCACCCTCAATAGGGGAATCAACTGCCATCAGAGATGGAGTAGCAGTTGGAATTTCCTTGGAAGGAGGAGGACGAGCAAGGCTCAAAAGAGAAGTAAATTGAGGAAAGTCGAGGGTCAAGTGAGGAAGATGTGGAGTCAAAACCAAAGGAAAGAAGTGCATGAATGCTTGGTCTTAGGGAAAGTGCAGGAAGTGTAGACCTTGGAAGTAGGAGTATGATTTGAATAGCCCTTACATCCTGCATCTGATCAACTTCAACTAAACCTGAGGGAGGCCTCATTGGAAAGATAAACTCAGTAGTTGTTGCTGCAAGAGGAAGAAATGTAAAGCAATGTCAAACTTCAATACCAAAAGCTGACAAGGGAAAAATAGCAGAAGTATGAAAGAAACTACCTGCTCCAGAAGTGTCGTCAATAATGGGAGAACTACGAAGGGAGTAATGTTCGACAGTTTGTTGCCTTCTTGCAGTTTCCCTTTGTAGTGCATCAGCAGCAGCAGCTTCATCTCTCAGAAATTGTTGCTGTCGTCTCTTCTCAGCTCTCTCGAAGACAATTATGGCCTTGGAATGTTCCTGCTCTACTACCTTGGTAGCTGCTTCATGAATGGGGTCTTCAACCAAGTCAATAGCAGGAACAATAACTTTCTTTCTCTTCCTTCTTGGCAATGATACTATTGGCCCCTTTTTGACCTCCCTCTCTTCAACTTGGGGTTCAGATTCTTCAGAGGTAAGTTCTTTCTCCACTATTGTGGTAGTTACCTCGTGAGTAGGATTTTCGATTATATCAGAAGGGGAGACAGCCACCTTTTGTCTCTTTATTCTTTGCAAAGGTATTTCTTGCTCTTGCTCAACCTCTCTCTCTTCTGCCTGAGATTCAGATTCCTCAGGATGGAGGATTAGCTTCCTTTTCTTTTTCTGTTGTTGTCTCTCTTTGAGAGTAGCTAAAGTTTCAGCTCTCTTAGGAGATTCTTCTTGTGGGGACCCTGTACCAAAAAATATAAGTGTAAAGGAAACAAATAAAAGATTCAAAAAGAAAAAGGAACCTGAAAATACTAACCCTTTTTTGAGGCAGCTCTAGTGACTCTAAATGGAAGGGGTGAAGCTGCAGGAGCAGTTTTGGCAGCTTCAGGAAGAGGGGGGATGTTCTCAACTGTTGCTGACTTAGCCTTCAAAGGCACTCCTAACCTTATTAGCAAGTCATGAGGATGTACAGATAGGCGCACTTCCATATTGGCTGTCCACCAGTTCTAGAATCTTTTCAAAACTAAGCCAGATGAAAGAAAAGTGACAAATTGAAATTCATTCAATTCTTTTAGCAGTTTGAATATTGCTGCCTCTAGCTTTGATTTGGATATTCTCAAATCTCTAGCAGTAAGGTGGACATTCGAGAGACTGCAAAGTGGAACATGTATCCCTTGAGTGAGCTTAAATTGTCTAGCAAACTGAGAAGGGCAATACACCTCAGACATACATTTATAAGCTCGAGGGTTTAAAGTGCCAATGAACAACTCCCTTGGTAGTAGTATAGAAGCCCACATATCTTTATGAGGTGGGGTGGAGCACTCTTTATCAGCTAGAAAAGTTTGCAGCCAGGCAGGTCCTTCATTAGCATCGAAAGGACAAAAGAAAGAGGCAGATGGAGAAATAGGGAGTTGGTGAAAGAAAGTAAGGTAATAAGCAAATGAAGCAGGATAAAGAACAATCCTAGCATACTTCTCCCCATAGGTGCTAGGATCCTGAACAAGGAATTTTAGGCATTTAGAATGCAGATCAGTGAAATAGGCGAACAGCCAGAGCTGGAGCACCCAGAGGGGACCTCCTTGGTTAACATCAAGAGGTTTTTCACAAAATTGGGAGCAAGCTCTGTAAACATGACCTAAAAGATAAGGAGCAAGAGCTATACGTTTTTTCAAGACAAGTGCCTTCGCGAGTGGAACGAACTCAGGCATAATCCTCTAAGATGATGTGCAAAAGAGAAATTTGCATAACCAGTATAAAATGAAGGAAAAGAGTTCTCTGTCTTTCATGGGGCCTTTCCTTTTATTTTCAGCCTTTACGAAGTCACTGTAAGAGGAGTTTAAGGCTGGAAGGAAAAATTTGACAGGGAGGTCAGGGTAGTTGGGAGTGAAAGGAGAGCCAATGGGTGAAAGCCCTAAGAGATGGCAAATATCAAGGACGGTGGGGGCCATCATGTCGCATCGAAATCGAAAGAAATTAAAAGCCATATTCCAAAAACATAGAGCAGCAGGAATTAAAAAGAGGTCCTCAGGAATGATGAACCTGGAAAGACGAAGGGCGTCGAGGATACAGAGCTCCTGTAGGTCATCTTCTCTCGCAGGTACAACTCTGTCATATCATTCCTTCCATTCGGTTCTCAATGTCGGCCAGCAATGATGAGGCTGGGTCATTCTCCAATTGCTCCAGTCAAGCCCTCCTTCGTAGAGAAGAAAGTGATCCTCCAAACGGGGGTATAAAGCTGGAAGTTGGTCAGGGGCTTCCCGAAAGATGGGACCTAGGATGTACTCTTGTTGGTTACTGTGGCGAGGAACAAAGAGACGTCCATCTATGGCGCTTGGCCCACCAGTTGTTAGCTTGGCGATTTCTTCATCAATACATTGTTTCAAAGCCATGGTAGGGCTGATATGGTCGCCACCAAGCACTTTCAGCGAGGAAGGATCCATTGGTAGCAAGCAGCAAGGAAGAGAGCGTTAACAGAAGATCGGTAGAAAGAAGGGTTTGTGTGTTAAAAGAGCAAGTAATTTCAGAGCACGAAACAAAAGGGTTTTTAAAGCTTTTGTGTCTGGAAAATATATTGCGTAAGTCGTTAAGTACTAGAAGTACGAATACGAAGAGTTTCCTTCAATATTGATACTTTTGGAGGGAAAAACACAGCCTAGATGCTAAGGCTAGCTTCGAAGTAAAATATTTGGCTTCGAAGCCAAATTTTGGCGCCAAAAGCCAAAAAACAACGGCTTCGAAACAGAGAAGCCAGCTTTGAAGCACATTTCCGTACTTAAAAATGTAAGAATACTCAAGTGTTTGTTTTACTCCAAAGGGTTTAAAGACCTGTTTTAGGTTTCTTAACGAAGGTAATGTCCTTCGAGGCAAAACTTGATACTCTTTAAGGATGGAATTTGGTGTTCGAAACATCAAAACCAATGGTTGGTTTATAGAAAAGTTGTCCATTGAACTAAAACAGCATGAACTGTTGTTCGAAGCAAAAGATGGTCAATTTAAAACTAAATTGATTATACTAACCATGATCAGATGTTGGTTATGGTTAAAACAAGCTTTAAGTGTAAGATTGTTAGATTCGAAGCACTAATTCTAAATGATATCAGCCAAAACTGTCAACTTTATTCCATAAATTGGAAAAGTCATTGTAGACACCCTATTTTGACCAGCGCTAAGACTTGGGCACTTTGTTTTGACCACCCTCAGTAGAAAAATCAAATTGAAATTTCAAAATTCCAAACCTCACCCATTTTGGCCATCACTAATATTTTGGTAAATTGTAGTGTTTTATAATTTTATGTGTGTGTATTAAATTAGGTGTGTGCATATCTTTTAAGTGTGTTTTATAATTGATAACTATTTTTAAAACAAAAGAAAATAAAAAATAAACAAAAGAAAATTAAAAAACAAAAAATATATATATATAATAAAAAAATAAAAAAAGAGAAGAAAATGGAGGGTCAAGGAATATATGATAATGTTCGTTTTGGTGGGGGAGAAGAATATTTTGTTAACGGAAAGCTGGTGAGCCATGTGAAGAAAATGGGGGGTTAGGTGGATGCTCCCTCGGTTTGATGGAGAAGAGCGGGTGAGAGTGGGTAGAAAAGAGACACACGGGTAGAGAGAGAGAGAGAGGCCACACCGCACATCTCCATTGACACACCACGCCCACACACAGGGCCGACCCAGCTCTCTCTCTCTAAGACTCCATACACCCACCTCTCTTGGCCTCTCGGCTTGGAAAGGAGGAGGAGCTTCATCATGCACACACAGCACACACACACACACCTCACTCACCACGGCTAACACTCTTCACACACACGACGGCTAACACACCTCAAGGACTCACACACCCACGGAGAGACCCACGCATACACACGGATCACACACACACCGACCATGGTGAGGCACACACATGGAAGCTCGGCCATACACCCACACAAATCGATCTCACTCTCCCTCTCGGCTCTCTCAGAGCACACACCCAGCTACCTCTCTCTCTTTCCCTCCCCCTCTCTCGGCAGACCACCCAGCATCCACAGACCAGCACCTCTCTCACATGCACACACAGCACCTCTCTCACTAAAACACCCACGGCCATTCACTGCATTCACCTGGACACACACGCCACCTCACAACACCACCACCACCGTGGCCACCCTCTAACACATTGTCACACTAGCTCACAGTCACCCCCAGAAACACACACCTGCATCTATAGATAGAGGACCCAGCACACACACTCACACGGCACACTCATGCATTACACATGCACGGTTTAGTGAGAGAGAGGACACACTCGTGAGACACCCATTCAATACACACACATACCAACTCTCTCTCTCTCACTGAAACACCAAACACACACCAAAACCACACACCCATGCACACGGCACTCTCTCTCTCTAGAGACCCAGCACCACTACACAACCCAATTCTCTCTCTCTCTTCTCTCTCTACACTCTCAGGAAGTTTGCACATCATCCAATAGTGATTTCCCTATAAGCCATGTTAGTCAGATTTCAAATCCGTTCCTTGGTTTGCCGCTCGAATCAAGAAAATGTGAATCATGCGATGTTGCGGAACCCGGGACATGCGAAAAGGAGTGACATGTGCCAGTGATGAATTTGTTTATTTTTATTTTTATTTTGAGTGTTTTGTGAGATTTTATTTTATTTTATTATTCTCTCCTCTCTATCATCGGATCTGTAATATCCAAGTGTTGTAATAATTCCCCCCACCCCGCTTCTTTGCTATCCCATTCTTTAATCGCTTTCCCTAACTGTGTGTCTGTATATATCTTGACATGTCATCCATATCCATGCTTTACATTTATGTCTCATGCATTAAGATTCGATTACATTTACATCTTTTTGATTTAATCAATTCTTATATGATTCTATGCGCTACCTTATGTTGAGATGATTCACATGTCATATTCTAGAAGCCGGATTTTTAGAAGCATTCTTGTGTATGTATTGCATTAGGATTCTGTATATAAGATCATGCATATTTTACTAACTTTGTTTTGTAGTTGTTCGAGGGACGTCGGTCAATCTGTGAGTTTTTATGCTTTAGCATCCCATTTGTGTGTGATTTTCTTATTATGTTTAGCATCCTACCATGTGGCTATTTGCTTAAGTGATAAACTGTATGAATGCCTGTGGATGAAGGCTTGTTGTTTGAATTGGAATAATTCAATAAATGTACGTTCTAAGCCCACTTGAGGTGGCAAATTCAAATCACTTTCGAAAAACAAACATGAAATTGAATTATTCCAATTTGAGCAAACTAGTCTATACTTGTATGCTTCACATAGTAAATTTTAGGATTTATTAACTAATCAGAACATGAACATATAAAGAAAATAAAAGTCATATCATGGTTTAGTAGAGGCCGATCTTTTGATCGGGTGAGCGGGGGTGCTCATTATTGACCTTCCCTTCTCATACTTAAGGTTCCGAGCCAAGCATCCTTGGTTACGACGAACAGTGGCCTTGGCACTGAGTCATGGATTTCCTAATTTCCCAAAATATTAGGTGACGACTCTGAGATCTGATGACGCAGTCCATTTTTGACAAAATTGCAATAAAATGGATTTTCAATAAAAGTTGCCAAATATGGACTCTCGTCTACATTTCACATTGCACTCGTGAAACTTGAGATCAAAGAGATCTCGGGGGTCCGAACTGTTTAACACGCGCGGATACACCCCGGGCATGTTACAGTCATGTTGGTTCCTTTTAGTGTTTTATTAAAATCAATTGAGTCCAGGTTCGAAGGATGAGATTGTTAAATTTGAAGCACTAATTCTAAATGATATCAGCCAAAATTGTCAACTTTATTCCATAAATTGGAAAAGTCATGTTGATTCCTTTTAGTGTTTCATTAAAAACAATCGAGTCTAGATTCGAAGGATGGGATTGTTTAGTCTGAAGCTCCGAATTCGCTTTTAAAGACAAATGGAGACAAAATCAAACAATGCCAAACAAAGATAAAAGACTTAGATGTATCGGAATAAAAACGATTACATTAAAAGCTCCTCTTTTGGTACAAATTCCAGTTCATAGGAGTAAGGAATAGAATAAATGACAAGATCATGAAATTTGGTCCAACTATGATTGATGAATTTCTGTTCTTTCTTTATTCTGTCTTTTATTTCTTCTAAGAGTGCTTGCTGAAGTTGGTGTGCTCTCACTTCGTAAAAGAGTTCTTCGGCCTTTAGTTCGAACGCCGTTTCTTTTAGTCCTTGTTCCAACTCATCCATTTCCAAATCATCCCAGTACGCGGAGTCCTTATTTTGAAATTCGTTATATTCTTCGACGAGATTCTCTGCTTCGTATTGAGTGTGAACTCAGAATGATGAAAGTTGATCCAAGGATTGAGTGGTGGCCAAAGAAGTGCGGTGCCAATGGAGAAGCGATGGAAGTTGGTCCAAGAACACGTGGAGTTCTGCTTGAGCAATGGGGTTGAGAACATGGCCCTGAATTAGAATATCACAAGCCCATCGAAGGTTCTTGAGGGGGACATCGTCCTCAAGAACATTGAAGGGTAGATGAGAAAAGGCTGCAAGTAGGAGTTGGGCTCTTTTTTGTTGAGCTGAAGTTGGAGGAAGTGGAGGCACGTAAGGAGGAAAAACTTTCTTTGCAGAAAGGGTAAGCTTCAACCTCTCTATCCAGGAAAGTTTTTTCGAAGGAGGAGGTATAAAGGCCCCCATTTCGAAGGAAAGAGGAAACCGAGGAACATTGACGCAATTGAGCCAGTCAGAAAGATGAAGCTTCGCTTTCTTGGCCAAAAATGACGGATTATACCCTTGTGCCTCTTCGAGGTGTCGAGCGGCGTACACTATTTTTGTAGGCATGGAGGATGTGTGCCATGCCACAAGCAAATTCTCCTCCAAACTGTGTCGATGGTCAATGGGCACGTAGGGATAGACCACCGAACTTCGCGCATACGAAGGGAACTCTAAAAGGTCAGTAAACTCGACAAAGTGATGGTTGATTCGTTCCTTCAAATCACAGGTTTCAGGTTTTGACCAGCTTGTCCAGTCAGAAGCCCCAAAAGAGGAAGAAGTTGCAGCCTTATCCCATGCAGAGGGTTGTAAAGAAGAACTGCCCATGTCCATATTTGCGAATCTCTTAATCAAAAGAGTAAGAGCAGTTTGTTCGTAGTTCAAGGATGAGTCAGGAGAAGAACTTTCTATGTCCATATTTGTAAGTTTTTGAATCGAAGGATTAAGAGCAGTATGTTCAAAGTCCAAAGGTTGGTAATTTGCAAAGGAATCCATGACCTGAATATAGAAAAGTGGGTAAAGGTGGCTAATTAATACATGGAGGTTCTTTCGAGGAGGAACATCATCATCATATGACTCCTCATGTGCTCGATCAATGAAGGAGAAGACTGATTCGGCCATAAAATGTATCAGCCTGTTCGAATACTAAGGTGGTGGGGGTGTTCAAAGGGTTGAATGAGAGTTTAATGCCGATGATAAATGGCAGTTGCATTTATGGGAGAATACAAAGCCATGCACGTTCTAAGACGTGGGGAAAAGCCTGTGATCCACTAATATCACCAAGTATTTGGTATATTAGTGCGGGGGGTAATGTTGGCTACATATTTTGTAAAAGGCCAGTTACAATTCGACGCGTGGCAGAGCAAGGGTAATATAGGATGACTATTCAAGTCTTCGATCCTGATTGTACACCTAGCAGCTAATATTGGTTCTTACGTGATCTAAGTAGCATTGGATCAGTAAAGAGATGCAAGGTGACGTGGCTTCAACGGTTACTCACATTCAAATTCAAATATAGGAGGGAAGCCCAACTGCAAGCGATGGCGTAGTGGAACTACTTTTAAGTCAGCATGATCAGCGATCATGGAGGAGCAGTTCGACGGGTTGAAGTGCAGTTCGATGGTCATCCTTCAGAAGTATAAATAGCAGGGAAGGTCCCAGAAAAAAGGCCCAGACTTAGATCCAAAAAACCAGCCATTTACTTCATATTTTCTTTTCCAGTTTTACATTTCCAGTCTTTACATTTCTTGTTCTTTAAATTCCTGTTCTTTACATTCCTGCACTTTAAATTCCTGCACTCCACTTCATTCATAGGAGTAGTTTCAAGTAGATTATTGCTGTAAACCTCTACGAGGCTGAGTTTGGATCATTGTAAGTTTTCATTCTAATGAAATACTTCAATTGCTCTTCATTTAATTGTTATTTTGCTTAATTTCTCCTAAGTCAAGCCACCAGTAAAATTCCTCTTCATTGAGGCTGAAAGAACTTAAACACAATCGTCTGATAATTGGTTGACAATTAAAATTTCTGTAAGGACTGATTGATCTTTGCTGGCACACTCGCATTTACAAATATAACCTTCGAAAGCCAAAAAGCCAACACCTTCAAACAATAATTGTTCATTATTTATGATTATTTATAAAGGGATATAATAACTTGACATTTATTTTGATTTTTAAAACTTTAAAATATCAACTTTCAAATTGAAAAAGCAAAAAAAAAAAATTATTTGAAAAAACTGAATTATTTTTTTGTGCAAAACTAAAAAAAATATGTCTTTAAAAGAGCATGATGATGGAACATTGATACGCAAAAATAAATAAATAAATAAAAATAAAATAGAAATGATAATATTTTCAATTTTAAAATTGAAAAAAACTAATAATATTTTCGGTTTTATTAGATAGTTGAATCAAACCAACAAGTAGAATGGCAAAAACGTTTAATCTTTCATGCTCTATTTTTTTATCAATTAGTGGAACAATTATCTGAAACATTATTATGCAAAATTGATAATATTCTTAGTTTTAAGAATTGACAAAAACTTGATAATATTCTCAATTTTATTAAATATGACTTTTTAGTTCAAAATTTTTTACATAAAACCTAAACTACAATAATATTTATAAATAATATTTTTAAGGTAATTACCTCTTATTTTTATATGCTGACTCTTGATACTAATGTCTCGTGATTTTCTAGTCGGTGAGGCTTGAGGGACCACACCTTTATCATTTAAAAGCAAAAGATCTGTGGATGTAGTGAAAAACCTTTATGAAAAAAACAGAATTGTGGATTAAAAAATGGAAGAATATACACAACGCAAAAAATATACACAATTTATATTATGAATGATGTAATTGTACTAGAATTTGTTGTTTTAACATAGATTTGAATCCATTAAAATGACATTTAATCATCACCATATTATGGGTAAATCATACTTTGTCCCATTTGGCCAATTTCTTACTTTGACTCTTAAAATTTGATTTTTTTCATTTTAATCGTTCATGTTTCAAATTTTTTTCAATTTATTTTTAAAACTAACTTCTATTCAAAACTAGACAAAAAATACCACAATAAATTTCACATAATATAAAAAATATATTAGTTTATTGAGATTTTGTATCAAAGGTATGAATTATATATAATTAAAAAAAATTTATGTCATGTGACTGTCAATGTGTCATTTTTTGTCTAAATTTTAATGTAAGTTATAAATTTAGGAGTAAACTGAAAGAAAAAGAAAAAAAAAATTGAAACATGAAAGGCTAAAGTGGAAAATATATATATATATATATATAAGGATCAAAGTGAGAAAGTGACCAAACATAAAAGAGGCAAACTATAATAGCCTTTTGAGAAGTAAAAAAAAAAAAAAAAAAAAGCTTGTTTTTAACTTTTTATCCATTTTGAGTCACATCACCTCACATTTTTTACTCAAAAAAATTTTAAAAAATTAACTTTTTATCAACTTTCCAAAACACTAGGTAATTGACCCTTTGAACTATGGATACAAATACACGTTTTGTAAAAAATAATATAATATTTTCCTTAATCAAAAAAAAAAAAAAAAACACAAATCCGTACCTCAGCCCTGAAAAAAAGCTGCAACTATTTTTGTATGACGAGAGTGATAATCTGCAATGAAAAAGAACTAGGATGCTTCTTACATTATTTTTTCATGTTAAAATTTATGCAGGAATTAGGCAGGCAAATATTCATACACAAATCCATTTCCTACTTGTCTCTTCTTTTCTTTTCTTTTTTTTCTTTAAAATCCAAGATTCAAATGTAGTCTAAATAAATTGTTTTTTTGGATAAAATAAATAAGTTATTGGGTATACGACCCAATAAATATATTAAAAGAATATTTAATTTGATTTGATTTTGATTATAATATATTTTTATATATTATAACTAACTTTTTGAAAGCCCAATAGATTATTAAAGTTTGTTTGGTGGCAATTAGGAATGGGGTATGCTTGCTGCTCATACATAGGGGTGCAACTCGGATAGGCTCAACCCGAGCAACCCGAGCTCAGCCTGAGTTTTTTTAGAGCTTGGGCAACTATATCTTGTAATCTGGACGGGCCTAGGCAGATTTTTGATGCCAATTGATTCGGGCAGACTTAAGCGAAACCAATGGTCAACCCGAGCAACCCGAACCCGAATTGAATTTAATATATTATATAAATTATATACTATATATAAATTAAGTAAAAGCGTTAGTCTTACTTTTTAATTTTTAATTTATTTTTGGTTAGTCTTCCACCGTTAGATTAGCATCTTTTATCTCTACCCTTAGATTAAATCTAAAGAAACCCTATTTATCTACCTTATCTTTCTCTCACAGACTCATTTGATTTTTTCTTCAACTTTGAATAACTTTGAAGAACGGCGGAGGCGAAACCCTATTGTCCCCGATCTCCACCTTCATTCACTTCCTCCTTCTTCAGCCCTGGTAGATCCGTCTTTGTTCTTGCATCAGGAATATGTAACTGATTTATATATAAATATATATATATATATAATCTGGGCGGTAGTCTGCTGTAATGGATGTATCTTTTGGTTGGCCTTTCATCTTTTGGGTTTTGCTAGTCTGCTCTAATGGATGTATTGTTTTGCTCCTGCTGGTTATTGATTAATAGAAACCTCTAATTAAAGGGAAGTTGGGTTCACTGTGCTTCACTTATATTTAATTGAACTTTGAATTATTCTGGTTGCTTCGAAATTATTTTGTTATCCTCTAATTAAAGGGAAAAAAAGAAGGTTATGGCTAAATCTTTAGGGTTCTGGACTGAGCTTTGTAATTCTTTTTGTTTTTTATATTTTTTGTGGATGGGGGGAGAAGACATGATGTTTTTACTTTGTTAATTCTCAATTCTACCTACAGGTTTCAAAACAAATCTACCTACAGGTTTCTGGACTCGGGCAATTCGAGCTAACCCGAGTTCAAAATACAAAGCTTGATTCGAGCTTGGGCAGCAATGCTCGAGTTCATGGTCGGGCTTGGGCGAGCTTAGGCAATGCCAAATACAATTCGGGCCGGGTTTGGGTAAATCCCCAACCCAACCGAACCTGCCCGAGTTGCACCCCTACTCACACATTAGTTAATTCGGTGGATTCAAGGCACTGAGTGCTTTGCTTGACATATTTATCGGTTAATTAATTTGTCGGCTGATTGATTAAAGTGATGTGTGCTTGGAGGCTGTCAACTTTAGTTTAGATTTAATTTCTTTTTTAACTTTATTTCAAAGATAATTTGTTCATCTATTTGGTAAGATCTTTTCTTTATTTAATTGTGATTATTTAAAATTTATCTAAGGATAGTTTGTGAGACCATTCGTGTCTCTTTTGTAATCGTTTGTGAACGGTTGATAGTGGAATTAGAATATGGTCTCATAGGTATACCTCACATTGAGAAAATTATGTAAAAATTATTGTGTCGTTATTGATTTAATTTTTTCACATTATTTTTATTTACTTTTATTGATTTACAATTGTGTTATTTTTTCCTAACGTAAATCATACTTCTTAAATAATTTTTTTTTTCCCTACAAAAATTTCTTTCAATGTTAAAATATATATAGTTTAACATTTTCTCATATTTGATTGCAAATTTGAAACTAATGTGCTAGTGTTTGTGTTAATAGTGGTGTTGGGGTGGTGGTGGTGGAGGTGTGGATGTGGTGGTGGATGTGGATGTGGAGGTGGAGCTGGAGGTGGAGGTGGAGGTGGAGGTGATAATGATAGTGATAGTATATGGTGACATTAATAAAATATTTAGGCCCCATTTGTTTTGGGGGATAGAAGTGATAATGACAATGGTAGTATACGGTGACATTAATAAAATATTTAGGCCCCGTTTGTTTTGGTGGATAAAGGGAGGGATTGGATTAAGATGAAGGTAGAATCTATTAATATTGTGTTTGTTTGTAAATTTAGGGAGGGGATTCATCAGCCCTTCGGATTATAATGGGCCTTGGTTGTTGGGATTGATAGTCTGGCCAAAGACTTTAGCTTCATTTGGAAAGGCAAAGGTTGGGCTTTTTTTGGCTAAAATAGTCATAAAAAATAAAATAGGCTTTTTAGCCACAAAAAACAAAATACCACATCTAACCCATAATCATTACATTCTTTCTCTCAAAAAAAGCCAAAAAAATAAAAAAATAAAAAAAACCTTCTCAAACGAGATTTTTTAGACCCAGACTAAAATAGCTAAAAAAAGCAAAAAGTCAAAAAACCAACCCACTTCCCAAATGAATATCAGAAAATTAGTCCGTTAGTATTAGAGAGTGATTTACTATTTTACCCATGGAATGAGTGTTATAATACTTGGAATGAGACTCATAATATGGTTCATGTAATATTAAACACAAATAATTGCTTAAAATTTTATTAATAGTTGGATTCTTTAATATTGAGAAAAAAGGGAATAACATTGAGTAAAAAATTATTGATAGTTGGATTTATTAATATTAAAAAAATAATAATGATAAAAAGAATAACATTGAGTAAAAAAAATTTGATAGTTAGATGCTTTAAAGTAGAAGAAGAAGAGGAAGAAGAACATTGAGTAAAAATTTATTTATTCTTTAGTTTTTTTTTTTATTCAAAGGAAATTCAAACAAACAGAAGTTCAGAGAAATAGCAAATTAAAGAAAAACAAAGAAATGAAGAACTAATCCCTCAGCACACTAACTCCAATCATGTCATTAATGATCAGAGCCTTCACTTCGTCAGTATAGCGATCCCGGTTTCGATCTTTCTTTCACGTTTTGCCACTTATTTGGGCGGTCGAGTCCAGTTTGTCCGTCGCTGAAGTCGAGGCGCCTGGTGGAGTCGAGGGGCAGCGCCCCTCGAAACAAAAAGGAAAAATGCATTTGAAGTTGCTTGTCCGCTCGAGCATCCTTTTCCCCGCTCAAGCGGAGAATGTTTGGTTCCTGCACTTTGGCCTATCCGCAAAAGTACTAGAAAGTTGTATTCGATGCTCGAGCGGATCTTTCCACGCTTGAACGGGAGTTTGTTGTCTTACGCTCGAGCGGGGAGTTCCACGCTCGAGCGGACCATGTTATATCAGTTCGTGAAGTTGATGTTTTAGATCACTTTTTCAGATCTCTCTCTCTCTCCCTCTCTCAAACTCTCCATAATTCTAGATCTAGAGTTTCTCTCTCTAGAAGTCATCTTCTCTATTTGATTTCTTCAAATCCATTGGGTTTTAGACCTAAGTTTTTCACCAAAGTTGTATAACTTCTCGAGGGTTTCGTTGTATGCGGTGGAGATCGAGTTTCGACACCGTAAGTTTTGGGGTTTCATCTCTATTCTTCTTCAATACTTGAGGTAGGAATTTTCTACACTCTAATATGATTTTTAGCTTAGTTATTTGTTATTGTGTATAGATGATGAGATTTGGTTGAGGTTTGGATAGATCTAAGATTTGAGTGTTATATGGAAAAGAGGGGTTTTTGATAAATATGAGGTAAATGAGTGTGAGGTTTGAATATAGGATCATGTTGTACCAAAGTAGTTTTTTTTGGTATTTGGGTTGATATTTGGTAAAATGGGGGATTTTGTCCTAATTTGATTAAATTATTATTTTGCATAAATAATCGAGATTAACATTGAAAATGTGAAATTGGAAGGTTCTGATTATAAATGGTGATATTGGATATGTATTATCTCACCTATGGAAGTTTTGAATAAACTATTTATTTTGATATTGAACACCTCTTTAGAAATAAATGTATTGGGCTATCGGTGGATGATAGCTATGATTGTTGTAGAAATTGCATGAGGATTAGGCGATTTGATGCTAATCCATTGTTGGTGTCATTGAATATGATCATGTTATAAATACATGGTATATGTATATTTATTGGGAGGAGAAAGGGGATATACTCCATATATGATTATGTTTATAAATACATTGCATATGTATATTTGTTTAGGAGGAGAAAGGGGATGGACTCTATTTAAAGCAAGTTGGCCAGGGTGTCCTGGGTGAAAGACCCAAAATTTTATATATAAATGGGTGCCGGTTCCTTCGGACGAAATATCCGTAAAATGGCAAGTTTGAAGTGTTTATGTGTGTTTTGCATAATTGGGAGAACCATTAAGTTGTGGTCTCATTTTGGTTGTTGAAAGATAATGAACTTAACTCATGAATTGAGTAGCATATATGAACTAAAAATGAATCGAAAGGAAAATGGAATGAGGTTAGGTCTTAGTGGCATATGAATATGCAAGTCTTGTGGATGTTTTAGTATCGGTATTATTTATGCATGTAGTATTTATACCTTTGCTAAACCTTATATTTGTGTTAGATTATCTCTATTGGGCTGCTGGCTCACCCTATACGAGAATATCATTTTCAGGTGTAGGTGAAATGTTTTTTTCCAAGGCAACAGCATGGACGGACTTTCGGGAAGCAAGAGCTTCTTAATTATATCTTATGTGTGTATATTTGTTATTTGTAAAGCCAAGGAGTTAAGATGTAATGAGTGAGACTTAATTTGTGTAACCAAGCAATGACTTGAAAAGATGTAAGCCTACATGGCATTTAACTGGTTGTTAAACAGTGAACTCTGATATATGAAAATATGTTGTTTCTCATATTTATTCCGCATATGAGTTATCTTATTCTATTATTTTGGGGGTGTTACAGTCAGGAGGTTCTTCAAGCACCAATACATGTTCATCTTAAGCAACTCCCATGTTTGTAAGAAGATCAGCGCATTTATTTCCTTCCCTTGGGGTATGGCACAGGGAGCAGTTGCACCTTTTCAACAGAAACTTTGCATTCTCTATGAGAGCTTTATATAGTAAGTTAAGGCATGGTTTAATCTGTATTTGGTTGATAGCCAATTCTGAATCAGATTCAATATTCACTCCCTTGGTGCCTTTCTGGAATAAGATTGTGAGTTCTCTGTAGATAGCCCACAGTTCAACTTCGGGACTGGAACAATGTCCCAGCTTTCCATAAAATCCCCAGATCCATACCCCCGTTTCATCACGCAGTAGCCCTCCAAATCCAGCTTGGCCTGGGTCACCTTTAGAACAGCCATCAACATTTAATTTAAGTTTCCCTGCAGATGGACAAAGCCAATGAATTAATCTGTGTTGATATGGCCTAGGGTGGAGGACAGAGTGATAGGCCTCATCAATCTCATGAACATAATTCCTTATGTTCTTGAGACTGATCTAAATGGAAGGATTAATATTTTCAAACACAAGTTTGTTGCGATCTTTCCAAATTTTCCAAAGAGTTATGGTGAAAACAAGGTGCCATTTTTTGCCAAAATACTCACTTTTATCTTCCAAATTGGTGGTAATCCATTCAAGTATAGGCCTATCACAACCTTTCTCCTACCAGCTCCTATTTTTTATTTCAGTCCAAATGTTTTGTGAAATGGTGCAGTTTCTGAGGAGATGGTTCATATCCTTGCTGGACAAACCACATCTAGGACACAAGTCAGATGTGGTCATATTCCTCACAAGTCTCATTTGATTGGTTAGCAGCCTATCTTTGAGAATAAGCCATAGGAAGCATTTTAGTTTCTGGGGGATCTTTAATTTCTAAAGCCATTTCCAATTTCTACCATCTCCTTCATGCCCTGTAATAAGCTAATAAGCTGAAGTTGTAGTGAAGTTGCCACAGGTGGATCCAACCCAAACAGGAGTATCAGTGTAGGTGACAAATCTGGGCCTGTGGATTTTGAGGATTTCCTAGATATCTTGGGAGTTTAAAATAGATTTCAAAGTATCTATGTCCCAATGGCCCTCTTCATTGAGTATTGAGCTAACTTTTTGAAGAGCATTATCCTGCTGGGAGGTGTAAGAAATAGAAAAAGGTTGTTTCCCACACCACCAGTCACACCACAACGAAATGTTCTCACTATTTCCCACATTCCATTTTACTCCCTTTTTCAAATGATCTCTCATTCTGCATATGCTTTTCCAGGTTTGTGAAGAACTCCTCTTGATGGGCCAATTAAAGATGGAATGCCTTCTCAGATACTTGGAATGCATAACTTTACACCATAATTTGTTCTGGTCATTCAGCATTTTCCATCATAGTTTAGTCAATAAAGCAACATTCTGGTCCCTAGCTTTTCTAAGTCCAAGCCGTCATTCATCCTTAGTTTTACAAACATTCTCCTAGTTAACCAGGTGAACTTTCTTTTTGGAATCAGTTTCTCCCCATAGGAAATTTCTATTGAGTCTATCCATTTCATCACAAACTCTTCTAGGAATTTCCATGGTCTACATATTATAACTGGGAATAGCAGAAGTGATAGCTTCAATAAGTGTGGTTCTACCAATTAGGGAGAGGGTTCTAGCCTTCTAACCTGACAGCCTAGCTTTTAATTTCTCCAAAGTTTCCCTGAACATATTTCTATTGACTCTACCATGGATCATAGGAGAGCCCAAATATTTGCCAAGGTTTTGAGTTAAAGGGATGCCACTATGGAAACTTAGGGATAATTCTTTGTTACGGGCTAAATTGGGGGAAACAAAAAGTTTAGACTTAGAGTGATTAATTTTTTGCCCAGAGACTGCACAAAATTCAGTCAGCACTATCATTATAGTTTCACAGTTGGAGAGGTCTGCCTTGGCAAATAAAATAAGATCATTAGCAAAGAATAAATAAGAGATGGATGGGCTATTACGAGCTGCTTTGACCCCTTTCCACTGGCCACCATCAACCTTGGCATTAATCATATTAGAAAGCCTTTCCATGCAAAGAACAAAGAGGTAAGGGAAAAGTGGGTCACCTTGTCTCAGCCTCTCTCATTCTTAATTCCTTCTAGCATCTCTCGGACAACAGATTTGCTATTAGTGACACAGCTCATGATAAGGTTTATCCAATCATCATTCATATTAAACTCCACAACTGTGTCTCTAATAAACTCCCAAGATAGACAATCATAGGCTTTTTCTAAATCGATTTTAAAAATCATACCTCCCTCCTTACCTTTTTTGTGCCTCAAAGTGTGTAGAATCTCCTGGGTAATGATAATGTTGTCAATAGTATTCCTTCCTAGAATAAAACTACTTTGGTTGGGGCTCACCAAGCTATCCATGAGTGGTCTAACTCTATTTACAACAATTTTTGAAATGATCTTATAGGTAACATTGCAGAGGCTGATGGGCCTGAATTGTTTGATATTGATAAGGCTGTCAATCTTAGGGATAAAAACAATGAGAGTTTCATTAACAGATACAGGAACAAAATTGATGTGGAAACAAGCATTCACAAACTCACACATAGACTTATCAACAATACTCCAATAGTTATAATAGAATATTGGCTGGATGCCATCAGCTCTAGGGGTTTTAAAGGCACCTATATTTCTCACAGCTTGAAGAATTTCAAGATTGGACAAAGGCTTCAAAAAGCCATTGTTATCTTCCTTAGAGAATTTAGCTGGGGTGTTATTCTTCCAGTGGTCTAATTGTTAAGTGACACTTTTGCTAAAGAGGTTCTGAAAATAATCAAGGATGATGTTTTTAACCCCCTTATTGTCACTAATCCAATTACCTTCATCATTCTTAAGGGCATTAATTTTAAGTTTGCGCCTCTTATTTAGAGTGGATATATGAAAATTTTTGGTATTTTTGTCTCTAAGGGTGATATGTTTGGATCTAGATTTCTGGAACCAGAGCATTTCTTCCTGTAACAACGTCTCATTGTAATCCTTAATAAGCATGTGTTCAAGATTTTGAAGGTTGTGGGTAAAATTTTCAGCAAAAGCTTTTTGGGTACCTTCAAGTCTAGCAACGAGTCTCCTTTTACATTTAAAAATGTTCCCAAAAACCTCCTTATTCCATTCAATGACTGTTAGTAAAGTCAGCAATAGAGTCAAGGAGGTGATTGTTCATATTATGCCAAAAAGATTTAATAACATTAATAAGGTCAAGATGAGACATCCAAGCGGCCTCGAAACGGAAGGGCCTATTACGAGGGTTTAAAGTGTGCATACGTTGTGTGTAGACAATAAGAGGGGAGTAATCAGAGTAGGTTCTAGGGAGAACTCTAACTATGGCTTCGGGAAACATGGTCTTCCATTCTGCATTGCACAGTGCTCGGTCAAGTCTCTCCATGGTGTTAGCTAGCCTTTGCCTATTGTTTGTCCACGTCATATGAGGTCCAGAGCTGCCCAAGTCAATGAGATTACAGCGATTCACTTGATCAAGGAATTTTTGAGTTCTACTAGTATTGCGGTTAGCTGAGAAACTCCTTCTTTCTCTTTGATTTGCATAGTCATTAAAGTCCTCAATAACCACCAAGGCTGTTGCATGGTGTCCACCACATCTTCAAGGTCTTGCCATAGCTGTTCTCTAAGGTTGGGGTTGGGGCTGGCATAAACAGTAGCCAATACCCATTCTTCAGAGTCCTCATTGTGGATAGTAGCATGAATGACTTGTGGACTAACTGTAGATGCTCTAACGTTCACTTGGCTGGTATCCCAAACAATCCATATGTTTCACACTCTGCCCAGGGGATTAATTTTTGATAAGGCTGTGAATCCTAAGCGATTGAAGAACTGAAGGGTTGTTTGGGATAAACTAAATAAGTGCACTTTTTAACTTTTTATGAAATATGGGTTGGGCATGGGTTGAGTTTGAAGTGATGTGGTAGAGAGATGATGTGACTTAAATAGGATAATAACTTTTTTACTTTTTTGCTTTTTTTTAGGGAAAATTATCCAAAAGTCTCATATCAGCATTAGCAACCCCATTTAGTCCTACCAATTAACGCATATACTGATAGATCCTATAGGTGATAACATTATCACTAATAGGTCCTATTTTGATTTATATTTTGATATTATGGTCGCTTCTACCCCTTCATTTACTGCGTCACACCTCACTGTCACACGTCATGAGACTTATCACACTGCCACACTGTCTCACTGTCACACACTTCACACAGCAAAAAGTACTATAGGGCATTTTCCCCAATGTGACACTCAAACACCCACCTTGCCACCTTTGCCACATCTGTCATACAAAAAAAGAAAGTACTATAGGGCATTTTTCCCAATGTGACACCCAAACACCCACTGCCACACTGTCTCACTGTCACACTCTCACACAGCAAAAAGTACTATAGGGGCATTACTCCCAATGTGACAGCCAAACACACACTGTCACACAGCAAAAAATGCACACCCAAACACACACTGCCACACAGCAAAAAATGCACACAGCAAAAAGTACTATAGGGCATTTTTCCCAATGTGACACCCAAACACACACCATCACACTGTCTCACATAACCCAACAAACAAGGGCATTTCAGGAAGATACACATACCGTAGGACCAAACGGAGCAATAAAAATCTTTAAGGACTAATTGCACCAACATTTCACATTTCACTTGGCTGGTATCCCAAACAATCCATATGCTTCACACTCTGCCCATGGGATTAATTTTTGATAAGGCTGTGAATCCTAAGCGATTGAAGAACTGAAGGGTTGTTTGGGATAAACTAAATAAGTGCACTTTTTAACTTTTTATGAAATATGGGTTGGGCATGGGTTGGGTTTGAAGTGATGTGGTAGAGAGATGATGTGACTTAAATAGGATAATAACTTTTTGACTTTTTAGCTTTTTTTTATTATGCCAAACCAAGCCCCTCATAGTGCCAAAGGCCACCTTAGTTTCCATTAGGACCAGAATCTCTAGTTTATGTGTCTTAATAATTTCCACAAGATTACACTTGAATTTGTTATTGCTGACACCGCGGCAGTTCCAAAATAGAAGACGGATTAAATCCGTAGAAAGGAATCTTGGTGAGTTGTTACCTTCTATATCTACGATACTATGTATTCTCCGATGATTGTCTTCTGTTGATTTGAGGGAGGCCATCTGTGGGTGTGGTCGGTTGTCCCTCCAAATTGGCTCGATGATCAACCAAAGTTGTTCTATTCACCAAGCGAAAGCAACTTGATGAAGAGCTTTGTTCCCTGGTTCTAACAACAGCCCCACCAAGCTGGTCTGTCTTAGGTGTTTCTCTACAATTGGCCTCTAAGCCTCTAAATTCATTTCTCCTTTTTTCTCCATTGTTTTGTTCACCTGGGTCAGGAGGTTCTCTTTCTTGTAGCAACAGATCCGTGGGTACAAGTGTGAAACTAATAAATGAGTTAGTGATATCTGAGATGGAGTTGGTGAAGTGTATTAGAATATCTTTATCTATGGATGTAGTCAAGTCCTCTTGTCGTGTGTTAGTATCTAAGACACATAACATGTCAGTCACTCCAAAATGTGGTTGGTTCTCACTAGTGGAATTATTTATTTCAATGTACTCAGGGTCTGGGATTTCTGCAACAGATTCCTTCACTTGCTTCGATGTACTAGCACCAGTTGGTGTGTCCATGGGTTAGTGTTGGGTTAGTTTGTTTTTCCCTTTGGTTGAGGTTAAGTGTTGGTCCAACTTGCTTTTATTTGTGGGTTCCTAGGTCTGGTTTGGATTCATTTGGGTTGTGTGGTTGCTCATGGCCTTCTCAGCTCCTACTCTAGTGTACTTACGGCCCCGTGACTGTTCTCTCTACCCCTCCTGAATATCTTCCAAATATTTGAATTTATTGGGCTCAGTTGCTGGGCCAGGTGTTTCTTGAGCTTTCCTGGGCTGAACAGGTCTTCTATCCTTCTTAGTTACCAACATCTAAGGCCCAAATTTCTCTTCCATAGCCTCCCGAGGTTATAGGTTACCGTTGGTATCAGCAATGGGTGTACCGCAGCTTTCTGCACCAGTAACGACTACCTTTTTCCCTGCCTACTATGCATTTTGTGGTTTGAATCTGCATGCTTCTTTCAGGTGATCAATACGTCCACAAAGGAAATAGAAAGAATGAAGGGATTCATACTCTATATTATAGCACGTCTTTTCCAGAACAAATTTGGGAATTAGTGGTTTAGTGAGGTCCATTTCTACACATATTCTTGCAAACTTGCCTCTGGTTGCCATTGCAGTTGTCTAATTGATCTTCAAGGGTTTGCCAATGGTTTGGGCAATCGCAAATAGGACTTTATCCTGGTAGTATTCTATTAGAAGTTTCAAAAACCGAACCCAAATTACAGTTGTGGTTTCAAAAGCTTCCGAAGGCTTGAAGTTTGGTTCCCATTTTCATACTGTTAGGTAATGATCCTTGATCACCCAAGGGCCTCCAGTGTACGCTTTAGTATAGTCTGCAAAAAATGGCGGTCTCTTGTTTGTTTAATTAATTTCTAAATTCTGTGTATTTAAACTTTCGATACTAGTAAATGCGTCAGGATCCTCTAGAGTGTGAATCCTACAATGACCTCCTAAAGTGGTTCATCCAAGGGCTAATATTAAGCCTCACCAAAACGACGTTGTTTTGGTGGGCCAAAAAAAAAAAAAAAATTCAGAATTCAAAATATCGAATTGTTCTTGTGAAGCATTACACACACATAGAGAGAGAGAGAGAGAGAGAGAGAGAGAGAGAGAAGAAGAAGAAGAAGAAGAAGAAGAAGAAGAAGAAGAAGAAACTGATATTAGGACTTTGAAAAAACAGAGTGAGAGAGTGACAAGAAGATAAACCCACCTCTATGGATCTATGCTCGTATTTGTATTTTTTTCCTAGCAAGTTATTGGGCATCAAATTGAAGAGAGAAGGCATGGAGCTGGGTTTTGAAGGAAGAAAATACTGTAGCTGGCATTGGAGAGAAGGCATCAAGTTACAAGTTTATCTTCTTCTCTCTCTCTCTCTCTCTTCTTGTCTCTCTCTCTTTTGGTAACTTGGGCATCAAATTGAAGAGAAAAGACATGGAGATGGGTTTATCTTCTAAATAGGATATATTCACAAAAAATCCAAAGAAATCAAAAAGAATATATATATATATATATAAATCCATAGAAATCCAAACAAACCTAGCTCGAAAAATCCAAAGAAATTAAAAATAAATACAAAAAAATAAAAGGAAATATTCACAAACCCAACTCCTAAATAGGATTTATATATATATTCACATATGTATGAACACAAACACAAATCAAAGAAAAAAATAAAGAAAAGAAAAGTAAAACTGTTGGAGTATGGCAGGGAAGGTGTTAGCGGTGGGGTGGTAGCGGCGGCGGCGGCAGAGCGGCGGGGTGGGGGTAGCTCTTCCTCTTCTCTCCTCTCTCAGCCCTTCTCTCTCTCTCTCTCTCTCTCTCTCTCTCTCTTCCCCAAAAACTGAGTGAAAAGTGAAATTTTTTGAATTTTGAATTTTTTTTTTTCAATTTACTCACCAAAACGAGGCTTAATATCAGCCCTTGGATGAACCACTTTAGGGGATCACTGTAGGATTCACACTCCAGAGGATCCTGACGCCTAGTAAATTGTGCAGATTGTCCATACTTCTACGCATATAAATGTGTAGAAGTCAAATGCCATGGTTTACGGAGTCTCGTAATAGTGTGTTTAGTCGACGAATTTGATAAGGAATTTAAAATGAAAAATGAAAAAAACTAAATAAAATATGAATAAAACATATTTATATTTTATTTAATTTTATATACTTTTTTTTTTATTTTTCTTCCAAATTCTTTCACAAATTTTTCAACCAAACATAATATTAATTTCTATAGTTCACAATAGGGGTAAGCTTAGCGGATATACCGATCCGCCAAAACCAAACCAAACCAATCCTTCGCATTTTGGACGGATGCGTGATGACGAGCAGTTCTTGATTAATTTTCTCCAATTCGCCAATCTAGTGGACGGATGGCGATTTGAGATTCCTTTGGCATAACCGAACCACCAAACCGCGAGCACCCATAGTAATTTATAAGACTTTGTGTTTTCAGTTTGTTTAAATATTCTGTTTGTGTTTTCAATTTAAAAAGAATTTAAATATACTATTGAAAAAAAAGTATTCAACTTGAATATCTTTTTTGAATTGAAAAAAATAAACGTATTATTTATCTATATTTTTTTATTTTTTTATTTTTATATCTATCTCTAAAAATAATAAATAGAAAATATGACATATGCTGGTTGATTTTTGTTTTCAAAAATAGATATAGATGTAACAATACAAAGATATACAATCTCTACTACTAGTTTGTTTATGATTTTGGTGATTTGAATTGTTTTTATGTTTTAAGAACCACAGATTATAATATTTTATGTGGATGAGACATGCTGTGATTGTAGTATGTGGATGAGGCATGCAGTCAGGGGCAAAGGCACGTGAGGCCCAGAGAGGTCAGGTGCCCCCCTCAACTTTTGAAAAATTATTTTTTTTACCCCTAATAAAAATATAAATTTCAATTTAATCCAAGTAATATCTTGAAATTTTTATATCACTATTTTCTTTACTTTTTTTTAATAAAAAAATGTTTAATTTATCACTTGAAATGTTTAATTATGCTAAAAAAAATTCTTATAAATTTTATAGTAGAGAAATGTTATATATCACTGATATTTTGTCACTATTTTATATCATCTCTTATATGACACATAATTATTACACAATTAATGACAACTAATAATATATTGTCATGGAATTCAATTATTCAAAACGGTGAAAAAAACAAGTAATATATAATAGCCTCTGTATATTAGTTAGGGTTAATTACACTAATAGTCCCTATAGTTTGGGACTTGTGTCACTTTAGTCCTTGACTTTTCAATTGTGACATATTTGACCTTAAATTTTGAATCTTGTTCCAAATAAGGACAATTGAAAATATTATTAGATTTTTCAAGGGTAAAATCGTCAATTTGATAAAATATAAACTAATTTGACAAAAATAAATGTCAAAAAAATATTTTTAATTTTTTTAAAATTATTTTTATCCACCAATGGTAAAATTATGTAAAATTAATAAAAATTATATGATTAATTTTTTTAAATTAATTTTACATGATCATCATCAAACACATAATAAAAATTAATTTGGTAAAAAAAAAAATAAATGTCTAAAAGATTTATCAATTTTACATAATTTTATTTTTAGTAGGTATAAATAATTTCTAAAAATTCAAAAATATTTGTTTGACATTTATTTTTGTTAAATTAGTTTATATTTTATCAAATTGACAATTTTACCCTTGAAAAATATAATTATATATTCAACTGTTCTTATTTGGAATAAGATTCAAAATTCATGGTCAAATGTGTTACAATTGAAAAGTCAGGGACCAAAGTGACACAAGCCCCAAACTATAGGGACTATTTGTGTAATTTGCCCTATTATTTATTCATCATTTTCTCATTTCTTTCTCTATCCTCGCTATATCTCTTTATGTGTGTGCATCTTAATATAATTTTATTTTCATATTTTATGAGGGTATATGTAATTATTTTTTAAACCGTGATGATCATCATATATAAAATAAATTAATAACAATAAAGATAGTGATTAGTTAACTTGATCTTATATTTAAATTTAATGTTTGCATCGCATTAATTTTTAGTCCTACCATCAAATAAAAATTAAGTTAAATTATGATTTTTGTTAAGATTTTAATTCAAAGGAGCCCCTTCGAAGACAAAATCCTAGCTCCGCCACTGCATGCAGTGATTGTGATATTCTAAAATTTTAAACTTTCTTACTTTGGATAATGTATGCAATGATTGTAATATTTTTTAAAGTCATTAACTATAATTCTTTCTTTCTTTTTTTCTTTTTTTTTTTTTTTTTTGTGTGTGAAGAAGTGCACAAGTTGAATTATGTTAAAAATTTATAAAATTTTAAACCGCAAAACCGATTCGCATCCATCCACCAAACCGCCAATCCACTCAATCCACATCTGCCGGATTAGCAGACGGATGCGGATTGATTTTCTCAAATTCGTCAATTTGACGGACAGATAGTAGATTGGAGGTTCTGTGGTCGCAACCGACCCGCACCCACACCTAGTTCACAACACATGCAAACAATTTTAGTTAAATAAGTCAAAAAAAAAAATTAAAGAGTTAAAAGTTCTATTTCTCATCAATTAAAAAAGTCAAAGAATCACTCAACTTCAGAGATGGTTTTTTTTTTTTTTTTTTTTTTTTTTTTTTAAGATTGTACAAAAACATTCAAAAAAAAAAAAAAAACTAAACAAACCAACCTCAAATTAGAGGTGAGCAACGGATATACCGATCTGTCCAAACCAACCGAACCAAACCAATCTGCTGCATTTTGGACAGATGCGCGATGACGAGCAGACGGTTGTGGATTGATTTTTTCCAATCTGTCTAGTTTTAGACAGATGGCGGATTTGAGGTTCCTTTGGCCGCAACCGAACCGCAAACCGCGAGCACCCCTAATAATTTGTAAGACTTTGTAGTTTCAATTTGTTTAGATATTCTGTTTGTGTTTTCAATTGAAAAAGAGTTTAAATATTTTGTTAAAAAAATACTTTCAACTTAAATATATTTTTTGAATTGAACAAAATAAATGTATTATTTATCTATATTTTTTAGTTTTTAAATCTAACTCTAAAAATAATAAATAAAAATGATGATATATGTTGGTTGGTTTTGATTTTAAAAGCAGAGATATAGATGTAACAAGATGCATATTATCTCTCCTACTGCTTTGTACATGGTTTTGGTGGTTTGTATTGTTTTTATATTTTAAGAATTACAGAATGTAATACTTTATGTGGATGAGGCATGCTGTGATTATAATATTTTAAAATTTCAAACTTTCTTTCTTTGGATGAGGCATATAGTGATTGTAATACTTTTTCAAGTCATTGATTGTAGTATTTCTTTTTAAAAACTGCACAAGTTGAATTATGTTAAAAATTTATAAAATTTTAAACTATCAAATCGATTCGCATCTATCCGCCAATCCGCTCATTCACATCCGCCGGATTGGCAGACGAATACGGATTGATTTTTTTCAATCCGCCAATCTGACGGACGATGGCAGATTAAAGGTTCCGTGACCGCAACCGACCCATACTCACCCCTACCTCAAATAACCTTTAAAACTTTTTAAATACATACGCACAGAATAATTAATCCTTTATGCGTCATGAACCATTTCTATCCATAAGATACTTTTGTATTTTAAATTTGTGAAGGAATTTGTAAGACGAAAAAAGAATTGTTAAAAAAATTAACCTTTTACTAATTTACCAGTTTCATTAAACCAGAATTCCCACTTGAGAAGCACTACTCTTGTTTTTTAGCAAAAAGTAAGTCATGAAACTGAATTAATCATTTTCAAGTCATGATTGCAATGATGTGCAACAAAAATGGAATTATTCTTTTGTTAAAGGGATTGATAAATTGAACTGGTCGTCCATGCATGCATGGCAAGCATTATTATCCTTATTTGCAATAAAACAATCATGTGGTCAAGTATTTTCAGTTTTAAATTTTTTGTCCTGTTTTCTTGTCTAAAATATTTATAATGATTGTGAAAATTTTAAAATATAAAAATTTATAAATATATTTCATAAGAAGAGTTTAGTGAAATTTAAAACAGAAGATCATGTTGTTATATGATTCTTTATTTCAAAATACATGTTATCTTATTTTAAATTCTCATCTTACCGTGGTGTTGTGACAAATTAATGTTGTGTTTGGTTGAGAGATTTGAGAATGAATTTGAAAAGAAGAAGTGAAAAAGTGTGTAAAACTACATGAAATGTAAGTATGTTTTATTGATATTTCACATTATTTTTTTCTTTTTCTTTTTAAATTTATTTCTAAATCTCCTAATCAAACACAACGTAAATGAATTTTAATTGGTAAGAATTCCACAACGTTCAGTGTGAAAAAGAGATTTTTGATAGCTAAACCATGCAACTCCTGATCAGCTTGTTCATTAACAAGGTGAGAAAGCAACGACTGCATTTATTTTATTCATTGACTATTTATTCAATAAATATCACATATATTTATTTATTTAATTATGACCTTTATCATACTCAAGATAAATCAATTATATTTTTAGGAGGGAAATTGATAAAACAACAACGTAGCCCGTTATAATTCCTATCAACTGGGCAGGCACTTGCGTACCACATTGTTACTACTGTCATTCAATGAATGCCAAATTTCAAACCACAAACATGGGCAATCACAACAAATAATTAACAGGAGAGAGAGCATCATAATTTATTAAACACGGCGTTTGTTACAATTTAAGAGAGGTAATTATATTTTATTTTAATTTGAAAGTTTATATCAGATTATTTGATGTAATTTTTGCTTATAATTTATTAGGTAGAAATAACTTAAAAGTTTAAAAAAAAGTTGATTATTTAAAAGTTAAGAAAGATGTGTTTTTAATGTTTACTTTTTAATTACTAAATTTTAATTTCTACTAAGCCGCACCAAATACGACGATAGTAAGCTTAGGGGAGAGAGGTCTTTTCCCCTTACCCCAAATACTCCTTATATATAATCACTCTAAAAACATTTGGAAAAATAACATCTTAGTGGACATTTAAAAACTTAATTACAAATTAATGATATGGTATATAAATATTAATAATTAAAATTTTTAATTTTTTCACGAGTTTGTAATAATTTTGTAAAACGACCACGGTGTGGTAATGAGTGTAGACATCCCCGAACGCTCCGGGAGAGTTAAGTCCCGTTTCGTTCACATTGGGGTCACTACAGTTCAAGGACTCAAATGTCACGGTTCTTAATCTTGAATCAAAGAGTCCAAATCCAGCAAATCGATTTTGAAAACAGATTTTTTGAAAAGAAGTGCCAAACATGGACTGCTTTGCCAGATACAAAGTCGCCACCTAAATGTTTTTTAATGGAAAATTTAGGAAACCCTAACTTGGTGCCAAAGGCCACGTGTCCGTCATCACCAAAGTTGCCTCAGCTCGGGAACTTGGGTACGATTGGGGAAGGTCACCTCGTGAGCACCCCCACTCGCCCGGTCAAAGACCGGCCTCTACTAATCACGATATCTGATTTTGAAAACATTGTGCGTTCTTATTCCGGTTATTAGCCTAGGTTACTATGTGATGCCTGACATACAAGTATAGACGAATTACTTTGAATTGGGACAAAACATTTCATGTTTATTTTTGAAAGATGGTTTGCTACCCGCAGGTAGGCTTAAAATGTAGATTTTGCCACCCTCGGGTGTGCTTAAAATACTTGATGAATTGTTCCAATCCAAATAACCCAACCTCCACCCACAGGCATTCGAGGCAGTTATATCACATAAGCAGTTAGCCTCATGGTAAGCATACTATTCATGGCAGTCACTCACACGCATGGAAGGATGCTAAAGCATAAAACTCACCGAGTACTCCAATCCAAAACAGAAACTCATTAGAAATCCATGCATGATCCTAGATATACAAAATTGCCTAATGCAACACATGCAAAGGTACAAACTATAGCAGGCTCGACTATTCTAAACATGGCATATGGAATGCTACAGCTAACATGTATTCAACTTGGAATTGAAATACAAATGCAGTTAGTATGATGCGTCGAGCCTGGTGCATGTAAAACAGATGAATGAATGCAAACATGCTATCATACTGTATGCTAATTGAAATATGCCCTAATCTAACCATCATAAGCAGGTAAATAAAAGGGGAGAAAGACGTGGGATTGGAAGACATACATCACACTCACCCACACTTATTATAATTTTGCCCTCGCACAGAGGGTCCGAATAAATATACAGTCCCGAATAAAAAAATAGTACAGTCCAAATAATACAGTCCAAATAATGTACAAATTCCTCATTAATTAACAAATTAACTAAGAAAGCTGTAAAATTGGCATGCAAGCCAAGGACTGCCTTGATTCCGCTCCGGGTGATGAATGATACATGTTCGGGTTGCCTTTGTGCGGAAATCCATGACGATGCCCCAATTAGCCTCTGTTTGCACCTGTTCTCGAAATGCGCGCCAAGCCTCCGAAGACTGCTGATTCTTGATTTTGCTGCAATAGAGAGCAGGAAAGGGTCATAGCAATGTATTTTTACAAATGTATGCATGCCTCGATCCTCGTGCCACCAATCACGCATCTCGATGCATGATGGCCGAGGAGTCGATTTGCACAATTCAATATGGAATGAATGCACATGAAAACACAACAAAACCTAACTCCATCATGGATGATCCGGAGTGTCGGTGACTAGGGAATTGAGACACGTTCCGTCACTCGGAGTACGGAACGTGCCTCGTTTCCCGTGCTCGGGCTAACTCCTATACCGAACACAATGCCTTATACATGACATGCATGAATGCAACTAAGATACAACCTAACATGCACAATGTTATGAAATGGCATACACGGTGCACGATGCAACATGGCATACACAATGCTCTAATATACAACCTAGCATACACAATGCTATGGAATGAAATGGCATATGCAATGCATAATGGACTTACACTAACATGAGTGGACCTCAGCCACACTCACACAGGAGGCCATAATGATGAAAATGAGACAACTCGGGATACGTGCACACGTGCACGCAAACCGAGGACCGACCCTAAGGCACAGAATGCCACTCTAACAAGACATGGCAAAACAAAAAAAATGGCATACTATCATGCAAAAATCAGAGGTAAAATGAGATGCAAAACAGCCCCGAAACCCGGTAAAATGAAACCCGATGCATGAAACGAGTCCCAAAATACGGGTTTTGGCGTATGAAATGGCCTATAGCTATACAATGCATACATAATTTGAATATGAAATGAAAATACAGAATCAAGGAAGCCCCGAGACAAGAATTTTTACAGTTTAGAGTGAGGCCAAACAGTGGGCCCAAGTAGGGCTAAATTAGCATACAAAAATAGCTCCGCAGGGGAGGTAATGAAGCAAGTCACAAATTCTGGCCCCAAACAGAGAAGGGGCCTTCTATAATATTGAATAGGGGCCAAATATATGATGTATTACAGTTTATGACAAACTCCAAAAACAGATACAAGTATGCTCAAAATGCTATGCAAGAAATAGGCCAACAAAGGGGCAAAGAAGCAAGTGGTGCATGGAGGTCTCAAACAAGTGAGGGCCCTTCAACAATGTTGAAGAGGGACCAAAAATAATTCTTTTTATAGTTGATTTCCGAGCTCAAAACAGTGTATAAATAGGCTCAAAATATCATGCAAAATGAGGCCACCAAAAGGGCTATAACATGAAGTATACAAAGGGTGTCTCAAACATCCATAGACCCTTAATGAAACATTAAGAGGGGGTCAAAATAAGCCTCTTTTCAGTTCGTACCAAGGTCCAAAAATAGGAGCTCAATAAGCTAATAAATCATGCAAAAATGGGGACCAAAGAGGGGTACAATGGCAAGTGATACATGGAGGTCCCAAAAAGTGGTGAGCCCTTCTTAAATATTTAAGAAGGGTTCAAAATAATCCTATCTACAGTTTACATCATGCTCCAAAACAGATTACACATAGGTCAAAAATACTATGCAAAATTATGGCATAAAGAAAGGTAATGAAGCAAGTGCAAGATGGGGGTCCCAAACAGGGTAAGACCCTTAATGAAACAGAAAAATGAGCTCAAAAAAAATAACATTTCCAGTTATGGCCGGAGCTCAAAATAGTAAGCAAAGAGGGCTAAGAAATGGTACAAAAATGAGCTAGAAAATGGGGAAATGGTGTTTACCCTTGAAGACCAAGCCTTGGCTGCCTCTTGAACTGAAAGATGGTGCCTCCTAGCCTTTGAGAAGGGCTCCAAGCTGCTGGAAATGGAAGTGGTAGTGTAGTGCTAGGTGGTGATGAAGAAAGGGGTGTAGAACTTGATGTTTTGAAGCTTGAAGGGAGAGAGAGAGATGAGGGATGTATATGCAAGCTCAAGGCAATTTTTCCAACCCTTGGACCAATGTTGGAGGCCAGTTACATAGACCAAAGAGGGGGAGAAAAGGAGGGAAAAAATGGGGGGAAAACAAGCCAAGTTTCCCCCCAAAAGTTGTCCCCCCCGGATACAGATTTTTGGGGGGAAAAAAGTATACAGCTGTAATGTACTCACCCTGAGGAGCAAGGCCGGCCAGGTTTTGGAGCTGCAGGTGGCCGGCCGGCCACCCCCCATGGCCGGCCGGCCAGGGGTCAAAAAGGCCAAGGTGAATTAGTGGCTGGCCACCACAAATTGGTGTCCTCCCAGGTGCCCTCAACACAGCCCTGTGGTCCAAAATTGGAGGAAGTGAAACAGGAGAGAGAATAAGCCATTTTTCAAAGGGGTTCAAAAAGTTCAGATAGAATTACTGGTCGGCCATGTGATATTTGTGTCCTCCCAGGTGTGTACAACACAAATATGTGGTTTGGAGCTGAAGAAAGTGGCCTTAGGGTGGTCAACATTGGCTTTGAAGTGAGAAAAATGGGCGTCAGAGGGCGATGAAGGAATATAACTGTTCTTGAAACAATCGGCCCCCCACCCTTCTATGACCTTCCTGGTGATGTAACAGAGGTCCCTGCCAAAAATGAACGAAAACCGATGCAAAATGAAGGTTCGGGGGCCGAAACGCGCAGTCCGAGGCCCCGAAAACTGATTGTTAGGCACCGGGAGTGGTGGTCGACCACGAAGTGGATCTCTCAGAACACAGTGTCCCTCACAAGGGAGTAAATAAGATGCATGCCAAAAACCGGAGTAAACGGAGGTAGTTAGGCGGTCCCGAACCGAGGCACACGGCCTGACGGCTCCGAAAACTGGGAACCGGGCTCCGAAATGGGAAGAATGGCCTACGACCACGAAATGTAGCCCACGGCCACTGAGAGATGGTCTATGAGACCTCTCCCTCCCTTTGGGAAGAGAAACAGAGAAAATTGAGCTTGGTTCGCAAACCGAGGCAAGGCACAGAAAAGCCCGAAAGTTGGGAGGCAGGGCTCACGGCCGAGACTCTAAAACCTCTGGACGAACACGATATGCAACATCACCAAGTGCTCAATCGGTGACGTCTGAGTCTTAAGGTCGGTCAAAAATGGGGTGTCTACAATGAGCAATACTTTTTTTTTTTGGTTACAAAAAAAAAAAGAGTGGTTCAGGCTTAGTTAGACTCCAGTCCTGAACTAATAAATCGTTTGATGCGAAATTTAATGGTGTTACACTAATGGGAGACTCGAATCCAGGTAAAACAAGTTTTGGGTCTTGTTTCTATCCATTGAACCCAACCCCAGGGGCAGTAATGAGTAATACTGTGTCTATTTAAAATCTTACTAACAATTATACTAAAAATTGACATGAAATTAATATTGAGAGAGAGAGAGAGAGTGATTGAAAGAGCAAAAATAGGCTCTGTATTTCAATACCTATTAATTCTTACGAGGATCCTCCATTATATAGAAGAGATAATACAACATTATGATGAAAGGCAACATATAAAACTATACAACATTATGATGAAAGGAAAGTATATAAAACTAAAAGCAAAAGCAACCGAAAGCAAACAACATATAAAAATAAAAGTGGCCGAAAGCATATGGCACTAACTAAGGCATCTGATGGAGTAAACAGGCTAATACACAACTATTAATATAATATATATACATTATATATATTATATATTATTAACAATGTCGCAGAAGCTTGATTTCCAACACTCTCCCTCAAGCTACGTTGTAGATGTTAATCATTCCCAATTTGTCTGTCAGATCTTCAAAGTTAACTCGAGCAAGAGCTTTTGTGAGAATGTCAGCCTTTTGACAGTTTGTTGGAGTGTAGATGACTTGAAAAACTCCTTCTTCAATCTTTTCCTTGATAAAGTGTCGATCTATCTCCACGTGTTTAGTTCGATCATGATGAACCGGATTCTTAGCGATACTGATGGCGGCTTGGTTGTCGCAGTATAAAACCATGGGATGCTCAGATGGAACCCGTAATTCTTCTAACAGTCTGTTCAACCAGATTCCCTCACAGATACCTAGGGCCATAGCACGAAATTCTGCCTCAGCACTACTACGGGCTACCACTGACTGTTTCTTACTTCGCCATGTAACCGCGTTCCCCCAAACAAACGAACAATAGCCAGAGGTTGATCTTCGATCAGTCACTAAACCTGCCCAATCTGCATCTGAAAAAATCTCAATTTTTCTATTTGTTGTTCTTTGGAAGAAGAGACCCTTTCCCGGTGTCCTTTTTAGGTACCTCAATATTCTGGTCACAGCAGTCATGTGTTTTTCGGTTAGATTATTCATGAATTGACTGACCACACTAACAGAGAAGCTGATGTCTGGCCTTGTATGAGAAAGATAAATGAGTTTTCCCACAAGACGTTGATATCTCCTTTTATCACTTGGTGCACTACCGTCACTTTCTTCCAGTTTGATAGTTGTGTCCATAGGAGTTTCTGCCGGCTTGCATCCTAGCATCCCTGTTTCATTCAGTAAGTCTAGAATGTATTTACGTTGTGAGACTGCTATACCTTTCTTTGACCTAGCAATCTCCATTCCAAGAAAGTACTTAAGATTTCCAAGATCTTTAATCTCAAATTCCTTTGTTAGGAATTTTTTAAGTAAGCCAATTTCCCTTCATGATCACCTGTTAGAATTATGTCATCCACATAAACAATGATAATTGCCAATTTCCCTCCTAGGGAGTGCTTCACAAATAATGTATGATCGGATTGACATTGAACAAAATCGTACCATTTCACTGCCTTAGTGAACCGTTCAAACCAGGCCCTGGGAGATTGTTTGAGACCATACAAGGATTTTCGGAGTCTGCAAACTTCGTTGAAATTTGATGTCGTCTCAAGTCCAGCAGGAATGTCCATGTAAACTTCTTCCGCTAAGTCACCATTGAGGAAGGCATTTTTTACATCAAGTTGGTGAAGTGACCAATCGAGATTAGATGCCAAGGATAAAAGTACACGAACAGTGTTGAGCTTGGCAACTGGAGCAAAGGTTTCTTGATAGTCAATGCCATAGGATTGAGAGAATCCTTTGGCAATCAACCGAGCTTTATAACGTTCCACATTACCATCTGCCTTGTGCTTTACTGTGAAAATCCACTTACATCCAACTGGTTTCTTACCTCTTGGAAGATCGATGCCCAAGTACCATTACGTTCCGAGCGAACTTCCTCATTGACTGCCGCCTTCCACTAAGGAGACTTGAAGGCTTCCAGAATATTCCGAGGAATGGGTATCTCCGTGATGCTAGAAGTGAAGGCACGGAACGAAGGTGATAGCTTATCATAAGAAATAAAGTTCCCAATGGGATGCTGAGTACATGATCTAACTCCTTTTCTCCAAGCTATGGGCATATTAAGAATACTGTTTTCTAACTCAGAATCAACAGTACTATCTGTGGTAAGAATATTGTTACCTGGAATGTTGCTTGGATTAGAACCCGGTTCAGCCTCATGGGATTGTTGAGAAAGTGCTCCTTCCTCCGTTTCCTCTTGGATGTGCTCATTATCCCGCAAGGCAACAATGAACTCGGAATTTTCGGCAGGTAAAGATTGATTCAATGACTCAGGAGGTGTGGGATTTTTGGTGGCGATGGATGGCTCACTAAATGACTCAAGGGTCCAAAATTGATATTCCTGGGTTGGAGTCTCCCCCTGAATATCGATTTTAGGGTAGTAAGACTGGGTTTCAAAAAATGTGACATCCATGGAAGTGTAGAATTTCCTGGTGACAGGACAGTAACACTTATACCCTTTTTGATGTGACGAATACCCAATGAAGACACACTTGAGCGACCTGGAATCAAGTTTACTTCGATACTGTTGATGGATATGAACAAAGACAGAGCACCCAAAAATTTTGGGTGGGATGGTGGAGATGAGGCGAGTAGTGGGAAAGGATTTTAGGAGAAGTTGACAAGGAGTTTGGAATTGTAGTACCTTAGATGGCATCCTATTGATAAGGTAGGCTGCTGTAAGAACAGCTTTCCCCCAAAAGAATTGTGGAACATTTGTGGAAAACATGAGCGATCTAGCAATATCTAACAAATGCCAATTTTTCCGTTCAGCGATGCTATTTTGTTGTGGGGTGTCAACACATGAACTTAAGTGAACTATCCATTCGGTTGCAAAAAAGTCGCCTAGAATGGAGTTGAAATAGTCCCGAGCATTATTAGACTTTAGAATTTGGATTTTTGACCGAATTGTGCGAATCATAATTTGAAATTTTTTGAAGATTTGGCTCGTTTCAGATTTGTCTTTCATGAGGAAGACCCAGGTTAATCTAGTCTGATCATCTATGAATGAGACAAACCATCTAGTACCAGTTACATTTTTTATTCTGGATGGACCCCAGATATCACTATGAATTAGTGAGAATGGACGAGACGCTTTATAGGATTGAATGGTAAAATGGGATCGTACATGCTTAGAAAATTGACAGATTTCACAATCAAAAGGTTTTGGATTTTTATTAAATAATGAAGGAAATAAATGCTTGAGATACATAACATTAGGATGACCTAAGCGATAGTGCCACAACATAATTGCTCTATCGTTATTCTGACATGAAACTGTAGACGTCCCCGAACGCATCCTGGGGGAAGGGGAGTGCGAATCCCCCCCGTTCTGGTTCGATATTGGGTCTACTGCAGTTCGAAGGACTCAAATGTCACGGTTCTTAATCTTGAACCGAAGAGTCCAAATCCGGCAAATCGTTTTGAAAACAGATTTTTTGAAAGAAGTGCCAAACATGGATCGCCGCGGAATCTGAGTCGCCACCTAAATATTTTAAAATGGGAAATTTAGGAAACCCTGACTCGGTGCCAAAGGCCACGTGTCCGTCATCACCAAAGTTGCCTCGGCTCGGGAACTTGGGTACGATTGGGGAAGGTCACTTCGTGAGCACCCCCGCTCACCCGGTCAAAGATCGGCCTCTACTAACCATGATATCTGATTTTGAAAACTTTGTGAGTTCTTATTCCGGTTATTAGCCTAGATTACTATGTGATGCGCACAGCATACAAGTATAGACTGGATCGCCTGAATTGGAATAAAACATTTCATGCTTATTTGTTTGAAAATGGTTTGATGGTGCTACCCGCAGGTAGGCTAAGACGTGGATTTGCCACCCTCAGGTGGGCTTAGAAAAACGTGATTTTGCCACTATCTAGTGGGCTTAAAACAAACATTTGATGAATTGTCCAATCCAAGTAACTCAACCTCCACCCACAGGCATTCAAGGCAGTTATATCACATAAGCATTTAGCCTCATGGTAAGCATGCTATTCATGGCAGTCACTCACACGCATACAAGGATGCTAAAGCATAAAACTCACCGAGTATTCCAAGCCAAAACAGAAAACTGATTAGGAATCATGCGTGATCCTACATATACAGAATTGCCTAATGCAACACATGCAAGGATACAACTATAGCAGGCTCGGCTATTCTAAACATGGCATATGGAATGCTACAATTATCACGTATTCAATTCGGAATTGAAATACAAATGTAGTTTGTATGCGCCGAGCCCGGTGCGTGCAAAACAGATGAATGATGTAAACATGCTGTCATACTGTATGCTAATTGAAATATGCCCTAATCTAACCATCATAAGCGGATAAATAAAAGAGAAGAAAGAAGTGGGGTTGGAAGACATACATCACACTCACCCACACTTATTACAATTATGCCCTCGCGCAGAGGGTCCGAATAAATAATACAGTCCCAAATGAAAGAATAGTACAGTCCGAATATAATAAATATACAAATTCCTAATTAATTATCAAATTAAATAAGAAAGCTGTAAAATGGCATGCAAGCCAGGGGGCAGCCTTGACTCCGCTCCGGATAATGATATGATGCATGTTTGGGCTGCTTTGCGCGAAAATCCACTGGGATGCCCCGATCAGCCTCTGTTTACAATGTTTCTCGAAATGCGTGCCAGACTCCGGAAAGTTGCTGATTCTTCATTTTGCTGCAACAGAGAGCAGGAAAGGGGCATAGCAATGTATTTCACAAATATATGCATGCCTCGATCCTCGTGCCACCAATCACGCATATCGATGCATGATGGCCGAGGAACCGAATTGCACAACTCAATATAGGGTGAATGCAGATGAATGTTACAACAAAACCTAACTCCATCATGGGTAATCCGGAGTGTCAGTGACTTGGGAATTGGGACGCGTTCCGTCGCTTAGAGTACGAAACGTGCCTCGTTTCCCGTACTCGGGCTAACTCCTATCCCGAACACTATGCGACATGCATGATATGCATGAAATGTAACTAATATACAATCCTAACATACACAATGCTATGAAAATGAGATGTCTCGAAATGCGTGCACACGGGCACGCAAACCGAGGAAATGATCATAAGGCATAAAATGGCATACACAATGCAATTGGGCTTACGTTAACATGAGTGGACCTCAGCCACACTCACACAGGAGGCCACCGGATAAAAAGAAGTGCCTCGAAATGCGTGCTGCAGACACGCAAACCGAGAAAATGGCATACGGAATGCAACAGGACTAAAATGAGATACAGAATGCAAAATGGACTTACACTAACATGAGAGAGCCTCAGCCACACTCACATAAGAGGCCGTCGGATGAAAATGAGACGCCTCGAAATGCGTGTACACGGGCACGCAAACCGAGGTAATGACATAAAAGCATGAAATGGCATACACAGTGCAAATTGGGCTTACACTAACATGAGAGAGCCTCAGCCACACTCACATAAGAGGCCGATGGATGAAAATGAAGTGCCTTGAAGTGCGCGCACATGGGCACGCAAATCGAGGCAATGGCCCTAAGGCATGAAATGACATGGAAAATGATATGCAAACATGCAAATGGAATTTCAGCACTCACAAATGATGCAAAACAGTCCCGGAAGGTGGGGAAATGACACCAAATGCACGGAATGGTCCCGAAATGCGACATTAAGCACCCGAAATGGCCTACAGCCATACTAAACATGCACAATTGGTACATGGAATGTAAAGACAGAAGCTAGGCAGCCCAAAAACTCACATTTTACAGTAGAAAATAAAGCCAAACAGCAATCACAAATGGGGCAAAGATGGCATGCAAAAATGGGGAACCAAGAGAGGTTATGAAGCAAGTGATACAAGAAATGCCCAAAAAGAAAAATACCCTTCTACAAAAATGAAGAGGGGCCAAAAATATGAACATTTACAGTAGATGACAAGCCCCAAATCAGTATGTGAATATGCTCAAAATGTCATGCAAGATTGAGGCCAACGAAGGGCTATAACATGAAGTAGGTTAAGAATTCATCAAACAGCCAAAGTCCCTTAATGAGATATGTCAAGGGGGTCAAAATATGACCCCTTTCAGTTCTGAGGATGGCCCAAAAACAGAAGTAAAATAGGCTAACAAAGCATGCAAAAATGGGGGCCAAAGAGGGATATAAAGACAAGCACAACATGGAGACCCCCAAAAAGGTTGATCCCTTCTACAATGTTGTAGAGGGACACAAAATAAGCTTACTCACAGTTCATGATATGCTCCAAAACAGACTAAATGTAGGTCAAACAAATCATGCAAACTTACGGTAAATATGAGAGATTATGAAGAAAGTGCATGATAAAGAGGCCAAACAGGGTTGAGCCCTTCTTCAATGTTGAAGAGGGGATCAAAATAGGCCCACTCACAGTATATATTATGCTCGGAAACAGATCACATGTAGGCTAGAAAAAGCATGCAAAATATTGGCATATAAGAGGATATTGAAACAAGTACCAAATGGAGGGCTCAAACAGGGTTGAGCCCTTGAACAAAGATGAAGAATGGCTCAAAAAAAGACCTAGTTTCAGTTAAGGTCGGAGCCTGAAACAAAGGAGCAAATAGGCCTAAGAAATGAGGCAAGAAAATGCTACAAAAGAGGAAATTCAAACTTACCCTTGAAGACCTCTTTTTCTACTTCTTGGCTTGAGGAATGTTGCTTCTAAGCCTCTGAAAAACCAGCTCTCGATTGGAATGGAGTGTGGGGTCTTGTGCTAGGGGTTGATGTAGAAATGGTGCAAGAAAAGGACTTTGGAGCTTGGGAATGGAGAGAAAATGGAAGGTGGAAGGTATGGAACTCTCCCAAAATGTGTCTAACAATGTCCAACCCTCATACAAGAAGCCAAGCCTCTCCTTTATAGAGGAGAGGCATGAAAAATATCTCCAAGACCTCTCTAATCCTCCATACACGTGTATGGGGGATGGGCCAACCGGAAATCACCGTGCAAATTGGAATACACTGAGGGAGAGGAAAATGGCCGGCCAGCTCAAAAAGGGAAAAAAGTCACTTTTTTTTGGTAAGTGGCCGGCCAGCCAGAAAAGGTGGCCGGCCAGCTAGGGTCAAAATGGAAAGTGAGAATTAATGGCCGAGCTTCACATATTGGTGTCCTCCTAGGTCTCCTCTTCACAACCATGTGGTACAAAATTGGCAACTCTAAAACAGGAGAGAGAATAGGCCACTTTTAGGAGGGGTCCAAAAATGAAAAGTTGAATTACTGGCCAAGCACTACTTTTTAGGGTCCTCCCATGTGTGTACAACACAAATATGTGGTTTTGGCTCGAAGAAAATGGCCCTAGGGTGTTCAACATTAGCCCGGAAGTGAGAAAAACGGGCGCCGGGGGGGGGGCGCCGGAGGAGCATAATTGGTTTCTGAGACAATTGTTGGCCTCCCACCCCTCAGTGACCTTCCTGGTGATAAAACAGAGGTACCTGCCAAAAATGAACAAAAACCGATGCAAAACGAATGCTCGGGGGCCAAAACACGCAGCCGGTCCCCGCCGTTAAGCACCAAAAGTGGTGTTTGGCCACAAAGTGGGTATCTAAGACCCCAGTGTCCCTTGAAAGGGAGTAAATGAGATGCATGCCAAAAACCGGAGGAATCGGAGATGGTTGGGTGGTCTCGAACCGAGGCACACGGCCTGACGGCTCCGAAAACCGGGAACAGGGCTCAGAATTGGGCAAAATGGCCTACGGGCACGAAATGTAGCCCACAGCCACTGAGAGATAGTCTACGGGACCTCTTCCTCCCCTCAGGAAAGAAAACAAAGAAAACCGAGTCTGGTTCGCAAACCGAGGCAAGGCACAGAAGAGAGTTCGGAAGTCCGGAGGCAGGGCGCACGGCCGCGACTCTGAGACTTCTGAACGAGCACAATATGCAACATCACCGAGCGCTCAATCGGTGACGTCTGAGTCTTAAGGTCGGTCAAAAATGGGGTGTCTACAGTTGCCCCTCTTTGACAGAACTCGGAAGTCACAAGTGACGGGAGTGAATGTCAAAGCCCAGAGACGACCCATTTTTGACAAGGCCGAAGACTTAGACAATCATACAAGATAAACAGAGATATGTGTGCCCGCAGGCAGGGGCAAAATGCAAAATGATATGCAGGGAGATTTTGATAATTGGACTTATACGCTAAGCGAAGCCGGTTTGACAATTGGACTTATACGCTACGCGAAACCGGTTTGACGATTGGACTTACACGCTAAGCGAAGCCGGTTTGACGATTGGACTTACACGCTAAGCGAAGCCAGTTGAAGATTGGACTTATACGTTTACACGAAGCCAGTTTGAAGATTGGACTTATACGCTACGCGAAGTCGGTTTGACGATTGGACTTACACGTTAAGCGAAGCCGGTTTGACAATTGGACTTATACGTTAAGCGAAGCTGGTTTGACGATTGGACTTACACGCTAAGCGAAGCCGGTTATCACTCATGATCATGCAAAGAGAGCTGTAATGAAGCAAATATGCAAAATAAATGCAACATTTTAAGCAAAGCTAGACAAGAAGTAAACTCGAGACAAACTACATCTTGTGCAGAAAGGATGCAAGGAAAAAAAAAATATATGCAATGTTCACTGCGTCTCACGCGGAGAAGGCTAAAAGCGACTACCGAGAATACCCGTAGTCTCGCACAAGACATCTCTCTGCGTATCACACACAAGAGAGGGAGAAGGTAAACCTCTCAGCGTATCACACGCAAGAGAGGGAAGGTAAGCTTCTCAGCGTATCACACGCAAGAGAAGAAAGGTGAACCTCTTAGCATATCACATGCAAGAGAGGAAAGGGTCGTCTCTCAGCGTATCACACGCGAGAGAGGAAAGGGTCGTCTCAACAGATCACACGCAAGAGAGGAAAAGGTAGAAACCGTAAACAATGGTGTAACCAACAAAGTATCTCAATGCATTCCATACGGAGAGGGAGGTTTTAACCGGGGAAACAATGGTGTAACCAACAAGCGTATCTCAACGATTTCATACGGAGAGAGGAAGGTTTTAACCGGAAACAATGGTGTAACCAACAAGCGTATCTCAACGTATTTCATATGGAGAGGGAAGGTTTTAACCGAGGAAACAATGGTGTAACCAATGCGTATCTCAACGTATTTCATACGGAGAGGGAAGGTTTTAGGGTAAACAATGGTGTGACCAACAGCGTATCTCAACGATTTCATACGGAGAGGGAAGGTTTTACGGAGAACAATGGTGTAACCAGGCGATATCTCAACGATTTCATACGGAGAGAGAAGGTTTTAACCGGGGAACAATGGTGTAACCAACAGCGTATCTCAACGATTTCATACGGAGAGGGAAGGTTTTAACCGGGGGAACAATGGTGTAACCAACAGGCGTATCTCAACGTATTTCATACGGAGAGAGGGAAGGTTTTAACCGGGGGAACAATGGTGTAACCAACAGGTGTATCTCAACGTATTTCATACGGAGAGAGGGAAGGTTTTAACCAGGAGAACAATGGTGTAACCAACAGGCGTATCTCAACGTATTCCATACGGAGAGAGGGAAGGTTTTAACCGGGGGAACAATGGTGTAACCAACAGGCGTATCTCAACGTATTTCATACGGAGAGAAGGAAGGTTTTAACCGGGGGAACAATGGTGTGAGTGTGTGTGATCGATACACAAAGTAGGCAAAGCGAGTGTGTCATAGATACACTATTTGAGCAAAGTGTAATTGATGTACAAAGGGTGAAGTGAGCAAAGTGTGATGGATACACAAAAGACAAGCACAAAATGTGATAGATGCACTAAGTGAACAAAGTATGATTGATATACTGAATGTGAACACAAAGTTTGATAGATGCACTAAGTGAATAAGTGTAATGGATACAGTAAAGGTGAACACAAAGTGTGATAGATGCACTTAAGTGAGAATGTGTGTGATAGATACACTAAAAGCGAACACAAAGTGTGATAGATGCACTTAAGTGAGAATGTGTGTGATAGATACACAAAATGAATGAAGTGTGATTGATACACTAAAGTAAATGAAGTGTGTTAGATACACTGAGTGAAGCAAATAAAGTGTGATTGATACACTAAGTGAATGAAGTGTGATTGATACACTAAGTGAATGATCTCAAACGGAACTTTTTTGAATGAACCGTACATACAATATCGTGCATGACTGAGAAAGAAACTTAACAGGTACAATGCATTACAATGCATGATGCTTAAGGAAAGCAATAATGGACAAAGCGGCGCTTTAGAAAGCACCTCATGAGGTGAGTGGCGGTGAGCCTCTACTCGATGGGGATCTCCTCGTGCTCTTGAACACTTTACCTTGAACTCACAGTACAAAGGCTTTGGAATGCTAACAAGTAACAATATCTGCATGTAGGAGCCACGGCTGCCGCTTGTCTTCCTGATCATACTCACAACTTTCCCTATTCTCCAACGGGGTGACAGACTAGGTTGGTTCAGTATCCAGAATTGAGGTGCATACACGCTATCTCAACCTATGGGGCTTCCATACAGATTTCAAGCCGAGGGCACGCCTCTGGGTATTTAAACCAGACTTTAGTCTCGGAAATCCCGAACCTTTGCGTTCTAGGCAACAGCCATTTGAACTCTAATTTCCACTGTCGCAGTTGGTCTCTTAGGAACTCATCGCAAACACGGCCAAGATGCATCTGGCAGGGGCTGGTATTCAGAGAGAGCATTTTTGATCGCCATTCTGGCTTGAAGTAAACTTGATCTCGAGCTTGAGGTAGAGGCACACTCATACTTCAGAGCATTGGCAAGACCTGAAGAGGTACACACGGAATATAGTCTCGGAACTTACTGAAGTTGGAACAAACTCAGATGCCCGCTATTTTCCTCTTTTGCTTTTGCTTTGCAGCCTGAAATTCATAGCTTTAGATAGGTCCTGGTTTTACTGTTCTCATATGACCTGGGTTGAACCCTGCGGTTTTCTGAAAGAACAAATTCTGTTTTGCACAAATGTGGAGAACGGCACGGCACTCATAGCACAAAACGATTTTATTTTTTTGAAAATGAGAAAAGGATTCTCAACCGGGTATTAAACCTACAATTGACCACAGCCAAAACAACTCAACACAGAAAAACAAAAGGTAAATGACCTAAACACAACGAGACACGCTCGGGATGAAATGAGACAAACGAAAAGACACGACACTCAGACGTGCACAGGAGCTGTTTTCACGGGTAGTGTTTCCCACCCTTTCTCACTTGTGATTCTCACATCACTTGGCACTCAATCTCTAGTTTTCTGAAAAAGCCCTTTTCTCATTTTTTTTCATCGCACATCTCTCTATTCTTCAATCTCTCATTTTTCAATCCCTCCCCTGGGTGGTTGATGGATAAGCAGAAAGTTGTGGGCTTTTGCCCCTGGTATTCTACCAGATTCTTCTTCTTCTGCATGCAGCTAGTGAATTCCTCCCACAGAGGGGTTGTGCTACAAATGAGTGTGTAGCAAATCTGCAGCTGACACTGGTTGATGATGCTCTGCCGGGGAGCTTGGACGTGATCAGATCTGTCAAGATGAGGGAGTGGAATATCTTGATCCATTCCCGTTCGCACTTGGCTCGACACCTCGTTGCTCGGAGGATACGAGAGCTTTCAATCCTTTGTCGTTAACTTCAATTGTGCCCTTTTTCTTGGCATGTAGAGTGCCCTTCTTGGCAAATGCATTGATAACGGGGAAAAGACAGAACACCTGACTCCACTGTGCCCCTAGTTTATCGTTTTGACCATTTTTTATTTTTGCCTTCTACGAAAACAATTTTGACCAAAATGAGAGTTAGATTAACATGCTTGTTCAATTTTTGATTTGAAATCACGCAAGTCAGGCTATGAGCACTGAAAATTTTCCTTTTTGGGTCCAAGAAATGGTCCAGTTTTTGGAAAAGATGGAACAATTTTCGAGAAAATAGTCAACCTCAGTAGAAATTCTCAAAAACTATTTTTGCACACGGCCACTTGCTCAACGAGCATGAAACTTACTCCTGAGATGCACAACCTCAGATCCAAGGGAAAACTGCCCCGTGCTTGAAGAGAGCTGCATGGCAACGGAAAGTTGCCCCTTGTTTGAACGGCACTGCAGCGCATTGAATGGCAACGGAAAGTTGTCCCTTGTTTGACTGGCGCCGCAGCACACTGAATGGCGACGGAAAGTTGCCCCTTGTTTGGATGGCGCCGCAGCACACTAAATGGCAACGGAAAGTTGCCCCTTGTTTGGATGGCGCCGCAGCACACTAAATGGCAACGGAAAGTTGCCCCTTGTTTGGATAGCACCGCGGCGCATTGAATGGCAACGGAAAGTTGCCCCTTGTTTGGATAGCACCGCAGCGCATTGAATGGCAACGGAAAGTTGCCCCTTGTTTGGATAGCACCGCGGCGCATTGTAGTCAATCCTCAGAGTGACGAACACAACCAAATCCTCAGATACAGAGAAGACAAAGATGACCAAAACCATCACATGGACACAATCAAATTGAAGCGTTTTACGGCTGGACTTCAGGATGAAGTTGTCTACGTATCCCAAAGATGGGAATCAAGCCTTACGTAGTTCGGGGTTAAGGTACACTCGAGTATTTAACCTCTCCTTTTTATGCTCTAACTTTTGCCAAGGCGCCCGTTTTCTTTCCATGAGCTTTGTTCTTCTTTCTTTTCTTTTTTTCTATTCTTTTCATTCCTTTTTCTTCTTCTTTTTCTTTCTTTTTCTTTTCTCTTTTTCTCTTTTTTTTTTCATATTTTTCTCTTTTTCTTTTTTTTCTCTTTTTGCATTTTTCGTATATATATTTTTTTTGTCTCGCTCTAACTTTTGCCTGGGTCGCCCTTTCGGGTTTTCGGTCCAGCGAGCCTCTCAAAGGGTAAAAGTGTAGCTGGTCCATGCCAAATGGTTTTGAGATCCTGAAGTCATCTGAATCCCGAAAAATGACTGCTGTATTGATTCACAGAAGGATCCATCTTCGGTTCTTCGAGCATATCAGACATTTTTGCCCCTAGTTCGAAGGGTGCTTCTGATTTAGCTTCGTAAGCTTCTTCTGATGAGGTATGATCTTCTTGATCTGACTTTGGTGCCTCTTGTTCGAGGGCTGCTTCAAATCTGGCCACACAGGCCTCACATCGTAGTTGACCGTTGAACCCTCTGAATTCAAGTTCGAGGTTTGGAAGCAAAGGGGTTGAGTCTCGAGGCTGAGAGCGATCCTAGGCTGCACAATCTCAAGAGCGATTCCCCACAAGTCTTTGCAGGACTGCGCAAAACATTTTGTTTTTTAAAATTTTTAAGAAAGCGACAAATCACCCGCGCTGAAGATAGTGTGAAACCAGTCTGGATCAAGCTAGGGTCCTTCTCAGTACTCACACTAACAAGCATGATTTCAATCATTAAGGGCTTAGCACGCCTCTCTTTCTCTCAAGTGATCAAATTTTTGCAAATCCCGAGGAATTCCTTCCTCTTTGTTTTCACCGCAGTGTTCAAAAAGGTTTTGAAAAACTTAGGTCGATGCAATGACTTCAAGGCACGAGAGAGTAGGTGGAATGCACTGCTATTTCATTCAAATCTCGGCACAACTAGCACACGGCAGAAGCAAATGCGAGAGCGTGGAAATCACTGCTGTTTCATTCAAAATCTGTTGGCATAACTGGCTCCTCGCGTAAATGACTCAAAACAAAACAAAAAGACAAACGTAAAACAAAATGGTGACGCCCGAGGTAACACCCCCGGAATCACCCGACTCCTATACAACAGGACTGACTCGATACAACAAGACAAACCCAAAACAAAAGAGACTGACTCAAAACAAAAAGACAGACTCAAAACAAAACAAAAGACTGACCCAATACCTAAGTCAAAATGCAAAATTAATAGCACTTGTACATTACTCAAAACAGTGCGTGCCATTCCCACGTCTGGAGTTAATCGAGTGCCGCCCGCAGGTGGTTCATTCCCCGTTCACATCGCATTATCCCCCAAGTTCACTGACCCAGTGCCGATAGACTTTGTAGAGCTTAGCGCGACAATGACCCCGTTGTCAAATAAATCCTGTACTTCATGGCGAAGATGAAAACAGTCGTCGGTAGTATGGTCAGTTTGCTGATGGTATGCGCAGTACTGGGTAGCATCATGCGTAGCCGGAAGAGGGTTCGGGAGAGGTCAAGGCTCAAGGGGTTTGAGATGGCCTTGTCCAACAAGGATTTGGAAAGCTTTGGACAAAGGCATGTGGAGGGCATGGAAGACGCTCTGACCTCGGGGTTGGTATTTCTGGGTTTGTGATTTTTTACCAGGCGTACCAGCAAAAGGATTGGCAGGTGCTGGCCTGGTTTGCTGATCTCTTCTGAGTGGAGGATTATAGCTGAAAGGAACGTTTTTGATACAACGACCCTTCTCCCGGCTTGCTCCTTGATTCAAATCGCCTCGCTTGAGTGGCAAAATGCCGTCCCACGCTTTTTGCAACAAGCTGAGTACTTGCTCTTTGTTCATCCCTCGGCTTTCAAAGCCTCAACAAAGAAACATAAGATGTTCATGGGGATCCATGCCCGCCCGCTTTGTTTTTCCACTCAGGCCCACTTTGCCAAGGGATTGGCCTTCCTTAAATGCAGCCCATCCCAAGACTGGGGAGCCTTTTGACATGAACTCCCTGGTAGGCGATGTGGTGGATGACGGAGCCAAAACTCCAAAGGTTAAATCTACCACTGTTCTCTGAAGATCCTCAATCATGTTCCCCAGCTCAGAAGTAGTAGGTTCACGGGTTTGAGATGATTGGGGTTCAAGTGCATCCATCGTGCTTAAGCCCATGCTTTTCGAGATAAACATCTCTGGCTTGAGTATATGGGTCGGGGGGTATATACTGGGGTTGTAGGTGGGTGGCAGTGTATGGCTGAGGTTGGGATGTGGATGAGGTACTTGGTCCTTGGGGTTTCGAAGTGGAGCTATTGTCCGATTGTCAATGAGATTCTGGATCTCATGACGAAGGCAGTAGCAACCATCGGTACCATGGCCGCACTGCTGATGATATACACAGTATTTGCTGGGGTTATGTCTGGCAGGAAGTGAGTTTGGCAAAGGTTGAGGATTAAGGGGTTTGAGGTGCCCTCTTTCCATCAGGACTTTTAGTGCGCTGGTTAGGCTCATATGGAGAGGGGTGAAAAATCTACCCTGAGCTCGGGCTGGGCTGGCTATTTGTAGGCTGGCCTCGGCAAAAGGATCGGCTATGGTGACTGTGTTGACTTTAGCGGGTTTGGAAACAGTGTTACCGCTAGCATTGGTGCTCCCGACTGGGAACCTTACGGCAACCTTAGTGGACCCATCCTCAATGTCGTGAATGGAGGTAAGGCCCTGTGCCCTTTTGAATTGCTTCTCAAGGTTTGCAATTTTCACTGTAGTCGGATTGCATTTATTGACATCAGAGGGACGAAGCCTCTCAGTAAGCTGCACCAGGGGTATGGAAATTCGAGCTTGAGTCAACCTTTCTCGGGGATTTGGACCCTGCAAATCTTCAGCTGGCAGATGTGGGTCAAAGTTCAGTTGGGGTCCCGGTTGGGCGAGGCGATGCCCAGATGGGCGCTATGCGTTTCAAGATCGGTTTCACTGCATGGCGCTTCCTCGATGAACTGTTATCATGGCTACACAAATTCTTCCGAGCCTGTGCCATCACGGGTCTCTCGATGATGTATCGGTGACTCGGATCGATGAACCAATGAGCCTGTCGCCCTTCTTTGCCTTGCTTTAGCGAAAGAACACTGGTTGCCCTTGAATTGAATTTCTGACCTAACAAAGTCTATCAGCACTAGTCCAATATACCCGGGGGATTCCGGAGCCTTCTGAAGCTATAGTTCCAGGACTACCCTAGCAAAAGAGAAAACAGACAGCATCTCAGCCTGATTTCACCAAAACGGATTTGAGCATAACAGGATGTCTGTGCCTCTCTTCAATTCTGCCCCTAAAACTCGCCTCAAATCGATACCCTCAATCGATTCTCAAATAATCGATGCCCGCAGTTCGATGCCCAAACTCATTAACTGATACATGCATTCCTGTGGAGATGCACTCTAACAAGCACATAACAGATAAGTGAGTGCCAAAACACCCCTATGTTGGGGGAGGGTTTCCCTATCCTATTTTGTCAAGAGCTAGGGTTTCACTACGTACACAGCGGCTTCAAACAACCTATAAACGGGTAAGCAACCTGTCCTAGTTTGGAATGGTCACTATGGATCCGAATATGCACTAGGTCGAATGGTCAAAGGTGCCCTTAAAACCGGGTTTGTGTTCCCATCTTGGCAGAGTTCAGAATGGTCACCTTATGGACATGCCTTGACAAGACAAGCCTCCCAAAACCGCCAGAATAGCAGATGGCAAACACGGTGTCCTAGGCGCACCAATGCAAATGCAATGTAAAGAAACACATAAGTGTAGTCAAAACCAGATATCACGAGTTCGAGTCAAGTTCTCTAAATCCCAATGAGTCGCCAGAATCAGACGCCCCGAACGCATCCCGAGGGAAGGAGTGCGAATCCCCCCCGTTCTGGTTCGATATTGTGTCACTACAGTTCGAAGGGCTCAAATGTCTCGGTTCTCAATCTTGAACCGAAGAGTCCAAATCCAAAGAAATCGCTTTTGAAAACAGATTTTTTGAAAGAAGTGCCAAACATGGACTGCTTCGCCAGATACAGAGTCGCCACCTAAATATTTTAAAATGGGAAATTTAGGAAACCCTGACTCGGTGCCAAAGGCCACGTGTCCGTCATCACCAAAGTTGCCTCGGCTCGGGAACTTGGGTACGATTGGGGGAGGTCACTTCGTGTGCACCCTTTCGGCCAAAGACCGGCCTCTACTAACCATGATATCTGATTTTGAAAACTTTGTGAGTTCTTATTCCGGTTATTAGCCTAGATTACTATGTGATGCGCACAGCATACAAGTATAGACTGGATCGCCTGAATTGGAACAAAACATTTCATGCTTGTTTGTTTGAAAATGGTTTGATGGTGCTACCCGCAGGTAGGCTAAGACGTGGATTTGCCACCCTCAGGTGGGCTTAGAAAAACGTGATTTTGCCACTATCTAGTGGGCTTAAAACAAACATTTGATGAATTGTCCAATCCAAGTAACTCAACCTCAACCCACAGGCATTCAAGGCAGTTATATCACATAAGCATTTAGCCTCATGGTAAGCATGCTATTCATGGCAGTCACTCACACGCATGCAAGGATGCTAAAGCATAAAACTCACCGAGTACTCCAAGCCAAAACAGAAAACTGATTAGGAATCATGCGTGATCCTACATATACAGAATTGCCTAATGCAACACATGCAAGGATGCAACTATAGCAGGCTCGACTATTCTAAACATGGCATATGGAATGCTACAATTATCACGTATTCAATTCGGAATTGAAATACAAATGCAGTTTGTATGATGCGCCGAGCCCGGTGCGTGCAAAACAGATGAATGATGCAAACATGCTGTCATACTGTATGCTAATTGAAATATGCCCTAATCTAACCATCATAAGCGGATAAATAAAAGGGAAGAAAGAAGTGGGGTTGGAAGACATACATCACACTCACCCACACTTATTACAATTATGCCCTCGCGCAGAGGGTCCGAATAAATAATACAGTCCCAAATGAAAGAATAGTACAGTCCGAATATAATAAATATACAAATTCCTAATTAATTATCAAATTAAATAAGAAAGCTGCAAAATGGCATGCAAGCCAGGGGGCTGCCTTGACTCCGCTCCGGATAATGATATGATGCATGTTTGGGCTGCTGAAAATCCAGGATGCCCCGACCTCTGTTTACAATGTTTCTAAATGCGTACAAACTCCAGAAAGTTGCTGATTCTTCATTTTGCTGCAACAGAGAGCAGGAAAGGGGCATAGCAATGTATTTCACAAATATATGCATGCCTCGATCCTCATGCCACCAATCACGCATATCGATGCATGATGGCCGAGGAACCGAATTGCACAACTCAATATAAGGTGAATGCAGATGAATGTTACAACAAAACCTAACTCCATCATGGGTAATCCGGAGTGTCAGTGACTTGGGAATTGGGACGCGTTCCGTCGCTCGGAGTACGAAACGTGCCTCGTTTCCCGTGCCCGGGCTAACTCCTATCCCGAACACTATGTGACATGCATGATATGCATGAAATGCAACTAATATACAATCCTAACATACACAATGCTATGAAAATGAGATGTCTCGGAATGCGTGCACACGGGCACGTAAACCGAGGAAATGATCCTAAGGCATAAAATGGCATACACAATGCAATTGGGCTTACGCTAACATGAGTGGACCTCAGCCACACTCGCACAGGAGGCCACTGGATAAAAAGAAGTGCCTCGAAATACGTGCACACGGGCACGCAAACTGAGACAATGACATAAAGGCATGAAACGACTTGAAATATGATATACAATGAGACTAAAATGAGATGTCTCGAAATGCGTGCACACGGGCACGCAAACCGAGAAAATGGCATACGGAATGCAACAGGACTAAAATGAGATACAGAATGCAAAATGGACTTACACTAACATGAGAGAGCCTCAGCCACACTCACATAAGAGGCCGTCGGATGAAAATGAGACGCCTCGAAATGCGTGCACACGGGCACGCAAACCGAGGTAATGACATAAAAGCATGAAATGGCATACACAATGCAAATTGGGCTTACACTAACATGAGAGAGCCTCAGCCACACTCACATAAGAGGCCGATGGATGAAAATGAAGTGCCTCGAAGTGCGCGCACATGGGCACGCAAATCGAGGCAATGGTCCTAAGGCATGAAATGACATGGAAAATGATATGCAAACATGCAAATGGAATTTCAGCACTCACAAATGATGCAAAAAAGTCCCGGAAGGTGGGGAAATGACACCAAATGCACGGAATGGTCCCGAAATGCGACATTAAGCACCCGAAATGGCCTACAGCCAAACTAAACATGCACAATTGGTACATGGAATGTAAAGACAGAAGCTAGGCAGCCCCAAAACTCACATTTTACAGTAGAAAATAAAGCCAAACAGCAATCACAAATGGGGCAAAGATGGCATGCAAAAATGGGGAACCAAGAGAGGTTATGAAGCAAGTGATACAAGAAATGCCCAAACAGAAAAATACCCTTCTACAAAAATGAAGAGGGGCCAAAAATATGAACATTTACAGTATATGACAAGCCCCAAATCAGTATGCGAATATGCTCAAAATGTCATGCAAGATTGAGGCCAACGAAGGGCTATAACATGAAGTAGGTTAATAATTCATCAAACAGCCAAAGTCCCTTAATTAGATATGTCAAGGGGGTCAAAATATGACCCCTTTCAGTTCTGAGGATGGCCCAAAAACAGAAGTAAAATAGGCTAACAAAGCATGCAAGAATGGGGGCCAAAGAGGGATATAAAGACAAGCACAACATGGAGACCCCCAAAAAGGTTAATCCCTTCTACAATGTTGTAGAGGGACACAAAATAAGCTTACTCACAGTTCATGATATGCTCCAAAACAGACTAAATGTAGGTCAAACAAATCATGCAAACTTACGGTAAATATGAGAGATTATGAAGAAAGTGTATGATAGAGAGGCCAAACAGGGTTGAGCCCTTCTTCAATGTTGAAGAGGGGATCAAAATAGGCCCACTCACAGTATATATTATGCTCGGAAACAGATCACATGTAGGCTAGAAAAAGCATGCAAAATATTGGCATATAAGAGGATATTGAAACAAGTACCAAATGGAGGGCTCAAACAGGGTTGAGCCCTTGAACAAAGATGAAGAATGGCTCAAAAAAAGACCTAGTTTCAGTTAAGGTCGGAGCCTGAAACAGTGAGCAAATAGGCCTAAGAAATGAGGCAAGAAAATGCTACAAAAGAGGGAAATTGAAACTTACCCTTGAAGACCTCTTTTTTTCTACTTCTTGGCTTGAGGAATGTTGCTTCTAAGCCTCTGAAAAACCAACTCTAAGTATTGGAATGGAGTGTGGGGGTCTTGTGCTAGGGGTTGATGTAGAAATGGTGCAAGAAAAGGACTTTGGAGCTTGGAAATGTAGAGAAAATGGAAGGTGGAAGGTATGGAACTCTCCCAAAATGTGTCTAACAATGTCCAACCCTCATACAAGCCAAGCCTCCCCTTTATAGAGGAGAGGCATGAAAAATATCTCCAAGACCTCTCTAATCCTCCATACACGTGTATGGAGGATGGTCCAACTGGAAATCAGCTGGCACAGCTGGAATACACTGAGGGAGAGGAAAATGGCCGGCCAGCTCAAAAAGGGAAAAAAGTCACTTTTTTTGGTAAGTGGCCGGCCAGCCAGAAAAGGTGGCCGGCCAGCTAGGGTCAAAATGGAAAGTGAGAATTAATGGCCGAGCTTCACATATTGGTGTCCTCCCAGGTCTCCTCTTCACAACCATGTGGTTCAAAATTGGCAACTCTAAAACAGGAGAGAGAATAGGCCACTTTTAGGAGGGGTTCAAAAATGAAAAGTTGAATTACTGGCCGAACACTACTTTTTAGGGTCCTCCCATGTGTGTACAACACAAATATGTGATTTTGACTCGAAGAAAATGGCCCTAGGGTGTTCAACATTAGCCCGGAAGTGAGAAAATCGGGCGCCGGGGGGGGCGCCGGAGGAGCATAACTGGTTGCTGAGACAATTGTTGGCCTCCCACCCCTCAGTGACCTTCCTGGTGATAAAACAGAGGTACCTGCCAAAAATGAACAAAAACCGATGCAAAACGAATGCTCGGGGGCCAAAACACGCAGTTCGGGGTCCCGAAAACCGGCCGTTAAGCACCGAAAGTGGTGTTTGGCCACGAAGTGGGTATCTAAGACCCCAGTGTCCCTTGAAAGGGAGTAAATGAGATGCATGCCAAAAACCGGAGGAATCGGAGATGGTTGGGTGGTCTCGAACCGAGGGATACGGCCTGACGGCTCCGAAAACCGGGAACAGGGCTCCGAATTGGGCAAAATGGCCTACGGGCACGAAATGTAGCCCACAGCCACTGAGAGATAGTCTACGGGACCTCTTCCTCCCCTCAGGAAAGAAAACAAAGAAAACCGAGTCTGGTTCGCAAACCGAGGCAAGGCACAGAAGAGAGTTCGGAAGTTCGGAGGCAAGCGCCCCACTCGAGACTCGAACGAAACGAGCACAATATGCAACATCACCGAGCGCTCAATCGGTGACGTCTAAGTCTTAAGGTCGGTCAAAAATGGGGTGTCTACAGAAACCGAAAAAGAACTACCACAAATTGCCGTTTGAGGTTGTTCCTGTGGATAGTGGCGTTCCTTGAGGATGTAGAGTCCAGAGCATTCCTCAGCATTGCCAATCGTCTTCCCCAAATCCAAATCCTGAAATTCACAATGAGTGGAGAAAAAAATTAGTAACACACCTATTTTCCTTAGTGAGTTTACTAATTGACAATAAATTACAGTCCAAGTCAGGAACAAGGAGAACAGAGTTGAGAATAAGATTCCTAGACAAAGACAATCGAACTGTCAGACAACAACTTTGATAGTGAACCATCGCTATTCGGACTGTTAAATTATTTTGACATGAGCTATATGTATAAAAAATTGTTGCATCTCCCGTCATATGATCAGATGCTCCTGAGTCCACAATCCAAGGTTTTTTACGTTTCTTACTAACAGTAAAGGCGTTCAAAGAATTACCTTTGTGAGCCAAGGTTCCAGATCCTATGATGTGGTTGGAAGACGAACCAGATTGTGATTGTAGTAGTTTCTGGAGCATCTCCATTTGCTCCTTGGTGAAAGGGCTTGCTTCAGGTTGTGGTGATAGTTCATTTGTACCTACATGATTACCTCGTCCTTCTTTCTCAAGAGGCTGACGTGGCTTCCAATCTGCTGGCTTTCTATGACTTTTCCAGCAAGTTTCTCTCGAGTGACCCGACTTTCTGCAATGATCACACCAAGGCCTAGCTCCTTTATTTTCTCGGTTGTCGATAGGAGTGAATTGAGTCTTAAGAGCCGAGCTTCTGCGATATTCGGTTGTTGATGAGATCCCATCATGAGTTTTTTCCGACTTTCTTCACGACGGACTTGAGAGAATGCCTCTAAGGCTAGGTAGTGGTTTTGCTCCCATAATTCTTCCTCTGATTTCATCAAGATTTGTGTTCAATCCTAACAAGAATTTAAACACACGCTTCCCTTCGACAATCTTTTTATACAACAAACCATCAGCAACACACTGCCAGTTATGAACCTCAAACGTATCAAGTTGACGCCATAGACGAGTAAGGGTATTGAAATATTCAGTTACCGTAAGATTGTCTTGACGTAAATCGTGGAGGAAGCTTTCAAGCTGGATGATTTTAGATGTGTTTTCCTTGTCTGAAAACGTTTCTTTTGCCATGTCCCAAATCTCTTTGGCAGTATCAAATGACAGAAAATTTTCGCCAATGTCAGTGGTCATAGAGTTGACGAGCCACGACATGACCATATTATTTTCAACTATCCACCTTTTGTAGGTTGATGCTGTGGTTTCTGGTAGCGCCAAGGCTTCGGTGATGTAGTCATCTTTCTCCTTTCCCCGTATAAACATTAATATGGATTGAGACCATTGCAAATAATTTTACCCATTCAGTTTATGGGCGATGATCAGAAGATAAGAGGTTTCCATTTGATGAGAGGATAAAGATGATGAGTTGATAATATCAGAAGAAGAGGAGGATGAGTTGATAGTCATTCCAAAAGCTGGACCGTATTTGTAACGCCCCCAAAATAATAACAGAAAACCCATCCATTCATACATACATTGCTACAAGGGATAAACATCTTTACATGTTAATCAACAGAATTAAACGCCCCATGGGCTTACATCTTTCCAAGCTAACACTTGGTTACAAACAGAAGAGTACTAACTCAAATACATGAAAAGCCCTTGGCTTGAAATTACATGTAATTAAAACAAAATCTGATCAAAACCACAATCATCTCTTTGCCTCTAGCCTCTCAAGCGATATCCTTGGAGGTGGCATGCTCATACTGCAAAAATGGTGTCCCATATAGGGTGAGCCACGGCCAAAGAGAAATACACTAAACCAACTATGAACAATGCCTAAAACATTAGCAATCAGCAGATGGCCTACACTTATACATTACGAGACAACACTTACATTCTTTTACCATTTCAAGACAACCCGGCTTAAGTACCAATTCACTTTCCATTTCTTCTTCAACAAGAGTTTGAAAACCCTGCTCAAGATCCGCCAAAACCTTTTCGCGTTATATCACTAACACATAAACCACTTTCATTCTTTACTTATGACACACATGTTGGTGTTGTATCAACTTAACATAGAAACATATTCTATACTTCACAATTGATAACGATATACATTTTAGTGCTATATCAAATCAATCCATACACTTCCGCATTTCCCAAAACAATAATGATATACATTTTAGTGCTATATCAAATCAATCCATACACTTAGTACTTCCCAAAACAATAATGATATACATTTTAGTGCTATATCATATCAACAAACAACACTTCAACACATCTCCATGGAAAAGCATATGAGCTATTTCCAATATTTCTCCATGGACAAGCATATAAGCTACATCCAATATTTTCCATGGACAAGCATATGAGCTACATCCAATATATTCAATGGCCTAGAGGTACATCCCCATCTTCCCTAGCCATCAGTTAACAGGTTTAGAGGTACATCCCGCATCTCCGCCTAACCCGTGGAGTACATCCCCTATCTCCTCCCATACACAAACACAAACAATGCATATAAACACATAACCACATACGCATTCAATCAATACATAAAGTTAATGTATTCGATCACTCGTCATACTCTATGACATTTCCACTCGATTAGGTTTAGTTTGCCTAATCAAGATGCATTGTCTACAACAATCAACACTACCCTCCACCGGTAGCCAAAGCGCTTATTTCTAAACAGAAATAAATGCACAAATGGATAATATAACCATATTTCAATCGGTGAGTAATACGATTCAACTACACCCTTTAACCCCGTACATTCTCAATTTCCACATATTCAATCCAATTCCTCATTCTCTTTAATTAATTATATACATTAATTAATTAAACCAATTAGGCAAATTACCATAATTCACAAAACAACCCTAAGGCTCCATTTTCATTTACAATCCGTCATTTACTCCTTTCCTATGCCAAACATGCATACAGCTCATTTCTAAACAAAACCCCAACTTTTGTAAAATTGCACAAAAGGCCCCAAAGTTTCTCAAAAATTACGCAACAACCCCCAACATATCCAAGTGCTAAAATTTAAAGACAAAGACCATAAGGAGTAGGATATCCCTACCTCGAAATTCGAGCCCAAACGGAGATGAAGACCAAAACCCAAAGTGCTCCAAATCCCAACTTTTTCAGATTAAAACGAAGATCTCACCACCCTCTATCTTATTAACAAAGGACTTAGGTTAGATCCACACTAAAGAGAGATGAAATCCTAGAGAGAATATATGTTTAGAGAGAGAGGGAGTCGGCTGCTAAGGTTCCAAAATGAAAGAAGAAGAAAAAGTGAAGTTCTCCCCGCTGCTGCCTACTGATATACACCAGGCTCGCTCGAGCGAAGACCAGGTCGCTCGAGCGACCAGGCACAGGGAACACCCGACACCGCCTCAAAAGCTCCCTCGCCGAGCCAAGAAATCTCGCCGAGCCAACCATCGACCAGGCTCGCTCGAGCGACGAAAAGCTCGCTCGAGCCAGCAAAGCAGCGCTACAGGCTGCACCGGCAGCTAGATCCACGCTGGAGCGACAGACAGCTCGCTCGAGGGAAGAAACAAAGCACTCAGGTCTGACTTAGACGCGTTCGCCGCTCGGCGACGCCACCTTGGCTCGACCCACCAGACACAAGAAACCACGCTCGCTCGAGCGACCAACTCCTCGCTCGAGCGAAGGAGCAAAATTCTGGGCACCAACACTTAGCTCCAAACACAACCAAGCCAAAACGAACCCGCCCAACACGTCCTATAACCCAAACACAAAGTCTAAAAGGACGCAACCAAGGTTCAAACAACCTCTAACACCCACGGACATAAGTCCGAATCATCAGACACCAAGGGGTAAACCCGGATCGCTATAACCTCCCTTAAAGAATTTCGTCCCCGAAATTAAGGTCACGCCAACACGAAGGCCAACTGACTACCAACCCCTCAATACAAAGAAATCAATCCCTCAACTCAAGTTCTATTCGTCCCTCACACTAGGAAAGGACTAAACGAGGACACATGCCCCAACAGAAGACAACACCCGCAAGATACCTAAACTTCAACAAAACCCAATCTCTTCCGAGATAAACCACCAAAACAACCGACTAGCTCTCGAAGCTAAGTCACTACTCAACAACTCAACAACCACAATACTGAATGGAACAATTAACATATCGGTTTGTCTGAGCACATAAAAATTTCTCTGGTTCAAAAAGCATTTTCAGAAAAATAACCAAACTTTGAAATTTATATAAAAAAAAAAATTTTGAAATCTAGTTTTTGCACTTCCCATGCGAATTTCCAGAGTTTTGTAGACATTTTTCAAAAACATGATGCTGCTCACAACCCAATCATTCTCATCGATTTAGCCCATCGTGCCCACTTTGGTTACCCGTCCCTATTCAAGAGACAAATCACACATATATATATATATATGCCACCACACGCATCTATAACATGCATTTCTACCACACATTTAACATATACGATGCTAAATCCAACTACATTCTCATGGTATAACCCACAGTATGACCATAAACCACAATACCTATAATATGCAGACCACATTAAAGATATAATATATCATAAATGCCCATAATGGCTCCAGAGATTCCTCTCCCACCCAGTGGCCGCTACCCCTTGTGTTTCACAACACCTCAACAAATGGAAAGGTCTAATCACATAGACCCAAGATCAACAACAATAGTAATGCACATACTATCACTACAAATAAGCTCAAACGTCCTCTACACCACGACTGCTAACCATATGCTAACCGGTGTCCAACACTTGACACTCCAAGCAAGTCATAATAAGGCCAATTCACGGAATGACGCGATATTCCCAACAACACATTCACAGAGAGACTCTAACACCGGAAGTCCCAACCACGTAACATCCCAACGGATAATAGCACACACCCTCGTGCCTCGCCACGCACAAGTAGAAACCAAACAAACCGAACTGATTCTGACTGAGTGTCCAATCACTCTTCACAACCTTACCACCTCACTTGTGTTACCACTATCTGACCTGGACGACGGACACCTATGTCCAACTCCTTTCTAGATTTATCCACCCAACCACAACATATCGACCACTCATCATCATGCGTCACACCGTGCAAAGCTCCCTCATTTAGAGGTCTCACCCTCCACCTCGAGAGTACAACCCTGACACCCAATCTCTGTGCCAAACCACTAGCCAATGCTATCGCCCGACAACCACCATGGACTAACCCAGCCTTAACATACGCCGCCAACTCGGCTTTCACTATTCACCATTCTAACCTCTCGGAGTACAAGTCCTCACCCCTCGTCATTAAGACATACAGGTGCCTTAATCTCACACCACTGTGCCTCTATCCACGGGTCCCACCTCAACTACGGGTTATACACCCAATCAACCCTTCTAACAATACCTCCTGACTTGGTCAAAACTAAGGTACAAATCTATCACCCTTGATTCACATAAAGAACTTAGGAAACTCTTATTTCCCCTTTGCCCAACACATAGCACCAAATTTACTCACCACATACCACTCCTAGCATAACACTACCATTGAATACAGGACTAACATCCCTCACTCAAAACAACCATACCAGGTACCTACAATCTCGGTAATGCTAACCGCCACGAAGGTACCGATCCAACCTCGACAAAATCATAAATGGGTTACACACTTGGCAAGTGAAACGGCTCTCGCCCCACCAAAGGTGCCTTGACTAACACACACACCCCTCGGTGGTTCACAACTTTGAAAACATGGCTCCTTAGCCCCTACTTTGCCCAAATCGGGTTTCCGCAAGAAATGTATTAACTACCCACCCTTTCGGTCTCACCCCAACTCGTTACATTAATAACACTCTTGAGCTATAACACGCTCACATGCATCCAAATTCAGGAAATCAACAAACAGAGCATACATACATATAGTTAAACAAATAGTTCAAGTGTTTCAACATTCCCAACCACTTGGGTTATACAACAAACCTCCAACACGGGTTACACAACCAAACCCAAAGATTACAAAAGCGATAAACCACGGATTACAAAACGGATCACCAAAGCAGAACCAATCCCCAGATACCACCACTATCGTCCCTCATTTGGACCGACAAAATTGGTCATCTCCAAACACAAGATAACCCACGAGTTTACGTGCCACGGACAGTACTACCAACGTGCCCCTCCGCCACACCGAGAACAACTATCAACCTCCCCAACTGGAACTTGGAAACTCGACTCTCCCGAGGCCCTCGGAATCTGGCCTGCTAGTCCCTCAAAACGATCGCCTCGCTTAGTCGAAGAAACCGAGCGACTAGGTGCAAAGTCCCTAAAGAAGCCCCCTGCCGAGTACAAAAACGTCGAAGATGGCCCGGCTGCTTACACACCCAACAAGTAAACGGCTCCTGCAAGCTCGATTCAAGTCTGGTGTGAAGGCTCCAACAATTGCCTCCCCACTGAACTTTCAGTCGGCGTAAAACCCGGCTGATTAGACAATCCTGATGGTACAACTACTAGTTGGACTGCTAACCTTGCCCTCCTCGTGGGCAAATCGAAACCTTGTGGCCCATGAGACCACATCTCAAACAAATAACACTCCTCTGTTCTTGCTCCCGAACCCAAATCCATCGGAAGAGTAGTTCTAGCCCATCCTTCTGCCGCAGTCGAACCCTCTGCCTCTTCAAAGGCCTACCAACACCCGAGTCACCGGAGTCGCCAAATGGCTTCCTCCCCACTGCCCCATTGCTAACACATGAGCTCTACATGGGCAGCCGCCCAACAAGCACACTATAACTCCTATGCCAGATCCCGCAATCCTCACCCGGATATCATCACACAACTTACTCTCAAACTCCGCAACGCAACTCTTCCGTCTCAACCAACTCTCGAGCAAACCTCGACAGTTAGCAAACCATCTCTCAAATCTGCGCCAAGGTGTAGTACCTTGGTAACGCCACAAATTGTTTCATGACTCTTCCGGCGGAAGGAGGAAATCACATTGCCTCGCCTAGGCATCCTAGTAAAGATAACAAAGGTATTAGCACATTCATAAATGCTTGAAACTAAACATTCGCGTCCTAATGCATGGACGAATGTAATTCACTCCACGTAAGCACATAAACATATAAGCACTTACGATTTCATTTCCGGATAATGATAGTCCCAAGGCGTTACTAGAGTTCCAGTTAGAAACGGCATTGATCAGGTGCCTTTCCAACAGGACTCCCAGAAACCCAAGGATCCAATCAATATCCTAGAAACCAAATCCCATACCCAAATAGCCACATAAACATGTTATCAGACAGGCACATAACATTACATCTAAGTCTCTAACAAGCGAGACAAACCCATTGTGATCCTAATCACTTCCCACGTACCCAAAGTATTCAAACCCGGTACGCTCTGATACCAAGTTGTAACGCCCCCAAAATAATAACAGAAAACCCATCCATTCATACATACATTGCTACAAGGGATAAACATCTTTACATGTTAATCAACAGAATTAAACGCCCCATGGGCTTACATCTTTCAAGCTAACACTTGGTTACAAGCGAAGAGTACTAACTCAAATACATGAAAAGCCCTTGGCTTGAAATTACATGTAATTAAAACAAAATATAGTCAAAAACACAATAATCTTGTTGCCTCTAGCCTCTCAAGCGATATCCTTGGAGGTGGCATGCTCCCTGTACCTGAAAATGGTGTCCCATATAGGGTGAGCCACAGCCCAGTAGAAATACACTAAACCAACTATGAACAATGCCTAAAACATTAGCAATCAACAGATGGCCTACACTTATACATTCTGAGACAACACTTACATTCTTTTACCATTTCAAGACAACCCAGCTTAAGTACCAATTCACTTTCCATTTCTTCTTCAACAAGAGTTTGAAAACCTGGCTCAGTATCCTGGCCAAAACCTTTTCGCGTTATATCACTAACACATAAACCACTTTCATTCTTTACTTATGACACACATGTTGGTGTTGTATCAACTTAACATAGAAACATTTTCTATACTTCACAATTGATAACGATATACATTTTAGTGCTATATCAAATCAATCCATACACTTCCGTACTTCCCAAAACAATAATGATATACATTTTAGTGCTATATCAAATCAATCCATACACTTCCGTACTTCCCAAAACAATAATGATATACATTTTAGTGCTATATCATATCAACAAACAACACTTCAACACATCTCCATGGAAAAGCATATGAGCTATTTCCAATATTTCTCCATGGACAAGCATATAAGCTACATCCAATATTTCCCATGGACAAGCATATGAGCTACATCCAATATTTTTCAATGGCCTAGAGGTACATCCCCCATCTTCCCCTAGCCATCAGATTAACCGGTTTAGAGGTACATCCCCCATCTTCCCCTAAACCGTGGAGTACATCCCCTATCTCCTCCCATACACAAACACAAACAATGCATATAAACACATAACCACATACGCATTCAATCAATACATAAAGTTAATGTATTCGATCACTCGTCATACTCTATGACATTTCCACTCGATTAGGTTTAGTTTGCCTAATCAGCATGCATTGTCTACAACAATCAACACTACCCTCCACCGGTAGCCCAAAACAATTATTTCTAAACAGAAACTAAATGCACCAAATGGATAATATAACCATATTTCAATCGGTGAGTAATACGATTCAACTACACCCTTTAACCCCGTACATTCTCAATTTCCACATATTCAATCCAATTCCTCATTCTCTTTATTTAATTGTATACATTAATTAATTAAACCAATTAGGCAAATTACCATAATTCACAAAACAACCCTAAGGCTCCATTTTCATTTACAATCCGTCATTTACTCCTTTCCTATGCCAAACATGCATACTGCTCATTTCTAAACAAAACCCCAACTTTTGTAAAATTGCACAAAAGGCCCCAAAGTTTCTCAAAAATTACGAACAACCCCAACATATCCAAGTGCTAAAATTTAAAGACAAAGACCATAAGGAGAGTAGGATATCCCTACCTCGAAATTCGAGCCCAAACGGAGATGAAGACCAAAACCCAAAGTGCTCCAAATCCCAACTTTTTTCAGATTAAAACGAAGATCTCACCACCCTCTATCTTATTAACAAAGGACTTAGGTTAGATCCACACTAAAGAGAGATGAAATCCTAGAGAATATATGTTTAGAGAGAGAGGTCATGCTAAGGTTCCAAAATGAAAGAAGAAGAAAAAGTGAAGTTCTCCTGCGCCTCTTGATATACACCAAAGCTCGCTCGGCGAAGACCAGTCGCTCGGCGACTGAACGTGAAAACACCCAACACCGCCTCAAAAGCTCCTCGCCGAGCTAAGAAATCTCGCCGAGCCAACCATCGACCAGGCTCGCCGAGCGAAGAAAAGCTCGCCGAGCCGGCAATGTAAGCCTTCAGTTGCAAGCAACTAGATCCACGCTCGGCGACGGACACTCGCTCGGCGAAGAAACAAAGCTCTCGGTCGACTTAGACGATCGCCGCTCGAAGCAGCGCCACCCTGGCTCGACCCACCAGACACAAGAAACCACGCTCGCTCGAACGACCAACTCCTCGCTCGAGCGAAGGAGCAAAATTCTGGGCACCAACACTTAGCTCCAAACACAACCAAGCCAAAACGAACCCGCCCAACACGTCCTATAACCCAAACACAAAGTCTAAAAGGACGCAACCAAGGTTCAAACAACCTCTAACACCCACGGACATAAGTCCGAATCACTGTACACCAAGGGGTAAACCCGGGATCGCTATAGTATTTGGGCATGAAATAGAAGGATATATTTGAGTAGAAGAGAAAAAACAAAATTAAAACAGAAAAAATTCGAATACTGACTGAAGAGACGAAAATGATGAGACAGGATTACACCTGCTCTGATACCATGAAATGAAATTAATATTGAGAGAGAGAGAGAGTGTGTGTGATTGAAAGAGCAAAAATAGGCTCTGTATTTCAATACCTATTAATTCTTACGAGGATCCTCCATTATATAGGAGAGATAATACAACATTATGATGAAAGGCAACATATAAAACTATACAACATTATGATGAAAGGCAAGGATATAAAACTAAAAGCAAAAGCAACCGAAAGTAAACAACATATAAAAATAAAAGTGGCCGAAAGCATATGGCACTAACTAAGGCATTTGATGGAGTAAACAGGCTAATACACAACTATTAATATAATATATATACATTATATATATTATATATTATTAACAATGTCGTAGAAGCTTGATTTCCAACAAAAATATACATGGCCAAATATCATTGAATGTTTAAATGTCATTGTTTTTTTTTTTTTTTTTTTTTTACAACAATCACATTTGGCATCTTGCATTTTTAATAAGATTTTTGGTAAGATTGTTAGTATGTGTAAAATTATTCTTGTGATAATTCCCTCAAAACATTTTAGATTAACAATGTGGTACACGTCGATAACGATTATTACAAATACGAGTATCTTATTGGAGGTAGAAAAATGATATATAAGTCTATTTTGAAAACACACTTTTTAGACCCAATGATATATAAATGAAATAATTGATGGATGATTAGAAAAAATATGAGAGAAAGATTCCAATAATATATAAATAAAATAACTGATGGATAATTAAAAAAAATATGAGAGAAATATTTGCCTTAAATATTTAAAATCTTGAACCATCAATTTTTTTAAAAAATGGCTTTTTTTTTTGTTTTTGTTACTTCAATAACACTACTTTTTGAAGTGTACACATATCTTAAGACAATGGAGAGTGGAGTGTTTTGGGAAGCAAATAAAAAGTTAACTTTTAGTATTTTTATCTATTTTAGGTCACATCATCTCTCATATTTTTTACCCATAAAAAGCAAAATAAACTAAAAAAGTTAAAAAATTAATTTTTTACCAACTTTTCAAAACACCATATAGTCAACATGACATACTTCAATAACACTACTTTTTCAAGCATACACATATGTTAGGGAAATTATTCAATACTTCTGGAACACCACGTGTCTATATTTCAAGCCAATTTAAAAATAAAAAAAAAAAAATTGTTCCCTCATCCCCAACATAAATTATGGGCCCTTACGCCTCTTCACAAATTAAAACCTTATCAAATACTACGTGTACATACTCCGGATATCTTAAGACAATGTACGACACAGTCAACATGGCATACTCTTTTATTCTTTCCCCTTCCTCCAGGTGGTATGGCAAGATTCTCAGTAAGGACGAGATAGATAGCATGGGGTGGTTGTCTATGATTCTCTGAATTGAAATGTGTACGCTTTCCATTTGTTTGCGTTGAGACCGGTTTGGTTTAATTTGTGAAAGATGGAAAGAATCATCTTGACCACAAACAATATTATAATTGGGGAAGGATTAAGGAAAGACCATACACCACACCAACGAAGCTTGAAATCTTGAAGAATTCAATGGTGACCCAGAACTTTGGCACATTCTCTTTCATAGTAAAAGCATAACTGGCAAAGAAAGCAGCCAAGACAAGCAAGGGAAGTGCCCGGGAACAAAACGACCATTTCTTAATAATCGACCATAAGGGAAACAGTAGCCCAACCATACTTGCTGTGAATGCCACTGTCATAAACATGGCGGAGTAGAAAGCAACAGGGATTCGATCAGGACACAATATTACGTCTCGAACATTGAAAGATTAATTTTAGAGTAAGAGTGGTTTAAATTGAAAACACTTGTATATGTGGAGCCACCAATTAGAACCGAGCTTGTCAGCAACAATTAGAAATTTGATAAAGCCCTTGTTTATGTTTTTTGGAACTTCTGATTCTGATTCTGATTCATTTTCTTTAGGCAGATCTAAGGCCATGTAATCCCTCTCGTTATTCATAGCGTCGATCGAGCAGAGATCCATTTTAATTAGTATTGTCTCCTGGAATCGAGGTTACAGAAATGAAACATCAAACGAATTAATTCAAGTTTGTTCATAGCGGTAAGATAACAACACCACCGAAATTCTCATATCATTGAATATCATCGATGTGACATCTCGATGATCTGAGAATTGCGGTGTTCCTTTCTTTGAATTTGAACTTGTGCAAAGAGAAAGCAGTGAGGGCTCACCTCGATTATAATTGTCAAGAAACAAGTCAATTTTCACGATGATCATGATACTCACCGATATGACCCCTCGATCGCAGGGGTCTCTTTAAAATTAGTGTTGTTGTCGTTTATGGTGGCCTCAGACATCAGTGTCTGAGCCATATCCATTTGATGGTGTGGAAGAGGGACATAGTGCTCCGGGAGGGGAGGGAAGGGGTCAATATGCATGGTATTTATAATTGTGGTTGGGTTCATGCAATTTCTAAAAGAGAGAGAAAAATTCAATAATGTTATGTTTAGTTCGGGGATTTGAAAAGGAAAAAGAAAAAGAAAAAAATATATGAAACTAGGTAAAATTTAGGTATATATTATTTGCATTTTAGTTATTTTTTCTCTTTCTCTTTCTAAATCCCATTCTAAATTCTCTAACCAAACACAACATAAATGTATCTATTGGAGTTTATACACGTTCTTGTACGAAAGATAATGCAATTTCAAAGATGCTGGTTCTTCTTTTGCTTTGTATTTGTATTTGTATTTTAGTTTAATTGCATTTTTAGTTTCTAAGGTATGAATCTTCGGTTATTTTTACCACAAATGTTTAAATTGTATTATAATAGAGTTTAATTTTTCTTTTTTATATATTAGTGATTAAATTCACAATTTAAATATTGGAGTTTAAAATAACACGAGATTCATATTTTGGAGACTAAAAATGTAATTATTCTTTATATGTTTTTCGGTGTTGATTTTGTGATTAATTTCTTTCATTTTTCTTGATTTAAATTTTGGTAAATTACACCTTTTACCCTAATAATTATTTGGAGACTAAAAATGTAACTAATCTTTATATGTGTATGAGTGTTGATTTTGTTATTAATTTCTTTTTTTTTCTTGATTTAAATTTTGGTAAATTACACCTTTTACCATAATAATTATTTGGAGACTAAAATGTAATTGATCTTTACATATTTATGAGTGTTGATTTTGTCATTAATTTCTTTCTTTTTCTTGATTTAAATTTTGTAAATTACATTTTTTACCCTAATAATTATTTTTGTTTAGTCACAAGTGAACTTATTGTTTAAAATAATTATTTAATAAGTATAATACAAAATTCATAACTACCTAGGATTTAAACTCCTATAGTTGAGGTAGTGTTTAATGATGTTGCAAGTTCACCATTTACCATTAATGTTTAAATTGTATTATAATAGAGTTTGATTTTTCTTTTTTATATATTAGTTATTAAATTCAGAATTTAAATATTGGAGTTTAAAATAACATGAGATTCATATTTTGGAGACTAAAATGTAATTAATCTTTATATGTTTATGAGTATTGATTTTGTTATTAATTTCTTTCTTTTTACTGGATTTAAATTTTGGTAAATTACAACTTTTAGCCTAATAATTATTTGGAGACTAAAAATGTAATTAATCTTTATATGTTTATGAGTGCTGATTCTGTTATTAATTTCCTTCTTTTTTTTTGATTTAAATTTTGGTAAATTACACCTTTTATCCAAATAATTATTTTTGTTTACTCACGAGTGAACTTATTGATGCAAAATAATTATTTAATAAGTATAATACAAAATTCATAACTACCTAGGATTTAAACTCCTATAGTTGAGGTAGTGTTTAATGATGTTGCAAGTTCACTATTTACCACTAATGTTTAAATTGTATTATAGTTGAGTTTGATTTTTTCATTTTTATATATTAGTGATTAAATTAACAATTTAAATATTGGAGTTTAAAATAACATGAGATTCATATTTTGGAGACAAAAAATGTAATTAATCTTTATATGTTTATGAGTGTTGATTTTGTTATTAATTTCTTTCTTTTTTCTTGATTAAAATTTTGGTAAGTTACACCTTTTACCCTAATAATTATTTGGAGACTAAAAATGTAATTAATCTTTATATGTTTATGAGTGTTGATTTTGTTATTAATTACTTCCTTTTTTCTTGATTTAAATTTTGGTAAATTATACCTTTTATACTAATAATTATTTTTGTTTAGTCACAGGTGAACTTATTGATGCAAAATAATTATTTAATAAGTATAATACAAAATTCATAACTACCTAGGATTTAAACTCCAATAGTTGAGGTAGTGTTCAATGATGTTGCAAGTTCACTATGTACCACTAATGTTTAAATTGTATTATAATTGAGTTTGATTTTTCTTTTTTATATATTAGTGATTAAATTCACAATTTAAATATTAGTGCTTAAAATAACACGAGATTCATATTTTGGAGACTAAAAATGTAATTAATCTTTATATGTTTATGAGTGTTGATTTTGTTATTAATTTCTTTCTTTTTTCTTGATTTAAATTTTGGGAAATTACACCTTTTACCCTAATAATTATTTAGAGACTAAAAATGTAATTGATCTTTACATGTTTATGAGTGTTGATGTTGTTATTAATTTCTTTCTTTTTTCTTGATTTAAATTTTGATAAATTACACCTTTTACCCAAATAATTATTTTTGTTCAGTCACAGGTGAACTTATTGATGCAAAATAACTATTTAATAAGTATAATACAAAATTCATAATTACCTAGGATTTAAACTCCTATAGTTGAGGTAGTGTTTAGACCATCTCCAACTCTTTACCAAACTTAGCATCAAATTTGAAATTTGGTGAAAAAAGTACTTTTTGGAACTCCAACAGTTTCATCAAATAGATATCAAATCGAAAATTCATCAAAAGTTTTACCAAAATGAGAACAGGCTCTGCATTTCACCAAAACACTGTGCAAGACCGTTGGGGGAGACCAACCAGTTGCCGGCCGGTTGATCAACCGGTCAACCACCAAAAGGTTCAAACAATTCCAAAAAATGGTTCAAACAGTATAAAAAAATTTTTTTTTGCCTTGCCTGTCTACCGGTCGACCACTAAAAGGTTCAAACAATTTTTAAAAAATATATAAATATTTAGGCATAACTGGTCTACCGACCGGTTGACCAACCGGTTGTCTCGACGCAGATTTGATAAAAATTTGATGAAAATCAACTGTTGGAGCGCTCGGTATCAGATTGAGGAAAAAGTCATTTTTCTACTCAGATTTGATAAAAATTTTGGTGAACCGTTGGAGATGCTCTTAATGATGTTGCAAGTTCACTATTTACCACGAATGTTTAAATTGTATTATAATAGAGTTTGATTTTTCTTTTTTATATATTAGTGATTAAATTCACAATTTAAATATTAGAGTTTAAAATAACACAAGATTCATATTTTGGAGACTAAAAATGTAATTAATCTTTATATATTTATGAGTGTTGATTTTGTTATTAATTTTTTTCTTTTTTCTTGATTTAAATTTTGGTAAATTACACCTTTTACCCTAATAATTATTTGGAGACTAAAAATGTAATTAATCTTTATATGTTTATGAGTGTTGATTTTGTTATTAATTTCTTTCTTTTTTGTTGATTTAAATTTTGGTAAATGACACCTTTTACCCTAATAATTATTTGGAGACTAAAAATGTAATTGATCTTTACATGTTTATGAGTGTTGATTTTGTCATTAATTTCTTTCTTTTTTCTTGATTTAAATTTTGGTAAATTACCCCTTTTACCCTAATAATTATTTTTGTTTAGTCACAGGTGAACTTATTGCTGCAAAATAATTATTTAATAAGTATAATACAAAATTCATAACTACCTAGGATTTAAACTCCTGTAGTTGAGGTAGTGTTTAATGATGTTGCAAGTTCACCATTTACCACTAATGTTTAAATTGTATTATACTAGAGTTTGATTTTTCTTTTTTATATATTAGTGATTAAATTCACAATTTAATTATTGGAGTTTAAAATAACACGAGATTCTTATTTTGGAGACTAAAAATGTAATTAATCTTTATATGTTTATGAGTATTGATTTTGTTATTAATTTCTTTCTTTTTCATGGATTTAAATTTTGGTAAATTACACCTTTTAGCCTAATAATTATTTGGAGACTAAAAATGTAATTAATCTTTATGTGTTTATGAGTGCTGATTTTGTTATTAATTTCTTTCTTTTTTCTTGATTTAAATTTTGCTAAATTACACCTTTTATACTAATAATTATTTTTGTTTAGTCACAGGTGAACTTATTGATGCAAAATAATAATTTAATAAGTATAATACAAAATTCAAAACTACCTAGATTTAAACTCCTATAGTTGAGGTAGTGTTTAATGATGTTGCAAGTTCACTATTTACCACTAATGTTTAAATTGTATTATAGTAGAGTCTGATTTTTTTCTTTTTTATATATTAGTGATTAAATTCACAATTTAAATATTGGGGTTTAAAATAACACGAGATTCATATTTTGGAGACTAAAAATGTAATTAATCTTTATATGTTTATGAGTGTTGATTTTGTTAATAATTTCTTTCTTTTTTCTTGATTTAAATTTTGGTAAAATACATCTTTTACCCTATTAATTATTTGGAGACTAAAAATGTAATTGATCTTTACATGTTTATGAGTGTTGATTTTGTCATTAATTTCTTTCTTTTATCTTCATTTAAATTTTGGTAAATTACCCCTTTTACCCTAATAATTATTTTTGTTTAGTCACAGGTGAACTTATTGCGGCAAAATAATTATTTAACAAGTTTAATACAAAATTCATAACTACCTAGGATTTAAACTCCTATAGTTGAGGTAGTGTTTAATGATGTTGCAAGTTCACTATTTAGCACTAATGTTTAAATTGTATTATAATAGAGTTTGATTTTTATTTTTTATATATTAGTGATTAAATTCACAATTTAAGTATTACAGTTTAAAATAACACAAGATTCATATTTTGGAGACTAAAAATGTAATTAATCTTTATATGTTTATGAGTGTTGATTTTGTTATTAATTTCTTTCTTTTTTCTTGATTTAAATTTTGGAAAATTACACCTTTTACCCTAATAATTATTTGGAGACTAAAAATGTTATTGATCTTTACATGTTCATGAGTGTTGATTTTGTCATTAATTTCTTTCTTTTTTATTGATTTAAATTTTGGTAAATTACCCCTTTTACCATAATAATTATTTTTGTTTAGTCACAGGTGAATTTATTGCTGCAAAATAATTAGTTAATAAGTATAATACAAAATTCATAACTGCCTCGGATTTAAACTCCAATAGTTGAGGTAGTGTTTAATGATGTTGCAAGTTGAACATTTACCACTAATGTTTAAATTGTATTATACTAGAGTTTGATTTTTCTTTTTTATATATTAGTGATTAAATTCACAATTTAAATATTGGAGTTTAAAAGAACACGAGATTCTTATTTTGGAGACTAAAAATGTAATTAATCTTTATATGTTTATGAGTATTGATTTTGTTATTAATTTCTTTCCTTTTCATGGATTTAAATTTTGGTAAATTACACCTTTTAGCCTAATAATTATTTGGAGACTAAAAACGTAATTAATCTTTCTGTGTTTATGAGTGCTAATTTTGTTATTAATTTCTTTCTTTTTTCTTGATTTAAATTTTGCTAAATTACGCCTTTTATCCTGATAATTATTTTTGTTTAGTCACAGGTGAACTTATTGATGCAAAATAATTATTTAATAATTGTAATAAAAAATTCATAACTGCCTAGGATTTAAACTCCTATAGTTGAGGTAGTGTTTAATGATGTTGCAAGTTCACTATTTACCACTAATGTTTAAATTGTATTATAGTAGAGTTTGATTTTTTTCTTTTTTATATATTAGTGATTAAATTCAAAATTTAAATATTGCAGTTTAAAATAACACGAGATTCATATTTTGGAGACTAAAAATGTAATTAATCTTTTTATGTTTATGAGTGTTGATTTTGTTATTAATTTCTTTCTTTTTTCTTGATTTAAATTTTGGTAAATTAAACCTTTTACCCAAATACTTATTTGGAGACTAAAAATGTAATTGATCTTTACATGTTTATGAGTGTTGATTTTGTCATTATTTTCTTTCTTTTTTCTTGATTTAAATTTTGGTAAATTACCCCTTTTACCATAATAATTATTTTTGTTTAGTCACAGGTGAACTTATTGCGGCAAAATAATTATTTAATAAGTATAATACAAAATTCATAACTACCTAGGATTTAAACCCCTATAGTTGAGGTAGTGTTCAATGATGTTGCAAGTTCACTATTTACCACTAATGTTTAAATTGTATTATAGTAGAGTTTGATTTTTTTCTTTTTTATATATTAGTGATTAAATTCAAAATTTAAATATTGGAGTTTAAAATAGCACGAGAGTCATATTTGGGAGTCTAAAAATGTAATTAATCTTTATATGTTTATGAATGTTGATTTTGTTATTAATTTCTTTCTTTTTTCTTGATTTAAATTTTGGTAAATTACACCTTTTACCCTAATAATTATTTGGAGACTAAAAATGTCACGACCCCAAACCGCCCCTAGTAGAATGGTGCCGTGATGGCCAGTAATCCGAGATTAGCGAAGGCCAACTTTCAAAGTTCACACACAATCAGAGTATAATATATGGGGCTTACATGTGCGGAAGCAATATATGTAAATCTAACTAGTCCATAAGAGCTGTGCATATGTCAAATGAAATGGCATACATCTTAATTAAAGTCTTACAACTTGACTACAAATAAAATAAGGTACATATTACATCTTGATAAAAAGGCTTCTCAAGCCGACATTTACAAAATACATGAAATGCAACTAAGAAGCATTATCTTCAAGATTGCTGACATAACATGAATCCAAAACATCTTGCAAAACACACACATCTCGGCGTGGCCGACTTCTTGCTTGTTACCTACATACATATAGAGAGGGTGAGCTTGGATACTCAGTGAATGGTACAAGTAATAAAGGGTTTAATGAATGATTCCCGAGGTCTTGTCAAAACAATACATATATCATAGTTTGTTCAAAACATGTACTTGGCACAACTTGTATCTAAACATGTACTTGGGGTGATGACAGTCCGAGCAAAACAAAAGCATAACCTCGGCATCGAGCACACCCGTTCATAGTCCGTTGGGTCGATATCTTAACAAGGGTGCTACTTGGGCTTAACGTCCCCTAGCACGAAAGGACGGTGCTACCTGGGCTTAAAGTTCCCTAGCACGGAAGGACTATGTTACCTGGGCTTAACGTCCCCTAACACGAAAGGACGGTGCTACCTGGGCTTAACGTCCCCTAACACGAAAGGACGGTTCCAAGAATGTCATCCAAAACAAAGCTTATACTTGATACATAAAATAAGGGTAATCATTCGTACTTAACAAATACTTTCAAAACAAAGCAAAGCAAAGCCTTTATCAAAACGTATAACATAGCTTTATTAAAAATACCACTCACATAGTTCTTGGGACGTCGGGATCAAAGCAAAGGTCCAAGTCCTACAAACACATGGCAAAGTCTATTGAATGCACTCTTAAAAACAAGCTTCACATACATGCAAATGATCTAGGGAAAACATGCTGGAAACATCTAGGGAAAACATGTTAGAAATGACCTAGGCAAAACATGCTGGGAATGACCTAGGCAAAACATGCTGGGAATGACCTAGGCAAAACATGCTGGAAATGACCTAGGCAAAACATGCTGAGAATGACCTAGGCAAAACATGCTGGAAATGACCTAGGCAAAACATGCTGGAAATGACCTAGGCAAAACATGCTGGGAATGACCTAGGCAAAACATGCTGGAAATGACCTAGGCAAAACATGCTGGGAATGACCTAGGCAAGAGTGGTCTCGGTGATCACACCTAGGGAAAAGAAGTCTGGAAATCTGGGTTTCCTCCTTGAAGGACATGAAGAACATGAACATGAAGAACATGAATGCTAAAATCATAACTTGTTATTACAAAATCTGGGATTTCATGCTATGAGTTCGAAAACATGGACCTTGGTACCCATACTTGAAGATCATATGAAAACAAACATGAAAACATGGATCTTGGTGCAAACTCTTGGATCAAAACATGACTTTCCTTGAAGAACACATGAATACCACTTTCTCTTTCTAAACCGAACTTTAAATCAATGCATGGCTTACAAATCGTATTCAATCATGCAATGCAATAACATGATCATAAAGAACAACATGAGCAGATCAAGAATCTAACCTTAGAACACGGATCTAACGGTTCGATCTCTTGGAATCAAGCTTGGAAATCTACTTCTCTCTCAAGAACCTCTCTTCTTCTTCCTAGAGCTTCTCTCTCTTCAAAGACAAGAATATGACAAATGATGTGTTTCTCTCTCGTCGGTGACTTAACCTTCTGTTGGGACACGTGGCGCTACCGGGTTGGTTCTCTTAAAAAGGTGACTGAGTGACAAGACATGTGTAAGACAAAGCGTATCTAACAAGCTACACGGCAAGGCACCTTGGCAAGTAATGATCTCGGCTAAGGACATAGGCTTCGGCAAGTAAGGGAACAATGACCTCGGCTAGGAAGGATAACACTTGGCCAAGCTGTGCCACACCTCGGCCTAGATGTGCCACACCTCGGTCTAGGTCATTCCACTCCCAGAACAAGATCACTAGGTACAAGGACTAAGGATCTCGGATGCCTATATGATAACATCTCGGCCTAGATGATACATATCTCGGCCTAGGTGATGCACACCTCGGCCTAGATGCTGACATCTCGGCCAATATGCCTAGGTGATGGTGGAGGTCAACCAAGGTGGTTCCAAGATTGTCCTAGGCTTAAGATGACCTCGGCTTGGCATGACCTAGGCTTAACATGACCTAGGCTTGGCATGACCTAGGCTTGACATGACCTAGGCTTGGCATGACCTAGGCTTAACATAGCAAGGAAGGAACAAAGCATGCATACAACACTTAGGCAAATCACATAAGCACAAAACAAGGCAGGAACCTTTACTTAGGAAAAACAAGTCAAAGTCTACAAATGCAAGCTTAACAAGACAAAATCATGAAAATGCACATGAACATGACTAAGACATGAATGTGGGTTATTACAAAAAATGTAATTGATCTTTACATGTTTATGGGTGTTGATTTTGTCATTATTTTCTTTCTTTTTTCTTGATTTAAATTTTGGTAAATTACCCCTTTTACCCTAATAATTATTTTTGTTTAGTCACAGGTGAACTTATTGCGGCAAAATAATTATTTAATAAGTATAATACAAAATTCATAACTACCTAGGATTTAAACTCCTATAGTTGAGGTAGTGTTCAATGATGTTGCAAGTTCACTATTTACCACTAACGTTTAAATTGTATTATAATAGAGTTTGATTTTTCTTTTTTTTATATTAGTGATTAAATTCACAATTTAAATATGACAGTTTAAAATAACACGAGATTCATATTTTGGAGACTAAAAATGTAATTAATCTTTATATGTTTATGAGTGTATGTTTTTTTTTATTAATTTGTTTCTTTTTTCTTGATTTAAATTTTGGTAAATTACACCTTTTACCCTAATAATTATTTGGAGAATAAAAATGTAATTGAACTTTACATGTTTATGATTGTTGATTTTGTCATTAATTTCTTTCTTTTTTCTTGATTTAAATTTTGGTAAATTACCCCTTTTACCCTAATAATTATTTTTGTTTAGTCACAGGTGAACTTATTGCTGCAAAATAATTATTTAATAAATATAATACAAAATTCATAAATACCTAGGATTTAAACTCCTATAGTTGAGGTAGTGTTTAATGATGTTGCAAGTTCACCATTTACCACTAATGTTTAAATTGTATTATACTAGAGTTTGATTTTTCTTTTTTATATATTAGTGATTAAATTCACAATTTAAATATTGGAGTTTAAAATAACAGGAGATTCTTATTTTGGAGACTAAAAATGTAATTAATCTTTATATGTTTATGAGTATTGATTTTGTTATTAATTTCTTTCTTTTTCATGGATTTAAATTTTGGTAAATTACACCTTTTAACCTAATTATTATTTGGAGACTAAAAATGTAATTAATCTTTATGTGTTTATGAGTGCTGATATTGTTATTAATTTCTTTCTTTTTTCTTGATTTAAATTTTGGTAAATTACGCCTTTTATCCTAATAATTATTTTTGTTTAGTCACAGGTGAACTTATTGATGCAAAATAATTATTTAATAAGTATAATACAAAATTCATAACTACCTAGGATTTAAACTCCTATAGTTGAGGTAGTGTTTAATGATGTTGCAAGTTCACTATTTACCACTAATGTTTAAATTGTATTATAGTAGAGTTTGATTTTTTTTCTTTTTTTATATATTAGTGATTAAATTCACAATTTAAATATTGGAGTTTAAAATAACACGAGATTCATATTTTGGAGACTAAAAATGTAATTAATCTTTATATGTTTATGAGTGTTGATTTTGTTATTAATTTCTTTCTTTTTTCTTCATTTAAATTTTGGTAAATTACACCTTTTACCCTAATAATTATTTGGAGACTAAAAATGTAATTGATCTTTACATGTTTATGAGTGTTGATTTTGTCATTATTTTCTTTCTTTTTTCTTGATTTAAATTTTGGTAAATTACCCCTTTTACCCTAATAATTATTTTTGTTTAGTCACAGGTGAATTTATTGCGGCAAAATAATTATTTAATAAGTATAATAAAAAATTCATAACTACCTAGGATTTAAACTCCAATAGTTGAGGTAGTCTTTAATGATGTTGCAAGTTCACTATTTACCACTAATGTTTAAATTGTATTATAATAGAGTTTGATTTTTCTTTTTTATATATTAGTGATTAAATTCATGTAGACGTGCCCGTGGGCTTCACTCTACAGTTCGGACTCGATTTGTGTCGGTTCTAAATCTGAACCAAAGAGTCCAAATCCGGCAAATCGTTTTGAAGAAAAAAACATATTTTGAAAAGTAGTGCCAAACATGGACTGCTTTGCCAGATTACAGAGTCGCCACCTAAATATTTTAAAATGAGAAATTTAAGAAACCCTGACTCGGTGCCGAAGGCCACATGTCCGTCATAACCAAAGTGGTCTTGGCTCGGGAGCTTGGGTACGATCGGGGAAGGTCAGCTATGAGCACCCCCTTTCGCCCGGTCCGAGGACCGGCCTCTACTAACCGTGATATCCGTTTTTGAAAACATTACATGCTCTTGTTCCAATTATTAACCTAGAATTACTATGTTATGCGCACAACAAACAAATATAGACTAGGTTGCCTAATTTGGAAATCAACATTGCATATCCATTCGTTTTGAAAATGCTTTGGAATTTGCTACTCGTAAGTAGGCTAAAATACGGATTTCAATGAGTTTTCCAACTCAAGCAACCCAACCTCCACCCACAGGCATTCAAATAGTTTATCTCACATAAGCACTTAGTCCGCATGGTAAGCATACTGTCATGTTAACATTCACACGCATGTGATATGCTAAAGCATAAAATACTTACATCGTACTCCGTGCCAAAACAAGAAACTAGTTAGCAGACATGCATGTCCCTAGGTCATGTTAAGTGGCTAATGCAACATAGGCAAGGATGCAATTTAGAGTAGGCTCGGCTAACCCTAAAGATGGCATGTGAAATGCACTTTATTCGATGCACGTATTCAATTTGGAAATTGAAGTACAATGCAGTTTGTATGATGTACCGAGCCCGGTGCATGTAAACAAATGCATGGATGCACGCATACATTGCATAAGGTATGCTAAAATAAACGTGCCCTAATCCTCGGGGCGAGGGCTCGATGCAAAGACGCGTTTCGGATTCCGCTTTAATTGCAATCGCCATGCCTAACTTGCTCGCCTCTGTTTTTGCTTTGCATCTCGAAGATCGCCATCCCTAGGAATACTTCCTTAGGTATCAAGATCACTATGCTCGCACAAAACTTCCACCGACAGTAGATTGAGCTCAACGGCACAGAATTGATCCACTGCAAATTGATCGCCGGCAAGACTAAACACCGCCGCGGCATCGAATGCCGAGAACCTGCAACTCACAGCAGCAGAGGGCAAATACTGGCATGGCAATGCAATTCAAAGCATATATGCACTAAACACACCCCTTGTCATGCTAATGACTCAAAGGAAGATGTGCCTCGATTCTCGGACCACCAATCACGCATTTCCATGCATGATGGCCCAAAGAACCAAGTATGCAACTTTAATTTCAAATGCATGCAATGCAAACAAGCACATAAGGGTGCCAAACCTCCATCATACTTCACTTCAAGAGGCTTAGCATGCATGCCAATATGATGCAATCCTAGACATGTCAACTAGTATGCAAAATGGGCAATGCAAGCAAGCAAAACATGCTAGGTGCACAACTTAAGCAAGGAAGCATAAGAAGTAAGCAAGGGGGGGGGGACTCAAACATGGATTAGGCAGCTCCAAATAGGCCTAAAACCATTGGCCAAAATGCTAAATCATGAGGGCCAAACACACATGCACACATGCACAAGTTAAGGCGCCAACACTTAAGCATAATAAACAACATTCAAGCACACTCGAAATGAGTTAAACATGGACTACTAGCATGCATATAAAGCTCTGAAGATCATGCAAAACATGATGCCAAATCATGCAACAAAGCAAGCTAAACATGCGACAAATGGCCCAAGTCTTCAAAGCAAGTCTATGAGGTATTAAACCATACCTAGTATAATCACACATGGCAATACTTAACCAACTAAAAACAGAGTTTTAACACATAAAACTAAGCCCAAAAGACTACTTAGATGGCATCTAAGAGGCTAGAATCCAAAGGCATGCAACATGACCAAAACATGGAGCATTCAACACATGCTTTTAAAGCATTAAAGAGGCAACTAAGGCAAGCATACAAGCACACCAAAGGGACTGAAATAGCATGTTAAATGGTTCCAAACCATCGAAAATAAAGCAAGCAAGACATGCTACACTCTCATGCTCTTAAAGCCAACAAGCCAAATGCAAAGGAGCTATGTTAAGCATGCTAAAATCAAACCAAATAACTATGGTCAGACCTAAAACATGTTAAAATAAGCATACAAGCTTCATGGATCTAGGCCTAAAGCATGCTCAAACTAGGGCTAACAACCTAGGCATGTTAAGGGACTAAAGAGGCATTACAAAGTAACCATGCAAAACATGCAAGGAGTACTAAAACCAACACTTAGCAATGTCATATTAGGGCATAATAAACATAAAATGCAGCCAAGACATGCTCTTCAAACATTCAAAACTAAGCTCCCTTAAGAGGCCAAATTTTACCCTTTTCAAGGACATCAAGGAGAGGGGGTGGCCCTCTCCTTCTTGGGACTTCAAGGCACCATCTTCACCACTGAAATCCCTCAAGATTTCAGTGGTGAAGAGGCCCAAGCACCAAAGTCCCGGAGCTCAACAAAATAGCACAAAAATGAGGCCTTTCAAGGCCTAAGAGGGGCCAAACCTCCCCAAAGCACAAAGTACCCTTAATAAACTATCAAGAGGACTAAAAAACAGAAATTTTTTGTATTGAACACCAAGCACAAAAATAGTTCAAGGATAGGTCAAAATGGAGTGCAAGAATGGGGTAAATAAAGTAAGTTTCTCACCCTTGTTGACCCTCTTCACAAATGTTGACTTTGTTGCTTCCTTGAGCTCCAAACCAGTCAAGAACAACAAGAATAACCTCTTGGGACCTCAGTAGCCAAGGGAAGGTGAAACACTAGGTGTTGATGTGCAATAGTAAGACACAAACACCTAGTCACACAAACAAGAGAGAAAAAGAGAGATAGAATAGATATAGGATTCAAACCCTAAAACCAGAGCTTCTTCTCACCTTTCTCTCCCTAAAATGTCTAACCCTTCTAACCCTTGAGCCAAGAGAGCAAGAGTTATGTTATAGGCAACCAAACTTACAAGTTAAGTCACCAAGAAGCTCATCCCTCCATACACGTGTATGGAGGGGAAACAAGTGCTACAAAGCTGTCTGAAAATATCTCCAAAAATAGCTGTAAAGTGATCGGCAGGGCAAAATGGTCATTTTGCCAAAAGGAGTGCCGATGGAAACAATCACCAGCCGGTGGCCTCTAGCCACTGCCGGTGGTGTGTGGGGATGCCTCAGAAGGCATTCCCTGCCCCTCAAAGGCAAAGCACAAGTGTTTGGTGCAAAACCAGACACAAAACGGTTAAGTTTGGAGGTCCTGAGGTAGGGCGCATAGCCGAGGACTCCGGGAACTCCAAACAAACACAAACATGGATAATCACCGAGTGTTCAAGCGGTGACGTCCAAGTCTTGAGGACGGTCAAAAATGGGGTGTCTACAGTTGCCCCTCTTTGACAGAACTCGGAAGTCATAACGATGACGGGAGTGAATGTCAAAGCCCAGAGACGACCCATTTTTGACAAGGCCGAAGACTTGGACAAACATGCAAGACAAAACAAGGTATGCGCCCGAAGGCAGGGGCAAAATGTAAGACGATGCAAGAAGCCAAGCATAACTTATGATCATGCAAAGAAAGCTGTAATGAAGCACACATGCAACAGTTATAAGCTAGCATATGCCAATCTACACTATAATGCAGAAAGGATGTAAGAGAATTATGCAATTCTCAAAACGCGTCTCACGTGAGGATACAATACTGGTACTCGCTCGGTTGCACCGGCCTCAAATGAGCTGTACATACAATATCGTGCCTGCAAAGAAAGTAAACTCAATAGGTACAATATCGTTAGCAATATGCATGATAATGCAAAATGAATGCAAGATGATATGCATTATATACAAAACTAAGTATAAACAATGCAAGTGATAATGCAATGCAATTGAAACTATGCAAACTTCATGCAAAACAATTGAATCATGATTCAATCATGAGCGGTTCGAAACCACACATATGTCAAATAGATTGATGGAAGTAACGAGTCCGTCTACCATAGAACGATGTCTGAACTATGAGTGATGTAGACGGACACAAGAACAAGTATTGGGTGGATTGACATAAGTGGGGTGACGACCCGCTGAGGAAAGAACAATGATCCTAATGCCGGAGGCAATAATTACACTACAATGTAATATGTGATTATGGCGCGCGGGCCAAATCGTATCTCGCTTAGGAAGGGCATGCACACATACAAGCCATGTCTAACACAGAAAAGGTGCCGCAACCTCAAACCAAGTTCATCAAGGAATAGGCGCGATGCACATGAACCATGCTTTGACGTGAAAAGTAAGGGCACATACCAGACCAAGCTCAACAAGGAAAGGCGCAAGCCATAGATGGAAGATGATGCAGTGAATGCATGCAACTACAATGCAATAGAAATGGATATTTACAGAAAATGCATGACATATGCATTATACTATAATGATGATGCATGACGCATGCATGTGTTGTTTTTTTTTTTGAATGTTTTTTTTTTGAATTTTGAATTTTTGAAATGCATGACATATGCAATATTTACAATGATGCATGACAATGCACGTGTTTTTTTTTTTTTTTTTTGAATTTTTGAAATGCATGACATATGCAATAGTATTAATGATGCATGACAATGCAGTATGATGCAATGGTTGCGATTGCAGTTTTCCCTATTCTCCCAACAGGGCGATATATTAGGTTGATTCAGTATCCAGAATTGAGGCGTAAACACGCCGCCTCAACCTATGGGGCTTCTATACAGATTTCAAGCCGAGGGTACACCCCCTGGGTATTTAAACCAGACTTTAGTCTCGGAAATTCCGAACCTTTACGTTCTAGGCGTAAGCCATTCAAACTCTAGTTTTCACCGTCCTCATTGGTCTCCTAGAACTCACAAGAACACGCATGTGTGGCTTTACCAGACCACCGAAAGTCGTTCAGGCACGACAAACACCGAAGGAATTTCATCTTCAGAGGATTTAAGGTCTCCTAGACCGTATGCAAAATGTATGCATGACAATGCACATTTTTTTTTTTTTTGAAATGCGCAGCAACGCGCGGCTTTACGAATGCACGACAGTGCACGTGCCAAAGGTTTTGCACCTTCGAAGGATTTAAGGTCTCCTAGACCGTACGTGTTTAAGGTCTTGCCAGACCGGTGGGGCATTGCATGAATTGAGATGCGGTGCACAAGACAGTGCGATGTGTACGATAGCGTGATGCGATGCATGCCAAATGCCATGAGGTGTGCACCTTAATGCACCGAAGGTCTTGCACCTCCCAAGGATTTTAAGGTCTCCCAAACCGTGCGTGTTTAAGGTCTCGCCAGACCCGGGTGGGGCAACAATTACACAACACTTTAAGTGAATGCGCCGCAAATAAGACACGCATGCGGATGCAAATGGGGCAAATGAGACGTGCGTGCAATGAGGTACGCGTGCCTCAAAGGATGGAAAATGAAGTGCAATGAGGTACGCGTGCCTCAAAGGATGGAAAATGAAGTGCAATAAGGGTGCGCCAAACGGCGCGATGCGCAAAATAGCGCGATGCGTTTAGACAACGCGAGTGCACAAAACAGTGCGATTGAATGCATGCCAAATGCAATATGATGCGCAAGATAGCGCGATGCGTTAGACAACGCGAGTGCACAAAACAGTGCGATACGATGCATGCCAAATGCGATGAGGTGCACACCTTAATGCACCGAAGGTCTCGCACCTCCCGAGGATTTAAGGTCTCCTAGACCGCGCGTGTTTAAGGTCTCGCCAGACCCGGGGAGCAACTGATGAGGTGCGCGAAATAGCGCGATGGAATGCATGCCAAATGCAATGAGGCGCACCTTAATGCACCGAAGGTCTTGCACCTCCCGAGGATTTAAGGTCTCCTAGACCTTGCGTGTTTAAGGTCTCGCCAGACCCGGGTGAGCATGGTTTCAAAATGCGTGGCAATGCGCGGCTGTTGAGATGATGATACACGACAATGCATGCGCCAAAGGTTTTGCACCTTCGAAGGATTTAAGGTCTCCTAGACCGTACGTGTTTAAGGTCTCGCCAGACCGGGGTGAAAACAATGAGGTGCGCGAAATAGCGCGATGGAATGCAAAATGCAAAACGAAACGCAAATGAAATGCAAAGTGAGGCACGCCAGACTCAAGATGCAAGATCGCAAAATGAGGCACACGCATCTCATTGAATGGAAAACGAATGCAAAACGAGGCACGCTGCATTCGAGATGCAATGGAAATGCAAAATGAGGCACACGTACCTCATTGAATGGAAAATGAAATGCAAATATGGCACGCATGCCACATGAAAATGCAAAACGGTGCAAGTCGCAAGGGACGTGCAAGATGGCGCGATGCGACGCACCGGACAACGTGATGGATGCATGCAACGCTCACGGGGCAACGTTTGAATCTTGTAAAAGACAAAGGATACAAAAAGATACAATCTTTGCTTGAATCTGGGTGCCACGCACAGAAGACACGGTCCGAGGTCAAAGCGGAGGCCGGTTGAGCGTCGGGGATGCATTTTCTTGCACTTTCTTGAGCTATGAAGACCCAAAACTGTTCACAGGGCCTAAACAAGGTGGTGGGAACACCACCGGCTGGACTAGGTGGCCACCGGCTGCAGAAAAGTCCCACTGGCACAATATTGTGCCGACCGGCACAAAATAGGGCCGACCGGCCAAAAGTTGCTGATTGGGGACAGTTTTGACATTTCACCTCGGGTCTTTTAAAATAGGGTTTTAAACCCTATTTCCTCACTTTCCCACCACCGAAAAACTTCTCCCTCTCTCTCTAGAGTCTCTTTTCCTCCTCATTCGCTCATTTCTTTGAGTTTTCGCGCCATTTTCGTCGTCCGATTCGCGAAGTTCACCGCGTTTCGGACATTTTCGACCAATCGAAATTTTATTTCGGCACTCCTTTTGCTATTTCCACTTTTTCGGGACTTGTTCCCCTCGATTTCCTCTTCATTTCCGTGTCTTTCCATCTCCCGGCCTTCCCGGTCATTTTCGCCCGCCGGGTTGACTTTTTCGGTTGGCTCTTCACATTCCGGTTCTTCCGGCCATTTTCTCACCCCCACTGTCATGGCCGACGATTATTCCACTGTCGGGACTCCCTGATCACGAGATGGATCCCGGGGTCGAGCTCCTCCCATTGAGCGAGCGTCCCTTCGACCCGGCGACCTACCGCCCGGCGATCCACGTCCTACCTCCGGATGGTCTTCGCCATTTCCGCGGCTTCGACCGAGCGCTGGACCCAGAGCTTCTCCTGCGCGAGCCGACCTCTCACCTATCCTTCGGCGCTTCCGAGGTAACATTTTTTCTCTGCTTTAAATTTCTGCAATGTAGAACTGTTAACTGCCATAGCTGAATCTGTTCTTTAACTGCTTAGCTCTAATACGCTGTAGACTGTAGTTGACCGCAATCATACTTACAACTGATATCTGTTTGAGACGGACACATGCACACACACTGCACTAGCCTCAATCACCCAAACACACGGCACACACCGTTCTTCACTGTGAACCTACCGAATCTAAGACTTATTTGAATCAAAGCAATATTGCATGTCAGATTTAAACCGAACCACACAAAACACGCCGACACATCATACGCTGTAGTCCACCGAGGCGCACTATAACCCGATATCGCTGAATCAAAAACGCACACATGCACCATATCCGTATGCCGATCCTCACAAACACATCGACACATCACAGCCGTAGTCCACCGTAGTACATCAAACCCAGACCGCTGATTCAAAAATGTGCACACGCACCATGTTTACATTTGCACTTACCAAACACGCCGTCGCATCAAACCTCGTAGTCTACCGTAGTATATCAAACCCAGATTTGCTTGGAATCTGAAAAACTTGCACGCATGCTAGATTTGTATCGACTTTAACATGTTTCCTCAGAACTGCACATTTCATATTGCTTTGTAATCATTTGTTTTGAAAACAGGGAGATTCCCATACCATCCGCGGGTATGGGAACGTTGCGGCTCGAGATTGGTACTTGGAGCTTCCCGAGGCGGTTCGAGGCATCGTGGACGAGGCGGGCTTTGGTTCTTTCTACAGGGGTCTCACTCGGCCATCGCTGCAGCCTCTTCTAGTCGCTCGGCAAAGAGGTGGTGGGACACCACCGACTGCTCCACCTATCCGCGGCGGAGACATGACGATGACTCACGACTTCTGCTAACCCAAGATTGGGGTAGGGGTGATCCGATCCTTCGACACCGACATGGATGAGTGGACCGCCGCCAGATTCATTTGGCGCGGCTCGCCTCTTGCGCGTCTGTGTTTCGTCCGCTACTCCGGTTCGAGGTGCGCCCGGTGCAAATTTCTTGTCGACGCAGCTCCGATGACCGAGGCGGCCGTAGAGCAGTATGCGCGCGGATTTTTGATGTTCTTGCTAGGGACGACTCTCTTCGCCGACCGGGCGAACACCGTGCCTCTCTACCTACTCAACGCACTGGTGGATGTCCGGGACGTCTTGCGTTTTGATTGGGGTGGCGCGGCTCTGGCCACTCTTTACGGGTACATGAGCTCGGTCTCCCATGGCAACGGGCAGTTGCTCGGAGGCTATTGGCGAGCTTGGGAGGTACGTCTTCTTTTCCGCTTTACATTTCTTCAGACTTTTCAGACTCGCATTAATCGCACACATCGTAGTCTGCTTTACACTTATCAGATAATCGCATACACACGCACACACATACTTCGCTTTATAATCGACTGCATAATCGCTCACATGTACACTCGCCAATACACCGCACCACACACGGCTCGCTTATTTCGCTATCAGATTCTGCTTTGTCTGATAAATGTTCTGGTATTTACTTTGCAGTTGTGGGTTTACGCCTACTTTCCCAGGCTGGAGCCAGTGCCGGAGACAGAGACTCCGCTGGTCATTCCCTTCTCACGCCGTTATGACGGGAGGTGTACCCGGAGGCCGCGGGAGACTTTCAGCTTCTTCCGCCGTTACTTTGACACCATCACTCCTGCCGAGGTATGTTTTACTTGCAGTTCATTTAAGTTTCGCTTTTCCATCAGATATTTGCAATACCGAGGCAATAAATCAGATTTCAATTTCAGATCACTGGCGCCGTGGCTCCTCCGCCAGCGATGGTGCGGATCGGTTTGCTTGGCCGCCGAGACCTCGCATCGGATTTTGCTAGAGGGCCCGGCCTGGCTTGGTACCTAGGCGAAGCGCTCAAGGCTGCACTGGGCTTACTTGAGCAGATAGTCCTGCATCCTCCCGAGCATATGAGGGACACCGAGCGTTTCACGCCGAGCAGATGGCGGACTACACCATCGGCCGAGGTAGACGGCCAGAGAGGCGAGGGCGACACTCAGAGTACGCCCGACCTTCATCATGCCTCTCGAGTGGTGGTCGCCGAGCCGAGAGAGAGAGACACAGGCCTGGCCGGAGCAGAGTAGGAGGGGAGCGCCGAGGAGGGCCCGAGTCCGTGGCAGGGGCGGAGTGCAAAGAGGACGGGAGGCTAGCCGCTCGCTTTTTACTTCATCGTTTTCCGGGTCGGATGGGGTGACTTATCGATTCTTCGCCTCCGCCGGCCGATCACGAGTTTGTTCCGGTATCCCCGACTTGCCTCCGGTATGTGTTATCGATTGCATACTCATTTCATTTTAGTTTATTTGATATTCCGCGAATAGTGATGCATCCGATATTTTGCAAGCTTCCGAGTACACCCGGCAAATATTGGAGATGAATGCCTCCATGGCGGGGATGTTACAGCGGACCTTCGAGTTCCTAGCCTTTTATGGCCTTCCGGTATGTTCTCTCTTACATAGCTTCAAACCATATACAAACTGCTTCGCATAATCTGATGCATGACACAACATCTGATAAACTGTTCACGGCACTTGACACACTATATTCATACATCGTGATTCAGACTGCTTCAACCGCCACGATTCAAACATTGTACTCATTCTCGCTGATCACGAGATTCAAACATCAGACATACATCGTGATTCTCGTGATCGATAAACCGCCTCATGTATATCGATGCATTTACCTTTTGTACTTTTTCACCTCCTTCCCGATTCCTCCTGGGTGGTGGCGCCCGCTCGACCTTCCATTTCTACTCGGGATGGCAGGATATTCCCCGCACTAGAGGAGGGCGATTTTATGCCGGAGCAGCAAGGGCTCCAGCCTGCATTTACGAAGTCCGAGGAGGAGACAGAGGCATCCGAGGAGGAGGCTGCCTGCCTCGACAAAGGACACTGGTGATGCTCCCGGCTTCGCCAGAAGAGGGCGAGGACAGATCTCTGCCATGAGGCCAGTGATGATGTTGATGACCCAGACCTTTGCTATTTCTTTTATTTCTTTTCTTGTACTTTTTCTCTTTTGTTGGTAGATAGAGTACTTTGTACTGCCGCAGGCAGGTTTTTGTTTTCCTCAAACTTTGTACTTAAAAAAAGATGACATGAAATGAAACAAACTTTTATCTGAAAAGAATGTTATATCTGTACATATCTGCATCTTTCATACTTTGCACTGCTTTGCGTCATGTTACACCTCAAATGTAAATGATATTGATCTGTTGTCTAAAAATTGAGCAATTGCACTGTAATAATCGGATAACCAACCAACTAACAGCGAACAACTCATACAAACCACTACTCAACCTGGACACACAGCCCATACTCTGCTGGGGATTAGTCTGCATACAACCCATAACACAGCATTCGGTTCATTTTGCATACAGCAAACCCTGAACAAATACCCCCAAAATGACAAGATGGACTACGAAAACTGATACAGTGGCAGTTGAAACACACTTGGGTGTCCCAAATTTTCCTTTTCCTTCTCTTGCTTTGCATGGATGTAGAGAATGGCACAGCATTCTGAGCACAAGCGATTACTTTTTGGAAGAGGATGGGTTTTCAACCGGGGTATCGAGCCTACCACAGAACACGACGAGACAGACTCAAACAAAGAAACAAAAGGCACACGACCTGACCTAATGAGACATGCTCGGAAAAGACTCAAAGCCAAAATCAAGGTCGACAAATCAAAAGACACGACACACAGACATGTTTACAAAAAGACCTCAGATCTCGAGAAGCCAGTTCCTCCGGGTATTATTTCCGCCTTTCGATTTGTGATATCAGATCGCCGCCCTCAGGCTCGGTTTTTCTCTCAAAAACCCTTTTCTTCACTTTTCTCTCCGCTTACACCTCTCTATTGTTTATTCTCTCATTTTTCATCCCTCCTCGGGGTGAATGACAGATGAATAGGAAGTTGCGGGTTCACGCCCAACACTGTTAGCTCACGGCTATTTCTTCTGGTAGATAAAGTGCCTTTCGGGCAAGTGCGTTGGAAACGAGGGGGAAGACGGAACACCCGACTCAATAGTGCCCCTAGTTCGTCATTTTGGCCATTTTTTGTTTTCTAAAACGGTTTTGATCAAAAATGAGAGTTGGATTAACACACTTCTTCGATTTTTGATTTGAAAATCATGCGAATCAAGCTGTGAGCACTGAAAATTCTCCCTTTTGGGTCCAAACATGGTCCAATTTTGAAAATGAAACAGTTTTCGAGAAAATAAGTCAACCTCAGTGAAAATTTTCAAAAACTATTTTTGCAAACAATCAACGCTCAACGAGCGCGAAACTTACCTTCAAGATGCGCGACCTCGGATCGGAGACGATGGAAAATTGCCCCTGGCTTAAGGAGGGGGGGAAGGCAATGGAAAGTTGCCCCTGGTTTGAATGGTAACTTAGGGCAACTCATGGCAATGGATGGCAACGGAGAGTTGCCCCTTGTTTAGATGATGCCGCGGCATTTTTGTAAGTCAGTCCTCATTGATGACGGTCAGACCCTCGGGCGCGGAGGAGTCGAAGACGGTTTGAATCAATATATGGACACAGTCACCTGGAAGGTGTTGGTGGTCGGACTTCAAGAGGAAGTTAATCACGTAATTCCGAGTTGCTGCAATCGGGACATTGGATTTGAAGGAGACAAAAGCGATCAAAACCAATGACATAGACTGAGACACTATGAAAGCGTTGGGGGCTGGACTTCAGGATGAAGTTGCCTACGTATCCCAAACATGGGAATCAAGCCTTACGTAGTTCCGATTAAGGTACACTCGGGTATTTTAACCTTCACTTTTTAGGCTCTAATTTTTGCCAAGGCGCCTGTTGCAGGTTTTCGACCTTGCGAGCTATGTTTTTCTTCTTTTTTTGTTTTTCTTTTGCATTTTTTCTTTCTTTTCTTTTTTTGCTTCTTTTGTATTTTTTCTTTTTTTTTTTCTATTCTTTTTCTTTCCTCTAATTTTTGCCTGGGCCGCCCTTCCGGGTTTTCGGCCCAGCGAGCCTCTCAAAGGGTAAAAGTGTAGCAAGCCCATGCCAAATGGTTTTGAGATTGAAGTCCCTCCGTATCCAGGAGAGCGACTGTTGTATTGATTTGCAGGAAAAGTCCATCACGGTTGCTTCTCGTGCTTTGCTTGGTGGGATTTGATCTTTCTGATCTAACTTTGACGCCTCTTGCTCGAGGGCTGCCTCGAAATGGGCCACACAGGCGTTTCATGGCACTAAATGTTTTGAACGGATCCAATTTGTAACAGATGAATTGAAACTTGAGACCGAGAGCGATCCTGGGCTGCACAATCTCAAGAGCGGTTCCACACCTGTCTTCGCGAGACTGCGCAAAATATTTTGTTTTTTTAAGTTTTTAAGAAAGCGACAAATCGCTCGTGTTGAAGATAGTGTGGAACCAGTCTGGATCAGGCCAGGGTCCTTCTTAGTACTCACGTCGACAAACATGATTTCATTCATTAAAAGCTTAGCAGGCCTCTCTTTCTCTCAAAATGGTCAAAATTTTGCAAAACCCGAGGAATTCCTTCCTCTTTGTTTTTATCACCGCAGTGTTTGAAAAGGGTTTTTATGAAAAGCTTAGGTCATTATGACGATGTTTAAGGCACAAGAGTGTAGGCGAAATGCACTGTCGTTCCATTCACATCCTCTGGCACGGTTGATTCGAACATCAACAAATACGGAACGTGATAGCCACAACTGTTTCATTCAGATTTGTTGGCATAACTGGCTCCTCGGCAGCAAACAGGCTCAGAAAGCAAAAGCGACTAATTACAAGACAAAACGGTGTTTGAGGTAACAATCCCGAGATCACCTGGTATACTATACAAAAGGGACTGACTTGTTACAGCAAGACAGACTCTATAAGCAAAAGACTGACTCAATACAGAGAGACAGACTCAAAAATAAAACAACAGACTGACTCGACACCCAAGTCAGGATTTACAAAACTAGCATTGGCAGGTGCTCAAAAATGCGTACCAAACGCCATATCCAAAAATGTACCAGACACTGCCCGCAGGCGGTTCACTTTCCGATTACATACTTGCAGTATCTGTATCCTCAAAATCCAACAACTGAGTGGTGACGGACTTTGCTGAGGTAGGGGGAAGGATAACCTCGTTGTCAATCAAATCTTGCACCTCGTGCCGGAGGCGGAAACAATTGTCGGTAGCATGGCCAGTCTGCTGGTGGTACGCACAGTACAGGGAAGCATCGTGTGTGGCAGGGAGATTCTTCGGTAGGGGTCGGGGCTCCAAGGGTTTAAGATGTCCCCTCTCGGCCAAGATTTGAAGTGCCTTGGACAATGGCATGTAGAGAGCATGAAAGACCCTGCGCCCTCGGGGCAGGTACTTTGGAGTCTGAGCACTCTTGCTAGATGCACTAGCGAACGGATCGGCGGGTGCGGCCTTGGGTTTCTGATCCTTTCCGGATGCAAGGCTGGGAGCGGGAAGAACTGTCTTGGCATGACGGGGCCTATCCCGATTCTCTGATTGACTGGAATTGCCCTCAGGCGGAGTGGGGAAAGCATCCTCCACGCCTTTTTGACGAATCGCAGATATCTGTTGCTTGTTCATTCCCGCCAAAGCCTCATCGCCTACGAAGCTTGTTCGATAGGGTCAAGATCTGTCTTCATCTTGCCTTTATCTCGCCTCGCCGATCTAGAACTTGGTTTGATGCGCGCTGTTATAGCCGAGGCCATCTCCGGTTGTTGAGTTCAATACAATTGGCCCCAAGAGGGGGGCTCTGGGGTATAAAGCCTCCCAAGATATGGTGTGGCGTAAACAGACATCCCATAGGCGAGATCCGCCACGGACCTTTGAAGATCACCTATCATTCCCATTAGTTCAAAAGTAGTAGGCTCGCGAGCCTGATATAGTTGAGGAGTCCAAATTGGATGTGCGGCAGGTGACCTAGGTGGATGCGGCATGTCAACCGTAGTCCCATCTTGTAAGGGGATTCCCTGACTCAACGCGGCCGTCATGACCACAATCTCTTCCGAGTTTTATATCATGTTTAGTCTTGCCTCAACAAGGGAAGACACTAGTCGCTCGATCAACTCTCATGAATTTCGAATCAAACGAAAACAAGCAAAGATTTCAAATTTCAAACAGATCAAACACGGGTGTAGCCGATCAATCGCACTCTACCATCGACATCGTTCCCGTAACCACTGTTCAAAACTGAAATGATACCCGCAGACACAACTGATTCTCAACAACACTGATACCGGTGCCCTCGGGCCGGATACCTAAATCTTGCAAACTGATATATGTGTTCCTGTAGAGATACGCTCTAAAAGCACATAACAGGTAAAAGAGAGCCAATACACCCCTATGTTGGGGTAGGGTTTCCCTGTCCTATTTTGTCAGGAGCTAGGGTTTTACTACGCACACAGCGGTTTCAAACAACCTACATCGGGTAAGCAACCTGTCCTAGTTTGGAATGGTCACTATGGATTCCGACTATGCACTAGGTCGAATGGTCGAAAAGGGTGCCCCGGTAAAACCGGGGTTTGTGTTCCCACACTGGCAGAGCCCGCAACCGGTCAGCCTTATGGACATGCCTTGACAAGACAAGCCTCCAGCAAACCGCTCAGGAATAGCAGATGGCCAACACGGTGTCCTAGGCACACCAATGCACATGCAATGCAAAGAAACACATATGTGTAGTCAAAACAGGATATCACGAGTTCGAGTCAAGCTCTCTAAACTCCCCAGCAGAGTCGCCAGAAACTGTAGACGTGCCCGTGGGCTTCACTCTACAGTTCGGACTCGATTTGTGTCGGTTCTAAATCTGAACCAAAGAGTCCAAATCCGGCAAATCGTTTTGAAGAAAAAAACAGATTTTGAAAAGTAGTGCCAAACATGGACTGCTTTGCCAGATTATAGAGTCGCCACCTAAATATTTTAAAATGGAAAATTTAGGAAACCTTGACTCGGTGCCAATGGGAAATTTAGGAAACCAAAGTGGTCTTGGCTCGGGAGCTTGGGTACGATCGGGGAAGGTCAGCTATGAGCACCCCCTTTCGCCCGGTCCGAAGACCGGCCTCTACTAACCGTGATATCCGTTTTTGAAAACATTACATGCTCTTGTTCCAATTATTAACCTAGAATTACTATGTTATGCGCGCAGCAAACAAGTATAGACTAGATTGCCTAATTTGGAAATAAACATTGCATATCCATTCGTTTTGAAAATGCTTTGGAATTTGCGACTCGCAAGTAGGCTAAAATACGGATTTCAATGAGTTTCCTAACTCAAGCAACCCAACCTCCACCCACAGGCATTCAAACAGTTTATCTCACATAAGCACTTAGTCCGCATGGTAAGCATACTGTCATGTTAACATTCACACGCATGTGATATGCTAAAGCATAAAATACTTACATCGACTCGTACAAACCAAGAAACTAGTTAGCAGACATGCATGTCCCTAGGTCATGTTAAGTGGCTAATGCAACACAGGCAAGGATGCAATTTAGAGTAGGCTCGGCTAACCCTAAAGATGGCATGTGAAATGCACTTTATTCGATGCACGTATTCAATTTGGAAATTGAAGTACAATGCAGTTTGTATGATGTACCGAGCCCGGTGCATGTAAACAAATGCATGGATGCACGCATACATTGCATAAGGTATGCTAAAATAAACGTGCCCTAATCTACCATCATAAGCGGGTAAATAAAAGGGAGAAAGAAATGGGGGTTGGAAGACATACACACCACTCACCCACACTTATTACAAATTTGCCCTCGCTCGGAGGGACCAAAAGAATAATACAAATAATTACAAATTAATTAAATTGACAGAATAATTAATCTAAGAAAAATAAGAATCGCCTCGGCGAGGGCTCGATGCAAAGACGCGTTCTGGATTCCGCTTTAATTGCACTGCCATGCCTAGCTTGCCTCTGTTTTCCTTGCTTTGCATCTCAGAAGACTGCCACAGTCCTAGGAATACTTCCTTAGGTACTGAAGATCACTACTGTCTGCACAAAACTTCCACCGGCAGTAGATTGAGCTCATCGGCACTGAATTGATCCACATTTGCAAATTGATCACGGTCGGCACTAAACACCGCCGCATCAATGCTCGCAGAACTCGCAACTTATAGCAGAGAGGGCAACATCGGCATGGCAATGCAATTCAAAGCATATATGCACTAAACACACCCCTTGTCATGCTAATGACTCAAAGGAAGATGTGCCTCGATTCTCGGACCACCAATCACGCATTTCCATGCATGATGGCCCAAAGAACCAAGTATGCAACTTTAATTTCAAATGCATGCAATGCAAACAAGCACATAAGGGTGCCAAACCTTCATCATACTTCACTTCAAGAGGCTTAGCATGCATGCCAATATGATGCAATCCTAGACATGTCAACTAGTATGCAAAATGGGCAATGCAAGCAAGCAAAACATGCTAGGTGCACAACTTAAGCAAGGAAGCATAAGAAGTAAGCAAGGGGGGGGGGGGGGACTCAAACATGGATTAGGCAGCTCCAAATAGGCCTAAAACCATTGGCCAAAATGCTAAATCATGAGGGCCAAACACACATGCACACATGCACAAGTTAAGGCGCCAACACTTAAGCATAATAAACAACATTCAAGCACACTCGAAATGAGTTAAACATGGACTACTAGCATGCATATAAAGCTCTGAAGATCATACAAAACATGATGCCAAATCATGCAACAAAGCAAGCTAAACATGCGACAAATGGCCCAAGTCTTCAAAGCAAGTCTATGAGGTATTAAACCACACCTAGTATAATCACACATGGCAATACTTAACCAACTAAAAACAGAGTTTTAACACATAAAACTAAGCCCAAAATACTACTTAGATGGCATCTAAGAGGCTAGAATCCAAAGGCATGCAACATGACCAAAACATGGAGCATTCAACACATGCTTTTAAAGCATTAAAGAGGCAACTAAGGCAAGCATACAAGCACACCAAAGGGACTGAAATAGCATGTTAAATGGTTCCAAACCATCGAAAATAAAGCAAGCAAGACATGCTACACTCTCATGCTCTTAAAGCCAACAAGCCAAATGCAAAGGAGCTATGTTAAGCATGCTAAAATCAAACCAAATAACTATGGTCAGACCTAAAACATGTTAAAATAAGCATACAAGCTTCATGGATCTAGGCCTAAAGCATGCTCAAACTAGGGCTAACAACCTAGGCATGTTAAGGGACTAAAGAGGCATTACAAAGTAACCATGCAAAACATGCAAGGAGTACTAAAACCAACACTTAGCAATGTCATATTAGGGCATAATAAACATAAAATGCAGCCAAGACATGCTCTTCAAACATTCAAAACTAAGCTCCCTTAAGAGGCCAAATTTTACCCTTTTCAAGGACATCAAGGAGAGGGGGTGGCCCTCTCCTTCTTGGGACTTCAAGGCACCATCTTCACCACTGAAATCCCTCAAGATTTCAGTGGTGAAGAGGCCCAAGCACCAAAGTCCTGGAGCTCAACAAAATAGCACAAAAATGAGGCCTTTCAAGGCCTAAGAGGGGCCAAACCTCCCCAAAGCACAAAGTACCCTTAATAAACTATCAAGAGGACTAAAAAACAGAAATTTTTTGTATTGAACACCAAGCACAAAAATAGTTCAAGGATAGGTCAAAATGGAGTGCAAGAATGGGGTAAATAAAGTAAGTTTCTCACCCTTGTTGACCCTCTTCACAAATGTTAACTTTGTTGCTTCCTTTAGCTCCAAACCAGTCAAGAACAGCAAGAATAACCTCTTGGGACCTCAGTAGCCAAGGGAAGGTGAAACACTAGGTGTTGATGTGCAATAGTAAGACACAAACACCTAGTCACACAAACAAGAGAGAAAAAGAGAGATAGAATAGATATAGGATTCAAACCCTAAAACCAGAGCTTCTTCTCACCTTTCTCTCCCTAAAATGTCTAACCCTTCTAACCCTTGAGCCAAGAGAGCAAGAGTTATGTTATAGGCAACCAAACTTACAAGTTAAGTCACCAAGAAGCTCATCCCTCCATACACATGTATGGAGGGGAAACAAGTGCTACAAAGCTGTCTGAAAATATCTCCAAAAACAGCTGTAAAGTGATCGGCAGGGCAAAATGGTCATTTTGCCAAAAGGAGTGCCGACCGGCACAATATAGTGCCGATGGAAACAATCACCAGCCGGTGGCCTCTAGCCACTGCCGGTGGTGTGTGGGGATGCCTCAGAAGGCATTCCCTGCCCCTCAAAGGCAAAGCACAAGTGTTTGGTGCAAAACCAGACACAAAACGGTTAAGTTTGGAGGTCCTGAGGCAGGGCGCGTAGCCGAGGACTCCGGGAACTCCAAACAAACACAAACATGGATAATCACCGAGTGTTCAAGCGGTGACGTCCAAGTCTTGAGGACGGTCAAAAATGGGGTGTCTACAATTCACAATTTAAATATTACAGTTTAAAATAACACGAGATTCATATTTTGGAGACTAAAAATGTAATTAATCTTTATATGTTTATGAGTGTTGATTTTGTTATTAATTTCTTTCTTTTTCCTTGATTTAAATTTTGGTAAATTACACCTTTTACCCTAATAATTATTTGGAGACTAAAAATGTAATTGATCTTTACATGTTTATGAGTGTTGATTTTGTCATTAATTCTTTCTTTTTTCTTGATTTAAATTTTGGTAAATTACCACTTTTACCATAATAATTATTTTTGTTTAGTCACAGGTGAACTTATTGCTGCAAAATAATTATTTAATAAGTATAATACAAAATTCATAACTACCTAGGATTTAAACTCCAATAGTTGAGGTTGTGTTTAATGATGTTGCAAGTTCACCATTTACCACTAATGTGTAAATTGTATTATACTAGAGTTTGATTTTTCTTTTTTATATATTAGTGATTAAATTCACAATTTAAATATTGGAGTTTAAAATAACACGAGATTCTTATTTTGGAGACTAAAAATGTAATTAATCTTTATATGTTTATGAGTATTGATTTTGTTATTAATTTCTTTCTTTTTCATGGATTTAAATTTTGGTAAATTACACCTTTTAGCCTAATAATTATTTGGAGACTAAAATTGTAATTAATCTTTATGTGTTTATGAGTGCTGATTTTGTTATTAATTTCTTTCTTTTTCTTGATTTAAATTTTGGTAAATTACGCCTTTTTATCCTAATAATTATTTTTGTTTAGTCACAGGTGAACTTATTAATGCAAAATAATTATTTAATAAGTATAATACAAAATTCATAACTACCTAGGATTTAAACTCCTATAGTTGAGGTAGTGTTTAATGATGTTGCAAGTTCACTATTTACCACTAATGTTTAAATTGTATTATAGTAGAGTTTGATTTTTTTTTCTTTTTCATATATTAGTGATTAAATTCACAATTTAAATATTGGAGTTTAAAATAACACCATATTCATATTTTGGAGACTAAAAATGTAATTAATCTTTATATGTTTATGAGTGTTGATTTTGTTATTAATTTCTTTCTTTTTTCTTGATTTAAATTTTGGTAAATTACACCTTTTACCCTAATAATTATTTGGAGACTAAAAATGTAATTGACCTTTACATGTTTATGAGTGCTAATTTTGTCATTAATTTCTTTCTTTTTTCTTGATTTAAATTTTGGTAAATTACCCCTTTTACCCTAATAATTATTTTTGTTTAGTCACAGGTGAACTTATTACGGCAAAATAATTATTTAATAAGTATAATACAAAATTCATAACTACCTAGGATTTAAACTCCTATAGTTGAGGTAGTGTTTAATGATGTTGCAAGTTCACTATTTAGCACTAATGTTTAAATTGTATTATAATAGAGTTTGATTTTTCTTTTTTATATATTAGTGATGAAATTCACAATTTAAATATTAGAGTTTAAAATAACACGAGATTCATATTTTGGAGACTAAAAATGTAATTAATCTTTATATGTTTATGAGTGTTGATTTTGTTATTAATTTCTTTCTTTTTTCTTGATTTAAATTTTGGTAAATTACACCTTTTACCCTAATAATTATTTGGAGACTAGAAATGTAATTGATCTTTACATGTTTATGAGTGTTGATTTTGTCATTAATTTCTTTCTTTTTTCTTGATTTAAATTTTGGTAAATTACCCCTTTTACCCTTATAATTATTTTTGTTTAGTCACAGGTGAACTTATTGCGGCAAAATAATTATTTAATAAGTATAATACAAAATGCATAACTACCTAGGATTTAAACTCCTATAGTTGAGGTAGTGTTTAGACCATCTCCAATGCTTCACCAAACTTAGCATCAAATTTGAAATTTGGTGAAAAAAGTACTTTTTGGAGCTCCAACAGTTTCATCAAATTGATATCAAATCGAGAATTCACCAAAAGTTTCACCAAAATGAGAACAGGCTCCGCGTTTCACCAGAACACTGTGCATGACCGTTGGGGGAGACCAACCGGTTGAGCTGCCGGTTGATCAACCGGTCAACCATCAAAAGGTTCAAAAAATTCCAAAAAAAGGTTCAAACAGTTTTAAAAAAAAAAAAATTTTTACCTTGCCGGTCGACCGGCCGATCGACCAACCGGTCGTCCACTAAAAGGTTCAAACAGTTTAAAATATATATATATATATATTTAGGCTTAACCGGTCGACTAGCCGGTCGACCGACCGGTTGACCAACCGGTTGTCCCGGCGCGGATTTGATAAAAATTTGATGAAAATCAACTGTTGGAGCGCTCAGTATCAGATTGAGAAAAAAGTCATTTTTCTACTCAGATTTGATGAAATTTTTGGTGAACCGTTGGAGATACTCTTAATGATGTTGCAAGTTCACTATTTACCACTAATGTTTAAATTTTATTATAATAGAGTTTGATTTTTCTTTTTTATATATTAGTGATTAAATTCACAATTTAAATATTAGAGTTTAATGTAACACAAGATTCATATTTTGGAGACTAAAAATGTAATTAATCTTTATATGTTTATGAGTGTTGATTTTGTTATTAATTTCTTTCTTTTTTCTTGATTTAAATTTTGGTAAATTACACCTTTTACCCTAATAATTATTTGGAGACTAAAAATGTAATTAATCTTTATATGTTTATGAGTGTTGATTTTGTTATTAATTTCTTTCTTTTTTCCTGATTTAATTTCTTTCTCTTTGATGATTCATCGGTTTTGCATTGCACTCTACGAGATTAGATACAGGACCGTGACTTTGAGTCCGAACTGTAGTGAGCCCAATGAACAAAACGGGATCTTCTACCGGGACGTTTGGGGACGTCTACAGTTTCTGGTGACTCTACTAGGGATTTAGAGATCTTGACTCGAACTCATGAGATCTTGTTTTGACTATACTTATGTGTTTCTTTGCATTGCATTTGCATTAGGTGCCCCTAGGACACCGTGTTTGCCGTATGTTATTCCTGAACGGTTTGTCGGAGGCTCGCTTCGAGAAACGTGCCATAAGGTCGATCGGGTTATGGCACGATGGGGAACACAACACAAACCCGATTTCTTGGGGCACCTTTTTTGACCATTCGACCTAGTGCATATTTGGAATCCATAGTGACAATTCCAAGCTAGGACAGGTTGCTTACCTGATCATAGGTTGTTTGAAACCGCTGCGTGCGTAGTGAAACCCTAGTTCCTGACAAAATAGGACAGGAAAACCCTACCCCAACATAGGGGTGTTTTGGCTCTCATTTGCTTGTCATGTGCTTTTAGAGTATGCCTTTACAGGTTGCATATATCAGTTCGCAAGTCTGGGCATTAGGCCTGCGGGCATCGATGTCGATTTGGGGAATCGGTTTTACTGTAGGTATCGATTCAGCTTTAGGCGAATTGGGAAATGATGATCGGTGGTCGAATGCAGTTCTTCAGCTTTTTCCATGTTTGTATTGATTAGGCTGAGATGTTGTCTGCTTTCTCTTTCAGTTCAGAGGCTTGGTTCAGAGCAACCAGTGTTCTCCTTTGCTGAGGCAAGACAGGAAAAGACTTACCGGTTCATCAGATCCGTCAATCACCAGTTACACCACCTCTGTCCAAGTTCAGTAGACTTATGACGACACAAAATTCAGAGGAAATTATGGTTATGGTAGCCACACTAAACCAAGGAATCATCTTGCAGGGTGAGACCGATGTTGAGATACCACATCCGCCCAGGTCGCCTACCGCGCGTCCGATCTGGGAACCCCAGTTGTTTCAAGCCCGTGAGCCCACAACCTTTGAGCTGATGGGAATGATTGGCGACCTTCAAAGATCCATGGCTGATCTAGCCTATGGAATGTCGGCCCCGCCACCAACTGCATCATATGCCGGGAACTTCATGCCACAGGAGCCCCCGCTACTGGGGCGAATTGTGATTGAGCTCAGCCAACCTGAAGCTATCTCTAGCTCCGGCAATGACATGTCGACGACAACGGGGCTTCGCACTGAAGTAGCAACCTAAACCATCCACCAAGCTGAGGCTAGTGGAAAGAACAAGGTGGACACTGATCCTATGAACAACTGCTGTGGGCAGTCGAGGCTTTGAAAGCCGGGGGGTAGAATAAGCAGCAAGTATTCGCAGTTGTGACTAAGACTGTGGATGACACTTTCCCCACTCCAACCGAGGGCAGTTCAAGCTAGGCAGAAAATCGGGATAGGAATTGTCATACCAGAACCATTTCCTCCAACCCTAACCCTGCACCCAAGAAAAATCAACAAGCCAAGCCTATACTTTCCGACCCCTTTGCTAGTGCACCTAGCTAAAACCCACAAACCTTGAAGTATCAACCCAAGGTCACAGGGTCTTCCATGCCCTCTACATGCCTTTGTCCAAGGCTCTTCAAATCCTTGTTGAGAAAGGTCATCTCAAACCTCTTGAGCCACGACCTCTCCCTGCTCGTCTTCCACCCGGTCAAGATACTACCTAGTACTGTGCGTACCATCAACAAACTGGTCATACCACCGACAATTGCTTTCGACTTTGCCACGAAGTACATGATTTGTTTGACAATGGGATTGTCCTCCCACCAAGCTTAGCAAAGTCTATCGTCACTGGATCAGTGAACCTGGAGGACAATGTGATGTGATCAAGGGTGAACCATCTGCCGGCGGTGCTCAATTTACTTCAGATGTGGCGTATGGCACGCACTATTTTGAGCGTTTGTGAATGCTAGTTTTTGTACATTCTGGCTTGGGTATTGAGTCAGTTCTGTTGTGTTGTTTTGAGTCTGTCTCTTTGTTTTGAGTCAGTCTTTTTGTTTGAGGGTCTGTCTTGTTATATCGAGTCAGTCCTGTTGTGCAGAAGTAGGGTGATTTTGAGGATCTTACCTCAAACCTCACTGTTTTTGTTTTGTGTTTATCTTTTTGCTTTCTTTTGAGTCTGTTCCTGCCTTAGAGCCAGTTGTGCAGACAGTTCTGAATGAAACAGCAGTGGTTTTTCATGCTTTTGTGCTTGTTCTCGCCTTAAGTCGGTTGTGCCAGAAGTTTGAATGGAACGACAATGCATTTTCACCTACTTCTTCTGTGCCCTTTAAGTCATTGCATTGAACTAAGTTTTTCAAAACTTTTTGAACATTGTGATGAAATCGAAAAGGGAGGATGTAACAACCCTCACTTTGAATCAGTCTTGCTTGCATGTATTTTGTATGACCTTGAATTGTCAAGTTTGTAATCTTGATACTTGCCTTGTTTTGCTTTGTTTTATTGTAAGTTGCTGGAATTCGTGTTTTGTTTGGAGCGTGGCGAGGTCATTCGGCATAGTTTGCCTTTGAGCCTTTGCGTTTTGAGAGTGCTTTGGAACCTCACCGACCTCCATCTTCACCCGGCATGTTTGCCGAGATGTTACCTTTGGGCGAAGTGTGTATCGCCGAGGTCGTGATGTTTTGTGCTTGTAATCTTTGTCCTTGGCGGTATGGCCTAGGCGAGATGTGGTACACCCAGCCAAGGTGTGGCAGCTTAGTCAAGTGTCGCCCTCCCTAACCTTTGTCTTTGTTGACTGTTGTCAAGTCTTGTCTTTGGCCGAGGTCATTTCTAGCTCAAGGCTTAGCCGCCAAGCGTGTTGTGTACGCTTTGTCGAGACTTGTCTTGTCTAGCGATCACCTTTCTAATCGCACCAATCCGGTGATGCCACGTGTCCGAGTGAAGGCTATGACAAATGATGTGCCTATAATACATCATTGTGTAACTTTTGATTATGATTTGGTCTCAAATCTTTGTCTTGTTTAGAGAGAGAAGCTCTAGAACTTGGAGTTAGAATTTTAGTGTGAGAGTTGAGCTCCGAGCTTGATCGTGGAAGATCGAACCGCTGGATTCAGCTTTTGAGGTTAGATTCTTGTTCTACATCGATTGTTCTTATTGATCATCTAGATGCATTGCATGATTGGATCTGTTTTGCATGTCATGCATTGATTTGAACTTGGTTTTGAAAGAAAAATGTTGTTCTTGTGTTCTTAAAGGAGAACCTTGTTTTGATCCGAAAGTTTGGAACAAGAATCATGTTTTGTGTTTGTTCTTGCATAATTTTCTAATGAGTACCCTAGTCCACGTTTTTGAACTCTTAGCTTGAAAACCCCAGATTTCGTATATGTGAGTTGGATTTCAAATGCATGATCTTGTTCTTCGTGCCCTTTGAAAGGAAACTCGTGTTTTCTAACTTTGCCTTGTTTTGGCTTTCGAGTCCACACCTCGGCGGGGAGGTGTAGGACCTCGGCTAGACCGGATGGTACCCAAAGTGCACTTCCTGTGATGGGAAATAATGTTTTGATTCCTTGCATGTATGTGAAGCTCGTTTTGAGAGTATGGTTTGCTATGTGATTGTAGGACTTTGATCTTTGCTTGAGCCTACACCTGAAGACCGAGGTGAGTGGTGCTTTTAATAAAGCTATGTTATAAAGCTTTTGATAAATCTTGCTTGTTTCGCTTTGGTAAAAGTAATTGCTAAGCATGAATGATTAGCCTATTTTGATGTTTTGTATATGGGCTTGTTTTGATGGTATTCTTGAAAGTCCCTGTCTTTGGAGGACTCTAAACTTTAGCAAAGACTAGAGGAAAGGTAAGTATGAACTTCGCCTTGATGATGTCCTTGTAATGAGTTGAGCTTTGTTTCGGTTTCTTTGGAAAGTCCCTTGTTGGAGGACTCTAAACTTTATGAGACCATCTTGTTAAAAGGATACGGTCCTTTCTTTGGAAAGTCCCTTGTACTGGAGGACTCTAAACTTTCGCAGTACCATCTTGTTAAAAGGATACGGTCCTTTCTTTGGAAAGTCCCTTGTACTGGAGGACTCTAAACTTCGAGACCATCTTGTTAAAAAGGATACGGTCCTTTCTTTGGAAAGTCCCTTGCACTGGAGGACTCTAAACTTTCGCAGTACATCTTGTTAAAAAGGATACGGTCCTATCTTGCTAAGATAAATGTTAAAGCGGGCTACGGGCCTAAGTAACACAAGTCCCTTGTGCTAGAGGACTTTAAACTTTTGTAGCACCACTTGGTGAAAAAGGGCTACGGGCCTAAGTCACAAACTTCGGTGAAAAAGGGCTACGGGCCTAAGTCATATAAGCTTGATATGTTTTGTCTTGAAGATTACCTCGGCTACTACTTGTGCTATCTCGGCAAATGTTTTGACTTGTAAGACTTGTTGGATGAATACGGTTCATCACTTGATTCGATACAACTTGATTTGTCTTGTTTTGGAAGGAACCCCGGCTACTACTTGTTTAATCTTTGTATTGCTTTGTTCGGTAGGATTTGGAGATGAATACGGTTCATCTCTTGTTCGCATGCCTTGATATTCTTCGCTTGGCAGGAACCTCGGCTATTGTTTGAATGGTTTTGATATGCTTTGTTTTGGCATCTATTATTATTCATGCAAACCTTTATTTCTAGTACCATTCATCGAGTTTCCAAGCTCACCCTCTCTATATATATGTAGGTGATGAGCGGTGACGGCGACGCCTAGAAGTATTTGTACAATTTTGTTTTGGGATTTTTGTTATGCCGACTTGACTTGCTTACATCGGTCGCTTTTGTGATTACCTCGATATGTGTTACTTCGCAGATTCTTGAAAATCATGCTTTTGCTCAGAATCACCAGATTTGTATATGTACCGAGAAGCCTTTTGATCAGATGTAACTTGTATTTGTTTTGTTATCCGCCGAGGTGCGCTTCGTTATGTATGCATTTACATTTGATCTATGCATGCCTCAAGGACCATTTGTATTTAGTTTATTCGCTCCGCATATGTGAGCCCCTATGATTACTCGATGTGTGTGAAATTTTGTGTTTACCTTTGGTAATTACGGATTATGGCCATCTCAAGACCCACTACTAGGCGTGTTGGTCGTGACAGAGTGGTATCGTGAGCACAAGTTCCTCATAGTACGTTGATTCACACTCGAGTCCTAAAGAGCATAGGATTCCATTTAGAAAGATGCTAGGGTTGCATCATATTGCTTGCTATTTGAACAAGGTGTGCATTGTCTTGACTTGCTTAATTGTTACTTGCTCATGCTCATGAGTTATTTGTTTACTTGCTTTAAAGTCACACTTTGTATACTCATAGTATCATGAGGAGAGGTAGACCTCCACTTGCCCGAGATCACCAAGACAGATTGGACAATGGAAAGATTAATGGAAGGATTGACCCGTGAGTTAAGGCAAATAAGACAAAGAAGACGCTTAGTACTACATCGACCCAGCGAAGCGCATTTAATGGTCGAAATGTAGTCCCTCCTCCACCTCCCCGGTGCCACAAGTCGCTCCACACCAAATTTTATATGGAGATGGCACAATAGCTTTGATCAGGAGTTCAAGAAGATGAGACCACCAAGGTTTTCGGAGGTATTGAGCCAATGAAGGCCGAGGCATGGGTTTTGGAAATGGAGAAACTGTTGAGATTTTCCCAAGACCGATGTTCGAAGGTGACTTTCAAGATTCACCTCGACGACGATGCTCGGAGATGGTGGATGATGACCAGAGAAACTAACCCTGGTTTAACCTGGGCAAGGTTTTTGGAACTATTTTACAAGAAGCATTTTCCCCTCAGCGTTCGGAATCGCAAGGCTACCGAATTTCAGACTTTGACGCAAGGCAGTCGAACAGTGGCGGAATATGATCGCGCTTTTACTGAATTGGTAAGGTTTGTACCTCACATGATCAATGATGAATACATGAAGGCTAGGAAGTTTGAAAGTGGGCTTCGCGGACCGATTCAAGACCGGGTTAGCCTGCTCGATATGCCGACCTAGCCGAAGTTATTTTTCAGGGTAAAGGAGTAATTCCCCCACCTTATTTAATCTCATCCATGAAGGCCTGTAAGTTGATCCAAAAAGGCTGTAAGGGTTATTTGTGTAGTATATTGAAAGATCAGGATGGAAATGTTAGTTTAGCCGACATCCCAGTTGTTCATGAGTTCGCCGACGTCTTTCCTAATGATTTACCTGGCCATTTGGTCGATAGAGAAATAGAGTTTACTGTTGATGTTATATCGGGAACACAGCCGATCTCCAAAACACCATATAGAATGGCCCCAAATTAACTTAGAGAATTGAAACTACAATTGCAAGAGTTGTTGGACAAGGGATTTATTAGGCCGAGCACATCACCATGGGGAGCACCTGTTATTTGTTAAGAAGAAGGATGGCACACTTCGCCTTTGTATTGATTATAGAGAACTCAATAAGGTCACCATTAAGAATAAGTACCCATTACCTAGGATTGATGATTTACTTGATCGCCATAAGGAGCACGAGTCTTTTTCCAAGATTGACCTTAGGTCGGGCTACCATCGCCTTAAGGTTAAGGCGAGAGGATGTTGAGAAGATCGCTTTCTTCGGACTAGATATGGCCACTACGAATTTTTAGTGATGCCTTTCGATTGACCAATGCCCCGCCGCATTTATGGATTTAATGAACAGAGTCTTCAAGCCCCACTTAGATGAGTTTGTGGTCGCTTTCATCGATGATATATTGATTTATTCCAAGAGTGAAGTTGAACATGAAAACCATCTCGAGAATTTCTTTTGCAGATATTGAGAGACCGGAAATCAGATGCTAAATTTAACAAGTGTGAGTTTTGGCTTTCTACTATTTCATTTCGGGTCATGTAATAAATGAAGAAGGTATTTCAGTTGATCCGAGCAAAATAGAAGCCGTGGTAAATTGGCCGAGGCCACCAATGTGTCCGAGGTTCAAGTTTTCGGGTTTGGCAGTGTTACTACAGAAGTTCGAAAAGAATTCTCCAGATTGCAACTCCATTGACACAATTGACTAGGAAGGAGCACCGTATGAATGGATCAAGATCGAGAGTCACTTTTCAGAACTAAAGACGAGGTTGGTTACAAAGACCAAGATCGGTACTTCCATCGTAATGAGGAGTTTCTTGTTTACAGTGATGCGCCGCATAAGGGTTTGGGTTGTGTATTAATGCAAGGAGGTAAGGTTATAGCATATGCATCACGCCAATTGAAGCCACATGAGAAGAACTATCCTACCCATGACTTGGAGCTAGCAAAGTGGTATTTGCTTTGAAGATTTGGCGCCATTACTTGTATGGAGCTTCTTGTCGTGTTTTTACAGATCATCGAGCTTGAAGTATCTATTCACTCGTATGAATTGAACTTGAGACAAAGAAGATGGCTCGAGTTGTTGAAGGACTACGATATGCGATTCAATATCACCTGTGGAAAGCCAACAACAGGGCCGACGCCTCGAAAGGTAAAATCGCTTGGAAATTTGGCATGCCTAACATTGATTTCGCGTAACCAACCATTGTTGAAGAAGTAAAGGCAAGACAAATGGAGGATGAATTCTTCGTAAAAGTAGCCGATGAGATTGTTACCAAGCCGAGATCCGGTACACCTTTGAAAACCAAGTGCTTAAGTTTGAAGGAAATTGTGTGTGGCCGATGTTCCGAGTAAAAGGAAGATTTTGCCGAAGCCCATAATTCCAAGTTTGTTGCTCATCCAGAAATACCAAGATGTACCATGATGTAAAACAGATGTTTTGGTGGCCAAACATGAAGAGAGAGATAGCCGAATTTGTGTCCTGTTTGCATTGCCGAAGTAAAAGGTAACATCGAGACCAAAGCAGACTTCTACAACCTTTGCCGATCCTCGAGTGGAAGTGGGAACACATCTCTATGGATTTTGTGACCGATCGCCGAGAACACGTAAAGGTATGGATTCGATTTGGGTTGTGGTAGATAGACTAACCAAGTCAAGACACTTTTGCCTTAAGACTACTTTCAACGCCGATCAACTTGCCCTACTATATGTGAATGAGATTGTTAGACTCCATGGAGTGCCGATGTCAATAGTGTCAGACAGAGATCCTAAATTTGTTTCCAGATTTTGGCAGAGTCTACAGAAAGCGTTTGGAGCCGAACTGAGATTTAGCACAGCTTTTCATCCCTGCATGATGGGCAAACGTAAAGAACGATCGACACTTGAAGATATGCTTAGACTCTGTGATTGGATTTCCAAGGAAGTTGGGGAATGCATTTGCCATTAGTGGAAGTGGGGTACAACGACAGGTACCACGCGAGTATTGGTATGGCACCGTATGAAGCTCTATATGGAAGAAAATGCAGAGCGCCGATATGTTGGACCGAAGTCGAGATAAGGCTCGCTTGGTCCCGAACTCATTCAAGTAACAACAGAGAAGATTAAACTTATTCACAGAGGATTAAATCGCCCAGAGCCGACAAAAGAGTTATGCCGACAGAGAAGAAATGAGCTAGAATTGAAGTTGGGGATCACGTATTCCTAAAGGTTTCACCAATGAAAGGAGTTTCAGATTTGGGAAGAGAGGTAAGTTAGCACCCGTTATATTGGCCCATTTGAAGTCCTTGACAAGGTTAACTCCGGTTTCACAGACTTGCTTTGCCACAATTGAGCCAAGTCCATAACGTGTTTCATGTTTCGATGTTAAGGAAGTATATTCGGATCCAATCGCATGTAATTAAGCTCGAATCGGTTAATGAGAATTTGGGCTATGAAGAGAAGCCGACGTCTATTGTGATGCAAGTTAAGCAATTGAGAAACAAGTCGATACCAATGGTAAAGGTGGAATGGAAAGAGCACTATGGCAAGGACGCCACATGGGAAATGGAAGAGGAAATGAGAATTCGACATCCGAGTTATTCTTGGACAAGGTATAGTAAGTTTGGGGTCCAAACTTCCTTAAGGGGGTAGGATGTAACAACCCTCACTTTGAATCCTTGCTTGCATGTATTTTGTATGACCTTGAATTGTCAAGTTTGTAATCTTGATACTTGCCTTGTTTTGCTTTGTTTTATTGTAAGTTGTCGAATTGTGTTTTGTTTGGAGCGTAGCGAGGTCACCAAAGATAGTTTGCCTTTGAGCCTTTATGCTTTTGAGCAGCTTTTGGAACCTCAGTGACCTCCATCTTCACCCCAAGCATGTTTGCCGAGATGTTACCTTTTGGGTCAAGTGTGTATCGCCGAGGTCGTGATGTTTTGTGCTTGTAATCTTTGTCCTCAAGGTGTATGGCCTAGGCCGAGATGTGGTACACCCAGTGCCAAGGTGTGGCAGCCTTAGTCAAGTGTCGCCCTCCCTAACCTTTGTCTTTGTTGACCTGCTGTCAAGTCTTGTCTTTGGCCGAGGTCATTTCTAGCTCAAGGCTTAGCCGCCAAGCGTGTTGTGTACGCTTTGTCGAGACTTGTCTTGTCTAGCATCACCTTTCTAATCGCACCAATCCGGTGATGCCACGTGTCCGAGCCGAAGGCTATGACAAATGACTGTGCCTATAATACATCATTGTGTAACTTTTGATTATGATTTGGTCTCAAATCTTTGTCTTGTTTAGAGAGAGAAGCTCTAGAACTTGGAGTTAGAATTTTAGTGTGAGAGTTGAGCTCCGAGCTTGATCGTGGAAGATCGAACCGCTGGATTTCAGCTTTTGAGGTTAGATTCTTGTTCTACATCGATTGTTCTTATTGATCATCTAGATGCATTGCATGATTGGATCTGTTTTGCATGTCATGCATTGATTTGAACTTGGTTTTGAAAGAGAAAATGTTGTTCTTGTGTTCTTAAAGGAGAACCTTGTTTTGATCCCAAAAGTTTGGAACAAGAATCATGTTTTGTGTTTGTTCTTGCATAATTTTCTCGAATGAGTACCCTAGTCCACGTTTTTGAACTCTTAGCTTGAAAACCCCAGATTTCAGATATGTGAGTTGGATTTCAAAGATGCATGATCTTGTTCTTCGTGTCTTTGAAAGGAAACTGTGTTTTCCTAACTTTGCCTTGTTTTGCTTTTCGAGTCCACACCTCTACGGGGAGGTGTAGGACCTCGGCTAGACCTCGATGGTACCCAAAGTGCACTTCCGTGATGGGAAATAATGTTTTGATTCCTTGCATGTATGTGAAGCTCGTTTTGAGAGTATGGTTTGCTATGTGATTGTAGGACTTTGATCTTTGCTTGAGCCTACACCTGAAGACCGAGGTGAGTGGTGCTTTTAATAAAGCTATGTTATAAAGCTTTTGATAAATCTTGCTTGTTTCGCTTTGGTAAAAGTAATTGCTAAGCATGAATGATTAGCCTATTTTGATGTTTTGTATATGGGCTTGTTTTGATGGTATTCTTGAAAGTCCCCTCAGGGGAGGACTCTAAACTTTAGCAAAGACTAGAGGAAAGGTAAGTATGAACTTCGTCTTGATGATGTCCTTGTAATGAGTTGAGCTTTGTTTCGGTTTCTTTGGAAAGTCCCTTGCCTTCGGAGGACTCTAAACTTTCGAAGCCATCTTGTTAAAAAGGATACGGTCCTTTCTTTGGAAAGTCCCTTACCGGAGGACTCTAAACTTTCAGACATCTTGTTAAAAGGATACGGTCCTTTCTTTGGAAAGTCCCTTGACCGGAGGACTCTAAACTTTCGCAAAGACATCTTGTTAAAAGGATACGGTCCTTTCTTTGGAAAGTCCCTTGCCTTGGAGGACTCTAAACTTTCGCAGACATCTTGTTAAAAGGATACGGTCCTATCTTGCTAAGATAAATGTTAAAGCGGCTCACGGGCCTAAGTAACACAAGTCCCTTGTGCTAGAGGACTTTAAACTTTTGTAGCACCACTTGGTGAAAAAGGGCTACGCCTAAGTCACAAACTTCGTGAAAAAGGGCTACGGGCCTAAGTCATTTAAGCTTGATATGTTTTGTCTTGAAGATTACCTCGGCTACTACTTGTGCTATCTCGCAAATGTTTTGACTTGTAAGACTTGTTGGATGAATACGGTTCATCACTTGATTCGATACAACTTGATTTGTCTTGTTTTGGAAGGAACCTCGCTACTACTTGTTTAATCTTTGTATTGCTTTGTCTGGTAGGATTTGACAGATGAATACGGTTCATCTCTTTGTTCGCATGCCTTGATATTCTTCGCTACAGAACCTCGCTATTGTTTGAATGGTTTTGATATGCTTTGTTTTGGCAGACTCTGCTATTATTCATGCAAACCTTTATTTCTAGTACCATTCATCGAGTTTCCAAGCTCACCTCTCTATATATATGTAGGTGATGAGCGTGACGGCGACGCCTAGAAGTATTTGTACAAATTTTGTTTTGGGATTTTTGTTATGCCGACTTGACTTGCTTACATCGGCCGCTTTTGTGATTACCTCGGCATATGTGTTACTCGCGTGATTCTTGAAAATCATGCTTCTTTGCTCAGAATCACAGATTTGTATATGTCTACCGAGAAGCCTTTTGATCAGATGTAACTTGTATTTGTTTTGTTATCCGCCGAGGTGCGCTCATATGTATGCATTTACATTTGATCTATGCACAGCTCTCAAGGACCATTTGTATTTAGTTTATTCGCTTCCGCATATGTGAGCCCCTATGATTACTCTGATGTGTGTGAAATTTTGTAAGCCGGCCTTTGGTAATTACGGATTACTGGCCATCTCGGCACCCAGCCTACTAGGGGCAGGTTGGGGTCGTGACAGAGGAATTCCTCGGGATTTGCAAAAATTTGATCAATTGAGAGATAGAAAGGCATGCTAAGCCCTTAATGAATGAGATCATGTTTGTTAATATGAGTATTGAGAAGGATCCTGGCTTGATCCAAATTGGTTCCATACTGTCTTCAACACAAGCGACTAGTCGCTTTCTTAAAAAATTTTAAAAAATGTTTTGCGCGGTCCTACGAAGACCTATGTGGAATCGCTCTTGAGATTGTGCAGCTTAGGATCGCTCTCAGCCCTGAGACTCGACCCTTCACTTTCAAACCTTGAACTTGAATTCAGAATGTTCAACGGTCAGCTACAATGTGAGGTCTGTGTGGCCAGATTCGAAGCAGCCCTCGAACTAGGGGCAGAAAAGTCAGATCAAGAATATCAGATGTCGTCAAAAGAAGCTTGCAAAGCTAGATCAGAAGCACCCCTCGAACTAGGGGCAAAATTGTCAAAGGTGCTCGAAGAGCCAAAAAAAATTGGGATGTTTCTCAAGCTAACAAAGATCAGCAAGAATGCCAAATCCCAAAAGGAAGGAAAGAAGAAAATATTGCTAAAGGATAACCGAGTTCCTATCCACAACACTAGGGGCAATTTTAGCCCCCCATTAGATGGACTCCTGCATTGTCAGCGAACAGCAGCCATTCTCCTGGATTCAGATGACTTCAGGATCTCAAAACCATTTGACATGGACAAAGCTACACTTTTACCCTTGAGAGGCTCGCTGGGCCGAAAACCCGGAAGGGCGACCCAGGCAAAAGTTAGAGCAAGAAAAAGAACAAAAAGAACCAAAAAAAAAAAATGCAAAGAATGAAAAAAAAGAGAAAAAGAAGAAAAATGAAGAAAATGAAAGGAAAAGATGAAAAAGAAAAAAGTAGAAAAGAAATGAAAAGAATTGAAATGAAAAGAAGAACATAGCTCGCAAGGTTGAAAACCCGTATGGGCCTTGGCAAAAGTTAGAGCGTAAAAGGTGAGGGTTAATACACGAGTGAACCTGAGACCCGAACTACGTAAGGCTTGATTCCCATCTTTGGGATAAGTAGGCAACTTCATTTTGAAGTCCAGCCGTAAAGCACTTCAAATTCGACTGTGTCCATGCGATGGTTCTGGTCATCTTTGTCTTCTCTATATCCGAGAATTTGGTCGTAATTGTCACTGTGAGGACTGGTTGCCACGTGCGTTCGCACCATTCGCATAAGGGCAACTTTCCATTGCCGTGCAGTGCCATTTCAATAAGGGGCAATTTTCCATTGTTATGGATCTGAGGTTGTGCATCTCAAGAGTAAATTCTGCGTTGGTCGAACAATGGCCATTTGCAAAAATAGTTTTTGAGAATTTTTAATGAGGTTGACTAATTCTCTCGAAAACTATTCCATTTTTCCAAAACTGGACCATTTTCTTGGACCCAAAAAAAAGGGAAAAATTTTCAGTGCTCATAACCTGACTTGCATGATTTTAAATCGAAAAATCGAACAAGCATGTTAATCTAACTGTTATGTTGGTCAAAATTGTTTTAGTAGAAAATCAAAACAAAAAATTGGTTAAAATGATGAACTAGGGGCACAGTTGAGTCAGGTTTCCTATCTTTTCCCTGTTGTCAATGCATTTGCTAGAAAGGGCACCATGTTTGCCAGAAAGGGCACCCTATTCGCCAAGAAGGGCACAGCGGAAGCTAACAGAAAAGGGCTGAAAGCTCTCATATCCTCCAAGCAACGAGGTATCAAGCCAAGTGCGAAGCACGAATTGGAATGGGGCAAGATATTCCACTCTCTCATCTGGACAGATCTGATCACGTCCAAACTCTCTAGCAGAGCATCGTTAACCAATGTCAGCTACAGATTTGCTACACACCCAGTTGTAGCGCAGCCCCTCTGTGGGAGAAACTCACTGTTGGGAACAAGAAGAAGAATCTAGCGGAATGCTAGGGACAAGAGCCCGCAACTTTTTTGTTTATCCATCAAACACTCAAGGGAGGGATAAAAAATGAGAGATTGAAGAATAGAGAGATGTGCGCTGAGAGAAAAAGTGAGGAAAAAAGGCTTTTTCAGAAAAACAAAGCCTGAGGGCCGAGTGATGTGAGAATCACAAATGAGAAATGATGGGAAACAATACTCGAAAAAACTGGCTACTCGTGCACCAAGAGGTCTCTTGCCTTTATAACACCGTTGAGTGTTGTGTTTGTGTGTTTTTGTTTGTTTTGATTCTTGTTTTGAGTCGTTTGAGTGTCAATAGATGTGATTAGGTTGTTTTACCTTGTTTTTCCTTTGTTGAGTTGTGTTTAGGTTGTTCTACCTTTTGTTTTCCGTTGTTGACTCGTTTTGGCTGTGGTCAGTTGTAGGCTCAATACCCGGTTGAGAACCCTTTTCTCATCTCACTTTAAAAAAAAAATCGTTTTGTGCTCAGAATGCCATGCCATTCTCCACATTTGTGCAAAACAGAATTTGTTCTTTCATAAAATCGCAGGGTTCAACCCAAGTCATATGAGAACAGTAAAACCAGGACTTACTTGAAGCTATATGGGTCCCGGACTGCAAAGCAAAAGAAAAGAGGAAAATTTTGGAGCATCTGAGTGTGTTTCAACTTCTGCAAGTTCCGTCTTTATGAGCCGTAATAAGCGAATATTGTGTTATGAGTGCGTGTTCGTAATAAGCAAGCAGGCCGATATGAGCTGTGTGTTCAAAGTGAACAGAATATTGTGTTGATCGTTTAATCGCTTTCAAGCCGAATGGCAATCGGCGTTTCCCGAGTACCATTCCCCGTCAGAGTAAAATGGTTTACCGCCACTCACTCCATGAGGTGCTTTCTAAAGTGCCGCCTTGCTTATTGCATTCTCTTAACATCATGCTCTACTTTTCTTGTAACATGTAATCGTATCATCGCACTTATTGCGCTTATTTGCATCTTTTGTTGTCTTGTACCATTTATCCTTTACGCCGAAATGTGTTTAAGATCGATGTCCTCCGGCTTTCTCAGTTGCGCCAAGCACGCCGCTGATAATTTGTTGGACCTCCTCTCACGATTTCAGCGTGGTTTGAGTGTCCTGCCTCACGTGATTTCAAAGATGTTTGATTTATCCCCACCGCGTTGTAGACGCTACCGGGCGCTTTGTTGGACCTCCTCTCACGATTTCAGTGTGGTTTGAGTATCCCGTTCCTTACGCGATTTCAGCGTGTTTGGAATTTATCCCAGGTTGCGTTGTAGACGTGCTGGGCGGTTTGTTGGACCTCATGTCACGATTTCAGCGTGGTTTGAGTGTCCCGTTCCTTATGCGATTTCAGCGTGTTTGGAATTTATCCCAGGTTGTGTTGTAGATGCGATGGGCGGTTTGTTGGACCTCCTCTCACGATTTTCAACGTGGTTTGAGTGTCCCGTTCCTTACGCAATTTCAGCATGTTTGAAATTTATCTCAGGACGCCTGATGTGCTGGCCTGGGCGAGTTTTATCTCAGGTTGTGTTGATACACGCGTTGGGCGGTTTGTTGGACCTCCTCTCATGATTTCAGAGTGGTTTGAGTGTCCCGTTCCTTACGCGATTTCAGAGTGTTTGGAATTTATCCCAGGTTGCGTTGTAGACGCACTGGGCTGTTTGTTGGACCTCCTCTCATGATTTCAGCGTGGTTTGGGTGTCCCGTTCCTTACGCGATTTCAGCGTGTTTGGAATTTATCCCAGGTTGCGTTGTAGACGCGCTGGGCGGTTTGTTGGACCTGCTCTCACGATTTCAGTGTGGTTTGAGTGTCCCGTTCCTTACGCGATTTCAGAGTGTTTGGAATTTATCTCAAGACGCCTGATGTGCAGGCCTGGGGGGTTTTATCTCAGGTTGCATTGTAGACGCACCTGGGCAGTTTTTGGACCTCCTCTTACGATTTCAGCATGGTTTGAGTGTCCTATTCCTTACACGATTTCAGCGTGTTTGTAATTTATCTCAGGATGCCTGATGTGCGGGCCTGGGCGGGTTTTATCTCAGGTTGTGTTGATACACGCCTAGGCGGGTTGTTGGACCTTCTCTCACGATTTCAGCGTGGTTTGAGTGTCCCTTTCCTTACACGATTTCAGCGTGTTTGGAATTTGACTTAGGTTGCGTCGTATGCGTGCCTAATTGTTTGTTTTTCCCCCTCTCATCATTCCAACATGGTTGGAGTATTTTCCCTTTTACATTCACCATTGCATTTTATATGCATTGCATCGTGCTACCTTGCGCACCTTACCTGCACTTGTTAGTGCAATGCATTTTATTCAAGGCTTATTTTAGCATCGACTGCCTTGTGCACTCATCTGGTCTAGGAGACCTTAAATCCTGCATTTTCATTCACACTGTCTTGTGCACTCTCTGGTCTAGGAGACCTTAAATCCTCTAAAGGTGCAATTCCTTTGGTGTTTGTCGTGCCCGAATGACTTCCAATGGTCTGGTATAGCCACCTGCCTGTGTTTGGGGTGAGTTCCTAGGAGACCAACTGAGATGGTGGAAACTAGAGTTCAAATGGCTCATGCTTAGAATGCAAAGGTTTGGGATTTCCGAGACTAAAGTCTGGTTTAAATACCCAGGGGTATATCCTCGGCTTGAAATCTGTATGGTAGCCCCATAGATTGAGATAGCATGTGTATGCGCCTCAATTCTGGATACTGAACTAACCTAGTCTGTCATCTTGTTGGAGAATAGGGAAAGCTGCGACTATAGTCAGGGAGAAAAGTAGTACCTGTGGTTTAACTAAGAAGAAGCGAAAGACCCCCAGTAGCATGAGGTACGATAGTGTATGTACGGTTCATTTGAAGCTGGTGCGACCAAACGAACCGGACAGGTATTTTATCTTCTCCGTGTGAGATGTAGCGAGAATTGTAATTCTCTTACATCCTTACTGCATGAAATGTAGTTTTTGCTTCGCATTCTTGCTTAAAACTGTTGTATTTATTGTGAATATTTGCTTCATTTCAGCTCGCTGCTTTGCATGATCATGAGTTACGTTCAGCTTTGTGCATAGCATTTTGCATTTTTCCCCTGCCTGCGGGCATATCTCTTTATTTCGCCTGTATGTCTAAGTCTTCGGCCTTGTCAAAAATGGGTTGTCTCTAGGCTTTGACATTCACTCCCGTCACTTATGACTTTCGAGTTCTGTCAAAGAGGGGCAACTGTAGACACCCCGTTTTTTACCGACCTTAAGACTCAGACGTAATCGATTGAGCACTCGGTGATTGCGCATGTTGTGTTCGTTCTGAGGTCACGGAGTCTCGGCTGAGAGTTTTGCCTCCAAACTTCGGGACTCTTTTGGGCTTTGCCTTGGTTTGCGAACCAGGTCCTGTTTTCTCTTCCCGAAGGGAAGGAGAGGTCTCGTAGACCATCTCTCAATGGCCGTAGGCTACGTTTCGTGGTCGTAGGTTACTTTTCCCGTTTGGAGACCAGTTTCCGGTTTTCGGAGCCGTCGGTTGCGCGCTTCGGTTCGGGACCGCTTAACTTTCTCCATTTGTTCCAGTTTTTTGCACACACCTTGTTTCCTCTCCCTAGAGGGAGGCTGTGGCCCGGGAGACCACCTTTGTGGTCATACGCCACTTTCGATGCTTAACAGTCAGTTTTCGGGGCACCCGGCTGCGCGTTTTGGCCCCCGAACCCTCGTTTTGCATCGGTGTGGGTTCAGTTTTGGCATGGACCCTAGTTTCATTATTAGGAAGGTGGTACTAGGGTGGCAAACCACCTTTTCTTCTTGGAGACCACCTTTCCCCGGTGAGCCGATTTTCTTGTCAGGCAAGTGGTCTCCCTCACTTTTGGTTACATTACCATCGGGTCTCCCATACCACCAATGAGTTGCATTCACCTGGGAGACCACCAATATGGGCCACCAACCACCTGACCCTTTTGACCTTGGTCGGCCGACCAGGGCAAGTGGTCGGTCGACCACATGAACTGGTCGGCTAGCCTTCTCCTTTTCTGTCTCACTGAGTTGATGCCAGCTGTGCCAGCTGGAAACCTCATATTGCATCCTCCATACATGTGTATGGAGAATGTTTAAGCTTGGTTTTAAGCTTCTTAAAGAAGCTTTAGCCCCTCTCCTCTATAAAGGAAAGGTCCCTCTTCACTTCGAAGGTTGGAGAAAATTGCTAAGGCTCATGCATACACTCTCTCTTTGTATCTCTCCCATTTAGCTTCAAAGGTTGAAGTTCTTGGCCCCATTGCACTACACCTCCAAGCACAACACCTCCACTATCAACCTAAGCACCTTGAAGCCCATTTTCAGAGGTTGAAGGCTTGCTTTTTTGGTCCAGAAGTTGCTGGTCCCTTTGGCTACAAGGGTAACACTCTATTTCCCTCTTTTTATCATTGTTTTGCTTCATATCTTAGCTCTATTTACAAGCATTTTTGGGCTTCGTCATAAACTAAAAAAAGTCTTATTTTGAGCTTCTTAACATGTTTGTTTGAGACCATTTTTTATTGGGGGTCATCTACCCCCTTACATGCTTCATTCCATCTTGTTTTGAGCTATGCCTTAGGGCCTTTGTGTTGAGCTTTGTTGGTCCTTTTGACCACTGAAATCCAATGGATTTTTAGTGGTTATTATGTGTTTTTGAGCATCAAAATCAGAGAGGGGTGACCCTCTCACCCCTTGTCTTGTTTTCTAGCATTATTAGCCTTACAAAGGAGCTCCTATTTGCATGTTTCAAAGTCGTGTTTTAGGACATTTTTTATGAGTTTTAGGACCTACATGAGCTCTTTCCAGAGCTTTTTTTTTCCATCTTAGATGTCCCTCTTGCATGTGTAGAGTAACCCTCTTTTTGGCCTTACAAAGGAGCCTTTACTTGCGTGCTTCCTAACCTCATTTCAGGCCCTTTTCAGTGAGTTTTAGGGCCTTCATAACCACTATCCAGAGGTGGTTTTGCCATTTTGAATGTCCATCTTGCAAGTGTAGAATAACCCTCTTTTGGGCCTTTCAAAGAAACATATCATTCTTGCATGCACTGACCATGTTTCCATGGGTTTTGGGGCATTATTTGGCATGGCATACTTCTGAATTTTTCCGGTTTGGTGACCTCTTGATTGCCTCACATACTTGTAATGCAAACCCCCTTTACTAGCTTACATTGCATGCTTTGTTGGCCCTTGATTCTAGCACTTTTTAGCCATGCCTTAAACTGATTGTGTGCATATTTTGGACTGCATTAGCTCTATTTTTGGGTCTCATGGTCGAATGATGCTTGTTTTGCATGCTTGTAGTTCAATATCCATACCTAGCTTTGAGTTTTGAGGTCTATTACATGCATATATTGAGGTGTTTTCATGTTTTGGGGCCATTGCACATCATATTTCAGAGCTTATATGTATGCCATATTCCCATGATTTTCACTCTTTAAATGTGTTTGAGAGTTGTGCATGAATGCCTTGTTTTCGGACCATTGAATGAGCTTCATTTCTTTGCATGTTGAGCCATTATTTTAGGTCATTTTCCCACTGTCTTGGACCTGCCTAGGGTCTATTTGGGGTTGGTTTTGCCATTTCGGCATTGTTTCGTGTACCTCTAGTGTAACGCACTTCACTAGTTTCAGTATTCGGGCCATCTGGCATGCATTGTGTGAAGTGTTTGCATGATTCGGGACCATTGTGCATCATGTTTCAGAGCTGGATCATGTGCCATTCTATGCCATATTTCATCCTTTTCCATGCTTTGATAAAGTGGCATTCGGTGCCTTAGGATCGGTCCCTTGCATTGGGCATGTTTGCATGAGTGTTCTTGCCTTTAATTTCATCATATTGGCCACTGATTTGAGTGTGGCTGAGGTCCACTCATATTAGTTTAAGTCCACGTTGCATTGTGTATGCCATTTGGTTCATGTTGTTGCATGTTTGACCATCGCATTGTGTATGCTTTGATTATGCCCTTGTGCATGTCCATCTTCGTATGTGTGCATTGTGTATGTGTATGCCATATAGCTTATGTGCATTGTGTATGCCATTTTAGTCCATAGCATTGCGTATGCTAGGTTGCATGTGTGCATATCATCCCTGATGCCAAAGATGATTAGGTTGCATTGCATTTAGGGTTGCGTGTTTGTCGTATTGTGTATGCCATCTCATTGCATTGTGTTTGGAGTAGGGTTAGTCCAAACACAGGAAACGAGGGGCGTTTCGTACTTAAAGTGACGAAACGTGTCTCAATTTCCGGTCGCAGATACTCCGGATTACGCATGATGGAGTTTAGGCCTTGTTGTGTTTATATGCGCATTCATTTCACATTGAGTCGTGCAATTCGACTCCTCGGCCATCATGCATCGAGATACGTGATTAATGGCACGAGGATCGAGGACTATACTCCCTAGAGCTTGTGCAATGACAGGGAGAGTGGTCGTGCGCACATGTGTTGAAAATTCTTTGCCATGCCTCTTTTTTGCTCTCTGTTGCAGTAAACCAGAAACCAGCAGCCTTCTAGAGCTTTGTACAATATTCTGGGATCTATTGTAAACAGAGGCAAATCAAGGCATCGCGAGGAATTTCCCAACAAGGCAACTTGAGCGTACATGCATCTTTCATCATTCAGAACAGAGCTGAGGCGGTCCATAGATCTGCATGCTAGTTTATTTTGTTTCTTAGTTAATTTGTTAATTAATTAGGGTTTTGTAATATTTAATTAGCTAGAGTAGTTAATTATTTATTCGGTCTGTATTATTTATTCGGACCCTCTGCAAGAGGGCAATGTTGTAATAAGTGTGCGTGCATGAGATGTATGTCTTCCAACCCCACGTCTTTCTCCCTTTTACTTACCAGCTTGTGATGGTTAGTTTAGGGCATATTTCAATTAGCATACTTATATTCGCATGTTTGCATCCATTCATCATCTTGCATGCACCGGACTCAAGATCATGCTAACCGCATTGTATTTCAATTCCAAGTTGAATACATGTTAAGTATTGCATTTCACATACCATTATAGAATAGCCGAGCCTATCTTAGTTGCATTCCTACATGTCTTGCATTAGGCATCTCAACATAGTTAGGATTCATGCATGTTTTCTAATTAGCTTCTTTCTTTGGCTCGGAGTACTCGGTAAGTGTTTATGCTTTAGCATCCTTGCATGTGTGTGAGTGACTGCAATGATAGCATGCTTACTATGAGACTATGTGCTTATGTGTTAGAACTGCCTGAATGCCTGTGGGTAAAGGTTAGGTTGCTTGAGTTGGAATAATTCGTCGAAACCCGTGTTTTAGCCTACTTGCGAGTAGCAAACTTCAATCCATTTTCAAAACAAACGGATATGCGATGCTTTTTTCCGACTTAGGCAATCTAGTCTATACTTGTATGCTATGCATATCACATAATAATTCTAGGCTAATAAATCGGAACAAGAGCACATGTGTTTTCAAAAACTCGATATCATGATTAGTAGAGGCCGATCCTTTGATCGGGCGAGCGGGGGTGCTCATGAAATGACTTTCCCCAATCGTATCCAAGTTCTCGAGCTGAGGCTACTTTGGTGATGACGGACACGTGGCCTTAGGCACAAGTCAAGGTTTCCTAAATTTCCTCCAAAATAAAATATTTAGGTGGCGACTCTGTATCTGGACAAGCAGTCCATGTTTGGCACTTCTTTCTAAAAAATCAGTTTTCCAAAATGATTTACCGGATTTGGACTCTTTGATGATTCATCGGTCTTGCATTGCACTCTGCGAGATTAGATACAGATCGTGACTTTGAGTCCGAATCAGTAGTGAGCCCAATAAACAAAACGGATCTTCTCCAAGACGCTCAGGACCTCTACACTACCCATTCCCAATATCACATCAAAGTGATCAATATTCAAAGGCAGTAAATCAATATACAGATGTACATCTCCAACAATAATTTCACATGCAGGATACATATAAGCACAAGTCATGGATCCTCCAACAGGTGAAGATACAGCTAACAGATAATTCATGGGTTCCAGTGGTCTATTTAATTTTCGCGAAAAAGCATGCGATATATATGAATGCGTAGAGCTCGAATCAATCAAAACATAAGCATTTTGAGCACAAATTGAGAGTATACCTGACACAACGGTCTCAGTATTTTGCACATCTCCCGGTACGAGTGCGAACACTCAGCCTTGCCTTAGAGGCTCTTTCCCAGTAGTTTTGGGGTTAGGTTTCGGTGTAACAGTTGATGATGCGCCGCTAGCTGCAGCTTTACTATTGCCTTGGGAAGTGGAAAGGCAATCTTTGACCATGTGACCCACTTTGCCACACCTATAACAAGCACCAGAAATTTTATAACAAACCCCTTTATGATTCTTACCACATTCGGAGCAGGGCAGTATGGAACGATTCCCTTGACTAGAACTGTTTGTTGACCCTGTGTTCTGCTTTTTGTTCAATGAACTGTTCTGGCCTTTCTTAAATTTAAAACCTCGTCTCTTACCACGCCATTCAGACGCTGGTGTTTCATTCTGTTTCAATGCTTCGATATTTGACTCAGCCATTATTGCTCGGTCAAGAACATCCACATGTTTCAAAGAGTTTTAACATTGATTCTATCAAGTATTTCAACATTAAGGCCGCCTTCAAACTTCCTAGTCTTTTTGTAATCGGTATCAACCATGTGCGGTGCATAACGAGCGAGTTCAGTGAACTTTGACTCATACTCAGTTACGGACATGGTACCTTGTTTCAATTGTTCAAACTCACCACTTTGCATCCCCGACAATCGAGGGAAGTATTTCTCAAAGAATGACTCTTTAAACTGAGCCCAAGTTATAGCAGTATTAGTGTCACGGACAAGCATCCACCACCTTCTGGCTTCTTCTTGTAAAATAAAAGTGGCCAATAACACTTTGTGTGCTTCAGAACACAGAAACACTTCAAATAATTTTTCTGCTTTCTAGAACCCATGCTTCACCTTTAATCGCTCAAGGCCTCCCTGAAACGATGGCGGTTTCATTTTACTAAACTTCTGTGTTAGAGCTATTATATCCCCATCATTAACATTCAGTTCTGGCTGTACCGGAGGAGGTGGGGGCTGTTGATTCTGTTGTTGTTGTTGTTGTTGCCTTAAGGCTTCAGTCAATAGTTCAACTGTTCTTTCTAGACTTGCCATTCTGGCATCAGATGATTCAGTTTCATCGGCATTCCTTGCATTATCCATTTCACTATATGCAACATAGTAATAATAAACATAGGAGTTGCACACTTAAACATATTAGCACATATATTCATGTCATGGCCACACACACTTTTTCGTGCTCATGCAATGCCCTAATTACTTCGCTAGGACATCCTTTAGCTCATTTGGACACGTAAAGTGGTATAACTCGTGGTTTAGTATCGCTCGATACCACTGTCACGACCCAAACCCGCCTTAAGGGTTTAGCATCAGAATCGCCAAGAATCCGAGATTATCAAGGCCCGCTAACAAGAATAACAAGAAGAATAGTAGTGGGTCAAGCCAAAACAAGAAATAAATAATGTCCAATGAGTCAGGATAACAGATACAAGAAGACTTTTTCTGAACAAATTCACATGCAAACCAGAACAATAGATACATACATCATATACAGACATTCAGGTTAGGGACCACATCCCTAACATTCAGTACAGTACAAGCTTATTCAGTCTATACAAAACAGAGACAGAAAGGGTGGATCTAAAATATCCCAAAAGCCTTAGCTTTATCGGGCTCGGAACCTCGCTGTGAGGCACATTGGTTGGCTTGACAAAAGGAGTTTAACCCAATGCTTCTAGCTCCGGTCCGGTGCCTAAACACCTACATATATATATATATATATATAAACAGTGAGCTAAAGCCCAGTGAATAACAAAATGCGTAAAGAGGTTAAGAATGAATGTCCTTTCGGTATTGAAAATAGTCATCTCAGACAAGATATCGCTTACTCAATCATAACCATATGTGGTACATCCAATAGCAAAATAAGACAAGAGGGTCTTAGCAGATCGAATCAACCATTGATGGCCATCATATCAAGAAATGAGTGGTTCCAAACATGGGAACCGACAGAGATCTCTGTGACAGTAGCAGTACACTAACAGTAAGTTGCTATGGATGCCACGAATACAGTTCACAAATAGGGCAAACATTCATTCAGTAAACAGTGTTATTTCATAAAGCAGTTCAGTCATTCGTTCAGAAAGTAATCTCAATTGAACATATCTTTACAACATCATTACTCACAGAGTTCTGGGCTACAGATAGGCTAGTAAGCGTCCTCGGTTGCCAACCCTACATAGTTACAGGATGAACACACACTAAGTTACACACTTGGGAATCAATGACTTAATCCCTAACTTGACTCGATGTGGTTCTACATCAATATCCTCATTAAGATACCTTAAACTAGGTCTAGGAATGCCTAGGATGAAATGAGGATGCAAAGATGCACTTCAAAACACTTTTCAAATTTTTGCTGAAACAGGTCTCGCCGAAGGTCTTTTCCGCCAAGCGACATGTCGACAAAGGAGCTCCGCCGAGCGTGACTTCCCGCTTGAGTGGACTGCATAAAATCGGATGCACAAAATTCACGCTCGACGGGCACTCGACCTTCACTCAAGCGTGAGACACAAGTCCTCGCTCGAGCGGACTATAAACACATGTAAAGTATTGGATACACGCATTCCCCACTCGAGGAGCGCTTTCTCCGCTCGAGCAGACTGCATGAACTCAGAGTGTACGCTCGAGCGTGGAGTTCCACGCTCGAGTGTGAGTCCAAATTCTGGAAATTCCATATTGAACCTTCAAGTTCAAAATCAACTTTAAATGCATCAAATTTGAGCTAATTTTCTGGAAAACACTTTAAAACCCATAATATGACATGTTTCAAAGGTCAATTTGTAAAATCAAAGCCCGAAGGTAAGTCCATTTGAACACAATTTCAATAAAACTTCAAGAACACAATGTGTATGTAACATGCATGTGTTCAACTAAATTCAAAGCTTCAAATACATGCTCCCAAGAGCCAATTCCCTCAAAAACATGATGAATTCATGGATTATAACAATAATATGGACATGCATGCAAGAATTTCTATGAAAACCACTCTAAACTTCATGATATGCACATGCATGCAAGAATTAAGCTTCAATTCAACAATCTAAACCAATTCTTGACTCTAATCTTCAATATATCAAGAACCATGCAAGAACTAACTTAAATACAAGTTTAAGAAGATGGTTCCTCTGCCTTATGCCTTGAATTCAAGATGTAGAAGCTTACATATGCAATCCTCTCTTCAAATCTCTTAATCTTCCAAGCAAATCTTTCAAGATGAAACAATTCTCTCAAGTCTCTCTCTCTCTCTCTCTCACGGTTTGGTCTCAAAAATGAGCAAAATGATGCAACACATAAGCTCTAACAAGACTTAACAAAGTGGCCCATTTCTATGGCATTTTGGTAAATAAAGCCAACTAATGTAATTCAACATTATTTAATATAATTTAATCATACAAAATCACATTTCAATTAAATATACCATAAAATCACATAAATTCTAATTAACACATAACACTAATCAATTTCAGATTCGGCCGCCGATAAGGCCTTCAATTTACAGTTTAAAACATAAAACATGAACAGATCAATTAACAGTCAAACAGATAGAAATGCATTTAAACTAATACACTCAATCACCGGCCTTAATTTCAATCAATTCGCCATTTATCATGATCAACAGCTTTAGTAGTAATTAGTGGTATATCAGTAAACAATGGTGAGGATTGTTACACTAAATAAATAGGAACAGACCTGTAGGAGCAAAATTAGGTAAAACAGAGTGTACTAATGAGTCCAGAAGGTCAAAAATAGTTAGGAAAGGTGTGCTGTGCAAAGATGACGTCAGCAAAGGCTAAAATGATGTCAGCGCGCACAATAGCAAGTTGCAGTGAGGAGCACGATAGCAGGAAAGGCGTGCGGCACACCGTAGCAGATTAGACGCGCTGCTCACGAGCAGATTGGCACGCTGGTGCACAATAATGGCGAATAGCGACGTGAAGCGCATAACAAAGAAGCGCAGTATGAAAGAGCAGGGCACACTACAAGAAAAATCACCTTTGGTGACTAAATTTTTAGTTGCCAAAAGTCCATTTTTAGTCGCCAAAAGTCGACTTTTTAGTTTCCCCGACTAAAATTTTTAGTCGCCGCTTTTGTCGCTAATACATGGTCGCCGGAGGTATTGGCAACTAAAACTTTTTAGTCGGCAAAAACAGTGTCTTTAGCAACCAAAGTTTTAGTCGCCAATAGTGATTTACACTTTTGAAAATCATACATTTAGCGACTAATCCTTTAGTCGCCAATACTCATTGAATCGTCGACTAAACCGCTTAGTCACCAAAATAAAGACTTTTGGCTAATAAGTTTAGTCGCCAAAGGTGCTTTGAAAAAAAAAAAACAACTTTTTGCTTTTTTGAGATTCTAGCCACCAACGTGTGCCACATTCTAGACCTATAGCAACACCCTTCCTCCACTATGCCACTACAACACCACATGAATATATATGCAATATATATTATTTATATAGTATATTGACCAGTATTAATATAAAACTATATATATAAATATAATTATTTTTATTCAATATAATTTATATAAAAAATAAATTATTTACTAAAAAAATTAAGGCCACTTTTGGCATTAAATCCATTATTTAGTCGCCAATTGTAATTTTGGGCTACTAATTATTTTTTTAGTCGCTAAAAAATAAGTTCGCTTAAAATAAACAGCTTTGGCGATTAAACTCTTTTTAGTCGCTAAAACGCCCCTTTGGCTACTAAACTGCATTTTAGTCGCCAATTGCCTGTTTTTAGCTACTAAATATTTTTTTAGTAGTCAAAAAGCTTCACTTTCAGCGACCAAACTATTTTTAGTCGCCAAAAACGGTCACTTTTGGCTACTAAAAAACCTTTAGTCGGTAAAACCCATATAATCGGCGACTAAATTGATTTTTAGTCGCCAATAACTATACATTTGGCTAGTAAATTGTTTTAGTCGCCAAAAGTCTTCACTTTTAGCTACTAATTCCATTTTAGTCGCCGAAAAGGGCACTTTCTCCGACGAAAATAATATTTTTAGTCACCATTTCTGCATTTTCTTGTAGTGGCTGACGTCAGACGATGACGTGAGCAGGCAACGGAGGGCGCGTGAAGGCGCGTGTGCGAGTGGCGGCGGAAGCTGAGACGTGCTGAACACAAAGGTGGCGCGTGAAGGCGCGTGACGGCGTTTCTGATGACAGGAGTGGTGCCGTTGGAATTGTGAGGTGATTATGAGCTGTTTAGTGTAGTGCCACTGTGTACGGAACTAAACATCAAAAACGAAAAATGCCAGAAGTGTATAACTGGGCTCTGACACCATGTAAGATTGGTAGGAAGAGAGAAAAAAGAGAGAAACGGAATGAAGTGTTTGTTATATTCAGTATATTGTTTACAAGAGTGATGATTCTCATTTATAGAGAAGAGCACCGAAAGGAGAAAGAAACATAATAATGAAAGCTATACACTATGAAAGCATAATAATGGAAGTGTGTGCTAGTGGTGTTCCCTTTATAGCATATGTCTAATGTATTCCTTCACAAAGATATATCTAATGTATATTATATATATTAACATTTACAATGTATTCGGCTTTAGTTTTGGATCACTTCATCATCTTCATGAACCAGTCTTGGGAATGAAAAAATATTTTGTTTTTGTCCTCTGTTTTTTCTTGGCTCTTTGTATTGAAATAATATATTAAAAAAAAATGAAAAATGATTCAACCAGACCCATTAATTTCTATTAATTTCTTTTGTTTCGTATATTACATATGCAAAATTTTCATTATTAAAATTAGGGTAAACTACCAATAGGTCTTACTTTGGAGATTTATTACTCAATAGGTCCTACTTTGGAGACTTATTACCCATTAAGTCCTATTTGATATAATTTATTAAGTGATAAAGATAAATTTATATTTTTTTTTTTATGAATAATTTTATAGTGATAAATTTATCGTCTTTTTTTTTTATGAATAGTTTTTAGTGATAAATTTATCACTATCTTATTTTTATAGTGTTAAATTTATTAGTTAAGACCTCAGAGATAAATAAGTCTAGTTTAAGTGACTAATTGGTAAGTACCCTTAAAATTATATTTGAATTTATCTTATTATTGTCTAAAATTTGAATTTATAAAGAATTTGTATAAAGAAAATAAAAGAACAAACAAATCCCTTCTGTTTTCCGCAAATCTTTAATGTCGAGTGCCTTACTCATAGTGACGCATAACTTGAAGGACAAGTTCAAATTACATCCCCTAAAATTATTAGATTTGTGACTGAAAATGAAAAGCTGCGTCCATGCTGTATTTGGGTTTATGATCACAAGACTACATATATTGTTCATACTGTATTTGGGGTAATGTAATTTTTAATTCATACTGCAAAACAACATATATTGTTCTGATTAAGACCAACAAGAAACATAAGTAGATTCAAAACGAAGAGAACATCAAAAGTGAATCCTAATCCCTGTCAAACCCATAACCCCAAGTTGTTGATTTTTCATTCTAAATAACGATTGTTGCGGAAGCAGCCAGTTGGGTCACTCTCAAAGTCATCTCTGTTACAAGCAATAAATAGCTTTTCACGTCGCCGTGTTTCCGTCGCTCCCGTTCGTGCTTCCTAGAACCACTGTTTCGGATCATGCTATAATTTCTCAATTTGAAAGCTCTTTTAAATCAATTTAAGAAGGAAAATGTTAAAAACAGTCCTTAAAATTATTGTTAGTGTTAAAAATGTGTGAAAGTATTTTAAATGTACATGGAAATATGATAATTTTTTTTGATACTTTATGTTTCTTATCGATAATTTTTAAGGTTGTTATTAATAAAACGCTTTTAAAAATATTGAAAATCTTAACTTAGCTTGGTCTTATAGATTAAAGTATTTAAATCTTAAAAAAAAAATCAAATTCAGCAGGTTATTTGGGCCAATGTCCACCCTGATTGAATACAAGACACACACACAAATAACAATTTAGGTATGTATACACATCAATTAGCCATAAATACTGTTTGCATGTGTCATGAACGATATAGATTAAGGGGTTATTTGATATATTCTAAAAAACCTTTTAGTTAAATAAGTCAATTTCTCATGGAAAGAAGTCAAAATGTCACTCAACTTCACAAAGGAATTATTTTTCTTGATTGTACAAAAATATTTATAAAAAAAAATTACTAAAAAACGTCAATCTCAAATAACCTCTAAAACTTTTAAAATACACATATACAGAATAATTAATTCTTTATCCATCATGAACCATATCCTATCCATAAGGTACTTTTATATTTTAAATTTGTGAAGGAATTTGTAAGAAGAAAAAAAATTGTTAAAAAAATTATCCTTTTACAAATTTTCGAGTTTCATTAAACTAGAATTTCCACTCGAGAAGCACTACTCTTGTTTTTGTAGGAAAAAGTGAGTCATGAAACTGAATTAGTCATCCTTTTCTGATGTACCAAAAAAAACAAAAAACTAGAATTAACCATTAGTTTTCAAGTCAAGACTGCAATGATGTGCAACAAAAATGGAATTTTTCTTTGTTTAAAGGGATTGATAAATTGAATTGGTTGTCCATGCGGGCATTATTATCCTTATTTGCAATACAACAATCACGTGGTTGTCCATGGAGTTATTTTTTCTTGTGTTTTTTTGTCTAAAATATTTAGGATAACTTATATTGATACTCTTTGAGATTTAATCTAATTATATTTTATTCTCTAACGTTTTAAAAATTACATTTTTACCTTATGATTAATAGTCTTATTTTACAAAACTCCTATTTATATATAACAAAAAAGGGTAACAATTCCTAGTGAAAAAAAAAAAAAAAAAAAAGTGAAAATTGCATTGAAAAAAATATATAACAAAGGAAAAGAATTTTTTTTTTTTTTTAAAAGTAAAACAGAGTAAGAAAAGAGAGTGTGCATAAGTTTAATATTTTCATCATGTCTAAATAATTATAATGATCGGAGGTTAGTATAATTTTTCAAATGTTAAGGAGTGATATGTATTAAATCTAAACTCCAAGAAATATAAATGTAATTTATCCAAATATTATTTATAATGATTGTGAAAATTTTAAAATATAAAAATTTATAAATATATTTTATAAAAGAAGTTAGTGAAATTTAAAACAGAAGATCACGTTGCTTGATTCTTTATTCCAAGATACACGTTGCATTTAAATTCTCATCTTACGGTGGTGATATGACAAATTAAGTGAATTTTAATTTGTAAGAATTCCACAACGCCCAGCAGAAACATGATTTTTCATAGCTAAGGCATGCAATGCAACTAAACAAAGTGAGAAAGCAACGACTGCATTTATTTTATTCATTGACTATTTATCCAATAGATATCACATATATTTATTTATTTATTTTTAGGTGGGAGATAAAACAACAATGTAGCCCGTTATAATTCCTATCAACTAGGCAGGCACTTGCCTACACATTCAATGAATGCCAAATTTCAAATCACAAACATGTACAATCACAACAAACAATTAACAGGAGAAAGAACATCATAACAATTTAAAAGAGATAATTATAATTTATTTTAATATAAAAATTTATATCATATTATTTGATGTAACTTTTGTTTATAATTTATTAGGTAAAAATAACTTAAATAAATTAAAAGAAATTAATTATCTAAAATTTAAAAAAAAATGTGTTTTTAATTTATACTTTCTAATTTTCAAATTTTAATTTTCAATAAGCCACACCAAACATGACCATAGTAAACTAAAGGGAGAGATGTCTTTTCCTCCAACCCCAAATACTCCTCTAAAAACATTTGGAAAAATAACATCTCAGTGGACATTTGAAAATTTAATTACAAATTAATGATAAGGTATATAAATATTAATAATTAAAATTTTAAATTTTTTTATGAGTTTTTAATAATTTTTTTAAAAACTACCATTGTGTGGTAATGAGCAATACTTTTTTTTTTTTGTTACAAAAAAAAAAAAAAAAAAAAAAAAAAAAAAAAGAGGAGTGGCTCAAGCTTAACCAGACCCCAATCCCGAGCTAAGAAATCGTTTGAGGCGAAATTTAAGGATGTCACGCTGAGAGACAATGGAGGACTTGAATCCAAGTAAAACAGGTTTTGGGTTTCGTCCCTATCCACTGAATCCAACCTCTAGGGGCGATAATGAGTAATGCTACATCTATTTAAAATCTTAACAATCATATTAAAAATATGGAAAAATTATTTATAAGTCCTATTAGGGAGACTTGTGCTATATATGGTCCTACTAAAAAACTTATGTTCCCATAAGTCCTGTAGGAAGTTTGTTGACACATTTACCCTCAATATTAATTGTTAATATCATAATAATAGTAAAACCATATATAGGAAATTGAATGTTACCATATATCATATCTATATAAACGTAACGTAACGTGACACCTACATAAACGTAACGTAACACCTATGATCTATGATAATATACAATTTCCTATATAGGAAATTGCATGTTACCATAGATCATATCTACATAAACGTAACGTAACATGACACCTACATAAACGTAACGTGACACCATAGATCATATCTACATAAAAGTAACGTAACGTGACACATATTATCTATGGCAACATTCAATTTCTTATATAGGAAATTGAATGTCACCGTAGATCATATTTATATGAAACGTAACGTGACACCAACATAAACCAGCAACATTTTTACATTCAATTTAAAAAAATAAAAACTCATTAAATTTGCGAAATGTAACGTGACACGTTACGTTACGTTTATGTAGGTGTCACGTTACGTTATGTTACGTTTATATAGGTGTGACGTTACGTTACGTTTATGTAAGTGTCACGTCACGTTACGTTTATGTAGGACCTTGTGGAATACATTGTTATCTAAATAGAACTTGAGACTCTATAAGAAATTACACAGGACTTAGCCTGCCATAAGTGTCTGAAAAATGACTTCTAAATAAGTCTCCCTAAAATTATACATGTCCAAACATCATTAGAAGTTTAAATGTCATTATTTTTTTTGAAAACAATCACATTTGGCGTCTTGTATTTTTAATAAATTTTTTAATAAGATTATTAATATGTGTAGAATTATTTGTGTGGTAATTTCCGTCAAAACATTTTAGATTAACAATGTAGTACACGTGGATAATGATTATTACAAATGAGAGTATCCTATTAGAAGTTAGAAAATGATATTGTTGGCTTATTTTTCCTACGAAGGAAAATATTATAAATGCGAGCGTGCTAGTAAGAATTGAAAAATCCTTACAGATTAAATTCAAGCCAATTATCAAGTGATTGTGTTGACGGTTCTTTTGCCTCAACAAAGAGGACTTCAAAATTGCCAAAGTGTAGAGAAAAGAAAAATTAAAGAAGAAAGGAAGATGGAGAAAGACGATTGAGTGAATAATCAAAGTAATAATTACTTACCTCTACTCCTATGCTTTGAAATGAAAGTGCATGAAATGCTTCGAAATGAAAGTGCTGAAAATAAATGCTTCGAAATATAAATCTATGTTAAACTACTCCTAAGATAAGGAAAATGACAAGAAATATTGAAATCAATTGTCTTTGATTTAAGTTCTAGATATATTACAATATAGCCATTAATGGCTATTTATAAAGGAAAAAATACAGCAATAACTACTTAGTAACTACCCATTTCTTCCATCTTCATTCTTGTCTTGCCATGTGTCCTTTCACTCATCCACTTTGTCCTTCATATTCTCCATCATCTCTATAACTTCTTTTAACTTCCAAATGAATAAGAGGATGCCACGTGTCCTGCAATTATATAAATAATAAAAATTACAGATTTATGGTGCTAACATTACCCCCCGCGGCCCTTAAAAATGATATTTACTTGAATTTTTGAAGGGCCGAATCAAACACATAACTAATCTAAGTAACAAAGTGCTTCGAATGATATAATAACACCAATAAGGTGCTTCAAATGAGTATGAAATTATAACTAGATGACCAATAACAAGCTTCGAAGGTGGTATAAAAAACCAAATTCATTGTTCGAAGGTCTTATGTACGCTTTTGAAGGAACAACATCACCCCTCGAAGGTTTGAAGCATTGATATAGGATGATGATACTTACAATGAAGTTTCAAGGTTAGGCTTGACGCTTCAAATGTTTCTTCGAAGCTTTATACCGTTTCGAAGGTGAAGTAATCAACTTTTGAAACAACTCTTGATGCTTCAAATGTATCTTCAAAGCTTTATACAGTTTCGAAGGTGAAGTAATCAACCTTCGAAACAACTCTTGATGCTTCGAATGTATCTTCAAAGCTTTATATAGTTTCGAAGGTGAAGTAATCAACCTTCGAAATAACTCTTGATGCTTCGAATGTATCTTCAAAGCTTTATATAGTTTCGAATGTGAAGTAATCAACCTTCGAAACAACTCTTGATGCTTCGAATGTATCTGCAAAGCTTTGTACAGCTTCGAAGGCGAAGTAATCAACCTTCGAAACAACTCTTGATTCTTCGAATGTATCTTCGATGCTTTGACTGTGTACATACAAACAACTGGCCATCAATTTGAAAAGATAAGCCATTCTTAACCACTTATTTAAATGCATAGGCTTTTTCTAGCCAAATTCATGCATTTTAAATGGTCATCCCTTGTTTTTAGTGCTTCGAACTCATAAGAACAATTTGTTAATTTTATTAGCCACATCATTAGAATTATATTTTGATGTGAACCACAAATCCAAAAAGGATTTTGAACACCAAAAGTCATGGTATAGTGTGACCATGAAAATTCATACTTTTTGACATTGTCAAAATTTTTGAATTCATAAACAGTGGCTTGTTCATCATTCTTGACCATGTTTGTTTTAAAAACAAAACTTTCTCCAAAATGATTTTCATAATTATTTAGTAAAGTGGGTTGTTTTTCCAAGTTAGCCATTAATGGCTTATGAAAATCACCCATAAATATGTTATTTTCATGACTTGACTCTCTAAAATTTGGTTCTTGGACCCCCCGAGTCATACATGGAACATCATTTTTAGCCAAATTTGGCTCAAGAACATGCTCTTTCGTTGTGTTAATTTTATAACTTGGCTCTTTAAAAACGGACTCTTGAACCCCTCGAGCCATTGATGAAATCAACTCTTTGCTTTTGCTATTTTCAACCATGGAAAAATTCTGAAAAAATTCACCAATTCCGGCCACTAAAGCCTCAGTTAAAGACTTGGTAGTGAGAGTTGATAACTCATCATTCCATTGGCGAATTTCCATTTCAAGTTGATGAATTTCTCTAATTAAATTGTGTCTTTTTTCTTCCACCAAATAATATTGTAATGGATGAAAGTTTATTTCATCAAGAAAATGGATCTCTTCTTGAAGATCCAAAATTTTTCTTTCACGCCAATATATTTCGAATTGACAAGTTCGAATGGCAAAATCCAAATTGTTTGTCATTTTTTACACTTGGTCATCCTGATCGTGCCAAAAAATGTTGGCTTTTTGGTCGCTCAAGGTTATTTTTGTAAATGCGGCGTGCAGAAGGATCAATCAGCCTTCAGAAATTATAATTGCCAACCAATTATCGACGATTGTGTTTTAGTTCTTTCAAATTTCAATGAAGAGGACTTTTACTGGTGGCTTGACTTAGGAGAAATTAAGAGGAATAACAGTTAATATGAAGAACAATGGAAGTATTTTATTAAAATGAACACTTACAATGATCAGAACTCAGCCTCGAAGAGATTTACGGACGATCTACTTGAAACTACTCCTATGAAATCGAAGTGCAGAACAAGTATTTAAAGTACAAGAAAGGTAAAGACTGGAAATGTAAAAACTGGAAAATAAAATATGTAGAGTAAGACTGGTTTGTATGATCTGAGTCTGGGGGTTTTTCTGGGGACTTCCTTGCTATTTATACTCCTCAAGGATGACCATCGAATTACACTTCAAACCGTCGAACTGCTCCTCCATGATTGCTGATCATGCTGCCTTAGAAGTAGTTCCACTACGCCTTTTCTTGCAGTTGAACTTCCTTCTTGTATTTGAATTTGAATATGAGCAACCGTTGAAGCCACGTCATCTTGTATTTCTTTACTGATCCTGTGCTACTCAGATCAAGTGAGAACCAATTTTTACTGCCACGTGTACGATCAATATCGAAGACTTGAGTAGTCTCCCCACACTACCCTTGCTTTGCCACGTGTCGACCTGTAATTGGCTTTTACAAAATATGTAGCCAACATTACCCCCCGCACTAATATACCCAATACTTGGTGATATTAGTGGATCACTTTTTCCCGCTTTTGAAATGTGCATAGAGTCTATCTTCTGGAAACACAACCGTCATCTCTTTGGTGATAATCTGCATTAACTCTTTTCAATTTGTTGAACGTCCCAATACCTTAGCATTGAATGCATTATGGTGAATCAATTTCCCTTTCTATTGATCAAGCACACGACGAGCCATTGAGTAATGTTGTTTCCCCTCGAAAGAACCTCCACGCATTCATTAGCCACCTTTACCCACCTTTCTATATTCAGGTCATGGAAGCCTTTGCAAATTACCAACCTTTGGACTACGAACACATTGTCCCTAATCCTTCGATTCAACAAGTCACAGACACAGATACAAGAAGTTCTTTCTCTGACTCCCCTTTGTACCTTGAACGAACTGCTCTCAAACCTTTGATTTGGCAAGTTGCAAGTATGGACTTAGAAAACTCTTCTTCACAAAATTCTGCATGGGATGAAACTATAACTTCTTCGTCTTCTGGGGGTTCTGGCTGGACAAGCTGGTCAACTCCTGAGACTTATGATTTGAGGGAACGAATCAACCATCATTTTGTAGAGTTTACTGACCCTTTGGAGTTTTCTCCCTATGCTCGAAGTTCAGTGGTCTACCCTTACGTACCCATTGACCTTCGACGTAGTTTGGAGGAAAATCTTCTTGTGGCATGGTACACATCCTCCATGCCTACCAAGACAGTGTTTGCTGCCCAACGTTCAGAAGAAGTTCAAGGGTACCATCCATCCTTCTTAGCCAAAAAGGCGAAGATTTGCTCTTCTGACTGGCTTGACTATATTAATGCCTTTGTTCCTTCCAGTCCTGTGTCATCTTCCATAATAGAAGCATCCACACCTTCTTCTCCACCCTCTAAAATGAAACATCTCGCTTCCTTCTTCACCTTCGAAGCGTAACAATCGCCTTCTTCATCAACCCTTTCTCGACGTAAAAAGCGAGGCTTGCCCTCTCCATGAACGAAATCATTCCACCTTACAAACCTCCATCAATCCCTACTCCCGCGAGCGAAAGAGGCTCAACTTCGCTGACTTTCTCACTTGCCCTTCAATGTTCTTGAAGACGACGTTCCTTTCAAGAACTTTCGATGGGCTTGTGACATTTTGACTAGGGGTCATATTCTTAACCCCATTGCCCAAGCAGAACTTCATATGTTCCTTAACCAACTCCCAGTGCTTCTCTACTGGTATCGAAATTCCAAGGTTACTACACAATCTTTGGACCAACTTTCGTCTCTTCGAATTCAAGCCCAATACGAAGCAGAGAATTTTATCGAAGACTTCGATGATTTCAAGAATAAAGCTTCACAGATTGGGATGATTTGGTCCTAGATGAAGTGGAACAACGATTGAGAGAAGAAGCATTCGAAATAAAGATTGAAGAGCTCTACTATGAAGTGAGAGCACACCAACTTATGCAGCCAACATTAGAAGAAATAGAAGACATAATAAAGGCGTAATGTAAATTTATTGATCCTTTGTTGGATCAAATTTCATGATCTTGTCATTTATTCTATTCCTTACTTTTATGAGCTTGAATTCGTACCCAGATAGGGTCATTTGATGTAATTGCTTTGGCCTCAAATATAAATAGAATTCCCCATTTGGCATTGTTTGACCTTTTTTCCATTTGCCTTTAAGAGCCAATTTAGAGCTTCGAACTGAATAAACTCATTCTTCGAATCTGGACTCAATTGTTTTTAATGAAACACTAAAAGGAACCAACAAGTCTTTTTCCAATTTATGGAGTAAAGTTGACAATTCTGGCTGACATCATCTAGAATTAGTGCTTCGAATACAACCTTATCCCTCGAATACAGACCCAATCAATTTCCAATAAGGATGTTGGGATGAATCCTCCAATTTATGGATTATGATCGTCAACTTTTGTTAATTCTTGTTCAGAATTGGTGCTTCGAATTTAACAATCCTTTCCCTTAAAGCCTGTTTTAATTATAACCAAAATATAGTCATGGTTAATACTGACTAGTCTTGCAACAGTCCATACTTTCAACAATATGGAAATTGCCCTTGGGGTATACTGTTTTAACCAAACCAATCAATTCTTTGTGTATATACAAACCAACTATTGGTTTAGATGTTTCGAACAGTAATTCTCATCCTTAAAGAATTCTAAATTTTGCTTCGAAGGCTGTTATTTTCATTAATAACCCTCAAACACCTTTGAAGTAGACCAATGCTCGAGCATTCTAGCATCTTTAAGCATGTAGTATGCTTCGAAGCCGGCTTCTGTATTTCGAAGCCGTTGTTGTTTGATTTTTGGCGCCAAAATTTGGCTTCGAAGCCAAATACCCTACTTCGAAGCTAGTCTCAGTATCTGGGTTGTGTTCTTTCCCTCCAAAAATATCAATTTGAAGGAAACTCTTCGTATTCATACTTTTTAGTACTTAACGACTTACGCAATATATTTTTCAGACACAAAGGCTTTTAAGACCCTCTTGTTTCGTGTTCTGAAATCACTTGCTTCTTTTAACACACAAACCCTACCGATCCTCTAGTAACCCTCTCTTTCTCCATGGATCCTTCCTCGTTGAAAGTGCCCGCTGGCGACAGCATCCTCCATGCTGCATTTTGGCACTTCGTTGCTACCTGATTCTTTTGAAGAATCTTTCTCAACTGGTCCTTCAGCCAGAAATGTTTGCTCAGCCATGAAGGCTTCGAACATTTCTTCCTCTGCCATTTCCTTCTTTTGGCTTTTGCCAATCTCTTCTTCCGTCTCGCTGTCACTTTCCATTAGAGCTTTCTCCAACCCTACTAAGCTAGCCCTCTATCTGGCCTTTAGTTCAGAATGAACCTTGGCCAATTGTTCTCTGCTGCCAACCAGTTTGTTCTGTGGACTTGGCTTTGGGGCATGGTCTAGCTTTGGATTCTTCTTTTCTTCTGTCTTTACTAGTGAAGAACTCGCTCCACTTTCTTTCAGATCTTGCTGGTACTGGGTGTACCTACGCTGAATTTTCCTCCTCTATGACCTTGAAATAACTGGGACCATATCTGGTTCCTTTGTCTTTGGGTGTTTAAGCAATACCCAATTATTCGGAGCCACCAATGGAGGTTTGACCATCCTGCCTTGGTTTCCAACATCCTTTTAGGCAGGCACTTCCCTAGGTTTGTTCTGCATTACAAACCAATCTAGGACCCCAGGTACCCATGAACTTATTGACTCAGATCTTGAGCTGCTTTTTTCAACCTTCGAAGCCATTTTGGATGTGAAGGTAAGTGTTTGGCTCTGACTTCATGTTTGAGCTTTGATTTAGACCTTTGATCTGAGATAACCACTTTACATCTCGTGAGGTGGGTCTAGGGGGCCAATCCCTGGCTTTGATCCCATGAAATGAACCTCTCTCCAATCTTTTTTCAGAATGATGGCTCTCCATTCTGTAATAGTTAGGTGGCCTAGATTCATGCAAGGGTCTCTTGCCTTTAGCATGCATTACATCCATTCGAGCTCAACCAGCGATGGTCGTTGCCTATCACTAATGCCGGACACGGCCTTTTGTTATAGCGTTGGTTGACTTAGGATGTCTCTGAACATCCTGTAGTATTGCTTCCCATCAATTGGAAGCCCTTCAATCATTTATAACTTAATGCACTTTGGGACACATCCTCGCATTACAATTTGCTTCAGGAATCATCATCTAGTACTTCTTCATCGAATGTTCCTTCGGCGTGAGAACCCTTGTCCAATGGTGGTGGGTTTCGGTGTCCTTCTTGGTAGTCGATGCGGTTGGCAATATGCATCTGCACATTGACCTCTTTCAACTCTTGTAGAGATAGATTCTGGAAGTTTGGTACAACCACATTAGCTGTGCTCTCTCCAACTTTTGGAAACGGGTTGCTGTCAATCCCCATGACCTTCTCTGTCTTGGCTGGAAATTTCAAACTCCCTTTCCGAATTTGCTCTTGGATCCTGTCTCGAAAAACAATGCAGTTTTTAGTCGAGTGAGACCAAGAGTTATGCTATTTACAATATACTTTCCCCTTAAGTTCATCTGGAGATGGCAGTTTTACTCCTTTAGGTAACTTAAGGAAGTTGGCCGCAAGCAAATGATCAAATATGTCATCTGCTTTTGTTAAATCAAAAGAGTATTTTCTATGAAAATCTTTCTTTTTAAACTGCTGGTCAATTGTTGTATCCTTATGAATCAATGCTTCACAGATTACAGGTTCTTTGCCCACAATCTCCGCTGCATCGATCGCATAATTAGGATATCTATAATATGTCTTATATGACGCATTATTTCGATCTTATTCCTCCTCTAGTAATGCTTCGTATCTAGACACCTTATAGGTTAGTTCCACCAAATCTCTGAATTCAGTTGAGTCAAACTTCTTTCGAAGCTTGAACTCTAGGCCGTTTTGAGCCAATCTTACAAATTCTGATTCTGGCAGGATGACTCTACATTTATTTCGAGCCCTTTTAAATCTGGCGACAAACTGAGTAGCGTTTTCTTCAGGCCTTTGACTCAATCTAGCCAAGTCTGCCATAGAAACCTCTGGCTCCGATTGGAAGAACTGGGCATGAAATGCCTCTTTCATTTGTTGCCAATTTTGAATGGAGCCAGGTGTAAGGTTGATGTACCATACAAACGCTCCTCCAGTTAGAGAATTTGAAAATAATCTTAGTTTCATAAAGTCATGATTAGTAAATTCACCGCATTGAGCTGTAAACCTAGCAATATGCTTTATTGTTGGTGATTTCGATCCCATAGAAAAGGGTAAAGTCTGGTATCTGAACCCCTTGGGTATTCATGTACCCTATCCACCCATGCAGGTATGGTTTTCTATATCTGAGTCTGGACCCCCGAGCTATCGATCCACACATCTCCCTAACAATATCAACAATTTGGTCTCTAGGGACCATATTTTGTGCTGTTGAACCATTCTTGGAAGGATAAACCAGATTTGGTAGACAAACTTGTGCTTGCGGTCCTCTTGGTCCATAAGGTGGTATATTTGGGGTAGTTGCCCTGTGGTGCGAGGTTCTTTGTTGGGGTGTGGGTAATCCTTTGAGCTTTGTCTGCGAAAGGTCTGAAAGGTCTTTGGGGCAGTGTTGTGTCCTTCCATTTCGAGCCAACCTTCCAACCCCGGGTATAAATTTGAATAAGGGATTATTATACCCCTAGTGCAGTATGGCTTGAACATGGGATTTGTAGCCATTCTTCGCGATTTCTTGTACTTGGCAGATCCACCAACTTGTGTGGTTTCATTGTTAGAAATCTTAGGGCATTTTGGCTGCTATAGGCCTCGAAATGGGTTCGTACCAAGAAGAGGTGATGGTCTTTCATAGTTTTGATTACTAGTTTGACCATTAGAATGTCCATTAACTTGCATAGGTTTTGTCTCTAGCCAATCTTTCTTTGAGGACATTTAAACTTCTGTGTGTGTCTTGTGTTTGTTGGTTGGTGGTTATTCATTCGATCCAAAAGGATGTTGCCCACCTTTCCATTGTGTTCATTAATTGTTGTCCCATAGCATCTACTAAGCCATCCCATAGATTGGTTGGTGAATAGATGGAGCGATGGATGGTCCAATTCCTTGGCGTCAATATTATGAACATATGGTTCTTGTCTAGAAATCTTGATGCATTCGACCATAGGTTGGATAACATGGGAGTTTCCACAGGATGTGTTACCACATTATCCTCTGGATTAGGTATTTCTACCTCTCCTTCTCGCCTTCTTCCAGCGTTCATTTTCTCCTTGTCGTCTTCGTCTAGCCATTTTAATTAGTCCCCGTCGTGCGTGCCAAAATGTTGGCTTATTTTTCAGCGAAGGAAAATATTATAAATCTTGGCGTGCGATAAGTATTGAAAAATCCTTCAGATTAAATTCAAGCCAATTATCAGCGATTGTGTTGGCGGTTCTTTTGCCTCAACAAAGAGGACTTCAAAATTGCCAAAGTGTAGAAAAGAAAAAATTAAAAAGAAAGGGAGATGGAGAAAGGCGATTGAGTGAACAATCAAAGTAATAATTACTTATCTCTACTCCTATGCTTTGAAATGAAAGTGCATGAAATGCTTGAAATGAAAGTCTTTGAAAATAAATGCTTTGAAATATAAATCTATGTTAAACTACTCATAAGATAAGGAAAATGACAAGAAATATTGAAATCAATTGTCTTTGATTTAAGTTCTAGATATATTACAATATAGCCATTAATGGCTATTTATAAAGGAAAAAATCTGACAATAACTACTTAGTAATTACCCATTTCTACCATCTTCAATCTTGTCTTGCAATGTGTACTATCACTCATCCACTTTGTCCTTCATATTCTCCATCATCTCTATAACTTCTTTTAACTTCCAAATGAATAAGAGGATGCCACGTGTCCTGCAATTATATAAATAATAAAACTTGCTGATTTATGGTGCTATGAGATATACAAGTCTATTTTGAAAACTCACTTTTTAGACCAATTATATATAAATGAAATAATTGATGGATGATTACATAAAACATGAAAAAAAAAAAAAAAAGATTTGACTTAAATATTTTAACACCTTTGTCAAATCATTAAATTTAAAAATGAGTATACTTTTCACTTCGATTTGTGGCTTGAAAATCTGAGGCTTGAATGCCCCAAGTTCCAAAAGCGACATCATTTTTGGATTTTTTTTCCTCTTTTCTCTCTGGAGGAGGTAAAGATGAAGAAGAAGAAAAAAGAAAGAAGAGATAGAGAGAGAGCATTAACATCAACATCAACAACAACAACAACACATTCATCAACAACAACCAACAATCACACAAAATAAATAAATAAATAAATAAACTATAGAATCTAAATAATAATAATAATAATAATAATAATAATAATAATAATAATAATAATAATAATTCAACAACACAACATCATCATCAACAACAACCAACAATCATCAACAAATTTTTTTTTTCTTCTCATTTTCCTTCATCTTCAGATCCAAATCCACTAGGGAAAAAAAATAAAAAAAATAAAAAATAAAAAATATGAAAGAGACGAGAGACCCACCAGCAAATTTGTAGATTTGGACGGCGATACCTACCGGTGCCGCCACCGGTAGAGAGAGAGACGCCACCATCACCGTCTCCTGTGTGTGTATACATAGATACATACACAGATCTTCTTTCTCTTCTTCCTCCCCCAACAGATCCTTTGCCATCACCGTCTTCTTCTCTTCTTCCTCCTCTCCATCTTTTCTCATTCTCCTTCTCCTCCTCCTTGTCTTCCTTATCTTTCTCTCCATCTTTTCTCCTTCTCTCTCTCTTCTTCTTCTTCTTCTCTTCCCTCTCTCATCTTTCTGATGTCTGTATTCGAAAGCAAGAAAAGAAAAAAAAAAAAAAATGAATACCCAAAACAACGTCGTTTTGGATATTCGAGTCACTTCGGGCCAACTTTTTTTTAGTTACAAAGTATTATTCTATACTTTTTTTAAGGATACACATATTTTAAAACAATGACACATTTAACATGACATACTTTTTTATTCTTTCCCCTTCCCTTTCCCCTTCCCCTTGCCCCATGTGATATAGCAAGATCCTCAGTAAAGATGAGATAGAGAGCATGAAATGGTTGTGTCTGATTTTGTAATTAAAGTATGTACACTCACAAATTTTCATTTATTTGCCTTGAGACTGGTTTGGTTTAATTTGTGAAAGATTGAAAGAATAATCTTGACCACAAACAATATTATAATTAGGGGAATTAAAGAAAGACCATACGGCAACATCAACCAGAAGCTTGAAATCTACATCAACCAAAATCTTGAAATCTTGAAGAATTCAACGGTGACCCAGAACTTTGGCACATTCTCTTTCATAGTAAAAGCATAACTGGCAAAGAAAGCAGCCAGGCCAAAAAGCCAACCCAACTATTTCGTAGTTTTTTTTTTTTTTTTTGTGTATAGAGTTCTAATAATTTGTGGTTTGATGTTACGTATTTTATGGTAATATTATTTATTTTTGTGGTAATATTAAGTATTTTTTTATCTAAATATCTTATAATAAAAAAATATATAACATTATTACAAAAAAGGTCTAGCTTCCCTCCAGTCGTGATCGGACTAGAGGGTGATGTTGGGCCCGTGTGGACTCACCACGGATCCCATTTCGATAATTCGAACCGTTCAATATATAGAACTCGTCGAGTATTATATGTCTGTAAAAAATTACGTCGGTCGGATATCGATAGCTATGTGATCAAATCAATTTTGTATAAAAAAAAGGACGGTAAAAAAATAAACGGTTGACAAAATTTTGTTCCGATGAGATAGCTATTGATATTCGATCAACGTGATTTTTTACAGACATATAGTACTCGATGTTCTCTACATATTCAACGGCTCGAATTATCGAAACAAGATTCGTGGTGGGCCTCTACAAGCCCAACAACACCCTTCAATCCGATCATGGACTAGAAGGAAGCCAGACCCTTACAAAAATACGTAATATTATCACAAAATACGTAATTTTAATTTTAAATTATAATTTGTTGTAACTCTATTAAAAAAATATATGTAACATTTACACAAAAAAATAAAAAATAAATAAATAACACACAACATAAAAATGTATAACATGGGTGTTTGGTTCGAGTTAGCGAATATACAGAGAGAAAGTTGAAAGTGGCAGCAACTATACCCATTTTTTGTCAATCATACCTAATAAAATTAGATAAATAATTTAAATTGATAATAAATTAAAAATTTATGATTTAAATTGATAAAATTAAAAAATTTAGAGTTTAATTTATTATATGGATCAAATTCTGATTTATTTATTTTTTATGTGTGTGTAATTTCTCCTAATTTTAATTACACCATTAAGCTACACATTCACTCCCGAAATTAAAAAAAAATATTTAACACAAAAAATGAAAATTTATTTTTATTATTATTATTTTTTATCAATTGACACATATTTAACAAATAAATTTAATTTTTTAAATATTTATATAATTTACAAATTATTAATAAAAAAAAGTTAAATATTATATAAATTAAAAATATATTGACGCGGTGGCCCAAATTGACATTTTGACGCGGTGGCCCAAAAATATACTTTCAAAAAAAAATAAAAAAGACAACGGTGGCCCAATAATTGACGCGGTGTTTTCTCACAAAGCAAAGAAATGTCGTAGCAGCAACGGCGCAATCTGTACCAAACAGACTAGGCCCCATCCCTTCAGTGTATTTTTTCATGAAAAATACTGACAATTAGCGTTAGTATATGTATTAAAAAAAATAATATTATGAATCATAAAAAAAATATCATGAAATACATTATGAAGATTTTTCATCGTTTGATTAGTGTGTAGTGTTTTATTAGTATGTGTAATTCAAATGTGGAAAATCTTTCATAGTTATCTTTACGACATTTTTTTCATGATTCTTAACATTACTAAAAAAAAAAAAAAAAAAAAAAAAGCTAACTTTTCTCCGGTCTACGAGTGTTGTTCCGTTCAATGAACTCAATTTTAGATTCCGTTTTGATAATTTAAATTATTCATATTTTAAAATTCATTGAATATATTATCCTTAAAAAAATTGAAATCGATCAGATAACGATAATCGTATATACTTATTAATTTTGTATAAATCGTTTATTTTATCACTGTTCATTTTTTTCATAAAAAATTAATCCAGACACGTGAGTGTTGTTATTTGATCGACTTTATTTTTTACAAAAATGTTATTTCAACGAATTTTAAAATATGAACAATTCGGATTACTGAAGCGAGACCCAAAATTAGACCCATTGAGCCAAACAACGCCTCTCCAGTTCATAATTGGACTAGAGAGAAGTCCAATTATAGACTAGAAAGAAACCCATCTAATAAAAAAATATATTAAAAGAAATAAAATAATATTTAAATTTTATAATGAAATAAAATGTCTATTTCTTAATTTAAGAGAAGGAATAGGTATTTATATAAATTTTTTGGATTATCATTCCAATGTAATTTCTCACTTTCATAAAACGTACCTAAAATAGAAAAAAGGAATACAAATATATTAATTATTTTCAACAGTGGTGCTACATACTACTAAAAAGGTATTACTAAGCCAGCTCTAATGAACTGGCAGTGCTGAAAATTTTTTTAAAAAAAATAAAGAGTAAAATATCACATCAATTAGGGCTGATATTTTTAAAACTATTAGAACTCATTATTTTAGAACTCTTCAACAATTTTCTTATTTTCAAACTACATAAGGGTCACCTTGTGGCGGAGAAAGTGGGCCCAGGGCATCACGTGTACCTCTTGAGTTTTGATTTTTTTTTTTTTTGTTAAAACATAAATAAAATATTTTATATAAAAAAATTTATAAAAATATTATTTAGAGTGAAATGTCAATGATATATTTAAAATTATAAGAACAATAATGATTATTTTGATTGAAAATAAAGAGACTACGATATTATTATCTATGAAAATTTTAATATAATGGTGATCTCTATCATTATTGATATGCAAATATAATTAATCTCAATGAAAATATAAAATTTATTGAATTGTTAATTACATTTAATATGCAAGGTTCATTCTCCATGTATTTCTTTATTATTGGTTGGTAATATCACATATCAATAATTGCGTGGTATGACTATTATATTGAATTTTTATGCATATTTTGTATAAAAATTTTTTTTTATCATTATATAATTTATTTTAAAACTTTATATCTCTGACTTTTTTTAATGTTCTCTATGATACACTAATTACAAATAACATATTTACTTTGTTTGGTTTGAGTTTTCTAAAAACACTTTTAAAAAAATTTTATGTTTTTGTTTTTCATATTTTTTTGTTTTTATTAAATTTTTTTAATATTTTAAGCAATTGTTTTTAATTTTTAGACACACCTAACATAAATATCTTTAAAAAGTATAATTTTTGTGAAAAAAATCTTTAAAAATCCAGTAAATACCAAAAAAATTTTAAAAATGCAAAAAATTAGTACATTTTTCATATTTTTGTATATTTATTAATTTTTTAAAATATTTTTTCACAAATATTTTATTTTTTTTAGATACATCATGCATCTAAAAAAAAACTTAAAATTTTAAAAATATTCACTAAAACAAATAAAATATAATATAATAAAAATAAAAACTTAATTCAAAAATTCAAACAAAGCACACTGATTATTATTTTATTTTTTTTTATCTTTTTCGAAGTCAATTATAAAAATTTATATGATATTTTTATAAATATTTTTAATATTGTGATTAAAAAATACCTTCTCTGATTTTTTTTTTTTTGACTCCGTCACTGGAGTCACGTCACCCACTAAATTCTTAAAACAATCATGAGCTCGTCTAATTTCAATGCATACCCAACTTTATTAATTAATACACAATCACATATATTTTAAAAACCACTTACTCCTTTTTTTTTTTAAAAAAAAAAAAGTATTTTGTTTTTTTAGGAGAAATTTCACTTCAGTAAATTTTTGAAAAAATAATTTTAGTTTAGTGATAAATTTTACCAACATTTAAAAGTAAAGAATAATAAACGTTTTCATAATTTTATAATTAACTTTTGAAAACTCCTATGACATGTAATTTTCATTTTTTTAATTGGAATGTAATCATTATCAATCAACAGTAGATTTATTGTTTTCAAGAAAATATTGCTTGTTTTTACTTTTTAAAAAATACTTTTCAGGAAATTTTATTTTTTTATTTTTCGTATTTGATTATTTTTACTGAATTTTTTTTAATATTTTAAGCAATTTTTTTACTTTTTTGACACACCTAACATAAATACACTTAAAAAGTAAAAAAAAAAATTGTAAAAAAAATCTTTTAAAAATTCACTAAATACCAAAAAATATAAAAAAAAAATACAAGAATTCAGTATATTTTTTTATATTTTTATGTATTAATTAATTTTTAAAAATATTTTTTCACAAATTTTTTACTTTTTAGATACATCTAAGTAAGGTGCATCTAAAAAAGTAAAAAAAAAATGTTTAAAATGTAAAAAATATTCACTAAAAAGAAAAACAAAAAAAAATACAGAAAAACCAAAAAAAGTCAATTTTCAAAAAATTTATCCAGAAAACTCAAACCAAATACACTGAATAATTTTTTTTTTTAAATGTCCATTTTTGAATTGTATTTAGATTTGTCAATCCTAAACAAAACTTAATTGAAATATGTTTGGTTTTGGCTTTTTACCTAAAAAAGCACAAAAGACAAAATTAACTACATAAATCAATAAGACAAAATGTTACATCTAAACCATAATTATTATATTTTTTCTCTCACAAAAGTCAAAAAAAAAAAAAAAAAAAAAACTAAAGATAAAAACCAAACGAGGCTAAAAAAGCCAGGCTAAAATAGTCAAAAAGTCAGGCTATTTTAGCTCTTCCTAAACGCAGTCTAAGAATGTTAATTAAATTATTTTTTAAATAAAATTTTAATTATTTATTTGAGTTGTAAATTATAATTATTTGATTGATGCCCAATCCGAATAAGTAAGAAATGAATGATTATTCAGTAATTTGAGAGTACGGTCACGTGATATTATATGATAGTATAATTGATAGAGAATGTGAGGTATTAATTATTTGTGTTGGGTGATTGAAAAATATAAAGAGGTATAATAAATAGTGATTGATAAGAAAGTATAATCATCTAGTATTCCAAGACTATTTTAGAATTTTTCATAAAAAATAAAATTTGTTTAAACAAAGACAAACACATCAAGTACTTAAGAAGCAAATAATGGGAAATTCTACAATACACACTCCATACCATATTTATCTTTAATTATGTCATTTTCTTTTTTAGTTATGATATTATTTTGAGCAATGGTGCTACGCGCACTAATTGGTATGCCAATTAGTGTACCAATATATGTTACGACATTGTCACTTCCAATTATGGACCCCATCTATTATATAAACTACCAAAAACTCAAAACCTTTAAATTTATGTCACATCATCTGTTAATATACTAATTGATCTACCAATTAGTGCATATAGTTTTATTCTATTTTGAGATGTTTGGTTATGTCTCATATTCAGTTTGATTATGACTTTTTTTTTAATACTTATAACTTAAAAAATAAAAATTTATACTATTTTTTGTTTTTTTATAAGGTGCATATGATACGTATCTTGTATATGCTTGTATCATAGTTTTTCTGGCAAATAATAAAAGAACGTAGTTGTTTTGGTGGAGCATAAGGATACATACTCGTGAGCAAAAAGAGTGAGAGGATGTATATAAATATTAGGAGTGTAAAAATAGCTTGCAAGCTATGGGCGGCCCGAAACCCATCCGCTACCTAGGGTGAGCTCGGTCTGTTTAGGCTCGTTTGGACCCGAGCTAGAGACCAACCTAAGACCCTAGGCCTGGGCCATTATTTTAAAGCTGGCTCTACAGCCCATCGGCTTGCCTAAGGGGCGAATATTCCTAGGCACGGGCACGGGCCTAATTTTCTAGTCTGTGGGCCACTCAACTAGGCCCAAATTTTGAAGAGCATAAAACACGACATGGGTGGGTTTACACCCCTAATAAATATCTATCTACTAGAAGACTAGAGTTGATGTTTGGGCTTTAGAGTAACGTTTGATTTGCCTTTTGTTTTGTTTTGTTTTGTTTATTTTATTTTTTAGTAATTTTTTAGTTAAATTATTTTTGAAAAATTATTAAAAATTCATCGTAACAATTATCTAAGGCATTAATTTCAATAAAAAAATTTTGTTGGTAGAGAAATCCACCTTTATAAAATAGTTAGATGAGAAGTTATTTTGTTGGTTTTCGAAAACATTTTATTTCTAATTTTGCTCTTTAATTTATTTGTTGATTTTTTTTATTTGTTCACTTTTTTTACTATCTGTTCAAATTATATCTATTTGTTCAAATTATTTTCTATCTTTTCTAATTTGTTTGACTATGTATTCAAGTTTATATCTATTTGTTGAATTTTCCCCCGTATATGTTCAATTTAATATCTATTTGTTCAATTTATTTTGATATGTATTCATTTTTTACCTTATCTATTTAATTTTTTTCCCCAAAAAATCGTCATTTCTGGTGGAGGGTGTGCAAAAATGGACTTATGTCCAAAGATAATCTTTTCAAAAGAAAGTGTGCTGCCACCAATTACGACTCAATTTGTAATGAAACTGTGGAATCAGTTGAACATTTGGATGTGATTGGGTTAGAGCTGTCTGGTTTGGGAGCGATTTAAATTATAGAGTGAGGTGTAATGACATTCAATCTTTGATGCATCGGTGTAGACACCCCATTTTTGACCGTCCATAAGACTTCGACACGACTGATGGTTTACATGGTGGAGAAAGTTGTGCAGGGGAAATGTGCAATTTCTTCGGCAAAGAGAGAGGAACAAATCCCAACTTCATGCCTCATTTTGGACCAAAGCTATTTTGAATGGTTTTTAGACCTTAAAACCCTCTCTTTCAAAACATTTTTGAAATAAAGTTTCTGCGATGTTCCGAGGCTCTCATTTTGTCAAAAATTGCGCTTTTCGGTAAACCGAGCAAGGACAAAGTGGAAATGAATGAAAGAGAGATGAAATATTTGAAAAATCTTTCAAAACACCTTACTTAGGGGTTTGAAGTCGAAGAAAAGAAGAGAAGAGGGAAGAAATCCAGTCGGGGGAGAAAATGGGCATGAACCGTTAAAAGAAAGTCGAGCAGCCCTCGCCGAATCGGGCCTATTCATTTGGATACTTGGAATCAAGCTATGAGGCCACCATCGTTGGAAATCTTACTCTCGGGGCTTCATTTTGCACTCAAGAATCTCCTAAATCGAATTCCGGATGGGGGAGATATCGTTGATTGAAGTAGGGTATCACTCCGGTTGGGACCGAATCTGCGCGGCTTCACGGAAACGGGCATAACTTTTTTCACGGGAGTAATTTTGATGCAATGTTTGTCCCATTGGAAAGATAACTTCCGGGGCTTCAATTTGGACACTTGAACGGCCACATTTGGACTTCCCAAACACCCACCGGCCACTTTTCTTTTCGGCAGCCCATGTTTTTTGTAATGAAATTAGGTGGCCGGCCAGAAAACCCAGAAAAAGTAGCTGGCCGGCCAGAAAACCCAAAAAAAGTAGCCGGCCGGCCACCTAAGCCCAAGAAAACTGGCTGGCCGTGTTCCTCACACCTGGTTCCTTCCAAAAATGCCCTCATTTCCCCCCCAGATTGTGTATCCGGGGAGGCCAAATTTTCGGGGGAGACTTGGCTTGTTTTCCCTCCATTTTTCCCCCCCTTTTTCCACCCATTTTGCCTATATAACAGCAGCCCCAGGTCTGGTTTTGAGGGTTAGAAAAAATGCTTTGAGCCTCTTGTATTGTATCTCTCTCCTTCTACACTTCAACTCTCAAAAACCCTTAAGTTCCTACACCTTTTTCCCTACAAGCCCTAACACCACTCCACCTCATTCCATTCAAGCAGCTTGAAGCTGTTTTCCAGAGGCAAGGAGCACCCAAACTTGGTCCAAGAGGTTGCTAAGGGTTGGTCTTCAAGGGTGAGTCCCACTTTCCCTTTTTCTTGCATTTTTTTGGTCTATTTCTTAGTCCCTCTTGCTTGCTGTTTTGAGCTCCGGCCAAAACTGAAATTATCATTTTTTTGAGCTCATTTTTCTATTTGATTAAGGGTTCTTACCTGTTTGGGACTTCCCACTACCACTTGCTTCATTATCCTCTTGGATGCCATTTTTTTTGCATGATATTTTTGGCCTATATATAATCTGTTTTGAAGCATGAGGTAAACTGTAGATAGACTTATTTTGAGCCCTTCTTCAACATTGAAGAAGGGATCACCACTGTTTGGAACCTCCATGTATCACTTGCCATTGTACCCCTCTTTGGTCCCCATTTTTGCATGATTTATTAGCTTATTGAGCTTCTGTTTTTGGACCTTGGTCCGAACTGAAAATGGCCCTAAAATAACCCCCTCTTCATGTTTCATTAAGGGTCTAGGGCTGTTTGAAGCATCCTTGGTATACTTCATGTTATAGCCCTCTTGGTGGCCTCATCTTGCATCATACTTTGAGCATGCTTTTGTTCTGTTTTGGGTCTGATCATAAGCTGTAAACAGCCATATTTTGGGTCTCTATTCAACATTGTTGAAGGGCCCTAACCTGTTTGGGGCCAGCGTGCACCACTTGCTTCTTTGCCCCTTTGTTGGCCCATTTCTTGCATGTTAATTTGGCCATACTTGTATCTGTTTTTGGGGGTTGTCATAAACTTTAAAACATCATATTTTTGGTCCCTCTTCAACATTGTAAAAGGGGCCTTCTGTGTTTGAGATCAGCAGCTATGACTTGCTTCATTACCTCTCTTGGCCCCCCATTTTTGCATGCTAATTTTTCCCTATTTGTACCCACTGTTTGGCCATGCTTCGAACTGTAAAAATGCTTTTTTTGGGGCTGCCTAGCTTCTGTCTTCACACTTCATGTACGAATCATGCATGCATTGCATAGCTATAGGCCATTTCATGTGCTTAATTCCATGTTTCGGGACTCGTTCCTTGCATCGGGTTTCATTTCGCCATGTTTCGGGGCTGTTTTGCATGTCATTTTGCTTCTGAAATTTGCATGTTTGCATATCATATTCCATGTCTTGCCATGTCTCATTAGAGTGGCATTCCGTGCCGTAGGTTCGGTCCTCGGTTTGCGTGCACGCGTGCACGTATTTCGAGTTATCTCATTTTCATCTAATGGCCTCCTATGTGAGTGTGGCTGAGGCTCTCTCATGTTGGTGTAAGCCCATATTGCATTACGTATGCCATTTCATCCATAGCATTGTGCATGCTCGGTTGTGTATCACCTCGTGTAGTGTGTATGCCATTCCATAACATTGTGTATGTTAGGATTGTATCTTAGTTGCATTTCTTGCATATCATGCACATTGCATCATGTTCAGGATAGGAGTTAGCTTTGAGCACGAGGAAGCAGTGCGTTTACGTACTCGAGTGACGGCGTGTCTCAATTCCCAAGTCCGCAAACACTCCGGATTATCCATGATGGAGTTAGGTTTTGTTGTAGTGTTCATATGCATTCATTCTATATTGAGTTGTGCAATTCGGCTCCTCGGCCATCATGCATCGAGATCGTGATTGGTGGTCTGAGGATCGAGACATGCATACATTTGTGAAAATACATTGCTATGCCCTTTTACGCTCTCTGTTGCGGCATATCAAGAATTGGCATCTTCGAGGCTTGGCGCACTTTTCAAGAATCATTGCAAAAGCAGAGGCTAATTGGGGCATCGGTGGATTTTCGCGCAGCGACAAACATGCATCATTCCATCATCCGGAGCAGAATCAAGCGGTTCTGGCTTGCATGCGATTTTATTATTTTCTTAGTTAATTTGTAAATTAATTAGGAATTTGTACATTATTTGAATTTGTACTATTCTTTCATTCGGAATTTGTATATTTATTAGGACCCTCTGCGAGGTATAATTGTAATAAGTGTGCGTGAGTGTGATGTATGTCTTCCAACCCCACGTCTTTCTTCCTTTTATTTACGCTCATGATGGTTAGATTAGGGCATATTTCAATTAGCATCTGATGTAATGACATGTTTGCATCATTCATCTGTTTTGCACGCGTCAGACTCGGCGCATCATACAAAGCTGCATTTGTATTTCAATTCCAAATTGAATACGTGTTAGTTGTAGCATTCCATATGCCATGTTTAGAATAAATGAGCTTTGCTATAGTTGCATCTTTGCATGTGTTGCATTAGGCATTTCTGTATATTTAGGATCATGCATGATTTCTAATGAGCTTCTGTTTTGGCTTGGAGTACTCGGTGAGTTTTATGCTTTAGCATCCTTGCATGCGTGTGAGTGACTGCCATGAATAGCATGCTTACCATGAGGCTATGTGCTTATGTGATATAACTGTCTTGAATGCCTATGGGCGGAGGTTGGGTTACTTGGAGTGGAACAAATCATTGACTGTTTGTTTTAAGCGCACTAGATAGTGGCAAAATCATGTTTTTTTCTAAGCCCACCTGAGGGTGGCAAATTTACGTCTTAGCCTACCTGCGGGTAGCACCATCAAACCATTTTCAAACAAACAAACATGAAATGTTTAGTTCCAATTCAGGCGACTCAGTCTATACTTGTTTGCTGCGAGCATCACATAGTAACCTAGGCTAATAACTTAATAAGAACGCACAATGTTTCCAAAATCGAGATATCATGGTTAGTAGAGGCGGTCTTTGGCCGGCGTGAGTGCTCACGAAGTGACCTTCCCCAATCGTACCCAAGTTCCCGAGCCGAGGTAACTTTGGTGATAACGAACACGTGGCCTTTGGCACCGAGTCAGGGTTTCCTAAATTTTCCATTAAAAAATATTTAGGTGGCGACTCTGTATCTGGCAAAACAGTCCATGTTTGGCACTTCTTTTCAAAAAATCTGTTTTCAAAATCGATTTGCCAGATTTGGACTCTTTGGTTCAAGATTAAGAACCGTGACATTTGAGTCCTTGAACTGTAGTGACCCCAATATGAACGGAACGAGACTTAACCCTCCCGGGGCGTTTGGGGACGTCTACAATCGGTCATGTGAGATGATGGATCAACTCTCAAACGACGAGGATCGAAACTCCTTTTTCAGCAAGGCAGCTTGGTTGAGTTGGTTTATTTGGAAAGATCGAAACAACTTTGTGTTTAATCATATCCCGGTGGAGCGCCTCTTCACTTTACATCGAGCTCGAGAGCTTATGAAGGAAGTTGAAGAATCTGCTAGACCACATGGGAAATCCTAAAGGCAGTCCCCGATTTGGTCCTCTGTTGTAATGTGCAATTGGACTCCTCTTGCTCCTGGTAAGTTCAAAGTTAATTTTGATGTGGCAACTAAAAGAGGATCAAGAGAGGCTGTTGTTGCTTTGGTGGTGAGGGACTCAGTTGGGAATTTGGTGGACGGGGTCACAAAGAAAATCCACATCTCATTTTCTCTTCAAGGAGAAACGTTGGCATGTCGTTGGTCCTACATTGTGGCTCAAGATTACAGTCCATCAAATGTGGTAATTGACGGGGATAAACAATCTGTTATCCATTTGAGTGTCTCTAAAAGTGTCCTTCCATGGGATTGTGGTGCCTTATTTAATGACATTAAAAAGATAGTAGCTCAGAGTAGTTTTTCTCTTCGATAGAGTCCGAGATTCTCAAATAAGGTGGCTCACTGGATTGCCAATGCTTGCCTTCATGACTGACTTCCTTTAGATTGGGTGACAAACCCCCATTTTGCTTTATTACAGTTGCTTCGTTTCTCTGGGCAGGGGGTAGTTGTTTCCCTTGTTCTCCTATTTCTTTGATAAAAAAAAAAAAGAAGAAAGAAATATCAAGCCAAACCAAATCCAATTTGTTCAAAAATTTCTTTATGTTCAAATATTTACTCTCTCTCTCTCTCTCTCTCTCTCTCTTTCTCTCTCTCTCTCTCACACACACACACACACACACACACACACACACAGCCAAAACCCCTAGGCTTACCATTGGTTTTGTCCTGACCACTAGATCTAAATAACAGATGAGATGAACAATGGCAAATGTTCATCAAACTGCTAATTAGTTTTTCTGAATCATCAAACTATCTAGGAATTTAAATGTAAAATTACTAAAAACTTGCATCTACACTCACAGCTAATATATATATGAGGAATGCTACGCATTATGAAATAAATATCATAAAAAGTTTTATGAAACTAATCTAAGGGTGATTGCATAACATGCAATAAAACAATACAAACACTATAAACTAATCCAAGGGTGGAGAATTTTCGTGAAGACTTTTCATGATACTTCTTTCATAATACCTAGTATTATTGTATATATATATATATATATTGTGTGTGAGAGAGAGAGAGAGAGAGAGAGAGAGTTATTTTACTCCATTGGTGCACTAATTTGAAGTCCATATGTAGTTTGTAACCTGAGTTTCCAATTTGTATAGGTTTCGAAATCGTTTATGAAAAATCTAGAAACTCCCTAGAACAACACCCTTGGATTAGAATCCACAACTGAAGAACAACTCTCTCTTTTGTGTATAACAAACAAACCTTTGATGTACTCTCTTTAAACCATGAGTTGAATACTCAATAAAACATCAAAGAAAAATAACAAAATATCCCCAGATATAAACCTTCAAGAACCAAAAAGAAGATCTGGAGGAATTCAATGAATACCTTAGTTTTGGGAGAAAACCAAGTATTTATAGAGAACCACAAGTAATTCTAGATTGGGAAGAAAACAAACTCCTTGAGAAATCTGGATTCTGAGGCTCGCTCGAGCGAAGCTTTGCTGGCTCGAGCGAGGAGTGTATTTTTCATGATTTCTACTAGTGCCTTGGCTCAAGCGACCAATCAATTCTTTCAGGTTTTTGTATGGACGCAATCCTTAGCTCGAGCGAGCATTCCTTGGATCGAGCGAGCAAACCTTCGCTCGAGCGAGCTCTTCTTGGCTCGAGCGACCAATGGCAGACATGCAATTTTGAATGCAATTTTGCATTTTGCTTCGGCCGCGAGCTGACCCCCGTAATAATCAGCGAAGTGGCAATCTTGAAAGCATTAACGTCACAAACTTCTCTGCATGGCTCGATTCGGGTTTGGATTTGCATCTAATAAACTCATAGCCTCACTGAAATAAAAGTGCGAAAATAAATATATCTGAAAGGAGTTTTGTCAAACGGAGTTGCCAACAATAAAAACCTAACAGTTTAGGACTTCGTCGAATCACCAAGTGCCAAGAAAAATATTAGATTTCATAGCGCGAAAAAATCTTTGATCGGAGAATTGGAATGCTGAGAAACCATGAAATTGATTACAGAAGTCGAAATACCATTTCAAGGATTGTTAATCAATTAAACCTACAGAGGATTAGGACGGCGGCGGTGGTGACGTGTGATCATGATAGTGGTGGTGGATTTGGATGGCGGTGGTGGCGACGTGTAGGCGTGTAAATTTGGCCCAACCAAACCAGCCCTAGACTCGGGTCGGCCCATGGTAGGGCTCGTGGGCTCTCGCCAAATCGGGGCCGGGTGGGGCTAGCCAGGGGCAGAACATTAGGCCTGCAGACCATGAGGTATTGGTCGGTGGGCACAGGCTCGCTTGCAGGCTTGAACATTTTTTTTTTATTTTCTTTTTATTTTTTTCACCAAAAATTTATTTTTTCCAAAGTGGGTCTTGAGCGGGCCAATAGACCAGGTCAGGCTTCAAAATGATGGCCCAAGGTCCTGGGCTAGGCTCGGGCCTAGGCCTAATTAGGTCAGACACACATCGGGTCATGGGCGAGCTTCTGGCCGCCCACGAGCCGTGGCCATTTTTACACTCCTAGTGATGTATAACCGTGGTGGTGATAGATCTAGATCTGCGTGCCCCCACTGTTACAAGCAATAAAGGGTTTTTCACGTCGTCGTGTTTCTATTGCTCTTGTCACTGGTTTTGAGGAAGAAGGAGTACTGCCGGCTCTGATAGAAAGAGGAGATGGTGGGCTTGGGCGCAACGGCAATAGAGAAGCTAAAGAGATGTGAAGGTTTTAGAGAGAGAGAGAGAGAGAGATAAAGAGAGAGAGAGGTTTAGGTTTTGGTTTCAGAACTTATATATATATATATATATGGATAGTTTGGTTATTTTGTAAAAGTTTGTCCTTATGGATAAAGTAATTTAGAGTGTAGACTTTGGAAAAAAATTGCCCATTATTATTTTCAATAAAAACATTAACGTAGTATTTAATTTTGCAGACTGATGAAAAATAATAAAGATATTTATTTTTAAATTTTAAAGTAAAAAATTGACTTTTTTCTTGTGTTACCCAAGGACCCCTCTAGCTTCGTATGGAAAAAATTGTCTTATAAAAAAATTATAAATCAATGATAAACTTGATTAATTTTGATAATTAAAATTATAAACATTTTCATGTATTTATAAATATTTTGTTAAAATATTACTAATTTGCAATTTTCTTCAGGAATACGTGACATTGTTAGCCATGTGCAAGCAAAGGAGGGCATGCCCAGTCCGTTTCAAAAAATGGCGGTCTCTTGTTTGTTTAATTAATTTCTAAATTCTGTGTATTTAAACTTTCGATACTAGTAAATGCGTCAGGATCCTCTAGAGTGTGAATCCTACAATGATCTCCTAAAGTGGTTTATCCAAGGGCTAATATTAAGCCTTACCAAAATGACGTTGTTTTGGTGAGCAATTTCAAAAAAAAAAAAAAAAATTCAGAATTCAAAATATCGAATTGTTCCTGTGAAGCATTACACACACAGAGAGAGAGAGAGAGAGAGAGAGAGAGAGAGAGAGAGGGAAGAAGAAGAAGAAGAAGAAGAAGAAGAAGAAGAAGAAGAAACTGAAAATATTAGGACTTTGAAAAAACAGAGTGAGAGAGTGACAAGAAGATAAACCCACCTCTATGGATCTATGCTTGTATTTGTATTTTTTTCCTAGCAAGTTATTGGGCATCAAATTGAAGAGAGAAGGCATGGAGGTGGGTTTTGAAGGAAGAAAATACTGTAGCTGGCATTGGAGAGAAGGCATCAAGTTACAAGTTTATCTTCTTCTCTCCTTCTCTCTCTTCTTGTCTTTCTCTCTTTTGGTAACTTGGGCATCAAATTGAAGAGAAAAGACATGGTGTAGACACCCCATTTTTGACCGACCTTAAGACTCAGACGTCACCGATTGAGCGCTCGGTGATGTTGCATACTGTGCTCGTTCAGAAGTCTCAGAGTTGCGGCCGTGCGCCCTGCCTCCGGACTCCCAAACTCTCTTCTGTGCCTTGTCTCGGTTTGCGAACCGGGCTCGATTGTCTCTGGTTTCTTTCCTGAAGGAGGAGAGGTCCCAGACCATCTCTCGATGGCCGTGGCTACATTTCGTGCCGTGAGGCCATTTTGCCCATTTCGGAGCCGGTTCGGTTTTTGCCGTCGAGGTGTGCCTCAGTTCGGGACCACCCAATCATCTCTGATTTCTCCGGTTTCTGGCATACATCTCATTTACTCCCTTTCGAGGGACACTGGGGTCTTAGATACCCACTTCGTGGCCAAACACCACTTTTGGTGCTTAACGGCCGGTTTTCGGGACCCCGAACTGCGTGTTTTGGCCCCCGAGCATTCGTTTTGCATCGGGTTTTGTTCATTCTTGGCAGGTACCTCTGTTTTATCATAACGAGGGACACTGGGGTCTGAGAGACCCACTTCGTAGCCAAACACCACTTTCGGTGCTTAACAGCCTATTTTCGGGGCCCCGAACTGCGTGTTTTGGCCCCCGAGCATTCGTTTTGCATCGGTTTTTGTTCATTTTTGGCAGGTACCTCTGTTTTATCATAAGGAAGGTCACTGGAGGGTGGGAGGACAGTAATTGTCTCAGCAACCAGTTATGCTCCTCCGGCGCCCCCCGGCGCCCGTTTTTCTCACTTCCGGGCTAATGTTGAACACCCTAGGGCCATTTTCTTCGAGCCAAAACCACATATTTGTGTTGTACACACATGGGAGGACCCTAAAAAATGGAGCTCGGCCAGTAATTGTTTCTTTCATTTTTGAACCCCTCCTAAACTTGGCTTGTTGTTTCTCCTGTTTTACAGTTGCCAATTTTCAACCACAGGGCCTTGAAGAGGAGACATGGGAGGACACCAATATGTAGAGCTCGGCCAGCAATTCCAAACTTCCATTTTTGCCCCTGGCCGGCCGGCCACCTGCAGTAAAAATACCTGGCCGGCCATGCTCCTTGGGACCTGTCTTTGCAAGACAACAGATAGTCATTTCCCCGAAAAAGATCTCAGATCCGGGGGATATTTTGGAGGGAAACACTTGGGTGCATTTCCCTCCACCTTTACACCCCTCTTTTTGTCCATATAAGGGGCCTCCCAGCTCTGTCCCTAGGGTTAGAAAATTTTCCTCAAGCATACATACACATCTCCATCTCTATCTCTCTCATTTTCCTTAAGTTTGGTGCCATTTCTTCATCATCTTCAAGCACCACTATCACCACTCCATTTCTAGCAGCAAGGAGAGCTTTCTCAGAGGCTTAGAAGCAACTTTCCTCAAGCCAAGAAGTAGAAAAAAAGAGGTCTTCAAGGGTAAGTCTCAAATTCCCTCTTTTGTAGCACTTTCTTGCCTCATTTCTTAAGCCTACTTGCTTACTGTTTTTGTAATGACCCGGAACTGTATGATTTAATTATTGGTAATTAATGATGTGTTAGTATAATTTAATTGAAGAATACTTGTTTGATTTAGAAAATTTTCTGTTAAAACCATGACTTCGGGATTGAAATTGAAGACCGTAATGGGTTCAGGAAATGAAATTGAATATGTCTAAGTGATACCGGGAATTTTTAGAACCATCTGAGGAATTTAATTGAAGACTGAATTCCGTCTGAATCGCTAAGGCTTGTTTGGCTAAGTTATTGGCATAAGTGTTTAGAGATGCTATGGGAACAAGGGCCTTGTTTGGCTTTGGCACAAATATGTTTATATGATATATAGATAGGGATGAGCTTTGATTCTTGTTGACTCAACAAAAGAGAAAAGAAAAATCTGGAAAAGAGAGAGAAGAGAAGAGTGAATCGTGAGAAAGGGAGAGACCAAGAGGGAAAGAGAAGAAAAGGGGAGAACAAGAAAGGAAAAGGGGGAAAATCAAGCTTTTTAAGTAATTAAGGTAAGGATTCTCGCTAAATTCTTGATTCTTGCAAGTTGAACTTAAGATCATGGTTTAGGATGGTTTGATTCATGTTTATTTGGTTTAAAGGAGGTTCTTCCTCAAAACCTCCATGGAAGTTGAAAATGAAGCTTTTATTTACATGTTCATGGGCTTGATCTTGTAAAAGATGCATGTGGGTTTTGAATTGAAGTTTTTGATGTTGATTCAAGATGAATTCAAGTATTTTGGGTTATGGAATTCATGTAATGGAAATTGATTTTGTAAAGTAGAGAATGGAAGCTTGAAGAAGAACCAGGGTTTCGGATTTTTGCATGGTCCGCTCGAGCGGAGGGAATACCGCTCGAGCATAGATATTGACCTCCCAGCAGTTTTGGACATTTTACAGTCCGCTCGAGCGGACAAAGTGGCGCTTGAGCGGGAAGGCTTATTTCAGGAACTTTTTGAGGAAGTTGTATACTTGATTTTATCATGTTAATTGCATTATTTAGCATGAAATGAGCATGAAATGAAGTAAGGAATGAATGTTATGGCATGAATTAAAGTGAAGGAAAGAAAGAGAAGCAAGAATGATTTAATGTAGGATGGTAATGAATGTTAAGAAATGTTCTATAATGCTAATTGCAGGACAAACCTCGAAGACCATACAACCGGTATTGGAAACCCACTGTGAGTAACATTTCTGTAAAGTTATGTTATTATGAACTATGTTTAAAAGTGATATGTTATGATATGATATGTTCTGAAAGGTGATTTTAAACTGTGAACGAATGTCCTAATTTGCAAATCTAGTATGGCATCCATGGATAGTTAGGTCATGGGTGCGACATGAACATGCAGGCCCATGATGTGATCAGTCATGGGTTAGGGCATGAAGATGAAGGCCCATGGCCAGTCACGAGATCTCGTAGACTGTTAGACTGTTTAATTGATAGACTATTATGAAAGGTTATGAAAGGTTCTGTGGACTATGCCATTAATGACTGTTGACTGTTTATGACTGTAAATATGAAATGTTGGAATTCGTTCACTAACCCTTTACTTTAATGTTACTTGCTGAGCTTTAGCTCATTGTTTGTATTTATGTATTATAGGTGAGCATTCAGGTAGCCAAGCCTAGGCGGAGTCTCGAGCTGAGCCGCCGTTTTGAAGCCTAACCAGGAGTTTTGCGTGCCTCCGAGCTGGGGCTAGGCCTGGAAGGCCGTGAGAGAGTTTTGTCTTTTGTTATTTGTAACTTGTACTTATGTGATGTTATGGATCTTGTTATGTAACATAGTGGGTATTTATTATTTTTGGGCATGTATATACACTTGTTCATATATATGCACAGCTCTTGGACTATAGTTTTAGCATGTGCTTCCGCAAGCCCCTTTTTATTTATGTTTTGTACAGTAAGGCCTGTGGTAATCTAGGATTACTGGCCGGTTACGATGCCAAACTTTTAGGGGCGGGTTTGGGTCGTGACAGTTTTGGGCTCAGACCTTAACTGAAACTAAGTCTATTTTGAGCTATTCTTCATGTTTGTTCAAGGGCTCAACCCTGTTTGAGCCCTCCATCTTGCACTTGTTTCAATATCCTCTTATATGCCATTATTTTGCATTGAATATTTGGCCTATGTGTAGTCTGATTTGGGACATATCATGAACTGATATTGTGCTTATTTTGAGCCCCTCTTCAACATTGAAGAAGGGGTCAACCTTGTTTTCATGCTCCATAAGCCACTTGCTTTGAATCCATGTTTTACCCTTATTTTTGCATGTTTTTTCTAGCCTATGAGTGATCTGTTTTTGAGCATAATGTAAACTAAAAGTGGGCCTATTTTGATCCCCTCTTCAATATTTAAGAAGGGATCAACCCTGTTTGGCCTCTCTATCATGAACTTGCTTCATAATCTCTCATATTTACCGTAAATTTGCATGATTTGTTTGACCTGCATGTAGTCTGTTTTGGAGCATGTAATGAACTGTGAGTAAGCTTATTTTGTGTCCCTCTACAACATTGTAGAAGGGATCAACCTTGTTGGGGGTCTCCATGTTGTGCTTGTCTTTATATCCCTCTTTGGCCCCCATTTTTGCATGCTTTTTAGGCCTATCTAGCTTCTGTTTTCGGCCATGAGCAGTATTTAAAATATCCATATTTTGGCCTTCTTGTCATGTTTTGTTAAGGGTCCAAGGCTGTTTGATGAATGTAAGGCATACTTCATGTTCTAGCCTTTGTTGGCTTCATTCTTGCATGACATTTTTAGCAAGTTTTCATACTGATTTGAGGGTTGTCATAAACTATAAATGTGCATATTTTTGGTCCCTCATCAGTTTTGTAGAAGGAAATTTTTTATTTTGAGCATCGCATACATCACTTGCTTCAATACCCCTCTCTTGGTCCCCATTTTTGCATGCCACTGTTGTCCTATCTATGCTCACTATTTCGCCATGTTTTGTATTGTAAAAAATGCTATTTTGGGGCTGCCTTGCTACTGTTTTTCATGTCATGTACCAATTATGCATGTTTAGTATGGCTGTAGGCCATTTCGGGTGCTTAATATCGCATTTCGGGACCGTTCCGTGCATTTGGTGTCATTTCCCCACCTTTCGGGACTGTTTTGCATCATTTGTGAGTGCTGAAATTCCATTTGCATGTTTGCATATCATTTTCCATGTCATTTCGTGCCTTAGGGCCATTGCCTCGGTTTGCGTGCCCATGTGCGCGCATTTCGAGGCACTTCATTTTTCATCTCACGGCCTCTTATGTGAGTGTGGCTGAGGCCCTCTCATGTTAGTATAAGTCCAATCTGCATTTGGAATGCCATTTCATACTTTAGTACCATTGCCTCGGTTTGCGTGCCCGTGTGCACGCATTTCGAGGCACTTCATTTTCATCCATTGGCCTCTTATATGAGTGTGGCTGAGGCTCTCTCATGTTGGTGTAAGCCCATATTGCATCGCATATCTCATTTTAGCATCACTACATTCCGTGTGCCACTTCCTCGGTTTGCGTGCCCGTGTGCACGCATTTCGAGACATCTCATTTTAGTCTCATCACATCGTGTATGCCATCGCCTCGGTTTGCGTGCCCGTGTGCACGTATTTCGAGACGTCTCATTTTAGCATCATTGCATTGTGTATGCCATTGCCTCGATTCGCGTGCCCGTGTGCACGCATTTCGAGACACTTCATTTTTATTCGACGGCCTCTTATGTGAGTGTGGCTGAGGTCCACTCGCGTTAGTGTAAGTCCAATTTGCATTGCGTATGCCATTTTATGCCCTCGGATCATTTCCTCGGTTTGCGTGCCCGCGTGCACGCATTCCGAGGCATCTCATTTTCATAGCATTGTGTATATTAGGATTGTATTTTAGTTGCATTCATGCATATCATGCATATTGCATCGTGTTCGGGATAGGAGTTAGCCCGTGCACGGGAAACGAGGCACGTCTCGTACTCCGAGTGACGGAACGGGTCTCAATTCCCAAGTCACCAACACTCCGAATTACCCATGATGGAGTTAGGTTTTGTTGTAGCATTCATGTGCATTCATCCCATATTGAGTTGTGCAATTCGGCTCCTCGGCCATCATGCATCGAATGCGTGATTGGTGGCACGAGAATCGAGGCATGTATATATTTGTGAAATATATTGCCATGCCCCTTTCCTTCTCTCTGTTGTAGCAAAAATGAAGAGTCAGTAACTTTTCGGAGTCTGGCACGCATTTCGGAGTCTGGCACGCATTTCGAGAAACATTGCAAACGGAGGCTAATTGGGGCATCCCAGTGGATTTCCGCGCAAAGCAACTCAACATGCATCATTTCATTATCCGAAGCGGAGTCGAGGCAGCCCCTGGCTTGAATGCCAGTTTACAGTTTTTCTTAGTTAATCTGTTAATTAATTAGGAATCTGTATATTTATTCGGGTTGTATTATTCGGACTGTATTATTCTTTTATTTGGGACTGTATTATTTATTCGGACCCTCTGCGCGAGGGCATAATTGTAATAAGTGTGGGTGAGTGTGATGTATGTCTTCCAACCCCACGTCTTTCTTCCCTTTTATTTACCCGCTTACGATGGTTAGATATAGGGCATATTTCAATTAGCATACAGTATGACAGCATGTTTGCATCATTCATCTGTTTTGCATGCACCGGGCTCGGCGCATCATACAAACTGCATCTGTATTTCAATTCCAAGTTGAATACTTGATAGCTGTTGCATTTCATATGCCATGTTTAGGATAGCCGAGCCTGCTATAGTTGCATCTTTGCATGTGTTGCATTAGGCATTTCTATATATGTAGGATCATGCATGATTCCTAATCAGTTTTCTGTTTTGGCTTGGAGTACTCGGTGAGTTTTATGCTTTAGCATCCTTGCATGCGTGTGAGTGCTGCCATGAATAGCATGCTTACCATGAGGCTAAATGCTTACGTGATATAACTGCCTTGAATGCCTGTGGGTGGAGGTTGAGTTATTTGAATTGGGACAATTCATCAAATGTTTGTTTTAAGCCCACTAGATAGTGGCAAAATCATATTTTCTTAAGCCCACCCGAGGGTGGCAAATCCACGCCTTAGCCTACCTGCGGGTAGCACCATCAAACCATTTTCAAACAAACAAACATGAGGCGTTTTGTTCCAATTCAGGCGATTCAGTCTATACTTGTATGCTGTGCGCATCACATAGTAACCTAGGCTAATAACCGGAATAAGAACGCACAAAGTTTTCAAAAATAGATATCATGGTTAGTAGAGGCCGGTCTTTGACCGGGCGAGCAGGGGTGCTCACGAAATGACCTTCCCCAATCGTACCCAAGTTCCCGAGCCAAGGCAACTTTGGTGATGACGGACACGTGGCCTTTGGCACCGAGTTAGGGTTTCCTAAATTTCCCATTTAAAAAATATTTAGGTGGCGACTCAGATCTGGCGGCGATCTATGTTTGGCACTTCTTTCAAAAAATCTGTTTTCAAAACGATTTGCCGGATTTGGACTCTTTGGTTCAAGATTAAGAACCGTGACATTTGAGTCCTTCGAACTGTAGTAGACCCAATATCGAACCAGAACGGGGGGGATTCGCACTCCTTCCCCCGGGATGCGTTCGGGGACGTCTACACATGGAGATGGGTTTATCTTCTAAATAGGATATATTCACAAAAAATCCAAAGAAATCAAAAAGAATATATATATATATATATATATAAATCCATAGAAATCCAAACAAACCCAGCTCGAAAAATCCAAAGAAATTAAAAATAAATACAAAAAAATAAAAGGAAATATTCACAAACCCAACTCCTAAATAGGATTTATATATATATTCACATATGTATGAACACAAACACAAATCAAAGAAAAAAAATAAAGAAAAGAAAAGTAAAACTGTTGGAGTATGGCAGGGAAGGTGTCAGCGGTGGGGTAGTAGCGGCGGCGGCAGAGCGGCGGGGTGGGGGCAGCTCATCCTCTTCTCTCCTCTCTCAACCCTTCTCTCTCTCTCTCTCTCTTCCCCAGAAACTGAGTGAAAAGTGAAAATTTTTGAATTTTGAATTTTTTTTTTTCAATTTACTCACCAAAACGAGGCTTAATATCAGCCCTTGGATGAACCACTTTAGGGGATCACTGTAGGATTCACACTCCAGAGGATCCTGACGCCTAGTAAATTGTGCAGATTGTCCAGACTTCTACGCATATAAATGTGTAGAAGTCAAATGCCATGGTTTACGGAGTCTCATAATAGTGTGTTTAGTCGACGAATTTGATAAGGAATTTAAAATGAAAAATGAAAAAAACTAAATAAAATATGAATAAAACATATTTATATTTTATTTTATTTTATATACTTTTTTTTTATTTTTTTTCCAAATTCTTTCACAAATTTTTCAACCAAACATAATATTAATTTCTATAGTTCACAATAGGGGTAAGCAACGGATATACCGATCCGCTAAAACTGACCGAACCAAATCATTCCTTCGCATTTTGGACGGATGCGTGATGACGAGCGAACGGTTGCGGATTAATTTTTTCCAATTCGCCAATCTAGTGGACGGATGGCAGATTTGAGATTCCTTTGGCCGCAACCGAACCACCAAACCGCGAGCACCCATAGTAATTTATAAGACTTTGTGTTTTCAGTTTGTTTAAATATTCTGTTTGTGTTTTCAATTTAAAAAGAATTTAAATATACTATTGAAAAAAAAGTTTTCAACTTGAATATCTTTTTTGAATTGAAAAAAATAAACGTATTATTTATCTATATTTTTTTATTTTTATATCTATCTCTAAAAATAATAAATAGAAAATATGACATATGCTGGTTGATTTTTGTTTTCAAAAATAGATATAGATGTAACAATACAAAGACATACAATCTCTACTACTAGTTTGTTTATGGTTTTGGTGATTTGAATTTTTTTTATGTTTTAAGAACCACAGATTATAATATTTTATGTGGATGAGACATGCTGTGATTGTAGTATGTGGATGAGGCATGCAGTCAGAGGCGAAGGCACGTGAGGCCCAGAGGGGTCAGGTGCCCCCCCCTCAACTTTTGAAAAATTATTTTTTTTACCCCTAATAAAAATATAAATTTCAATTTAATCCAAGTAATATCTTGAAATTTTTATATCACTATTTTCTTTACTTTTTTTAATAAAAAAAATGTTTAATTTATCACTTGAAATGTTTAATTATGCTAAAAAAAATTCTTATAAATTTTATAGTAGAGAAATGTTATATATCACTGATATTTTGTCACTATTTTATATCATCTCTTATATGACACATAATTATTGCACAATTAATGACAATTAATAATATATTGTCATGGAATTCAATTATTCAAAACTGTGAAAAAAACAAGTAATATATATAATAGCCTCTATATATTAGTTAGGGTTAATTACACTAATAGTCCCTATAGTTTGGGACTTGCGTCACTTTCGTCCTTGACTTTTCAATTATGACACATTTGACCTTAAATTTTGAATCTTGTTCCAAATAAGGACAATTGAAAATATTATTAGATTTTTCAAGGATAAAATCGTCAATTTGATAAAATATAAACTAATTTGACAAAAATAAATGTCAAAAAAATATTTTTAATTTTTTTAAAATTATTTTTATCCACCAATGGTAAAATTATGTAAAATTAATAAAAATTATATGATTAATTTTTTAAAATTAATTTTACATGATCATCATCCAAACACATAATAAAAATTAATTTGGTAAAAAAAATAAATAAATGTCTAAAAGATTTATCAATTTTACATAATTTTATTTTTAGTAGGTATAAATAATTTCTAAAAATTCAAAAATATTTGTTTGACATTTATTTTTGTTAAATTAGTTTATATTTTATCAAATTGACAATTTTACCCTTGAAAAATCTAATTATATATTCAACTGTTCTTATTTGGAATAAGATTCAAAATTCATGGTCAAATGTGTTACAATTGAAAAGTCAGGGACCAAAGTGACACAAGCCCCAAACTATAGGGACTATTTGTGTAATTTGCCCTATTATTTATTCATCATTTTCTCATTTCTTTCTCTATCCTCACTATATCTCTTTATGTGTGTGCATCTTAATATAATTTTGTTTTCATATTTTATGAGGGTATATGTAATTATTTTTTAAACCGTGATGATCATCATATATAAAATAAATTAATAACAATAAAGATAGTGATTAGTTAACTTGATCTTATATTTAAATTTAATGTTTGCATCGCATTAATTTTTAGTCCTACCATTAAATAAAAATTAAGTTAAATTATGATTTTTGTTAAGATTTTAATTCAAAGGAGCCCCTTTGAAGACAAAATCCTAGCTTCGCCACTGCATGCAGTGATTGTGATATTCTAAAGTTTTAAACATTCTTACTTTGGATAAGGTATGCAATGATTGTAACATTTTTTTAAGTCATTAACTATAATTTATTTTTTTTTTTTTTTGTGTGTGTGTGTGTGTGAAGAAGTGCACAAATTGAATTATGTTAAAAATTTATAAAATTTTAAATCGCAAAACCGATTCGCATCCATCCACCAAACCGTCAATCCACTCAATCCACATCCGCCGGATTAGCAGACGGATGCGGATTGATTTTCTCCAATCCGCCAATTTGATGGACAGATGGTGGATTGGAGGTTCTGTGGTCGCAACCGACTCGCACCCACGCCTAGTTCACAGCACATGCAAACAATTTTAGTTACATAAGTCAAAAAAAAATTAAAGAGTTAAAAGTTCTATTTCTCATCAATTTAAAAAGTCAAAGAATCACTCAACTTCAGAGATTGATTTTTTTTTTTTTTTTGTACAAAAACATTCAAAAAAAAAAAAAATTACTAAACAAATCAACCTCAAATTAGAGGTGAGCAACGGATATACCGATCTGTCCAAACCAACCGAACCAAACCAATCTGCTGCATTTTGGACAGATGCGCGATGACGAGCAGACGGTTGTGGATTGATTTTTTCCAATCTGTCTAGTTTTAGACAGATGGCGGATTTGAGGTTCCTTTGGCCGCAACCGAACCGCAAACCGCGAGCACCCCTAATAATTTGTAAGACTTTGTAGTTTCAATTTGTTTAGATATTCTGTTTGTGTTTTCAATTGAAAAAGAGTTTAAATATTTTGTTAAAAAAATGCTTTCAACTTAAATATATTTTTTGAATTGAAAAAAATAAATGTATTATTTATCTATATTTTTTAGTTTTTAAATCTAACTCTAAAAATAATAAATAAAAAGGATGATATATGCTGGTTGGTTTTTGATTTTAAAAACAGATATAGATGTAACAAGATGCATATAATCTCTACTACTGCTTTGTTCGTAGTTTTGGTGGTTTGAATTGTTTTTATATTTTAAGAATTACAGATTGTAATACTTTATGTGGATGATGCATGTTGTGATTATAATATTTTAAAATTTCAAACTTTCTTTCTTTGGATGAGGCATATAGTGATTGTAATACTTTTTCAAGTCATTGATTGTAGTATTTCTTTTTAAAAACTGCACAAGTTGAATTATGTTAAAAATTTATAAAATTTTAAACTATCAAATCGATTCGCATCTATCCGCCAATCCGCTCATTCACATCCGCCGGATTGGCGCATTTAATCTGGATTGATTTTTTCAATCCATAACTGACGGACGATGGCGATTAAAGGTTCCGTGACATAACGACCCATACTCACCCCTACCTCAAATAACCTTTAAAACTTTTTAAATACACATGCACAGAATAATTAATCCTTTATGCGTCATGAACCATTTCTATCCATAAGATACTTTTGTATTTTAAATTTGTGAAGGAATTTGTAAGACGAAAAAAGAATTGTTAAAAAAATTAACCTTTTACTAATTTACCAGTTTCATTAAACCAGAATTCCCACTTGAGAAGCACTACTCTTGTTTTTGTAGCAAAAAGTAAGTCATGAAACTGAATTAATCATTTTCAAGTCATGATTGCAATGATGTGCAACAAAAATGGAATTATTCTTTTGTTAAAGGGATTGATAAATTGAACTGGTCGTCCATGCATGCATGGCAAGCATTATTATCCTTATTTGCAATAAAACAATCATGTGGTCAAGTATTTTCAGTTTTAAATTTTTTGTCCTGTTTTCTTGTCTAAAATATTTATAATGATTGTGAAAATTTTAAAATATAAAAATTTATAAATATATTTCATAAGAAGAGTTTAGTGAAATTTAAAACAGAAGATCATGTTGTTATATGATTCTTTATTTCAAAATACATGTTATCTTATTTTAAATTCTCATCTTACCGTGGTGTTGTGACAAATTAATGTTGTGTTTGGTTGAGAGATTTGAGAATGAATTTGAAAAGGAGAAGTGAAAAAGTGTGTAAAACTACATGAAATGTAAGTATGTTTTATTGATATTTCACATTATTTTTTTCATTTTCTTTTCAAATTTATTTCTAAATCTCCTAATCAAACACAACGTAAATGAATTTTAATTGGTAAGAATTCCACAACGTTCGCAGAAAAAGAGATTTTTGATAGCTAAACCATGCAACTTGCATGTATCACCTGATCACTTGTTCATTAATAAGGTGAGAAAGCAACGACTGCATTTATTTTATTCATTGACTATTTATTCAATAAATATCACATATATTTATTTATTTAATTATGACCTTTATCATACTCAAGATAAATCAATTATATTTTTAGGAGGGAAATTGATAAAACAACAACGTAGCCGTTATAATTCCTATCAATCAAGTGCACTTGCATACCACATTGTTACTACTGTCATTCAATGAATGCCAAATTTCAAACCACAAACATGGGCAATCACAAAAAATAATTAACAGGAGAGAGAGCATCATAATTTATTAAACACGGCGTTTGTTACAATTTAAGAGAGGTAATTATATTTTATTTTAATTTGAAAGTTTATATCAGATTATTTGATGTAATTTTTGCTTATAATTTATTAGGTAGAAATAACTTAAAAGTTAAAAAAAGTTGATTATTTAGAAGTTAAGAAAGATGTGTTTTTAATGTTTACTTTTTAATTACTAAATTTTAATTTCTACTAAGCCGCACCAAATACGACGATAGTAAGCTTAGGGGAGAGAGGTCTTTTCCCCTTACCCCAAATACTCCTTATATATAATCACTCTAAAAACATTTGGAAAAATAACATCTTAGTGGACATTTAAAAACTTAATTACAAATTAATGATATTGTATATAAATATTAATAATTAAAATTTTTAATTTTTTTCACGAGCTTGTAATAATTTTGTAAAACGACCACGGTGTGGTAATGAGTGTAGACGTCCCCGAACGCCTCGGGAGAGTTAAGTCCCATTCCGTTCACATTGGGGTCACTACAGTTCAAGGACTCAAATGTTACGGTTCTTAATCTTGAACCAAAGAGTTCAAATCCGGCAAATCGATTTTGAAAACAGATTTTTTGAAAAGAAGTGCCAAACATGGACTGTTTTGCCGGATACAGAGTCGCCACCTAAATGTTTTTTAATGAAAAATTTAGGAAACCCTAACTCGGTGCCAAAGGCCACGTGTCCGTCATCACCAAAGTTGCCTCGGCTCGGGAACTTGGGTACGATTGGGGAAGGTCACCTCGTGAGCACCCCCGCTCGCCCGGTCAAAGACCGACCTTTACTAATCACGATATCTGATTTTGAAAACATTGTGCGTTCTTATTCCGGTTATTAGCCTAGGTTACTATGTAATGCGCACAGCATACAAGTATAGACCGGGTCGCCTGAATTGGGACAAAACATTTCATGTTTATTTTTGAAAGATGGTTTGCTACCCGCAGGTAGGCTTAAAATGCAGATTTTGCCACCCTCGGGTGGGCTTAAAATACTTGATGAATTGTTCCAATCCAAATAACCCAACCTCCACCCACAGGCATTCAAGGCAGTTATATCACATAAGCAGTTAGCCTCATGGTAAGCATACTATTCATGGCAGTCACTCACACGCATGCAAGGATGCTAAAGCATAAAACTCACCGAGTACTCTAAGCCAAAACAGAAACTCATTAGAAATCCATGCATGATCCTAGATATACAGAATTGCCTAATGCAACACATGCAAAGATGCAAACTATAGCAGGCTCGGCTATTCTAAACATGGCATATGGAATGCTACAGCTAACATGTATTCAACTTGAAATTGAAATACAAATGCAGTTAGTATGATGCGCCGAACCCGGTGCATGTAAAACAGATGAATGAATGCAAACATGCTATCATAATATATGCTAATTGAAATATGCCCTAATCTAATCATCATAAGCAGGTAAATAAAAGGGGAGAAAGACGTGGGATTGGAAGACATACATCACACTCACCCACACTTATTATAATTTTGCCCTCGCACAGAGGGTCCGAATAAATATACAGTCCCGAATAAAAGAATAGTATAGTCCAAATAATGTACAAATTCCTCATTAATTAACAAATTAACTAAGAAAGCTGTAAAATTGGCATGCAAGCCAAGGACTGCCTTGATTCCGCTCCGGGTGATGAATGATACATGTTCGGGTTGCCTTTGTGCGGAAATCCATGACGATGCCCCAATTAACCTCTGTTTGCACCTGTTCTCAAAATGCACGCCAAGCCTCGGAAGACTACTGATTCTTGATTTTGCTGCAATAGAGAGTAGGAAAGGGGCATAGCAATGTATTTTTACAAATGTATGCATGCCTCGATCCTCGTGCCACCAATCACGCATCTCGATGCATGATGGCCGAGGAGTCGATTTGCACAATTCAATATGAAATGAATGCACATGAAAACACAACAAAACCTAACTCTGTCATGGATAATCTGGAGTGTCGGTGACTAGGGAATTGAGACACGTTCCGTCACTTGGAGTACGGAACGTGCCTCGTTTCCCGTGCTCGGGCTAACTTCTATACCGAACACAATGTAATATACATGACATGCATGAATGCAACTAAGATACAACCTAACATGCACAATGTTATGAAATGGCATACACGGTGCACGATGCAACATGGCATACACAATGCTCTAATATACAACCTAGCATACACAATGCTATGGAATGAAATGGCATACGCAATGCATAATGGACTTATACTAACATGAGTGGACCTCAGCCACACTCACACAGGAGGCCATAATGATGAAAATGAGACAACTCGGGATACGTGCACACGTGCACGCAAACCGAGGACCGACCCTAAGGCACGGAATGCCACTCTAACAAGACATGGCAAAACAAAAAAAATGGCATACTATCATGCAAAAATCAGAGGTAAAATGAGATGCAAAACAGCCCCGAAACCCGGTAAAATGAAACCCGATGCATGAAACGAGTCCCGAAATACGGGTTTTGGCGCATGAAATGGCCTATAGTTATACAATGCATACATAATTTGAATATGAAATGAAAATACAGAAGCAAGGAAGCCTCGAGACAAGAATTTTTACAGTTTAGAGTGAGGCCAAACAGTGGGCCCAAGTAGGGCTAAATTAGCATACAAAAATAGCTCCGTAGGGGAGGTAATGAAGCAAGTCACAAATTCTGGCCCCAAACAGAGAAGGGGCCTTCTATAATATTGAAGAGGGGACAAAAATATGATGTATTACAGTTTATGACAAACTCCAAAAACAGATACAAGTATGCTCAAAATGCTATGCAAGAAATAGGCCAACAAAGGGGCAAAGAAGCAAGTGGTGCATGGAGGTCTCAAACAAGTGAGGGCCCTTCAACAATGTTGAATAGGGACCCAAAATAATGCTTTTTACAGTTGATGGCCGAGCTCAAAACAGTGTACAAATAGGCTCAAAATATCATGCAAAATGAGGCCACCAAAAGGGCTATAACATGAAGTATACAAAGGGTGTCTCAAACATCCATAGACCCTGAATGAAACATGAAGAGGGGGTCAAAATAAGCCTCTTTTCAGTTCGGACCAAGGTCCAAAAATAGGAGCTCAATAAGCTAATAAATCATGTAAAAATGGGGACCAAAGAGGGGTACAATGGCAAGTGATACATGGAGGTCCCAAACAGTGGTGAGCCCTTCTTCAATGTTGAAGAAGGGCTCAAAATAATCCTATCTACAGTTTACATCATGCTCCAAAACAGATTACACATAGGTCAAAAATACTATGCAAAATTATGGCATAAAGAAAGGTAATGAAGCAAGTGCAAGATGGGGGTCCCAAACAGAATAAGACCCTTAATGAAATAGAAAAATGAGCTCAAAAAAAATAACATTTCCAGTTATGGCCGGAGCTCAAAACAGTAAGCAAAGAGGTCTAAGAAATGGTACAAAAATGAGCTAGAAAAAGGGGGAAATGGTGCTTACCCTTGAAGACCAAGCCTTGGCTGCCTCTTGGACTGAAAGATGGTGCCTCCTAGCCTTTGAGAAGAGCTCCAAGCTGCTGGACATGGAAGTGGTAGTGTAGTGCTAGGTGGTGATAAAGAAAAGGGTGTAGAACTTGATGTTTTGAAGCTTGAAGGGAGAGAGAGAGAGAGGAGGGATGTATATGCAAGCTCAAGGCAATTTTTCCAACCCTTGGACCAATGTTGGAGGCCAGTTATATAGACCAAAAAGGGGGAGAAAATGAGGGAAAAATGGGGGGAAAACAAGCCAAGTTTCCCCCCAAAAGTTGTCCCCCTGATCTGATTTTTGGAAAAAAAAAAGTATCTGAATGTACTCACCCTGAGGAGCAAGGCCGGCCAGTTTTGAGGCTGGGTGTGGCCGGCCACCCCCCATGGCCGGCCGGCCAGGGGTCAAAAAGACCAAGGTGAATTAGTGGCCGGCCACCACAAATTGGTGTCCTCCCAGGTGCCCTCAACAGAGCCCTATGGTCCAAAATTGGAGGAAGTGAAACAGGAGAGAGAACAAGCCATTTTTCAAAGGGGTTCAAAAAGTTCAGATGGAATTACTGGTCGGCCATGTGATATTTGTGTCCTCCCAGGTGTGTACAACACAAATATGTGGTTTGGAGTTGAAGAAAGTGGCCTTAGGGTGGTCAATATTGGCTTTGAAGTGAGAAAAATGGGCGTCGGAGGGCGATGAAGGAATATAACTGGTTGCTGAAACAATTACTGGCCTCCCACCCTTCTATGACCTTCCTGGTGATGAAACAGAGGTCCCTGCCAAAAATGAACGAAAACCGATGCAAAATGAAGGTTCGGGGGCCGAAACGCGCAGTCCGAGGCCCCGAAAACTGATTGTTAGGCACCGGGAGTGGTGTTCGACCACGAAGTGGATCTCTCAGACCACAGTGTCCCTCACAAGGGAGTAAATAAGATGCATGCCAAAAACCGGAGTAAACGGAGGTAGTTAGGCGGTCCCGAACCGAGGCACACGGCCTGACGGCTCCAAAAACCGAGAACCGGGCTCCGAAATGGGAAGAATGGCCTACGACCACGAAATGTAGCCCACGGCCACTGAGAGACGGTCTACGAGACCTCTCTCTCCCTTAGGGAAGAGAAACAGAGAAAATTGAGCTTGGTTCGTAAACCGAGGCAAGGCACAGAAAAGCTCGAAAGTTCGGAGGCAGGGCTCACGGCCGAGACTCTAAAACCTCTGGACGAACACGATATGCAACATCATCAAGCGCTCAATCGGTGACGTCTGAGTCTTAAGGTCGGTCAAAAATGGGGTGTCTACAATGAGCAATATTTTTTTTTTGGTTACAAAAAAAAGAGTGGTTCAGGCTTAGTTAGACTCCAGTCCTGAACTAATAAATCGTTTGATGCAAAATTTAATGGTGTTACACTAATGGGAGACTCGAATCCAGGTAAAACAAGTTTTGGGTCTCGTTTCTATCCACTGAACCCAACCCCAGGGGCAGTAATGAGTAATACTGTGTCTATTTAAAATCTTACTAACAATTATACTAAAAATTGAAATGAAATTAATATTGAGAGAGAGAGAGAGAGTGATTGAAAGAGCAAAAATAGGCTCTGTATTTCAATACCTATTAATTCTTACGAGGATCCTCCATTATATAGAAGAGATAATACAACATTATGATGAAAGGCAACATATAAAAGTATACAACATTATGATGAAAGGCAAGGATATAAAACTAAAAGCAAAAGCAACCGAAAGCAAACAACATATAAAAATAAAAGTGGCCGAAAGCATATGGCACTAAGGCATCTGATGGAGTAAACAGGCTAATACACAACTATTAATATAATATATATACATTATATATATTATATATTATTAACAATGTCGCAGAAGCTTGATTTCCAACACTCTCCCTCAAGCTACGTTGTAGATGTTAATCATTCCCAATTTGTCTCGGATCTTCAAAGTTAACTCGAGCAAGAGCTTTTATGAGAATGTCACCTTTTGGCTTTTGTTGGAGTGTAGATGACTTGAAAAACTCCTTCTTCAATCTTTTCCTTGATAAAGTGTCGATCTATCTCCACGTGTTTAGTTCGATCATGATGAACCAGATTCTTAGCGATACTGATGGCGGCTTGGTTGTCGCAGTATAAAACCATGGGATGCTCAGATGGAACCCGTAATTCTTCTAACAAATTGCTCAACCAGATTCCTCACAGATACCTAGGGCCATAGCACGAATTACGCCTCAAGACTACTACGGGCTACCATCGATCGCTTACTTCGCCATGTAACCGCGTTCCCCCAAACAAACGAACAATAGCCAGAGGTTGATCTTCGATCAGTCACTAAACTTGCCCAATCTACATCTGAAAAAATCTCAATTTTTCTATTTGTTGTTCTTTGGAAGAAGAGACCCTTTCCCAGTGTCCTTTTTAGGTACCTCAATATTCTGGTCACAGCAGTCATGTGTTTTTTGGTTGGATTATTCATGAATTGACTGACCACACTAACAGAGAAGCCGATGTCTGGCCTTGTATGAGAAAGATAAATGAGTTTTCTCACAAGACATTAATATCTCCCTTTATCACTTGGTGCACTACCGTCACTTTCTTCCAGTTTGATAGTTGTGTCCATAGGAGTTTCTGCCGACTTGCATCCTAGCATCCCTGTTTCATTCAGTAAGTCTAGAATGTATTTACGTTGTGAGACTGATATACCTTTCTTTGACCTAGCAATCTCCATTCCAAGAAAGTACTTAAGATTTCCAAGATCTTTAATCTCAAATTCCTTTGTTAGGAATTTTTTAAGTAAGCCAATTTCCCTTCATGATCACCTGTTAGAATTATGTCATCCACATAAACAATGATAATTGCCAATTTCCCTCCTAGGGAGTGCTTCACAAATAATGTATGATCGGATTGACATTGAACAAAATCGTACCATTTCACTGCCTTAGTGAACCGTTCAAACCAGGCCTTGGGAGATTGTTTGAGACCATACAAGGATTTTCGGAGTCTACAAACTTCGTTGAAATTTGATGTCGTCTCAAGTCCAGCAGGAATGTCCATGAAAACTTGTTCCGCTAAGTCACCATTGAGGAAGGCATTTTTTACATCAAGTTGGTGAAGTGACCAATCGAGATTAGATGCCAAGGATAAAAGTACACGAACAGTGTTGAGCTTGGCAACTAGAGCAAAGGTTTCTTGATAGTCAATGCCATAGGATTGAGAGAATCCTTTGGCAACCAACCGAGCTTTATAACGTTCCATATTACCATCTGCCTTGTGCTTTACTGTGAAAATCCACTTACATCCAATTGGTTTCTTACCTCTTGGAAGATCAGTAATTGCCCAAGTACCATTCTGTTCCAGAGCCCGAACTTCCTCATTGACTGCCGCCTTCCACTAAGGAGACTTGAAGGCTTCCAGAATATTCCGAGGAATGGGTATCTCCGTGATGCTAGAAGTGAAGGCACGGAACGAAGGTGATAGCTTATCATAAGAAATAAAGTTCCCAATGGGATGCTGAGTACATGATCTAACTCCTTTTCTCCAAGCTATGGGCATATTAAGAATACTGTTTTCTAACTTCGGAATCAACAGACTATCTCGTGGTAAGAATATTGTTACCTGGAATGTTGCTTGGATTAGAACCCGGTTCAGCCTCATGGGATTGTTGAGAAAGTGCTCCTTCCTCCGTTTCCTCTTGGATGTGCTCATTATCCCGCAAGGCAACAATGAACTCGGAATTTTCGGCAGGTAAAGATTGATTTAATGACTCAGGAGGTGTGGGATTTTTGGTGGCGATGGATGGCTCACTAAATGACTCAAGGGTCCAAAATTGATATTCCTGGGTTGAAGTCTCCCCCTGAATATTGATTTTAGGGTAGTAAGACTGGGTTTCAAAAAATGTGACATCCATGGAAGTGTAGAATTTCCTGGTGACAGGAGAGTAACACTTATACCCTTTTTGATGTGACGAATACCCAATGAAGACACACTTGAGCGACCTGGAATCAAGTTTACTTCGATACTGTTGATGGATATGAACAAAGACAGAGCACTCGAAAATTTTGGGTGGGATGGTGGAGATGAGGCGAGTAGTGGGAAAGGATTTTAGGAGAAGTTGACAAGGAGTTTGGAATTGTAGTACCTTAGATGGCATCCTATTGATAAGGTAGGCTGCTGTAAGAACAGCTTCCCCCTAGAAGAATTGTGGAACATTTGTGGAAAACATGAGCGATCTAGCAATATCTAACAAATGCCGATTTTTCCGTTCAGCGATGCCGTTTTGTTGTGGTATATTTTAGGAGAAGTTGACAAGGAGTTTGGAATTGTGGAACATTTGTTGTGGAAAACATGAGCGATCTAGGTAAAAATTAGGTATATTTTATTTGCATTTTAGTTATTTTTTCTCTTTCTCTTTCTAAATCCCATTCTAAATTCTCTAATCAAACACAACATAAATGTATCTATTGGAGTTTATATACGTTCTTGGCACGAAAGATAATGCAATTTCAAAGATGCTGGTTCTTCTTTTGCGTTGTATTTGTATTTGTATTTTAGTTTAATTGCATTTTTAGTTTCCAAGGTATGAATCTTCAGTTATTTTTACCACAAATGTTTAAATTGTATTATAATAGAGTTTGATTTTTCTTTTTTATATATTAGTGATTAAATTCACAATTTAAATATTGGAGTTTAAAATAACACGAGATTCATATTTTGGAGACTAAAAATGTAATTATTCTTTATATGTTTTTCGGTGTTGATTTTGTGATTAATTTCTTTCATTTTTCTTGATTTAAATTTTGGTAAATTACACCTTTTACCCTAATAATTATTTGGAGACTAAAAATGTAATTAATCTTTATATGTTTATGAGTGTTGATTTTGTTATTAATTTCTTTCTTTTTTCTTGATTTAAATTTTGGTAAATGACACCTTTTACCCTAATAATTATTTGGAGACTAAAAATGTAATTGATCTTTACATATTTATGAGTGTTGATTTTTTCATTAATTTCTTTCTTTTTTCTTGATTTAAATTTTGGTAAATTACACGTTTTACCCTAATAATTATTTTTGTTTAGTCACAGGTGAACTTATTGCTGCAAAATAATTATTTAATAAGTATAATACAAAATTCATAACTACCTAGGATTTAAACTCCTATAGTTGAGGTAGTGTTTAATGATGTTGCAAGTTCACCATTTACCATTAATGTTTAAATTGTATTATAATAGAGTTTGATTTTTCTTTTTTATATATTAGTGATTAAATTCAGAATTTAAATATTGGAGTTTAAAATAACACGAGATTCATATTTTGGAGACTAAAAATGTAATTAATCTTTATATGTTTATGAGTATTGATTTTGTTATTAATTTCTTTCTTTTTACTGGATTTAAATTTTGGTAAATTACACCTTTTAGCCTAATAATTATTTGGAGACTAAAAATGTAATTAATCTTTATATGTTTATGAGTGCTGATTCTGTTATTAATTTCTTTCTTTTTTCTTGATTTAAATTTTGGTAAATTACACCTTTTATGCAAATAATTATTTTTGTTTAGTCACAGGTGAACTTATTGATGCAAAATAATTATTTAATAAGTATAATACAAAATTCATAACTACCTAGGATTTAAACTCCTATAGTTGAGGTAGTGTTTAATGATGTTGCAAGTTCACTATTTACCACTAATGTTTAAATTGTATTATAGTTGAGTTTGATTTTTTCATTTTTATATATTAGTGATTAAATTAACAATTTAAATATTGGAGTTTAAAATAACATGAGATTCATATTTTGGAGACTAAAAATGTAATTAATCTTTATATGTTTATGAGTGTTGATTTTGTTATTAATTTCTTTCTTTTTTCTTGATTAAAATTTTGGTAAATTACACCTTTTACCCTAATAATTATTTGGAGACTAAAAATGTAATTAATCTTTATATGTTTATGAGTGTTGATTTTGTTATTAATTTCTTCCTTTTTTCTTGATTTAAATTTTGGTAAATTATACCTTTTATACTAATAATTATTTTTGTTTAGTCACAGGTGAACTTATTGATGCAAAATAATTATTTAATAAGTATAATATAAAATTCATAACTACCTAGGATTTAAACTACAATAGTTGAGGTAATGTTTAATGATGTTGCAAGTTCACTATTTACCACTAATGTTTAAATTGTATTATAATAGAGTTTGATTTTTCTTTTTTATATATTAGTGATTAAATTCACAATTTAAATATTAGTGTTTAAAATAACAGGAGATTCGTATTTTGGAAACTAAAAATGTAATTAATCTTTATATGTTTATGAGTGTTGATTTTGTTAATAATTTCTTTCTTTTTTCTTGATTTAAATTTTGGTAAATTACACCTTTTACCCTAATAATTATTTGGAGACTAAAAATGTAATTGATCTTTACATGTTTGTGAGTGTTGATTTTGTTATTAATTTCTTTCTTTTTTCTTGATTTAAATTTTCATAAATTACACCTTTTACCCAAATAATTATTTTCGTTTAGTCACAGGTGAACTTATTGATGCAAAATAATTATTTAATAAGTATAATACAAAATTCATAATTACCTAGGATTTAAACTCCTATAGTTGAGGTAGTGTTTATACCATCTCCAACGCTTCACCAAACTTAGCATCAAATTTGAAATTTGGTGAAAAAAGTACTTTTTGGAGCTACAACAATTTCATCAAATTGATATCAAATCGAGAATTCACCAAAAGTTTCACCAAAATGAGAACAGGCTCTGCATTTCACCAAAACACTGTGCATGACCGTTGGGGGAGACCAACCGGTTGACCGGCCGGTTGATCAACCGGTTAACCACCAAAAAGTTCAAACAATTCCAAAAAAAGGTTCAAACAGTTTAAAAAAAAATTTTTTTTTGCCTTGCCTGTCTACCGGCCGATCGACCAACCGGTCGACCACTAAAAGGTTCAAACAATTTTAAAAAAATATATAAATATTTAGGCTTAACCGGTCTACCGACCGGTTGACCAACCGGTTGTCCCGACGCAGATTTGATAAAAATTTGATGAAAATCAACTGTTGGAGCGCTCGGTATCAGATTGAGGAAAAAGTTATTTTTCTACTCAGATTTGATGAAAATTTTGGTGAACCGTTGGAGATGCACTTAACGATGTTGCAAGTTCACTATTTACCACTAATGTTAAAATTGTATTATAATAGAGTTTGATTTTTCTTTTTTATATATTAGTGATTAAATTCACAATTTAAATATTAGAGTTTAAAATAACACAAGATTCATATTTTGGAGACTAAAAATGTAATTAATCTTTATATATTTATGAGTGTTGATTTTGTTATTAATTTCTTTCTTTTTTCTTGATTTAAATTTTGGTAAATTACACCTTTTACCCTAATAAATATTTGGAGACTAAAAATGTAATTAATCTTTATATGTTTATGAGTGTTGATTTTGTTATTAATTTCTTTCTTTTTTCTTGATTTAAATTTTGGTAAATGACACCTTTTACCCTAATAATTATTTGGAGACTAAAAATGTAATTGATCTTTACATGTTTATGAGTGTTGATTTTGTCATTAATTTCTTTCTTTTTTGTTGATTTAAATTTTGGTAAATTACCCCTTTTACCAGAATAATTATTTTTGTTTAGTCACAGGTGAACTTATTGCTGCAAAATAATTGTTTAATAAGTATAATAAAAAATTCATAACTACCTAGGATTTAAACTCCTATAGTTGAGGTAGTGTTTAATGGTGTTGCAAGTTCACCATTAACCACTAATGTTTAACTTGTATTATACTAGAGTTTGATTTTTCTTTTTTATATATTAGTGATTAAATTCACAATTTAAATATTGGAGTTTAAAATAACACGAGATTCTTATTTTGAAGACAAAAATGTAATTAATCATTTTATGTTTATGAGTATTGATTTTGTTATTAATTTCTTTCTTTTTCATGGATTTAAATTTTGGTAAATTACACCTTTTAGCCTAATAATTATTTGGAGACTAAAAATGTAATTAATCTTTATGCGTTTGTGAGTGCTGATTTTGTTATTAATTTCTTTCTTTTTTTCTTGATTTAAATTTTGGTAAATTACACCTTTTATACTAATAAATATTTTTGTTCTGTCACAGGTGAACTTAGTGATGCAAAATAATTATTTAATAAGTATAATACAAAATTCATAACTACCTAGATTTAAACTCCTATAGTTGAGCTAGTGTTTGATGATGTTGCAAGTTCACTATTTACCACTAATGTTTAAATTGTATTATAGTAGAGTCTGATTTTTTTCTTTTTTATATATTAGTGATTAAATTCACAATTTATATATTGGGGTTTAAAATAACACGAGTTTCATATTTTGGAGACTAAAAATGTAATTAATCTTTATATGTTTATGAGTGTTGATTTTGTTATTAATTTCTTTCTTTTTTCTTGGTTTAAATTTTGGTAAATTACACCTTTTAGCCTAATAATTATTTGGAGACTAAAAATGTAATTAATCTTTATATGTTTAAGAATGTTGATTTTGAAATTAATTTCTTTCTTTTTTCTTGATTTAAATTTTGGTAAATTACACCTTTTACCCTAATAATTATTTGGAGACTAAAAATGTAATTGATCTTTACATGTTTATGAGTGTTGATTTTGTCTTTAATTTCTATCTTTTTTCTTGATTTCAATTTTGGTAAATTACCCCTTTTACCTTAATAATTATTTTTGTTCAGTCACAGGTGAACTTTTTGCTGCAAAATAATTATTTAACAAGTATAATACAAAATTCATAACTACCTAGGATTTAAACTCCTATAGTTGAGGTAGTGTTTAATGATGTTGCAAGTTCACCATTTACCAATAATGTTTAAATTGTATTATACTAGAGTTTGATTTTTCTTTTTTATATGTCAGTGATTAAATTCACAATTTAAATATTGGAGTTTAAAATAACACGAGATTCTTATTTTGGAGACTAAAAACGTAATTAATCTTTATATGTTTATTAGTATTGATTTTGTTATTAATTTCTTTCTTTTTCATGGATTTAAATTTTGGTAAATTACACCTTTTAGCCTAATAATTATTTGGAGACTAAAAATGTAATTAATCTTTATGTGTTTCTGAGTGCTGATTTTGTTATTAATTTCTTTCTTTTTTCTTGATTTAAATTTTGGTAAATTACGCCTTTTATCCTAATAATTATTTTTGTTTAGTCACAGGTGAACAAATTGATGCAAAATAATTATTTAATAAGTATAATACAAAATTCATAACTACCTAGGATTTAAACTCCTATAGTTGAGGTAGTGTTTAATGATGTTGCAAGTTCGCTATTTACCACTAATGTTTAAATTGAATTATAGTAGAGTTTGATTTTTTTGTTTTTTATATATTAGTGATTAAATTCACAATTTAAATATTGGAGTTTAAATTTACACGAGATTCATATTTTGGAGACTAAAAATGTAATTAATCTTTATATGTTTATGAGTGTTGATTTTGTTATTAATTTCTTTCTTCTTTCTTGATTTAAATTTTGGTAAATTACACCTTTTACCCTAATAATTATTTGGAGACTAAAAATGTAATTGATCTTTACATGTTTATGAGTGTTGATTTTGTCATTAATTTCTTTCCTTTTTGTTGATTTAAATTTTGGTAAATTACCCCTTTTACCCTAATAATTATTTTTGTTTAGTCACAGGTGAACTTATTGCGGCAAAATAATTATTTAATAAGTATAACACAAAACTCATAGCTACCTAGGATTTAAACTCCTATAGTTGAGGTAGTGTTTAATGATGTTCAAAGTTCACTATTTAGCACTAATGTTTAAATTGTATTATAATAGAGTTTGATTTTTCTTTTTTATATATTAGTGATTAAATTCACAATTTAAATATAACAGTTTAAAATAACTCGAGATTCATATTTTGGAGACTAAAAATGTAATTATATGTTTATGAGTGTTGATTTTGTTATTAATTTCTTTCTTTTTTCTTGATTGAAATTTTGGTAAATTACACCTTTTACCCTAATAATTATTTGGAGACTAAACATGTAATTGATCTTTACATATTGATGAGTGTTGATTTTGTCATTAATTTCTTTCTTTTTTCTTGATTTAAATTTTGGCAAATTACCCCTTTACCATAATAATTATTTTTGTTTAGTCACAGGTGAACTTATTGCTGCAAAATAATTATTTAATAAGTATAATACAAAATTCATAACCACCTGGGATTTAAACTCCAATAGTTGAGGTAGTGCTTAATGATGTTGCAAGTTCACCATTTACCAGTAATGTTTAAATTGTATTATACTAGTGTTTGATTTTTCTTTTTTATATATTAGTGATTAAATTCACAATTTAAATATTAGAGTTTAAAATAACACGAGATTCTTATTTTGGAGACTAAAAATGTAATTAATCTTTATATGTTTATGAGTATTGATTTTGTTATTAATTTCTTTCTTTTTCATGGATTTAAATTTTGGTAAATTACACCTTTTAGCCTAATAATTATTTGGAGACTAAAAATGTAATTAATCTTTATGTGTTTATGAGTGCTGATTTTGTTATTAATTTCTTTCTTTTTTCTTGATTTAAATTTTGGGAAATTACGCCTTTTATCCTAATAATTATTTTTGTTTAGTCACTGGTGAACATATTGATGCAAAATAATTATTTAATAAGTACAATACAAAATTCATAACTACCTAGGATTTAAACTCCTATACTTGAGGTAGTGTTTAATGATGTTGCAAGTTCACCATTTACCACTAATGTTTAAATTGTATTATACTAGAGTTTGATTTCTCTTTTTTATATATTAGTGATTAAATTCACAATTTAAATTTTGGATTTTAAAATAACACGAGATTCATATTTTGGAGACTAAAAATGTAAATAATCTTTATATGTTTATGAGTGTTGATTTTGTTATTAATTTCTTTCTTTTTTCTTGATTAAAATTTTTGTAAATTACACCTTGTACCCTAATAATTATTTGGAGACAAAAAATGTAATTGATCTTTACATGTTTATGAGTGTTGATTTTGTCATTATTTTCTTTCTTTTTTCTTGATTTAAATTTTGGTAAATTACCCCTTTTACCCTAATAATTATTTTTGTTTAGTCACAGGTGAACTTAGTGCGGCAAAATAATTATTTAATAAGTATAATACAAAATTCATAACTACCTAGGATTTAAACTCCTATAGTTGAGGTAGTGTTCAATGATGTTGCAAGTTCACTATTTACCACTAATGTTTAAATTGTATTATAATAGAATTTGATTTTTCTTTTTTATATATTAGTGATTAAATTCACAATTTACATATTGGAGTTTAAAATAACACGAGATTCTTATTTTGGAGACTAAAAATGTAATTAATCTTTATATGTTTGTGAGTATTGATTTTGTTATTAATTTCTTTCTTTTTCATGGATTTAAATTTTGGTAAATTACACCTTTTACCCTAATAATTATTTGGAGACTAAAAGTGTAATTGATCTTTACATGTTTATGAGTGTTGATTTTGTCATTAATTTCTTTCTTTTTTCTTGATTTAAATTTTTGTAAATTACCTCTTTTACCATAATAATTATTTTGGTTTAGTCACAGGTGAACTTATTGCTGCAAAATAATTATTTAATAAGTATAATACAAAATTCATAACTACCTAGGATTTAAACTCCAATAGTTGAGGTAGTGTTTAATGATGTTGCAAGTTCACGATTTACCACTAATGTTTAAATTGTATTATACTAGAGTTTGATTTTTCTTTTTTATATATTAGTGATTAAATTCACAATTTACATATTGGAGTTTAAAATAACACGAGATTCTTATTTTGGAGACTAAAAATGTAATTAATCTTTATATGTTTGTGAGTATTGATTTTGTTATTAATTTCTTTCTTTTTCATGGATTTAAATTTTGGTAAATTACACCTTTTAGCCTAATAATTATTTGGAGACTAAAAATGTAATTAATCTTTATGTGTTTATGAGTGCTGATTTTGTTATTAATTTCTTTCTTTTTTCTTGATTTAAATTTTGGTAAATTACGCCTTTTACCCTAATAATTATTTTTGTTTAGTCACAGGGGAACTTATTGATGCAAAATAATTATTTAATAAGTATAATACAAAATTCATAACTACCTAAGATCTAAACTCCTATAGTTGAGGTAGTGTTTAATGACGTTGCAAGTTCACTATTTACCACTAATGTTTAAATTCTATTATAGTAGAGTTTGATTTTTTTCTTTTTTATATATTTGTGATTAAATTCTCAATTTAAATATTGGAGTTTAAAATAACACGATATTCATATTTTGGAGACTAAAAATGTAATTAATCTTTATATGTTTATGAGTGTTGATTTTGTTATTAATTTCTTTCTTTTTTCTTGATTTAAATTTTGGTAAATTACACCTTGTACCCTAATAATTATTTGGAGACTAAAAATGTAATTGATCTTTACATGTTTATGAGTGTTGATTTTGTCATTATTTTCTTTCTTTTTTCTTGATTTAAATTTTGTTAAATTATGCCTTTTACCCTAATAATTATTTTCGTTTAGTCACAGGGAAACTTATTGATGCAAAATAATTATTTAATAAGTATAACACAAAATTCATAACTACCTAGGATTTAAACTCCTATAGTTGAGGTTGTGTTTAATGATGTTGCAAGTTCACTATTTACGACTAATGTTTAAATTGTATTATAATAGAGTTTGAGTTTTCTTTTTTATATATTGGTGATTAAATTCACAATATATAAAAAAGAAAAATCAACTGTTGGAGCGCTCAGTATCAGATTGAGAAAAAAGTCATTTTTCTACTCAGATTTGATGAAAATTTTGGTGAACCGTTGTAGATGCTCTTAATGATGTTACAAGTTCACTATTTGCCACTAATGTTTAAATTGTATTATAATAGAGTTTGATTTTTCTTTTTTATATATTAGTGATTAAATTCACAATTTAAATATTAGAGTTTAAAATAACACGAGATTCATATTTTGGAGACTAAAAATTTAATTAATCTTTATATGTTTATGAGTGTTGATTTTGTTATTAATTTCTTTCTTTTTTCTTGATTTAAATTTTGGTAAATTACACCTTTTACCCTAATAATTATTTGGAGACTAAATATGTAATTGATCTTTACATGTTTATGAGTGTTGATTTTGTCATTAATTTCTTTCTTTTTTCTTGATTTAAATTTTGGTAAATTACCCCTTTTACCCTTATAATTATTTTTGTTTAGTCACAGGTGAACTTATTGCGGCAAAATAATTATTTAATAAGTATAATACAAAATTCATAACTACCTAGGATTTAAACTCTTATAGTTGAGGTAGTGTTTAGACCATCTCCAATGATTCACCAAACTTAGCATCAAATTTGAAATTTGGTGAAAAAAGTACTTTTTGGAGCTCCAACAGTTTCATCAATTTGATATCAAATCGAGAATTCACCAAAAGTTTTACCAAAATGAGAACAGGCTCCGCGTTTCACCAGAACGCTGTGCAGGACCGTTGGGGGAGACCAACCGGTTGACCTGCCGGTTGATCAACCGATCAACCATCAAAAGGTTCAAGCAATTCCAAAAAAAGGTTCAAACAGTTTAAAAAAAAAAAAAAAAATTTTACCTTGCCGGTCGACCGGCCGATCGACCAACCGGTCGTCCACTAAAAGGTTCAAACAATTTAAAAAATATATATATATATATATATTTAGCCTTAACCGGTCGACCGACCGGTTGACCAACCAGTTGTCCCGGCGCGGATTTGATAAAAATTTGATGAAAATCAACTGTTGGAGCGCTCAGTATCAGATTGAGAAAAAAGTCATTTTTTTACTTAGATTTGATGAAAATTTTGGTGAACCGTTGGAGATGCTCTTAATGATGTTACAAGTTCACTATTTACCACTAATGTTTAAATTTTATTATAATAGAGTTTGATTTTTCTTTTTTATATATTAGTGATTAAATTCACAATTTAAATATTAGAGTTTAAAATAACACGAGATTCATATTTTGGAGACTAAAAATGTAATTAATCTTTATATGTTTATGAGTGTTGATTTTGTTATTAATTTCTTTCTTTTTTCTTGATTTAAATTTTGGTAAATTACACCTTTTACCCTAATAATTATTTGGAGACTAAAAATGTAATTAATCTTTATATGTTTATGAGTGTTGATTTTGTTATTAATTTCTTTCTTTTTTCCTGATTTAATTTCTTTCTCTTTGATGATTCATCGGTCTTGCATTGCACTCTGCGAGATTAGATACAGGACCGTGACTTTGAGTCCGAACTATAGTGAGCCCAATGAACAAAACGGGATCTTCTACCGGGGCGTTTGGGGACGTCTACAGTTTCTGGTGACTCTACTAGGGATTTAGAGATCTTGACTCGAACTCATGATATCTTGTTTTTGACTATACTTATGTGTTTCTTTGCATTGCATTTGCATTAGTGCTCTTAGGACACCGTGTTTGCCGTATGCTATTCCTGAACGGTTTGTCGGAGGCTCGCTTCGAGAAGCGTGCCGTAAGGCTGACCGGTTGCGGGCTCTACCATGACGGGAACACAAACCCCGATTTTACTGGGGCACCCTTTTTGACCATTCGACCTAGTGCATATTTGGAATCCATAGTGACCATTCCAAGCTAGGACAGGTTGCTTACCCGATCATAGGTTGTTTGAAACCGCTGCGTGCGTAGTGAAACCCTAGTTCCTGACAAAATAGGACAGGAAAACCCTACCCCAACATAGGGGTGTTTTGGCTCTCATTTGCTTGTTATGTGCTTTTAGAGTATGCCTCTACAGGTTGCATATATCAGTTCGCAAGTCTGGGCATTAGGCCTGCGGGCATCGATGTCGATGTTGGGAATCGGTTTTACCAGAGGTATCGATTGATTTTAGGCGATAATTCGGGGAACAGTGATCGGTGGTCGAATGCAGTTCTTCAACTTTGTCCATGTTTGTATTGATTAGGCTGAGATGTTGTCTGCTTTCTCTTTCAGTTCAGAGGCTTGGTTCGGAGCAACCAGTGTTCTCCTTTGCTGAGGCAAGACAGGAAAAGACTTACCGGTTCATCAGATCCATCAATCACCAGTTACACCACCTCTCCAAGTTGATGAGACTTATGAGGACACAAAATTCAGAGGAAATTATGGTTATGGTAGCCACACAAAATCTAGGAATCATCATGCAGGGTGAGACCGATGATGAGATGCCACAACCGCCCAGGTCGCCATCAAGGCGTCGATCTGGGAACCCCAGTTGTTTCAAGCCCGTGAGCCCACAACCTTTGAGCTGATGGGAATGATTGGCGACCTTCAAAGATCCATGGCTGATCTAGCCTATGGAATGTCGGCCCCGCCACCAACTGCATCATATGCCGGGAACTTCATGCCGTAGGAGCCCCCGCTACTGGGGCGAATTGTGATTGAGCTCAGCCAACCTGAAGCTATCTCTAGCTCCGGCAATGACATGTTGACGACAATGGGGCTTCGCACTGAAGTAGCAACCTAAACCGTCCACCAAGCTGAGGCTAGTGGAAAGAACAAGGTGGACACTGATCCTATGAACAACTGCTATGGGCAGTCGAGGCTTTGAAAGCCGGGGGGTAGAATAAGCAGCAAGTATTCGCAGTTGTGACTAAGACTGTGGATGACACTTTCCCCACTCCGACCGAGGGCAGTTCAAGCCAGGAAGAAAATCGGGATAGGAATTGTCATACCAGAACCGTTTCCTCCAACCCTAACCCTGCACCCAAGAAAAAACAACAAGCCAAGCCTATACTTGCCGACCCCTTTGCTAGTGCACCTAGCTAAAACCCACAAACCTTGAAGTATCAACCCCGAGGTCACAGGGTCTTCCATGCCCTCTACATGCCTTTGTCCAAGGCTCTTCAAATCCTTGTTGAGAAAGGTCATCTCAAACCTCTTGAGCCACAACCTCTCCCTGCTCGTCTTCCACCCGGTCAAGATACTACCTAGTACTGTGCGTACCATCAACAAACTGGTCATACCACCGACAATTGCTTTCGACTTTGCCACGAAGTACAGGATTTGTTTGACAATGGGATTGTCCTCCCACCAAGCTTAGCAAAGTCTATCGTCACTGGATCAGTGAACCTGGAGGACAATGTGATGTGATCAAGGTTGAACCATCTGCCGGCGGTGCTCAATTTACTTCAGATGTGGCGTATGGCACGCACTATTTTGAGCGTTTGCGAATGCTAGTTTTTGTACGTTCTGGCTTGGGTATTGAGTCAGTTCTGTTGTGTTGTTTTGAGTCTGTCTCTTTGTTTTGAGTCAATCTTTTTGTTTGAGGGTCTGTTTTGTTATATCGAGTCAGTCCTGTTGTGCAGAAGTAGGGTGATTTCAAGGATCTTACCTCGAACCTCACTGTTTTTGTTTTGTGTTTATCTTTTTGCTTTCTTTTGAGTGCATTCTCGCCTTAGAGCGGTTGTGCGAGCATTCAATGAAACAGCAGTGGTTTTTCATGCTTTTGTGCTTGTTCTCGCCTTAAGCCGGTTGTGCCAGAAGTTTAAATGGAACGACAATGCATTTTCACCTACTTCTTCTGTGCCCTTTAAGTCATTGCATTGACCTAAGTTTTTCAAAACTTTTTGAACATTGTGATGAAAACGAAGAGGGAGGAATTCCTCGGGATTTGCAAAAATTTGATCAATTGAGAGATAGAAAGGCATGCTAAGCCCTTAATGAATGAGATCATGTTTGTTAATATGAGTACTGAGAAGGATCCTGGCTTGATCCAAATTGGTTCTATACTGTCTTCAACACGAGCGACTAGTCGCTTTCTTAAAAAATTTCAAAAAATGTTTTGCGCGGTCCTACGAAGACCTGTGTGGAATCGCTCTTGAGATTGTGCAGCTTAGGATCGCTCTCAGCCCTGAGACTCGACCCTTCACTTTCAAACCTTGAACTTGAATTCAGAATGTTCAACAGTCAGCTACAATGTGAGGTCTGTGTGGCCAGATTCGAAGCAGCCCTCGAACTAGGGGCGGAGAAGTCAGATCAAGAATATCAGATGTCGTCAAAAGAAGCTTGCAAAGTTAGATCAGAAGCACCCCTCGAACTAGGGGCAAAAATGTCAAAGGTGCTCGAAGAGCCAAAAAAAATTGGGATGTTTCTCAAGCTAACAAAGATCAGCAAGAATGCCAAATCCCAAAAGGAAGGAAAGAAGAAAATATTGCTAAAGGATAACCGAGTTCCTATCCACAACACTAGGGACAAATTTAGCCCCCCATTAGATGGACTCCTGCATTGTCAGCGAACAGCAGCCATTCTCCTGGATTCAGATGACTTCAAAATCTCAAAACCATTTGACATGGACAAAGCTACACTTTTACCCTTGAGAGGCTCTGGGCGAAAACCCTAAGGGCGACCTGCAAAAGTTAGAGCAAGAAAAAGAAGAAAAAGAACAAAAAAAAAAAAAAAAGAAAAATGCAAAGAATGAAAAAAAAGAGAAAAAGAAGAAAGATGAAGAAAATGAAAGGAAAAGATGAAAAAGAAAAAAGTAGAAAAGAAATGAAAAGAAGAACATAGCTCGCAAGGTTGAAAACCCAGAAGGGCGGCCTTGGCAAAAGTTAGAGCGTAAAAGGTGAGGGTTAATACACGAGTGAACCTGAGACCCAAACTACGTAAGGCTTTATTCCCATCTTTGGGATAAGTAGGCAACTTTATTCTGAAGTCCAACCGTAAAGCACTTCAAATTCGACTGTGTCCATGCGATGGTTCTGGTCATCTTTGTCTTCTCTATATCCGAGAATTTGGTCGTAATTGTCACTATGAGGATTGGTTGCCACGTGCTCCGGCATCATTCAGACAATGGGGCAACTTTCCATTGCCGTGCAGTGCCATTTCAATAAGGGGCAATTTTCCATTGTTATGGATCTGAGGTTGTGCATCTCAAGAGTAAATTCTGCGTTGGTCGAACAATGGCCATTTGCAAAAATAGTTTTTGAGAATTTTTAATGAAGTTGACTAATTCTCTTGAAAATTATTCCATTTTTCCAAAACTGAACCATTTTCTTGGACCCAAAAAAAAGGAAAAAATTTTCAGTGCTCATAACCTGACTTGCATGATTTTAAATCGAAAAATCGAACAAGCATGTTAATCTAACTCTTATATTGGTCAAAATTGTTTTAGTAGAAAATCAAAACAAAAAATTGGTCAAAATGATGAACTAGGGGCACAGTTGAGTCAAGTTTCCTATCTTTTCCCTGTTGTCAATGCATTTGCTAGAAAGGGCACCATGTTTGCCAGAAAGGGGACCCTATTCACCAAGAAGGGCACATCGGAAGCTAACAGAAAAGGGCTGAAAGCTCTCATATCCTCCAAGCAACGAGGTATCAAGCCAAGTGCGAAGCACGAATTGGAATGGGGCAAGATATTCCACTCCCTCATCTGGATAGATCTGATCACGTCCAAACTCTCTAGCAGAGCATCGTTAACCAATGTCAGCTACAGATTTGCTACACAACCAGTTGTAGCGCAGCCCCTCTGTGGGAGAAACTCACTGTTGGGAACAAGAAGAAGAATCTAGCGGAATGCTAGGGACAAGAGCCCGCAACTTTTTTGTTTATCCATCAACCACTCAAGGGAGGGATAAAAAATGAGAGATTGAAGAATAGAGAGATGTGCGCTGAGAGAAAAAGTGAGGAAAAAAGGCTTTTTCAGAAAAACAGAGCCTGAGGGCCGAGTGATGTGAGAATCACAAATGAGAAATTATGGGAAACAATACTCGAAAAAACTGGCTACTCGTGCACCAAGAGGTCTCTTGCCTTTATAACACAGTTGAGTGTTGTGTTTGTGTGTTTTTGTTTGTTTTGATTCTTGTTTTGAGTCGTTTGAGTGTCAATAGATGTGTTTAGGTTGTTTTACCTTGTTTTTCCTTTGTTGAGTTGTGTTTAGGTTGTTCTACCTTTTGTTTTCCGTTGTTGACTCGTTTTGGCTGTGGTCAGTTGTAGGCTCAATACCCGGTTGAGAACCCTTTTCTCATCTCACTTTCAAAAAAAAATCGTTTTGTGCTCAGAATGCCATGCCATTCTCCACATTTGTGCAAAACAGAATTTGTTCTTTCATAAAATCGCAGGGTTCAACCCAGGTCATATGAGAACAGTAAAACCAGGACTTACTTGAAGCTATATGGGTCCCGGACTGCAAAGCAAAAGAAAAGAGGGAAATTTTGGAGCATCTGAGTGTGTTTCAACTTCTGCAAGTTCCGTCTTTATGAGCTGTGTGCCGAATAAGCAGAATATTGTGTTATGAGCTGCGTGTTCAGAATAAGCAGTGTGCTGATATGAGCTGTGTGTTCAAAGTGAACAGAATATTGTGTTGACTGTTTCACTGTTTCAAGCCGGAATGGCAATCAGAAGTGCTCTCCCTGAGTACCATTCCCCGTCAGAGTAAAATGGTTTACCGCTACTCATTCCATGAGGTGCTTTCTAAAGTGCCGCTTTGCTTATTGCATTCTCTAAACATCATGCTCTACTTTTCTTGTAACATGTACTGTATCATCGCACTTATTGCGTTTATTTGCATCTTTTGTTGTCTTGTACCATTTATCCTTTTACGCCGAGCTACGTTTAAGATCGATGTCCTCCGGGGCTTTCTCAGGTTGCGCCAAGCATGCGCTTGATAATTTGTTGGACCTCCTCTCACGATTTCAGCGTGGTTTGAGTGTCCCGTTCCTTACGTGATTTCAGCGTGTTTGGAATTTATCCCCAGCTGCGTTGTAGACGTGCTGGGCAGTTTGTTGGACCTCCTCTCACGAGTTCAGCGTGGTTTGAGTATCCCGTTCCTTACGCGATTTCAGCGTGTTTGGAATTTATCCCAGGTTGCGTTGTAGACGCGCTGGGCGGTTTGTTGGACCTCATCTCACGATTTCAGCGTGGTTTGAGTGTCCCGTTCCTTATGCGATTTCAGCGTGGTTTGAGTGTCCCGTTCCTTATGCGATTTCAGCGTGTTTGGAATTTATCCCAGGTTGTGTTGTAGATGCGCTAGGCGGTTTGTTGGACCTTCTCTCACGATTTCAGCGTGGTTTGAGTGTCCCGTTCCTTACGCAATTTCAGCATGTTTGGAATTTATCTCAGGATGCCTGATGTGCGGGCCTGGGCGAGTTTTATCTCAGGTTGTGTTGATACACGCGTTGGGCGGTTTGTTGGACCTTCTCTCATGGTTTCAGCGTGGTTTGAGTGTCCCATTCCTTACGCGATTTCAGAGTGTTTGGAATTTATCCCAGGTTGCGTTGTAGACGCACTGGGCTGTTTGTTGGACCTCCTCTCATGATTTCAGCGTGGTTTGGGTATCCCGTTCCTTATGCGATTTCAGCGTGTTTGGAATTTATCCCAGGTTGCGTTGTAGACGCGCTGGGCGGTTTGTTGGACCTGCTCTCACGATTTCAGTGCGGTTTGAGTGTCCCGTTCCTTACGCGATTTCCGAGTGTTTGGAATTTATCTCAAGACACTTGATGTGCAGGCCTGGGGGGTTTTATCTCAGGTTGCGTTGTAGACGCACCTGGGCAGTTTTTGGACCTCCTCTTACGATTTCAGCATGGTTTGAGTGTCCTATTCCTTACACGATTTCAGCGTGTTTGTAATTTATCTCAGGATGCCTGATGTGCAGGCCTGGGCGGGTTTTATCTCAGGTTGTGTTGATACACGCCTAAGCGGGTTGTTGGACCTTCTCTCACGATTTCAGCATGGTTTGAGTGTCCCTTTCCTTACACGATTTCAGCGTGTTTGGAATTTGACTTAGGTTGCGTCGTATGCATGCCTAATTGTTTGTTTTTCCTCCTCTCATCATTCCAATATGGTTGGAGTATTTTCCCCTTTGCATTCACCATTGCATTTTATATGCATTGCATCGTGCTACCTTGCGCACCTTACCTGCACTTATTAGTGCATTGCATTTCATTCGCGCTATTTTGCGCATTGCACTGTCTTGTGCACTCATCTGGTCTGGGAGACCTTAAATCCTCTGGTCTAGGAGATCTTAAATCCTGCATCTTCATTCACACTGTCTTGTGCACTCTCTGGTCTAGGAGACCTTAAATCCTCTAAAGGTGCAATTCCTTTGGTGTTTTTCGTGCCCGAATGACTTCCAGTGGTCTGGTATAGCCACCTGCCTATGTTTGCGGTGAGTTCCTAGGAGACCAACTGAGACGGTGGAAACTAGAGTTCAAATGGCTCATGCCTAGAACACAAAGGTTTGGGATTTCTGAGACTAAAGTCTGGTTTAAATACCTAGGGGTATATCCTTGGCTTGAAATCTGTATGGTAGCTCCATAGATTGAGATAGCATGTGTATGCGCCTCAATTTTGGATACTGAACTAACCTAGTATGTCATCCTGTTGGAGAATAGGGAAAGCTGCGACCATAGTCAGGGAGAAAAGTAGTACCTGTGGTTTAACTAAGAAGAAGCGAAAGACCCCCAGTGGCATGAGGTACGATAGTGTATGTACGGTTCATTTGAAGCTGGTGCGACCAAACGAACCGGACAGGTATTGTATCTTCTCCGTGTGAGATGTAGTGAGAATTGTAATTCTCTTACATCCTTACTGCATGAAATGTAGTTTTTGCTTCGCATTCTTGCTTAAAACTGTTGCATTTATTATGAATATTTGCTTCATTTCAGCTCGCTGCTTTGCATGATCATGAGTTACGTTCAGCTTTGTGCATAGCATTTTGCATTTTTCCCCTGCCTGCGGGCATATCTCTTTATTTCGCCTGTATGTCTAAGTCTTCGGCCTTGTCAAAAATGGGTCGTCTCTGGGCTTTGACATTCACTCCCGTCACTTATGACTTTCGAGTTCTGTCAAAGAGGGGCAACTGTAGACACCCCGTTTTTTACCGACCTTAAGACTCAGACGTAATCGATTGAGCACTCAGTGATTGCGCATATTGTGTTCGTTCTGAGGTCACGGAGTCTCGGCTGAGAGTTTTGCCTCAAAACTTCGGGACTCTTTTGGGCTTTGCTTTGGTTTGCGAACCAGGTCCTATTTTCTCTTCCCGAAGGGAAGGAGAGGTCTCGTAGACCATCTCTCAATGGCCGTAGGCTACGTTTCGTGGTCGTAGGTTACTTTTCCCGTTTGGAGACTAGTTTCCAGTTTTCGGAGCCGTCGGCTGCGCACTTTGGTTCGGGACCGCTTAACTTTCTCCATTTGTTCCAGTTTTTTGCACACACCTTGTTTCCTCTCCCTAGAGGGAGGCTGTGGCCCGGGAGACCACCTTTGTGGTCATACGCCACTTTCGATGCTTAATGGGCTGAGGCACCCGGCTGCGCGTTTTGGCCCCCGAACCCTCGTTTTGCATCGGTGTGGGTTCAGTTTTGGCATGGACCCTAGTTTCATTATTAGGAAGGTGGTACTAGGGTGGCAAACCACCTTTTCTTCTTGGAGACCACCTTTCCCCGGTGAGCCGATTTTCTTGTCAGGCAAGTGGTCTCCCTCACTTTTGGGCCACAATTACTGGTCTCCCATACCACCAATGAGTTGCATTCACCTGGGAGACCACCAATATGGGCCACCAACCACCTGACCCTTTTGACCCTGGTTGGCCGACCAGGGCAAGTGGTCAGCCGACCACATGAACTGGTCGGCTAGCCTTCTCCTTTTTTGTCTCACTGAGTTGATGCCAGCTGTGCCAGCTGGAAACCTCAGATTGCATCCTCCATACACATGTATGGAGGATGTTTAAGCTTGGTTTTAAGCTTCTTAAAGAAGCTTTAGCCCCTCTCCTCTATAAAGGAAAGGTCCCTCTTCACTTCAAAGGGTGGAGAAAATTGCTAAGGCTCATGCATACACTCTCTCTTTGTATCTTTCTCATTTAGCTTCAAAGGTTGAAGTTCTTGGCCCCATTGCACTACACCTCCAAGCACAACACCTCCACTATCAACCTAAGCACCTTGGAGCCCATTTTCAGAGGTTGAAGGCTTGCTGTTTTGGTCCGTGGTTGCTGGTCTCTTTGGCTACAAGGGTAACACTCTATTTCCCTCTTTTTATCATTGTTTTGCTTCATATCTTAGCTCTATTTGCAAGCATTTTTGGGCTTCGTCATAAACTGAAAAAGTCTTATTTTGAGCTTCTTAACATGTTTGTTTGAGACCATTTTTTGTTGGGGGTCATCTACCCCCTTGCATGCTTTATTCCATCTTGTTTTGAGCTATGCCTTAGGGCCTTTGTGTTGAGCTTTGTTGGTCCTTTTGACCACTGAAATCCAGTGGATTTTTAGTGGTTATTATGTGTTTTTGAGCATCAAAATCAGAGAGGGGTGACCCTCTTACCCCTTGTCTTGTTTTCTAGCATTATTGGCCTTACAAAGGAGCCCCTATTTGCATGTTTCAAAGCCGTGTTTTAGGACATTTTTTATGAGTTTTAGGACCTACATGAGCTCTTTCCAGAGCTATTTTTTCCATCTTAGGTGTCCCTCTTGCATGTGTAGAGTAACCCTCTTCTTGGCCTTACAAAGGAGCCTTTACTTGCATGCTTCCTAACCTCATTTCAGGCCCTTTCAATGAGTTTTAGGGCCTTCATAACCACTATCCAGAGGTGGTTTTGCCATTTTGAATGTCCATCTTGCACGTGTAGAATAACCCTCTTTTGGGCCTTTCAAAGGAACATATCATTCTTGCATGCACTGACCATGTTTCCATGGGTTTTGGGCATTATTTGGCATGGCATACTTCTGAATTTTTCCGGTTTGGTGACCTCTTGATTACCTCACATACTTGTAATGTAAACCCCCTTTACTAGCTTACATTGCATGCTTTGTTGGCCCTTGATTCTAGCACTTTTTAGCCATGCCTTAAACTGATTTTGTGCATATTTTGGACTGCATTAGCTCTATTTTTGGGTCTCATGGTCGAATGATGCTTGTTTTGCATGCTTGTAGTTCAATATCCATACCTAGCTTTGAGTTTTGAGGTCTATTACATGCATATATTGAGGTGTTTTCATGTTTTGGGGCCATTGCACATCATATTTCAGAGCTTATATGTATGCCATATTCCTATGATTTTCACTCTTTAAATGTGTTTGAGAGTTGTGCATGAATGCCTTGTTTTCGGACCATTGAATGAGCTTCATTTCTTTGCATGTTGAGCCATTATTTTAGGTCATTTTCCTTTGTCTTGGACCTCGCTAGGTCTATTTGGGGGTTGGTTTTGCCATTTGGGCATTGTTTCGTGTACCTCTAGTGTAACGCACTTCACTAGTTTCAGTATTTGGGCCATCTGGCATGCATTGTGTGAAGTGTTTGCATGATTCGGGACCATTGTGCATCATGTTTCAAAGCTGGATCATGTGCCATTCTATGCCATATTTCATCACTTTCCATGCTTTGATAAAGTGGCATTCGGTGCCTTAGGATCGGTCCCTTGCATTGGGCATGTTTGCATGAGTGTTCTTGCCTTTAATTTCATCATATTGGCCACTGATTTGAGTGTAGCTGAGGTCCACTCATATTGGTTTAAGTCCACATTACATTGTGTATGCCATTTGGTTCATGTTGTTGCATGTTTGACCATCGCATTGTGTATGCTTTGATTATGCCCTTGTGCATGTCCATCTTCGTATGTGTGCATTGTGTATGTGTATGCCATATAGCTTATGTGCATTGTGTATGCCATTTTAGTCCATAGCATTGCGTATGCTAGGTTGCATGTGTGCATATCATCCCTCGCATGCCAGCATGATTAGGTTACATTGCATTTAGGGTTGCGTGTTAGTCGTATTGTGTATGCCATCTCATTGCATTGTGTTTGGAGTAGGGTTAGTCCAAACATAGGAAACGAGGGGCGTTTCGTACTCAAAGTGACAAAACGTGTCTCAATTTCCGGTCGCTGATACTCCGGATTACCCATGATGGAGTTTAGGCCTTGTTGTGTTTATATGCGCATTCATTTCACATTGAGTCGTGCAATTCGACTCCTCGGCCATCATGCATCGAGATGCATGATTAATGGCACGAGGATCGAGGACTACACACCCTAGAGCTTGTGCAATGACGGGGAGAGTGGTCGTGCGCACATGTGTTGAAAATTCTTTGCCATGTCTCTTTCTTGCTCTCTGTTGCAGCAAACCAGAAACCAGCAGCCTTCTAGAGCTTTGTACAATATTCCGGGATCTATTGCAAACAGAGGCAAATCAGGGCATCGCGAGGAATTTCCTGACAAGGCAACTTGAGCGTGCATGCATCTTTCATCATTCGGAACAGAGCTGAGGCGGTCCATAGATCTGCATGCTAGTTTATTTCGTTTCTTAGTTAATTTGTTAATTAATTAGGGTTTTGTAATATTTAATTAGCTAGAGTAGTTAATTATTTATTCGGTCTATATTATTTATTCAGACCCTCTGTGAGAGGGCAATGTTGTAATAAGTGTGCGTGCATGAGATGTATGTCTTCCAACCCCACGTCTTTCTCCCTTTTATTTACCAGCTTGTGATGGTTAGTTTAGGGCATATTTCAATTAGCATACTTATATTCGCATATTTGCATCCATTCATCTGTCTTGCATGCACCGGGCTCGGCGTATCATGCTAACCTCATTGTATTTCAATTCCAAGTTGAATACATGTTAAGTATTGCATTTCACATACCATTGTAGAATAGCCGAGCCTATCTTAGTTGCATTCCTACATGTCTTGCATTAGGCATCTCAACATAGTTAGGATTCATGCATGTTTTCTAATTAGCTTCTTTCTTTGGCTCGGAGTACTCGGTAAGTGTTTATGCTTTAGCTTCCTTACATGTGTGTGAGTGACTGCCATGATAGCATGCTTACTATGAGACTATGTGCTTATGTGTTAGAACTACCTGAATGCCTGTGGGTGAAGGTTAGGTTGCTTGAGTTGGAATAATTCGTCGAAACCCGTGTTTTAGCCTACTTGCGAGTAGCAAACTTCAATCCATTTTCAAAACAAACGGATATGCGATGCTTTGTTCCGACTTAGGCAATCCAGTCTATACTTGTATGCTATGCATATCACATAATAATTCTAGGCTAATAAATCGGAATAAGAGCACATGTGTTTTCAAAAACTCGATATCATGATTAGTAGAGGCCGATCCTTTGATCGGGCGAGCGGGGGTGCTCATGAAATGACTTTCCCCAATCGTATCCAAGTTCCTGAGCTGAGGCTACTTTGGTGATGATGGACACGTGGCCTTAGGCACGAGTCAAGGTTTCCTAAATTTTCTCAAAAATAAAATATTTAGGTGGCGACTCTGTATCTGGCCAAGCAGTCCATATTTGGCACTTCTTTCTAAAAAATCAGTTTTCCAAAACGATTTACCGGATTTGGACTCTTTGATGATTCATCGGTCTTGCATTGCACTCTGCGAGATTAGATACAGGACTGTGACTTTGAGTCCGAACTGTAGTGAGCCCAATGAACAAAACAGGATCTTCTCCCAGGACGTTCAGGGACCTCTACACCAGTCCATTCCCAATATCACATCAAAGTGATCAATATTCAAAGGCAGTAAATCAATATACAGATGTACATCTCCAACAATAATTTCACATGCAGGATACATATAAGCACAAGTCATGGATCCTCCAACAGGTGAAGATACAGCTAACAGATAATTCATGGGTTCCAGTGGTCTATTTAATTTTCGCGAAAAAGCATGCGATACATATGAATGCGTAGAGCTCGAATCAATCAGAACATAAGCATTTTGAGCACAAATTGAAAGTATACCTGACACAACGGTCTCGGTATTTTGCACATCTCCCGGTACGAGTGCGAACACTCGGCCTTGCCTTAGAGGCTCTTTCCCAGTAGTTTTGGGGTTAGGTTTCGGTGTAACAGTTGATGATGCGCCGCTAGCTGCAGCTTTACTATTGCCTTGGGAAGTGGAAAGGCAATCTTTGACCATGTGACCCACTTTGCCACACCTATAACAAGCACCAGAAATTTTATAACAAACCCCTTTATGATTCTTACCACATTCGGAGCAGGGCAGTATGGAACGATTCCCTTGACTAGAACTGTTTGTTGACCCTGTGTTCTGCTTTTTGTTCAATGAACTGTTCTGGCCTTTCTTAAATTTAAAACCCCGTCTCTTACCACGCCATTCAAACGTTGGTGTTTCAGTCTGTTTCAATGCTTCGATATTTGACTCAGCCATTATTGCTTGGTCAAGAACATCCACATGTTTCAATAGTTTTAGAACATTGATTCTATCAAGTATTTCAACATTAAGGCCGTCTTCAAACTTCCTGGTTTTTTTGTAATCGGTATCAACCATGTGCAGTGCATAACGAGCGAGTTCAGTGAACTTTGACTCATACTCAGCTACGGACATGGTACCTTGTTTCAATTGTTCAAACTCAGTCACTTTGCGATCCCTGACACACTGAGGGAAGTATTTCTCAAAGAAGGACTCTTTAAACTGAGCCCAAGTTATAGCAGTATTAGTGTCACGGACAAGCATCCACCACCTTCTGGCCTCTTCTTGTAAAGTAAAAGTGGCCAATAACACTTTGTGTGCTTCAGAACACAGAAACACTTCAAATAATTTTTCTGTTTCTAGAACCCAAGCTTTAGCCTTTAACGGTTCAAGGCCACCCTGAAACGATGGCGGTTTCATTTTACTAAACTTCTGTGTTAGAGCTATTATATCCCCATCATTAACATTCAGTTCTGGCTGTACCGAAGGAGGTGGGGGCTGTTGATTCTGTTGTTGTTGTTGTTGTTGCCTTAAGGCTTCAGTCAATAGTTCAACTGTTCTTTCTAGACTTGCCATTCTGGCATCAGATGATTCAGTTTCATCGGCATTCCTTGCATTATCCATTTCACTATATGCAACATAGTAATAATAAACATAGGAGTTGCACACTTAAACATATTAGCACATTAGCACATATATTCATGTCATGGCCATACACACTTTTTCGTGCTCATGCAATGCCCTAATTACTTCGCTAGGACATCCTTTAGCTCATTTGGACACGTGTGTGCGGTATAACTCGTGGTTTAGTATCGCTCTGATACCACTCTGTCACGACCCAAACCCGCCCCTAAGGGTTTAGCATCAGAATCGCCAAGAATCCGAGATTATCAAGGCCCGCTAACAAGAATAACAAGAATACAGAGTATGTGGGTGGTGGAAGCCAAAACAAAGAATAAACAATGTCCAATGAGTCAGGATACTATATACAAGAAGACTTTTTCTGAACACATTCACATGCAAACCAGAACAATAGATACATACATCATATACAGACATTCGTTAGGGACCACATCCCTAACATTCAAGATAAAGACAAGCTTATTCTCTATACAAAACAGAGAGAAGGGTGGATCTAAAACACCCCAAAAGCCTTAGCTTTATCTGCTCGAACCTCGCCAGGAGGCACATTGGTTGGCTTGACAAAAGGAGTTTAACCCAACGCTTCTAGCTCCGGTCCGGTGCCTAAACACCTACATATATATATATATATATAAACAGTGAGCTAAAGCCCAATGAATAACAAAATGCGTAAAGAGGTTAAGAATGAATGTCCTTTCAGTATTGAAAACAGTCATCTGTATCAGTATATCAGTTACTCAATCATAACAGTCATATGTGGTACATCCAATAGCAAAACAGTACAGTAGGTCTTAGCAGACCGAACAGTCAGTTGATGGCCATCATATCAGTAAACAGTAGTGGTTCCAAACATGGGAACCGACAGAGATCTCTGTGACAATAGCAGTACACTAACAGTAAGTTGCTATGGATGCCACGAATACAGTTCACAAATAGGGCAAACATTCATTCAGTAAACAGTGTTATTTCATAAAGCAGTTTAGTCATTCGTTCAGAAAGTAATCTCAATTGAACGTATCTTTACAACATCGTTACTCACAGAGTTCTGGGCTACAGATAGGCTAGTAAGCGTCCTCGGATGCCAACCCTACACAGTTACAGGATGAACACACACTAAGTTACACACTTGAGAATCAATGACTTAATCCCTAACTTGACTCGATGTGGTTCTACATCAATATCCTCATTAAGATGCCTTAAACTAGGCCTAGGAATGCCTAGGATGAAATGAGGATGCAAAGATGCACTTCAAAACACTTTTCAAATTTTTGCTAAAACAAGTGTCTTGCTCGAGCGTGTCTTTCCCGCTCGAGCGGACATGCTGACAAAGGAGCTCTGCTCGAGCGTGACTTCCCCCGCTTGAGTGGACTGTAAAAGTACTGGATGCACGGAATTCACGCTCAATGGGCACTCGACCTTCACTCAAGCGTGAGACACAAGTCCTTGCTCGAGCGGACTATAAACACATGTAAAGTATTGGATACACGCATTCCCTACTCGAGCGTCACTTTCCCCGCTCGAGCAGACTGCATGAACTCAAAGTGTACGCTTGAGCGTGGAGTTCCCCGCTCGAGTGTGAGTCCAAATTCTGGAAATTCCATATTGAACCTTCAAGTTCAAAATCAACTTTAAATGCATCAAATTTGAGCTAATTTTCTAGAAAACACTTTAAAATCCATAATATGACATGTTTCAAAGGTCAATTTGTAAAATCAAAGCCCGAAGGTAAGTCCATTTGAACACAATTTCAATAAAACTTCAAGAACACAATGTGTATGTAACATGCATGTGTTCAACTAAATTCAAAGCTTCAAATACATGCTCCCAAGAGCCAATTCCCTCAAAAACATGATGAATTCATGGATTATAACAATAATATGGACATGCATGCAAGAATTTCTATGAAAACCACTCTAAACTTCATGATATGCACATGCATGCAAGAATTAAGCTTCAATTCAACAATCTAAACCAATTCTTGACTCTAATCTTCAATATATCAAGAACCATGCAAGAACTAACTTAAATACAAGTTTAAGAAGATGGTTCCTCCGCCTTTATGCCTTGAATTCAAGATGTAGAAGCTTACATATGCAATCCTCTCTTCAAATCTCTTAATCTTCCAAGCAAATCTTTCAAGATGAAACAATTCTCTCTCAAGTCTCTCTCTCTCTCTCACGGTTTGGTCTAAAAAATGAGCAAAATGATGCAACACATAAGCTCTAACAAGACTTAACAAAGTGGCCCATTTCTATGGCATTTTGGTAAATAAAGCCAACTAATGTAATTCAACATTATTTAATATAATTTAATCATACAAAATCACATTTCAATTAAATATATCATAAAATCACATAAATTCTAATTAACACATAACACTAATCAATTTCAGATTCGGCCGCCGATAAGGCCTTCAATTTACAGTTTAAAACATAAAACATGAACAGATCAATTAACAGTCAAACAGATAGAAATGCATTTAAACTAATACACTCAATCACCGCCTGTAATTTCAATCAATTCGCCATTTATCATGATCGATCCAGTTTAGTAGTAATTAGTGGTATATCAGTAAACAATGGTGAGGATTGTTACACTAATTAAATAGGAACAGACCTGTAGGAGCAAAATTAGGTAAAACAGAGTGTAGCAGTGAGTCCAGAAGGTCAAAAATAGCTAGGAAATGTGTGCTGTGCAAAGATGACGTCAGCAAAGGCTAAAATGATGTCAGCGCGCACAATAGCAAGTTGCAGTGAGGAGCACGATAGCAGGAAAGGCGTCGGTAGCGTAGCAGACATGACGCGCGACTCACGGAGCATTGGTGCAGTGCACAATAGCAATAACAAGACGTGAAGCGCACAACAGCAGGCGCGGCGCATGAAAGAGCAGGGCTCACTACAAGAAAAATCACCTTTGGCGACTAAATTTTTAATTGCCAAAAGTCCATTTTTAGTCGCCAAAAGTCGACTTTTTAGTTTCCCCGACTAAAATTTTTAGTCGCCGCTTTTGTCGCGAATACATGGTCGCCGGAGGTATTGGCAACTAAAACTTTTTTAGTCGGCAAAAAACAAGTCTTTAGCGACCAAAGTTTTAGTCGCCAATAGTGATTTACACTTTTGAAAATCATACATTTAGCGACTAATCCTTTAGTCGCCAATACTCATTGAATCGTCGACTAAACCGTTTAGTCACCAAAATAAAGACTTTTGGCGGCTAATAAGTTTAGTCGCCAAAGGTGCTTCCGTGAAAAGAAAAAAAAAAAAAAACCAACTTTTTTGCTTTTTCTGAGATTCAAGCCACCAACGTGTCCCACATTCTAAACCTTTAGCAACACACTTCCTCCACTATGCCACTACAACACCACATGAATATATATGCAATATATATTATTTATATAGTATATTGACCCGTATTAATATAAAACTATATATAAATATAATTATTTTTATTCAATATAATTTATATAAAATATAAATTATGTACTAAAAAAAAATTAAGGCCACTTTTGGCGACTAAATCCATTATTTAGTCGCCAATTCTGTAATTTTGGGCTACTAATTATTTTTTAGTCGCTAAAAAAATAAGTTCTGCCTAAAAATAAACAGTTTTGGCGACTAAACCTGTTTTTAGTCGCCAAAAACGTCCCCTTTTGGCTACTAAACTGCATTTTAGTCGCCAATTGCCTGTTTTTAGCTACTAAATATTTTTTTAGTAGTTAAAAAGCTTTACTTTCAACGACCAAACTATTTTTAGTCGCCAAAACACGTATAATCGGCGACCAAACTATTTTTTAGTCGCCAAAAACGGTCACTTTTGGCTACTAAAAAACCTTTAGTCGGTAAAATCCATATAATCGGCGACTAAATTGATTTTTAGTCGCCAATAACTATACATTTGGCTAGTAAATTGTTTTAGTCGCCAAAAGTCTTCACTTTTGGCTACTAATTCCATTTTAGTCGCCGAAAAGGGCACTTTCTCCATTTAAAATAATATTTTTAGTCGCCATTTCAATTTTTCTGTAGTGGCCGACGCCGACGATGACGTGAGCAGGCAACGGAGGGCGCGTGAAGGTGCGTGTGCGAGTGGCGGCGGAAGCTGAGACGTGCCGAACACAAAGGTGGCGCGTGGAGGCGCGTGACGGCGTTTCTGATGACAGGAGTGGTGCCGTTGGAATCGTGAGGGGATTCTGGGCTGTTTGGGGGAGTGCCACCGCACCTTAACTAAGCATCAAAAACGAAAAATGCCAGAAGTGTATAACTGGGCTCTGATACCATGTAAGATTGGTAGAGAGAGAGAAAAAAGAGAGAAACGGAATGAAGTGTTTGTTATATTCAGTATATTGTTTACAACAGTGATGATTCTCATTTATAGAGAAAAGCACCGAAAGGAGAAAGAAACATAATAATGAAAGCTATACACTATGAAAGCATACTAATGAAAGTGTGTGCTAGTGGTGTTCCCTTTATAGCATATGTCTAATGTATTCCTTCACAGCATATATCTAATGTATATTATATATATTAACATTTACAATGTATTCGGCTTTAGTTTTGGATCACTTCATCATCTTCATGAACCAGTCTTGGGAATGAAAAAATATTTTGTTTTTGTCCTCTGTTTTTTCTTGGCTCTTTGTATTGAAATAATATATTAAAAAAAAATGAAAAATGATTCAACCAGACCCATTAATTTCTATTCACTTTTGTTTCGTATATTACATATGCAAAATTTTCATTATTAAAATTATATTTGAATTTATCTTATTATTGTCTAAAATTTGAATTTATAAAGAATTTGTATAAAGAAAATAAAAGAACAAACAAATCCCTTCTGTTTTCCGCAAATCTTTAATGTCGAGTGCCTTACTCATAGTGACGCATAACTTGAAGGACAAGTTCAAATTACATCCCCTAAAATTATTAGATTTGTGATAAAATGAAAAGTCATCCATCATGTCAGATTTGGGTTTATGATCACAAGACTACATATATTGTTCATACTGTATTTGGGGTAATGTACACCACATATATATATATATATATATATAGTCAACTGTAATTTTTAATTCATACTGCAAAACAACATATATTGTTCTGATTAAGACCAACAAGAAACATAAGTAGATTCAAAACGAAGAGAACATCAAAAGTGAATCCTAATCCCTGTCAAACCCATAACCCCAAGTTGTTGATTTTTCATTCTAAATAACGATTGTTGCGGAAGTAGCCAGCTGGGTCACTCTCAAAGTCATCTCTGTTACAAGCAATAAATAGCTTTTCACGTGGCCGTGTTTCCGTCGCTCCCGTCGGTGGTTCCTAGAACCACTGTTTCGGATCATGCTATAATTTCTCAATTTGAAAGCTCTTTTAAATCAATTTAAGAAGGAAAATGTTAAAAACAGTCCTTAAAATTATTGTTAGTGTTAAAAATGTGTGAAAGTATTTTAAATATACGTGAAAATACTATAATTTTTTTGATACTTTATGTTTCTTATCGATAATTTTTAAGGTTGTTATTAATAAAACGCTTTTAAAAATATTGCAAATCTTAACTTAGCTTGGTCTTATAGATTAAAGTATATAAATCTTTAAAAAAAAAAAAAAAATCAAATTCAGCAGGTTATTTGGGCCAATGTCCACCCTGATTGAATACAAGACACACACACAAATAACAATTTAGGTATGTATACACATCAATTAGCCATAAATACTGTTTGCATGTGTCATGAACGATATATATTAAGGGGTTATTTGATATGTTCTAAAAAAATCTTTTAGTTAAATAAGTCAATTTCTCATGGAAAGAAGTCAAAAAGTCACTCAACTTCACAAAGGAATTGTTTTTTTTTAGATTGTACAACAATATTTATAAAAAAAATTACTGAAAAACGTCAATCTCAAATAACCTCTAAAACTTTTAAAATACACATGTACAGAATAATTAATTCTTTATCCATCATGAACCATATCTTATCCATAAGATACTTTTATATTTTAAATTTGTGAAGGAATTTGTAAGAAGAAAAAAAATTGTTAAAAAAATTATCCTTTTACAAATTTTTGAGTTTCATTAAACTAGAATTTCCACTCGAGAAGCACTACTCTTGTTTTTGTTGCAAAAAGTGAGTCATGAAACTGAATTAGTCATCCTTTTCCGATGTACCAAAAAAAACAAAAAACTGGAATTAACCATTAGTTTTCCATTAGTTTTCAAGTCAAGACTGTAATGATGTGCAACAAAAATGGAATTATTCTTTCGTTAAAGGGATTGATAAATTGAATTGGTTGTCCATGCGGGCATTATTATCCTTATTTGCAATACAACAATCACATGGTTGTCCATGGAATTATTTTTTCTCGTGTTTTTTTGTCTAAAATATTTAGGATAACTTATATTGATACCCCTTGAGATTTAGTCTAATTATATTTTATTCTCTAACGTCTTGAAAATTACATTTTTACCTTCTGATTAATAGTCTCATTTTACAAAACTCCTATTTATATACATAAAAAAAAAAAAAAAGGATAACAATTCCTAGTGAAAAAAAAAAAAAAGAAAGTGAAAATTACATTGAAAAAATAAATAAAACAAAGGAAAGGAAATTTTTTTTTTTAAAAAAGTAAAACAGAGTAAGAAAAGAGATAGTGCATCAAGTTTAATATGTTCATCATGTCTAAATAATTATAATGATGGGAGGTTAGTATAATTTTTCAAATGTTAAGGAGTGATATTGTTGGCTTTTTGGCTTTTGAAGGGTGTTTTTGTAAATGCGAGCGTGCCAGCAAGAATCAATCAGTCCTTACAGAAATGTTAATTGCCAACCAATTATCAGACGATTGTATTTTAGTTCTTTCAGCCTCAATGAAGAGGACGTTTACTGGTGGCTTGACTTAGGAAAAATTAAGCAAAATAACAATTAAATGAAGAGCAATTGAAGTATTTCATTAGAATGAAAACTTACAATGACTCAAACTCAGCCTCGTAGAGATTTACAGTAACGATCTACTTGAAACTACTCCTATGAATGAAGTGTAGTGCAGGAATTTAAAGTACAGGAATGTAAAGAGCAGGAATTTAAAAAACATGAAATGTAAAGACTGGAAATGTAAAACTGGAAAAGAAAATATGTAAAGTAAGACTGGTTTGTATGATTTGAGTCTGGGGGCTTTTTCTGGGGGCTTCCCTGCTATTTATACTTGTCAAGGATGACCTTCGAACTGCACTTCAAACCGTCAAACTGCTCCTCCATGATCGTCGATCATGTTGCCTTATAGGTAGTTCCACTACGCCATCACTTGCAGTTGAGCTTCCCTCTTATATTTGAATTTGAATATGAGTAACCGTTGAAGCCACGTCACCTTGCATTTCTTTACTGATCCAATGCTACTCAGATCACGCGAGAACCAATATTAACTGCCACGTGTACGATCAGGATCGAAGACTTGAATAGTCTTCCTATATTACCCTTACTCTGCCACATGTCGAACTGTAACTGGCTTATACAAAATATATAGCCAACATTACCCCCCGCACTAATATACCCAATACTTGGTGATATTAGTAGATCATAGTCGTGCATGGGCTTTGTGCTTTTAGAAACACAACCGTCACCCATTGATGATTAGTTGCATTAATTTCATTTCCAACCTTTGGAATATCCTCACCACCTTAGTAATCGAGCGAACTGATATCCCTTTCATGGCTGAATCAAACTTCTTCTCTATTGATAAAGTACATGAAAAGTTATCTAATGATGCTGTTTCTCCTCGAAGGAAATTCTATACATTAATTAGCCACCTTTAATCAACTTCCTGTATTTAAGTCATGGAGGCCTTCACAAATTATCGATCTTTGGACTACGAACATATTACCCTCAATCCTTTAATTCAGAAAATTGCAGATATGGACATAGGAGATTCTTCTTCACAGTCTGCATGGGATAGAGTTGTGGCTCCTTCTACCTTCGAGGGTTCTTTCTGGCTGGTTGGAATCTGAAACTTGTGTCTTAAGGGGGCGAATTAACCATCATTTTGTTGAGTTCACTGACCCTTTAGATTTCCCTTATGATGCTCGAAGCTCGGTAGTTTACCCTTATGTGCCCATCGACCTCTGACGCAATTTGGAGGAGAATTTACTTATAGCATGGTACACATCCTCCATGCCTACAAGGATAGTGTCTGCCACCCGATACCTAGAAGAGGCCCAAGGGCACAATCCATCATCTTTACCCAATAGGGTGAAACTCTGCTCTTCCAATTGGCTCGATTACATTAATGCCTTTGTTCCTTCTGCTCTCACGCCATCTCCTGAAATGGAAGCATCCACATCTTCTTCTCCATCTCCTGAATTAGAAGCATCCACACCTTCTCCTCCACCAACTTCCTCTTGGCCAGAGAGACTGGGGCTCGCCCTTTCTGCAGATAAGGTCTTTCTTCCTTACATGCCTCCATCTTCCCCTACTCCAGCTGAGCGAAAACATGCCCAGTTTTTGCTTGCAACCTTCTCTCACTTGCCTTTTGACGTTCTGGAGGACAATGTTCCTCTCAAGAACTTTCGATGGGCTTGTGATATTCTAACGCGGGGTCAGGTCCTTAGCCCCATTGCTCAAGCAGAACTCCACATGTTTCTAGACCAACTCCCATTACTCCTTCACTGGCATCGAACTGCCATGGCAACCGCTCAATCTTTGGACCAACTCTCATCCCTTCAAGTTCATACTCAAGATGGCGAGAAACTCATCGAGAAATTCGATGACTTCGAATAAAGACTCGTGCATCTGAGTATGACATGGATATGGGCTAATCGAGCGAGGATTGAAAGAAGCGAAGATTCAAATAAAGGTCAAGAGCTCTTTTATCAAGTGAGAGCACATCAACTTCAAAGACCAATCGGAAGAAATGGAGAATAGAATGAAGAAAGAAAAGAAATTCATTGACCATAGTTGGACAACATTTCATGATCTTGTTATTTATTCCATTCCTTATTTCTATGAGCTTGAACTTGTACCCAAAGAGAGTCATTCGATGTAATTGCTTTTTCTTTAATACAACTAAGATTGTTTTGGCATTATTTGATTTTGTCTCTATTCATCTTCAAAAGCAATTTTAGATCTTCTTTCTGAACAAACTCATCCTTCGAAACTGGACACAATTGTTAAAACACTAAAATCAACATGAATTCTTCTAACTTTTGGAATAAAATTGACAATTTTGCTGATTTTCATTTAGAATCAGTGCTTCGAATTTAACAATCTTATCCTTCGAATATAGATCCAATCAATTCCAATAAGGATGCTGAGATGAATTTTCCAATTTATGGACTATGGTTACCAACTCTTGTTGATTTTTGTTTAGAATTGGTGCTTTGAATTTAACAATCTTCCCCCTCAAAGCCTGTTTTAATCATAACCAAAATATAGTCATGGTTAGTACTGACTAGTTTTGCAACAGTCCATACTCACAACAATATGGAAACTGCTCTTGGGGTACACTGTTTTAACCGAACAAACAATTCTCTGTGTATATACAAACCAAATATTGGTTTAGATGTTTCGAACAACTATTTACTTCCTCAAAGGTCCTCAAACTTTGCCTCAAGGGTATTACTTTTGTTAAGAAACCTATTACAGGTCCTTAATCTCTTCGAAGTAAATCCATCCTTGAGTATTCTTACATTTTTAAGCATGTAGTTTGGTGCATGTTAGCTTATAACTGTCGCATGTATGCTTCATTACAGCTTTCTTTGCATGATCATAAGTTATGCCCGGCTTCTTGCATTTTCAGTTGCATTTTGCCCCTGCCTTCGGGCGCATATCTTACTTGTTTTGCATGATTGTCTAAGTCTTCGGCCTTGTCAAAAATGGGTCGTCTTTGGCTTTGACATTCACTCCGTCATTGTTATGACTTCCGAGTTCACAAAGAGGGGCAATCAGAGACACCCATTTTTTACCGTCCTCAAGACTTGGGCGCCACCGTTGGAACACTCGGTGATTATCCATGTTTGTGTTCGTTTGGAGTTCCTGAGTTCTGGCCGCCTTTGCCTCAGACCTCCGAACTCGACCGCTTGTGTTTGGTTTTGCACCAAACACTTGTGTTTTGCCTTGAAGGGCAGGGAATGCTTTGTGAGGCATCCCCACACACCACCGGCCGGGCTAGAGGCCACCGGGCTAGAGTTGTCATCGGCACTTTATTGTGCCGGTCGGCACTCTTTGTGCGGTCGGCACTAAATTTTGTCAAAATGACATTTTATGCCGGCGGACACCGTGCACTTGCTTTCGAGATATTTTCGCATACTGCAGTAATTGTCTTCCCCTCCATACACGTGTATGGAGGGATGAGCTTGCTTAGTGGCTAAGCTTGTAAGCTTTTGGCCTATAAGAGGGAAAGCTCTTCCCTTTGCTCAAAGGTTGGATTCTTGAGAGGTTTCAGCCATTTTTAGAGAGAAACCAAGCTCTGGTTTTAGGTTAGATAATATATCTATCTTATCTCTCTCTTTTCTTGCTTATTTAGTACACTAGGTGTTTTGGTCATACTATTGCCCATCAACACCTAGTATTCCACCTTCCTTTGGTTCTTAAGGGTCCAGAGGTTTATTTTGGAAGCTTTGGAGCTGGTTTGGTGCTTAAGGAAGTCAATACATCATCTTTGTTGAAGAGGCTTCAAGGGTAAGACACTAACCCTCTTTTTACCCCATTCTTGCACCTTCCTTTTGCTTGCTTTAAAATAGTTTTTGGGCTTAGTGTTTGGCACATAAAAGTTCTGATTTTTTACCCTCTTTATTATATATTAAGAGTGTTTTGTGGTTTGGGGAAGTTTGACCCCCTTTAGGCCTTGAAAAAGGCCCCATTTTGTGCTATTTTGGGGAGATCCGAGATTTTGGTGGTAGGATCTCTTCACCACTGAAATCTTGAGGGATTTCAGTGGTGAAGAGCATGCCTTGAAGTCTCAAAAAGGGGAGGGCCACCCCCTCTCCTTGATGTCCTTGAAAAGGGCATGTTTTGCTTCCTTAAGGAGCTTCATGTTTGAGTGTGTGTTGAGCATGATTGACTTGTTTTCCATGCTTATATTGCCATGTTATAACATGATTTCAAGTTGGTTTTAGTACTCTTTGCATGATTTGCATAGTTACTTTGTAATGCCTTAATATTGCCTTAACATGACTAGCTTGTTAGCCTTAGTTTCTAACATGTTTTAGACTTGTGTTTGTGAAGCTTGTGTACTTATTTTGCCATGATTTAACTCTGTCCATAGCCATTTGGGTCGATCCCATCATGCATTATGTAGCTCCTTTGCATTTGACTTGTTGGCCTTGAGAGTATGAGTGTATAGCATGCCATGCTTACTTCATTTTTGATAGTTTGGAACCATCTAGCATGTTATTTCAGACTTTTTGGTGTACTTGTATGCATGCTTTAGTTGCTTCCTTAATGCTTTAAAAGCATGTGTTGAATGCTCCATGTTTTGGTCATGTTGCATGCCTTTGTACTTGAGCCCCTTAGATGCCATCTAGGTGCTCCTTAGGCTTTGTTTAGGTCTGCTTGTGACCTATTTTGAGGACCCTTAGCCTTGTGAGGCTTGGTGGACTTGGCCTTGGTTTAAGCCTTCATGGCTTGTTTCAAAACTTGGGCCATTTGTTGTATATTTGGCTTGCCTCATTACATGTTTTGGCATCATGTTTAACATGGATTTCAGAGCTTTTCATGCATGCTATTAGCCCATGTTTGTGTCTCTTAAGTGTGCATGAGAGTTGCTTTTGTACGCCTTGGGTTTAGACTTTAACATGTGCATGTGCGTGCGTGTATTTAGTCTCATTTTCTGGCACTTTGGCCACTGTTTTGAGCCTTGTTAGAGCTACCCAATTCATGTGTAAGTCCATCTCATTGCTTAGTTTGCAATACTTGCCTTGTACGCCTACTTGTATGCTTATATAAGTGCCTCGCATTGTCCAAATGGCATATTAGATAACATGCTTAGGGCCTTGTTGCATTGGCATGCATGTTGGGCCTCTTGAAGTGAAGTATGACGGAGGTTTGGCACCTTTATTTGCTTGTTTGCATTGCATGCATTTGACATTGAAGTTGTATTCTCGGTCCTTTGGGCCATCACGCATAGAAATGCGCGATTGGTGGTCCGAGGATCGAGGCACATGCCCCATTGAGTCATCAACATGATGTGGGATGTGTTTGGTGCATACATGCTTTGAATTGCCATGCCATACACTGTTTGTCCTCTGCTGCTGTCAAATTGCAGGTTCTGCAGCAATTTTGGCCGACCGGCACTGTTAAGTGCCGACCGGCAAAGAATTACTGGTCGATAGCATAATTTGTGGCCGGTGGTCATTTCCCTTGGCCGGTGGCCATTCCCCTTAGCCGAGGGTGTTTCACAACACTCAGAGAAGCAATCCTGGGACTTTGGCAATTTTCAGAGGAGTATGGCAGTATAAACAGAGGCAACAGTGCTATGGCAACTGGGTTCCGAGTGAGTCCCGGGCACGCGCTGCAGTTAGCCCTCATCCCGAGGCATTTAATGCTTAATTAGATTAATTATTTAATTTAATTAATTAGTTAATTTGTATATTTATTCGGTCCCTCCGAGCGAGGGCGCAATTGTAATAAGTATGCGTGAGTGGGTGCATGTCTTCCAACCCCCATTTCTTTCTAACCCTTTTATTTACCTGCTTATGGTAGATTAGGGCACGTCTATATTAGCATACCTTATGCAATGCATGCGTGCATTCATGCATTTTGTTTACATGCACCTGCTCGCACATCATACAAAGCATCGCAATTTTCAATTCCAAAATTGAATACGTGCTATTCGCGACTTCACATGCCATGTTTAGGTTAGCCGAGCCTACTCTAGATTGCATTTGCCAGTATGCATTAGCCACTTAACATGAACTAGGTCATGCATGTTTGCTAACCAGCTTTCTTGTTTTGGCGCGAGTACGATGTAAGTGTTTATGGCTTTAGCATATCGCATGCGTGTGAATGTTTACCATGATAGTAGGCTTACCATGCGCTAGTTGCTTACATGATAAACTGTTTGAATGCTGTGGGTGGAGGTTGGATTGCCCGAGTTGAACAACTCGTTGAAATCCGTATTTTAGCCTACTTGCAGTAGCAAAATCTAACACGTTTTTCGAGACAAAACGGATATGCAATGTTTGTTTCAAATTAGGCGATCTAGTCTATACTTTTGTGTTGTGCGCATCACATAGTAATTCTAGGTTAAATAACCCCAATAGGAACGCAAAACGTTTTCAAAAACCGATATCACGGTTAGTAGAGGCGGTCTTAGGACCGGCGAAAGGGGGTGCTCATAGCTGACCTTCCCCGATCGTACCCAAGCCCCCGAGCCAAGACCACTTTGGTGATGACGAACATGTGGCCTTCGGCACCGAGTCAGGGTTTCCTAAATTTCCCAAAAATAAAATATTTAGGTGGCGACTCAGAATCCGCAAAGCATGATCCATGTTTGGCACTACTTTTCAAAAATCTGCTTTTCAAACGATTTTCCAGAGGACTCTTGGTTCAGATGACACAAAAGGAGTCCGAATCAGAAGCGCGAGGTCCCCATGACGTGCGCTGATTCTGGCGACTCATTGGGATTTTAGAGAGCTTGACTCGAACTCGTGATATCCTGTTTTGACTACACTTATGTGTTTCTTTGCATTGCATGTGCATTGGTGCGCCTAGGATACCGTGTTGGCCATCTGCTATTCCTGAGCGGTTTGCTGGAGGCTTGTCTTGTCAAGGCATGACCATAAGGTCGACGGTTGTGGCTCGCCAAGATGGAACACAAACCCCGGTTTTACCGGGGCACCTTTTTTGACCATTCGACCTAGTGCATATTCGGATCCATAGTGACCATTCCAAACTAGGACAGGTTGCTCACCCGATCATAGGTTGTTTGAAACCGCTGCGTGCGTAGTGAAACCCTAGCTCCTGACAAAATAGGACAGGGAAACCCTACCTCAACATAGGGGTGTATTGGCTCTCATTTGCTTGCTATGTGCTTTTAGAGTGTATCTCAGGAATGCATATACCGGTTTTAAACCGGTATCCTCTCAAGGCACCAAAGATCGATTTTGAGAATCGATTATATCTGCGGGTATCGATTCAGACTTGGGATGATGACTTCGGGAACAGTGTTGAAGAGTAGAGTGCAGCTTGTTCGACTACATCCGTGTTTGAGCTGCTTTGTGAAAATCTCGCTTGTTTTCCGCTTGACCAGAGATTCAAAGAGTTGAGTCGTAATGCCTAGTGTCTTCTCCTCGCTGAGGCAGGACCGAACATGATGCAGAACTCAGAAGAGATTGTGGTCATGACGGCCGCGCTGAGTCAAGGAACCACCCCACAAGATGAGGCTTATCATTGACATGCCGACCCGCCTAGGTCGCCTGCCGCACACCCAATCTGACCCTCAATTCTATCAGCTCATGAGCCCACTACATTCGAGTTAATGGGGATGATAGGCGAGCTCCAGAGGTCCGTGGCGGATCTCGCCATTTAATGTCAACTCGCCACCGGTTGCACCAGTATCTTTGAAATTTCGAACCCCAGAGCCCCGACATCGGGCGGATTGTGATCGAGCTCAATCAGCCGGAGATGACCTCCACCCACAACAGTGATGTACCAGTACCAACCCAAACCTCCCACCAGGCTGAGGCCAGAGGCAAAGACAAAGGGAAGGTGGATGCTGATCCCGTGGAACAACTGCTGTGGCCAGGCCAGGCTTTGAAAGCCGGGGGAATGAGCAAACAACAGGTATCCGCGATTGTAACCAAAATTGTGGATGATGTTTTCCTACTCCGCCGAGGGCGCTCAATCGAGAATCGATAGGCCCCACATACCAAAAAGGTTCTTCCCACTCCCAATCTCGCACCAGAAAAGATCGAATCCAGTCGCGCTGCCGATCCGCTTCGCCCGTCGTCAGCAAGAATACGAGAATTCCAAGTACCTGCCCCGAGGGCGCAGGGTCTTCCATCCTCTTTATATGCCTTTGTCTAGGGCACTTCTGATTTTGGCCAAAAAGGGGCATCTCACACCCCTCGATGCTAGGGCGCTCCCCCAACCCCTTCCAGCAGGCCATGATGCCACTCAAGATCTTCAGGCGTACCATCAACACCGCCATACTATCATTAATTGTTCCCGCCTTCGGCATGAAGTACAGGATTTGATTGATAACAAGGTCATCCTCCCGCCTACCTCGGCCAAGTCAGTCACTACAGAGTTCTTGGATTGTGAGGACACAGATACCGAGGACACCGATACTGTGAGTATGTAACTGGGGATTCAACTGCCTGCGGGCAATATCTGGTACATTTTTGGATATGGCGTTTGGCGCGCATTTTTGAGCACCTGCCGATGCTAGTTTTGTGAAACCTGGCTTGGGTGTCGAGTCAGTCTTTTGATTTGTCTTGAGTCTGTCTCATTGTTTTGAGTCAGTCCTTTTGTTTAAGGGTCTGTCTAATTGTAATGAGTCAGTTCCTCTTTTTTATAAGAATACTAGGTGACTTCGGGGTTGTTGCCTCGAGCACCATTTTGTTTTGTAATTACTTCTTTTTTGCTTTCTTTTTGGGTCTACCTCTGCCGTGGAGCCAGTTTACATCTAGGGAACCCGAATGAAACAGCCGCGGCTATCGTGTTCCCGTACTATTTATGTTGGGTTAGTTGTGCCAGAAAATTCGAATGGGGTGACAGTGCATTCCACCTGCTCTTTTGTGCCTTAAAAATTATTGTTTTGACCTAAGTTTTTCAAAACCTTTTTTGAACACTGCGGTGATAAAAACAAAGGGGAGGTAATTCTTCGGGTTTTGCAAAATTTTGATCAATCCGAGAGAAAGAAAGACATGCTAAGCCCTTAATGAATGAAATCATGCTTGTCGGCGTGAGTACTAAGAAGGACCCTAGCTTTGATCCAGATTGGTTCCACACTGTCTTCGGCACGAGCAAATCGTCGCCTTCTTAAAAACTTTCAAAAACAATATATTTATGTAGTCTTGCGAAGACCATGTGGAATCGTTTCAGATTACGCAGACTTAGATCGCCTCACCTCGAGACTCGCCCTATTTTCAAACCTTGGACCAAAGATCCGAATGTTCAAAAGATAGATATCAATGCGACTTTGTGTGGCCCAGTTCAAAGCAGCCCTCGAGCAAGAGGCATCAGAGTCCGATCAGGAAGATCAAATCCCACCAAGCAAAGCTCGAGAAGTAGCCGTGATGGGCCTTTCTGTAAATCAACACAATAGCCGTTCTCCCAGATACAGAGAGGCTTCAATCTCAAAACCATTTGGCATGGGCTTGCTACACTTTTACCCTTTGAGAGGCTCGCTGGGCTGAAAACCCGGAAGGGCGGCCCAGGCAAAAGTTAGAGCAAAGCAAAAAAAGGAAAAGAAAAAAAAAAGAAAACCACAAAAGAAAAATGCAAAAGAAAAGAAAAAGAATGAAAAAAAATAATAATAAATAGCTCGCAAGGTCGAAAACCCGCATTGGGCACCTTGGCAAAAGTTAGAGCCTAAAAATAGTGAAGGTTAAAATACCCGAGTGTACCTTAACCGAAACTACGTAAGGCTTGATTCCCATGTTTGGGATACGTAGGCAACTTCGTCTTGAAGTCCAGCCCCCCAACGCTTCCATAGCGTCTCAGGCCATGTCATGGTTTTGATCACTTTCGCCTACTCCGAATCCAATGTTTCAATTGCGGTAACCCGGAACTACGTGATTAGCTCCCTCTTGAAGCCAAAACACCAACACCTTCCAGGTGACTGTGTCCACATATTGATTCAAGCCGTCTTCGATTCCTCCGTGTCCGGGGATCCGATCGTCATCGACAAAGACTGACTTACAACATGCCGCGGCATCATCCAAACAAGGGGCAACTTTCCGTTGCCATCCATTGCCATAAGTTGCCCTGAGTTATGTTCAAACCAGGGGCAACTTTCCGTTGCCTGTCCCTCCCCTTTTAAGCCAGGGGCAATTTTCCATTGCCTCCAATCCGAGGTTGCATATCTCGAGGGTAAGTTCCGCGCTCGTTCGAGCATTGGCTGTTTGCGAAAATAGTTTTTGAAAATTTTTACTGAGGTTGACTTATTTTCTCAAAAACTATTTCGTTTTCAAAATTGGACCATGTTTGGACCCAAAAAGGAGAATTTTCAGTGCTCACAGCCTGATTCGCGTGATTTTCAAATCAAAAATCGAATAAGTGTGTTAATCCAACTCTCATTTTGGTCAAAACTGTTTTAGGAAGAAAACAAAAATGGTCGAAATGACGAACTAAGGGCACGATTGAGTCGGGTCCTCTATCTTCCCCCCATTAATATGCTTTCCAACAGGGCGCTCTATCCGCCAGAAGGAATAGCCGTGAGCTAACAGCGTTGAGTGTGAACCCGCGACTTCCTATTCATCTGTCATTTACCCTGGGAAGGGATGAAAAATGAGAGAATAAAGAATAGAGAGGAGTAAGTTGAGAGAAAAGTGAGAGAAGGGTTTTTATGAGAAAAACCGAGCCTGAGGGTCGAGTGATGCGAGAATCACAAATCAGAGGAGGTGGGAAACTTGCCCGGAGGAACTGGCTCCTCGAAATTTGAGGTCTCTTCTTGTAAACACGTCCGTGTGTCGTGTCTTTCGATTTGTCGGTCTCAATTTTCGCTGTGAGTCTTTTCCAAGTGTGTCTCGTTTTGTTAGGTCGTGTGCCTTTTGTTTCTTTGTTTCAACCTGTCTCGTCGTGTTCTGTGGTAGACTCGACACCCCGGTTGGAAACCCATCCTCTTCCAAAAAGTAATCTCTTGTGCTCAGAATGCCGTGCCTTTCTCTACATCCGTGTAAAGCAGGAGAAGAAAAAAAAAATTCGGAACATCTGAATGTGTTTCGACTACAACCGTGTCGCCATGATCCGTCTTGTCGATTGGACCTATTTGTTCGTGGTTTCTCAGGTGCGTAATGAACCAAATGTTGTGTTATGGGCTGTATGCAAATCAATCCCCAGCAAATTAGTCCCTACCAGAGTATGGGTTGTGAACCCAGTTTTGAGCAGTGGTTTGCATGATCTGTTTTGCCGTTTAGTTGGTTGGTTATTTGATTATCACAGTGCAAGTGTTCGATTATCAGACAACCAATCAATATCATTTACATTTGAGGTGTAATATGATGCAATGCAGTGCAGGATGTGAAATACGCAGATACAGACCAATGTAACACTTTCTTTTTAGATAAAAAGTTTGTTCCATTTCATATCATCTTTTTCAAGTACATAGTTTGAGAAAAGCAAAAACCTGCCTGCGGCAGTACATAGTACTCTATCTACCAAAAAGAGAAAAGTACAAGAAAAGAAATAAAGAAAAGGAGCAAGAAAATCATCATCATCGCTAGTAGGGCCTCATGCCTAAGGGTCACCCTCGCCTCTTCCCTGAAGCACAAAAGCGTTGCTTGCCGCCATCGCCGGAGCTCCGAGCCCGAAGCTATCCCCGGCCTCCTCCGAAATGACTCCGCCTCGCCTCCGACTCCCCATCTCCCGAACTGGAGCTCGTGAGTCGCCCCCACATGACCACGCCCCTCTGCACGAGGGAATATCCCGCCATCCCGAGTAGAGACGGAGGCCCACCGGAACAAAGGTCACCCATCGGAGGGATCAGAAAGGAGGTCAAAATACAAAGAACAAACACATCGTAAAAGTGAGCGCTTTATCAATGTAGAGTGCAAGCAGTATGAGTACAAATGTGAAAACTATGAGCAGTTTATCAATGTAGAGTGCAGTGTATGAGTACAATGTATGAAAGCGAAAGCGATTTATCGATTTTTGTGCAAGTAGCAGACAGCGAAAGAGTATGATTCGAGATCGTGGTTAGTAGAACATACCGGCAGTCAGAGACGGCCAAGCGCCGAGAGTCCGCTGCAAAGATCCCCATCAGGAGGCATTGACTCCACAGATCGACGGGTATACTCGGAGGAAGCCTGCAAAAGTATTAAATACATCAGTATTCTGCGGGGTATCTGAATGAACTGAAATGAAATAACAATGCAAGCAGAAATAAAGTAATACATACCGGAGGCAAGTCGGGAATGCCGGCCAACTCGTGACCAGCCGGAGGAGGAGCAAAAGGGATCTGGTAGGTCTCCCCACTCTGCCCCCTATAAGTCAACATGGTAGGCAGAGCAGGCCAGCCCGTCCCTCGTCCCCTCAGACTCCCTCCGCCACGAAGCTCGAGCCCTCTGGACGGCCCCCGCCTCGCCTCCTTCTCGCCGGCCGCTGACGCCGCAGTCTCATTGGATCACCGGAGCCCCGCCAGAGGTCGCATCAAGAAGGTCCGGACGCATTTCGAGTAGTCGCCTCGCCTCAGAGGCATCCACATCTATGGCCCAGCCAAGGGAGTAGTCCTCCATCTGCTGCTCAGAAAACATCTCTGTTTCACTCATGTGCTCTTTAGGCTGGATCGAAACTATCTGCTCCGGCAATCCTGTGCACGCAGAAGCGCCACCAGTACCAGTTCGACAGACCGGCCCTCCAGAGAATCCCAGAGCGCGAGGTCTCGATGGCGCCGGCATACCGATCTCGTATCACCGCTGGGAGTGGAGCCCAAGGCTGCCAGATGACCTGAAATGAAATACAGTTGATTATCTACTGATATAGAAATGTACGTTTGAAAGTGAAGCTTAAAACGGACTGTAAGTAAAACATACCTCGGTGGGGGTGATGGTGTCAAAGAAACGACGGAAGAAGCTAAAAGTGTCCCGGGGTCTCCGGACACATCGCCCGTCGTAACGGCGAGAGAAAGGGACGACCAGAGGGGTCTCCGTCTCCGGTACTGGCTCTAGCCTGGGGAAGTAGGCGTACACCCACAACTGCAAAACAGACGCAAGATAATTATCGAAAAAGGTAATGCTGAGAAAGCGTAAATAACAGAGCCGCAGGTTGTGTATTGTGTTGAGCGGGTGTACTGATGTGAAGCAGTACAACAAGATAAAGCGTATATGTGTGTGCAGTGTACAGATATGTGAACAACAGTGTGTGTACAGAGTACGTAAAGTAACGTAAATGAAAAAGCAAAGAAGAAGACATACCTCCCAGGCTCGCCAGTAGCCTCCTAGCAAATCCCATCGCCACGAGAGACTGAGCTCATATAACTGTAAAGGGTGGCCAAAGCCGCGCTTCAAATATACCGAACAATCCTCTCGACGTCCACCAAGGCGCTGAGCAGGCAGAGGGGCACTGTGTTCGCCCGGTCGGCAAACAAGGTGGTCCCCAGCAAAAACATAAGGAAGCCGCGTGCATATCTCTCAGCACCCTCCTGGGTCATCGGAGCTGCGTCCACCAGCATGGTCCGCACTCGAAACTGCACCTCGAACCAGGAGTAGCGGACGAACCCTGGACGAACAAGTGGCGGCGCCTCGCCGAGCAAATGAACCTGAGCGGCAATCCACTCGTCCATGTCTGTGTCGAAGGGGATCGGATCACCCCCCACCCCGATGCCAGTGAGCATCGAGAAGTCGTAAGGGGTCATCGTCATGTCCCCGGTCGCTGATAGATGAAAAGAATCGGTGGTGTCCCACCACCTCTCTGCCAGAGCGGCAAGAAGAGGTCTGCAAGTAGAGAGTCTGGAAAGTCCCCTGCAGAAGGTACCGAAGCCGGCCCGATCCACAATGCGGCTAACGGCGTCGGGCAGCTCGGCGTACCAATCGCGAGCGGTAACGTTCCCATACCCGCGGAGAGTATGGGAGTCTCCCTATAGTCGAGAAATTGCAAAGCCATATGAAAATATGCAGTCGGTACAAATCTGGTATGCGTGCAAATTTTTAAAATTCAAACAGAAACCGGGTGCCGGTGTGCTTATAGTAAACTACAAACCCGTGGTGCGTCAGTGTGTTTTAGATGCTCCAGTGTAGACTTGGTGCATGTGTACACATTTTTCAGATTCAAGCAAACATTAGGTTTCAGTGTACTGAGGTAGGCTACAGCCTGTGATGTATCAGTGTGTTTGTGAAGGTTAGCATGCAGATACGGTGTACGTGTGCACATTTTTCAGATTCAAGCAGATATCGGGTTTCACTACTGGATGGGCTACGATGCAGTGACATGTCGGTGCTCTATGAGGATCGGTGTAAAGGCGTGTGTGCGTGCTTTTTCAACGCTCAAATAGAAGCTGTGTCTCGGTATGTTTCAAAGAACTACAACGTGTGATGTGTCCGCGTGTTGGTGTAGTTTTGTGCAAATCTAGCATGCGGCGAAGCCAGATCAAATAAGCGCCGTGTCGGCGAATCGGCAGTAATGTGTGCCATGTGTCCGGGTGATTCAGTGTAGTGTGTGTGCATGTGCGTCGGTCCTAAACAGATGTCAGTAGTAAGTTTGTCTACAATCGACTACAGTACAGTACATCAGAACTAAGCAGTTAAGGGTTGATTAGCTACGGCGGTGACGTGAAAAATCCTACATTGCAGAAAATAAGAGACGAGAATGTTACCTCGGCGGCGCCAGAAGACAAATGAGTGGCCGGCTCGCGCAGCAGAAGCTCCGGGTCCAAAGCCCTGTCAAAGCCGCGGAAGTGGCGGAGTCCGTCGGGTGGTAGCACGTGGATGGCCGGGCGATAGGTCGCCGGATCGAATGGGCGCTCGCTCAACGGGAGGAGCTCGACCCCGGGGTCCATCTCATGGTCCGGGGGAGTCCCGACATGGGGAACATCGTCTGCCATGGGTAATGGTGGTGAAAAATGACCGGAAAATGAAAAATGGGCCGGAATGCGAAAAGTCAACCGACAAAGTCAACCCCGAGAGGGTCGGAAATGGCCCGGAAAGTCGGAAGACGAAAATACACGGGAATGTAGAGAATATCAAGGGGAACAAGTCCCGAAAAGGCGGAAATGGCGAAAAATGCACCGAAACAAAGTTTTGTTCGGTCGAAAATGTCCGAAACGCGAAGAATATCGCGAATCCGACGAGAAAACGGGTGTAAAGCGCGAAGAAATCGGCGAAAAATCAAAGGAAAAACACTCTAGAGAGAGAGAGGGAGAGTTTTACGTGAAGAAAGTGAAAGGAATAGGGTTTCAAGCCCTATTTTAAAAGACCCGAGGCAAAATGGCAAAACTGCCCCCGATCAGCCATTTTTGGCCGGTCGGCACCATTTTGTGCCGGTCGGCACATTATTGTGCCGGTGGATGAGTTCACGCAGCCGGTGGTAGCCGATGACCACCCCACCCAGCCGGTGGTGTTCCCAAGGCCCTGTTTAGGCAAGTTGAGGAGTTTTGGGTCTTCATAGCTCAAGAAAGTACAAGAAAATGCATCCCCGATGCTCAACCGGCCTCCGTTTTGACTTCGGACCGTCTCTCAGGCGGCGTGACGCTCAAATTCAAGCGAAGATTGTATCCTTCTGTATCCTTTTGTCGTTTACAGAGATTCAAAAGTTGCCCCGTGTGCGTCACGTGCATCCATCACATTGTCCGGCGCATCGTGTCGCGCCATCTTGCACGTCCCTTGTGACTTGCACCGTTTTGCACTGTTGTGTGGCATGCGTGTCATACTCCCTCATTTTTGCATCTCATAATGATCCACGTGAGGTGTACTACCCCACGTGCCTCATTTTGCATCTCATAATGATCCACGTGAGGTGTACTACTTCACGTGTTTCATTTTGCATTTCATTTCGATCCACGTGAGGTGTACTACTTCACGTGTTTCATTTTACATTTCATTTTGATCCACGTGAGGTGTACTACCTCGTGTGCTTCATCTTGCATTTCGCATTCCATCGCGCTATTTCGCGCACCTCAGAGTTTCATCCGGGTCCGGCGGGACCTTAAACACGCCCGGTCTGGCGAGACCTTAAACACGTGCGGTCCAGGAGACCTTAAATCCTTCCCGGGTCTGGCGAGACCAAAAACACGCACGGTCTAGAAGACCTTAAATCCTCGGGAGGTGCAAGACCTTCGGTGCACTAAGTTGCCCCTCATTGCATTTGGCATGCATTTCATCGCGCCGTTTGGCGCACCCTCATTGCACTTCATTTTCCATCCTTTGAGGCACGCGCACCCTCATTGCACTCCATTTTCCATCTTTCGAGACACGCATGTCTCATTCGCCTCATTTACAGCCGTGTGCGTGTCTCATTTGCATCATATGCACTTTAAGTGTTGTGTAACAGTTGCCCCCAGGTCTGACGAGACCTTAAATACGCACGGTCTAGGAGACCTTAAATCCTCGGGAGGTGCAAAACCTTCGGTGCATTAAGGTGCACCTCATTGCATTTTGCATGCATTCCATAGCGTTGTTTTGCGCATTTCATCGTTGCCCCGTCTGGTCTGACGAGACCTTAAATACGCACGGTCTAGGAGACCTTAAGTCCTCTGAAGGTGCAATTCCTTCGGTGTTTGTCGTGCCCGAACGACTTTCGGTGGTCTGGTAAAGCCACCCGTCTGTGTTTTCAGTGAGTTCCTAGGAGACCAATGGGGACGGTGAAAACTAGAGTTTGAATGGCTTATGCCTAGAACGCAAAGGTTCGGAATTTCCGAGACTAAAGTCTGGTTTAAATACCCAGGGGGTGTACCCTCGGCTTGAAATCTGTATGGAAGCCCCATAGGTTGAGGCGGCGTGTTTACGCCTCAATTCTGGATACTGAACCAACCTAGTATATCGCCCCGTTGGTAGAATAGGGAAAACTGCAATCGCAGCTATTGCATCATATTGCATTTCATGCATCATTAAATACTATTGCATATGTCATGCATTTCAAAACACAAAAACAAAAACATGCATCTCATGCATCATTAAATACTATTGCATATGTCATGCATTTCAAAACACAAAAACAAAAAAAAAAACCATGCATATGTCATGCATCATCCTTGTAGTGTAGTGCATATGTCATGCATTTTCTGTAGATATCCATTTCCATTGCATTATAGTTGCATGCATTTCACTACATCATCTTCCATCTATGGCTTGCGCCTTTCCTTGTTAAGCTTGGCCTGGCATGTGCCCATACTTTTCACGTCGAAGCACAGTTCTGTATGCAGAAGTTCTGTGCTAGACATGGCTTGTATGCGTACATTCCCTTCCTAGGCAAGACTGGGTTTGGCCCACGTGCCATATCCATTGTATCTATTCCATCGCATGCGTTCCACTGCATCATCTCCCATCCATGGCTTGCGCCTTTCCTTGTTGAGCTTGGCCTGGCATGTGCCCATACTTTTCACGTCAAAGCATAGTTCTGCTCGTGTATCGCGCCTACTCCACGTTGGTATGTTGGTTTGAGGTTGCGGCACCCTTTTCTGTGTTAGACACGGCTTGTATGTGTGCATGCCTTTCCTAGGCAAAATACGGTTTGGCCCGCGTGCCATATCCATTTGTATCCATTTCCATTACATTGTAGTGTAGTCATTGCGTCCGGCATTAGGATCATTATTCTCACCCCAGCGGGTCGTTTCCACACTTATGTCATTCCACCCAATACTCGTTCTTGTGTCCGTGCGAAGTACTCATAGATCAGACATCGTTCTATGGGAGACGGACTTGTCACCTCCATCAATCTATTTGACATATGTGTGGTTTCGAACCGCTCCGGTTTGAATCATGATTCAATTGCCCTGCATGTAGATTGCCTTGCATATAGTTTCGATTGCATTGCACTATCATTTTCATTATTCATACATAGTTTTGTATATATTGCATATCATTCATCATTCGCATTTGCATATGTCATGCATATTGCTAACAATATTGTACCTGTTAAGTTTACTTTCTTTGCAGGCACGATATTGTATGTACGGCTCATTTGAGGCCGGCGCAACCGGACGAGCCGCACAGGTATTGTATCCTCCGCGTGAAACGCTTCGAGAATTTCATAATTCTCTTACATCCTTTCTGCATTGTAGTGTAGTTTGGTGCATGTTAGCTTATAACTGTCGCATGTATGCTTCATTACAGCTTTCTTTGCATGATCATAAGTTATGCCCGGCTTCTTGCATTTTCAGTTGCATTTTGCCCCTGCCTTCGGGCGCATATCTTACTTGTTTTGCATGATTGTCTAAGTCTTCGGCCTTGTCAAAAATGGGTCATCTCTGGGCTTTGACATTCACTCCCGTCATTGTTATGACTTCCGAGTTCTGTCAAAGAGGGGCAATCAGAGACACCCCATTTTTACCGTCCTCAAGACTTGACGTCACCGCTTGGAACACTCGGTGATTATCCATGTTTGTGTTCGTTTGGAGTTCCTGAGTTCTCGGCTGCGCGCTTTGCCTCGGACCTCCGAACTCGACTGCTTGTGTTTGGTTTTGCACCAAACACTTGTGTTTTGCCTTGAAGGGCGGGGAATGCTTTGTGAGGCATCCCCACACACCACCGGCTGGGGCTAGAGGCCACCGGCTGGCTAGAGTTGTCATCGGCACTTTATTGTGCCGGTCGGCACTCTTTTGTGCCGTTGGGCACTAAATTTTGTCAAATGGAAATTTATTGCGGGCGGGACACGGGGCACTTGCTTTCTGAGATATTTTCAGACAGCTGTGTGCAATTGTCTTCCCCTCCATACACGTGTATGGAGGGATGAGCTTGCTTAGTGGCTAAGCTTGTAAGCTTTTGGCCTATAAGAGGGAAAGCTCTTCCCTTTGCTCAAAGGTTGGATTCTTGAGAGGTTTCAGCCATTTTTAGAGAGAAACCAAGCTCTGGTTTTAGGTTAGATAATATATCTATCTTATCTCTCTCTTTTCTTGCTTATTTAGTACACTAGGTGTTTTGGTCATACTATTGCCCATCAACACCTAGTATTCCACCTTCCTTTGGTTCTTAAGGGTCCAGAGGTTTATTTTGGAAGCTTTGGAGCTGGTTTGGTGCTTAAGGAAGTCAATACATCATCTTTGTTGAAGAGGCTTCAAGGGTAAGACACTAACCCTCTTTTTACCCCATTCTTGCACCTTCCTTTTGCTTGCTTTAAAACAGTTTTTGGGCTTAGTGTTTGGCACATAAAAGTTCTGATTTTTTACCCTCTTTATTGTATATTAAGAGTGTTTTGTGGTTTGGGGAAGTTTGACCCCCTTTAGGCCTTGAAAAAGGCCCCATTTTGTGCTATTTTGGCGAGATCCGAGATTTTGGTGGTAGGATCTCTTCACCACTGAAATCTTGAGGGATTTCAGTGGTGAAGAGCATGCCTTGAAGTCTCAAAAAGGGGAGGGCCACCCCCTCTCCTTGATGTCCTTGAAAAGGGCATGTTTTGCTTCCTTAAGGAGCTTCATGTTTGAGTGTGTGTTGAGCATGATTGACTTGTTTTCCATGCTTATATTGCCATGTTATAACATGATTTGAAGTTGGTTTTAGTACTCTTTGCATGATTTTCATAGTTACTTTGTAATGCCTTAATATTGCCTTAACATGACTAGCTTGTTAGCCTTAGTTTCTAACATGTTTTAGACTTGTGTTTGTGAAGCTTGTGTACTTATTTTGCCATGATTTAACTCTGTCCATAGCCATTTGGGTCGATCCCATCATGCATTATGTAGCTCCTTTGCATTTGACTTGTTGGCCTTGAGAGTATGAGTGTATAGCATGCCATGCTTACTTCATTTTTGATAGTTTGGAACCATCTAGCATGTTATTTCAGACTTTTTGGTGTGCTTGTATGCATGCTTTAGTTGCTTCCTTAATGCTTTAAAAGCATGTGTTGAATGCTCCATGTTTTGGTCATGTTGCATGCCTTTGTACTTGAGCCCCTTAGATGCCATCTAGGTGCTCCTTAGGCTTTGTTTAGGTCACAGTGACCTATTTTGAGGCCCCTTAGCCTTGTGAGGCTTGGTGGACTTGGCCTTGGTTTAAGCCTTCATGGCTTGTTTCAAAACTTGGGCCATTTGTTGTATATTTGGCTTGCCTCATTACATGTTTTGGCATCATGTTTAACATGGATTTCAGAGCTTTTCATGCATGCTATTAGCCCATGTTTGTGTCTCTTAAGTGTGCATGAGAGTTGCTTTTGTACGCCTTGGGTTTAGACTTTAACATGTGCATGTGCGTGCGTGTATTTAGTCTCATTTTCTAGGCACTTTGGCCACTGTTTTGAGCCTTGTTAGAGCTACCCAATTCATGTGTAAGTCCATCTCATTGCTTAGTTTGCAATACTTGCCTTGTACGCCTACTTGTATGCTTATATAAGTGCCTCGCATTGTCCAAATGGCATATTAGATAACATGCTTAGGGCCTTGTTGCATTGGCATGCATGTTGGGCCTCTTGAAGTGAAGTATGACGGAGGTTTGGCACCTTTATTTGCTTGTTTGCATTGCATGCATTTGACATTGAAGTTGTATTCTCGGTCCTTTGGGCCATCACGCATAGAAATGCGCGATTGGTGGTCCGAGGATCGAGGCACATGCCCCATTGAGTCATCAACATGATGTGGGATGTGTTTGGTGCATACATGCTTTGAATTGCCATGCCATACCTTTGTTTGTCCTCTTTCTTTGTCAAATTGTAGTTCTGCGACAATTTTGGCCGACCGGCACTGTTAAGTGCCGACCGGCAAAGAATTACTGGTCGATAGCATAATTTGTGGCCGGTGGTCATTTCCCTTGGCCGGTGGCCATTCCCCTTAGCCGAGGGTGTTTCACAACACTCAGAGAAGCAATCCTGGGACTTTGGCAATTTTCAGAGGAGTATGGCAGTATAAACAGAGGCAACAGTGCTATGGCAACTGGGTTCCGAGTGAGTCCCGGGCACGCGCTGCAGTTAGCCCTCATCCCGAGGCATTTAATGCTTAATTAGATTAATTATTTAATTTAATTAATTAGTTAATTTGTAATAATTAATTAGCTTGCGTAGTTAGTTAATTTGTATATTTATTCGGTCCCTCCGAGCGAGGGCGTATTTGTAATAAGTGTGTGTGAGTGGGTGTATGTCTTCCAACCCCCATTTCTTTCTAACCCTTTTATTTACCTGCTTATGGTAGATTAGGGCACGTCTATATTAGCATACCTCATGCAATGCATGCGTGCATTCATGCATTTTGTTTACATGCACCGGGCTCGATACATCATACAAACTGCATCGCAATTTTCAATTCCAAAATTGAATACGTGCTATTCGCGCACTTCACATGCAATGTTTAGGGTTAGCCGAGCCTACTCTAGATTGCATTTCTGCTTGTGTCGCATTAGCCACTTAACATGAACTAGGTCATGCATGTTTGCTAACCAGTTTCTTGTTTTGGCGCGGAGTACGATGTAAGTGTTTATGGCTTTAGCATATCGCATGCGTGTGAATGTTTACCATGATAGTAGGCTTACCATGCGAGTAGTTGCTTACATGATAAACTGCTTTGAATGCTGGGTGGAGGTTGGATTGCTGAGTTGGAACAACTCGTTGAAATCCGTATTTTTAGCCTACTTAAGTAGTAGCAAAATCTAACACGTTTTTCGAGACAAAACGGATATGCAATGTTTGTTTCCAAATTAGGCGATCTAGTCTATACTTTTGTGTTGTGCGCATCACATAGTAATTCTAGGTTAAATAACCGGAATAAGAACGCATAAAGTTTTCAAAATCGGATATCACGGTTAGTAGAGGCCGGTCTTGGACAGGCGAAAGTGCTCTCATAGTGACCTTCCTCGATTGTACGCAAGCTCCAGAGCCACGAGCGCTCTGGTCATGACGGACATGTGGCTTGACCGAGTCAGGGTTTCCTAAATTTCCCAAAAATAAAATATTTAGGTGGCGACTCTGTAATCTGGCAAAGCAGTCCATGTTTGGCACTACTTTTCAAAAATCTGTTTTCTCAAACGATTTGCCAGAGCTGGACTCTTTGGTTCAGATTTAGAACCGACACAAAGGGAGTCCGAACTGTAGCGCGAGGTCCCCCCGCGGATGTGCTACAGTCGCCATGTGCAGCAAGATTATGTGCTCGGGCCCATATTCAAAGAGATCCTTAATGAGCTCCCAGCCCTATATCCTCGTCTGGAGAACCAATGTCTCCTTTATGAAGGTGGTCTCGACTGGAGGAACTGGAGAATCAATCGCCCTCACCAATGTTGGCCCACGGTGAGACTGGAGTGGTAAGAATGGTATGACCGGGTCATCCCTGCTAGGACACTGGACCTTCAAGAGCTCTGCCTTCTCGATGCTCTCCGACTATCTAGGGTAACTATCTTAGAGGACCCTTTCCTAGTTCCTGCTGCTTTATGTTTTTGGAACCCTATCTTTAATTTCTTTCAATTTAGATGTGGGATGACGGCCCCTACTGTTCTTGATATTTGCCATCTACTAGGAGTATCCCCTATTGGCACCCCCATTACACCAGATTTCCCTGACTTAGCAGTCCCTTTCTCCCTCCCCTCTCTTAACTCATCTTACAGTGATTTTGTTAAAGCTGAGAATAAAAAAGAGGGCCTAGTAACTGATAGGGAATTCTTTTCCTTCTTGTTATATTGGCTTTGCAAATTCCTCTTCTGCACCTCCTCCCAAAGAATCATGCCTGAATTTGCCCCTCTTGCCAAAGCCTTTGTTTTGCAGAAAAGGGTAGCCTTGGCCCCATATATTCTAGGCCATGTATATAGAGTTTGTTCCCTCTTTTGTGAGAAACCCTTAGATGCTAATCAAGGGGGGCCATTCTGGATCCTTCAGCTTTGGCTTTTCGCCTATTTTACTGAATTACAATCCAAATGCCTTAAATTTTCTGGGCTACACTCTCTTACCCATGGCATAAGACTGGCCAATGCTTCACTTTCTCCCTCTACTTTTGCCTTTTATTTCTCTTTCTTCCATCAACTACTAGCTGCCCCTCCTACTCATCGTTTTCGTCCCTTCAAACCCAGCATTGGTCCAACTTGGTTGAATAATTTCCTAAGTGACAGGCTCTGTGCCTTGCCTGCTCACAAGGATATATGGGCTTCCCTTCTGCTTCCTAGAGAGCTATTTATCGGGACTACGAATCCTAGAACTTATAAATGCATAGCTGAGCCTTATTGTCTTGCTCAATTTGCTAGACAATTTGGGTTCACACAAGGGGTCCCAATACCTCTCTGCAGCAACACCAATTTGAGCCTTACTAGGAGAGATTTGAAGGTTCGGAGGTCGAGGCTAGAAAAGGCAACCTTCAAATTCATAGATGACTTGGCCAATTTTGAGTATACCCCTTTCATTCCTCAAGGTACCATATTGAAGAGATACCAAAATTGGTGGGTGAGCAATATGGAAGTCTATTTGGCCATTTCACCTCAAAACCTACTAAAGGTGTTGGATGTGCCCAAGCCCAAGGGAGCTGGAACTGTTACTTCTTCCACTGTGCCTCTCACAACCCAGTCCATTCCTGCTGCCTCAACTCCTCCTGAAGTCACTCGGGTTGCTTCGAAGAAAGGTATGTACCTTTGTTTTATTTCCTTCGACTTTCTCTATAATACTGGTTATCTTATTCTTAATTCTTCTTCTGTGAAGGTGGTCAACAGCAAAAGAAGATGAGACTCCTTGAGCTAGAAAAGGAAATATCTGAGGTTCAAGTAGAAGAAGAAGAAGAAGAAGAAGAAGAAGAAGAAGAAGATCAAGAGCAGGAGTCTCCCTTGAAAAGAAGGAAAAAAGTGATTGACTTGGTTCAACAGAAAACAGCTACTAGAGAAGTAGAAGATGAGCTCTTTTCTAGGGAATCCGGATCTCAGACTGAAGAAATTGAGAAGGAAATTGAGAAGGAGCCGACAATACCAATACAGAGAAAAAAGAGAAGAAAGATAACTGTCTCTTCTTCTGATTTCGTCGAAGACTCCGATTCCGAGACCATTGCCGAAGCAATAGAAAAAAGAAGGAAAGTGGCTGCTTCAGCTACTAACTTGGTCGAAGATCCCGTCCACGAAGCAACTGCTAAGGCCGTAGAACAAGAGTATTCCAAGGCCATAATTGTCTTCGAGAGGGCTGAGAAGAGACGGCAGCAACAATTTCTGAGAGATGAAGCTGCTGCTGCTGACGCACTACAAAGGGAAGCTGCAAGAAGGCAATAGACTGCCGAACATTACTCTCTTCGCAGCTCTCCCATCAGTGCCAGCGCTTCTGGAACAAGTAATTTCTTTCATGCCTCTATTCTTTTCTTGTCGAATCTTTAATATTGAGACTTGACATTACTTTATATTTCTTTGCAGCAATAACCACTGAGCCTATCTCTCAATTTACTTCTCTTTCGAGCCTTGCTCCTCCTTCTCCTTCCAAGGAAATTCCAACTGCTACCTCTTCTTCGAAGGCAGCTAATTCCCCAATTGAGGGTGCTGGTAGTTCTCCAACTCATAATTCATCACCTTTGCCTACTTCCAGCCCCTCTTCGCTTGATTTATTGGTGGCTAAGACCATAGAGACTACCAAAAATGCTCCATCCATTTCTCCTATCCCCATGTAGTCCTCTGTGCCTTCCATCACAACACTCTCTGCGCCCCTCATGTCTATGGATGAGGTTGATATCTTCAAAGGAAGACTAGCTAGTCTCTTCGACGTACCCTCTACCTCTCCAACATTGAATGTTGAAGCTGAGCCATTAGTTTTGGCTGATTCCTTGCTGGAAATTTTTGAGAGCTCTTCTTCCTCCAGCAGCAAACCTTCTGCACCTTCGATAGACTTGGACACATGCCTGGAACTGTTGATTTCTTTTTCGAGGATCCCCTTCGAGGCTTTGCAAAGGCCTATGCTGCAAAATTGCTGAGCAATCTGGCATGAATGTTTCAAGTCATCTATCTCAGGCAGCAGCTACTGTCGATTTTTACATCAGCATTTGTCAGACTGCTAAGGCTGAGGATGAGAAATTGGTTGGCGACCAGAGTTTTGTTTCCCAAGTACATACTGAAGTGTCAAAGCTTAAGGAACAACACTTCTCTGCCTCCCACTTTCGAGTCCAGCTGCTGGAGAGGAAAGCTCAGCTTGAAGAGGAGCTGTCCGCAGTGAATCAAGCCCTAGTCCAAACTGACACTAAACTGCAAATTACCAACCAAGGACTGGCTGATCGAAAGGAAGAGATGGCTGCAGCTATTCGACTGTTTTCAGCATTTACCAATACGAAATCTATTGTACAAAAACAATTAAAACATTGTAATGAAATTTTGGGCCAATTTGTGACAAAATGTACTTAATTCTTTATGAAACAACAAATTTTTGTCCATCATTTGAGCAGTCTTATGTTCTTGTGCTTAGTGTTTATTTTATTCCTTGTGTTTCCCAAATAGTTGGAAAATAAGGCTTCAAATATCTGCCATTAATCTTTTTGGGATGTACGTAACCATTCAAATTTCTTAAATGGTATGCTCCAAAAGGAAGAACTCTATGAATTTGATATGGTCCTTCCCAGTTAGGTGACCATTTGCCAAACTTATGGCTTTTAATTCCTATTAGGAGTATTGTTTTCCATACCAAATCACCTTCATCAAAGCCAATGTGTTTGACTTTCTTATTATAATTCTTGGATGCTTTCTTCTTTTGGAAAAGAATGCTATTTAATGCCAAAATTTTGACTTCATCTATGCTTTCTAACTCCAAACACATACTTTGATTGTACTGCTCTGGATCTAACTGATCTTGGCATCTTACCCTCAAAGATTTAACATTAATCTCCACAGGTAAAACTGCATCATGCCCATATACTAAGGCATAAGGAGTGACTCCTGTGCTTGACTTTGGGGAAGTTCTGTAAGCCCACAAAACATCCAACAACAGGTTATGCCAATCCCTAGGATTATCTTCCACAACCTTTTGTATTCCCTTTTTCAAGGACTTATTAGATGATTCAGCTTGACCATTGGCTTGTGCATAATAGGGTGTGGAATTAACAAGGCTAATTCCAAACTCTGCCACAAAAGACCTCACCATTTTCCCATCGAACACAGTCCCATTATCCACAGTTATGGTTTGTGGGATGCCAAATCTATGGATTAAATCTTTAATGAACCCAATGACTTATGTCTAGTATACAACTTTGTATGGCTTGGCTTCGATCCACTTAGTAAAGTAATCAGTGGCCACTAGAATGAAACAATGATGCTCCGAAGAAGGTGGGTGTATTTTTCCCATCATATCCATGGCCCATCCTCTGAATGGCCAAGGCTTCACTACTGCATGTAGGTCAGTCATGGGCACATGCCTTATTGTGCCATGCTTTTGACATGCATGGCAACCCTTTGCATATTCTATGCAGTCTTTAAGGATAGTTGGCCAATAGTAGGAATGCCTTTGAAGCAACCATCTCATCTTTACACCAAGCTGATGAGCACCACAAATGCCTTCATGAACCTCAGCCATAGCTGTTAATGCTTCTTTTGGACCTAAACATTCCAGCAACAAACCATCTCCCCCCTTTTTGTAGAGAGCATTACCATATATCATATATTGTATAGACTGCAATTTAACTTTTCTGCTGGCCTTTGAAGATGGACCAGCCAAGTACTGCATTATTGGATGCCTCCAATCTTGTTCTTGTAAGTCATTATGATTGACTTCCAAGACCACATTCCTTTTGTTCAAAGGTTGTATTAATCTCTGATATGTTGTTTGGCTTATGTCCCTTTGGGCATTATCCCTTCTCTTGAAGTTCGAAGCTTTCTGAGCCACATCATTAGCTCTATTATTCAAGAATCTTGGAACATGAGTCACATTTGCTATTTGAAATTAAGAAAGCAGATGTAACGCAACAACATAGTATGGTAAAATGCTTATACTTTGACACTTGAAAATCCCTTTCACTTGGTTAACCACCAATTGAGAATCTCTAAATATGTCAACTGCATGAACTTGTAATCCAATAAGAATTTCCAGTCCCACTATTAAAGCTTCATATTCAGCCTGGTTATTGGAACAAGTAGCTTCATCCACCCTGAAACCATGTGTGGTTTCTACCCCTTGTGGTGATTTAATCACAATACCAATTCCAGTTAAGCCATTGGCTTTTGACCTATCGAACCACATCTGCCATGGCTCAACACTAGCCATACCAAGTTCCATTATCTCTTGGCTCTCTGTTTGAGATGGATGATCTGCCAGAAAATTGGCTAAAACTTGCCCTTTTACTGCCCTTTGAGGGACATATTCTAAATGAAATTCTGATAAGGCTAGTATCCACTTGCCAATTCTTCCCTTCAACATAGGTCTAGATAACATGTACTTAACCAAGTCTGTGGTTGCAATTACCAAGACAGTTGTAAGTAAAAGATAGTATCTTAATTTCATTGCAGCAAAATACAAAGCAAGACACATCTTTTCAACAGCTGAATATTTACATTCACAAGAATTTAGAAACCTACTATGGTAATAAACAGCTTGTTCCTTGCCTTCTTCATTGTCTTGGGCCAAGAAAGCTCCCAATGAATCTTCGGTTGTAGCTATGTACAACTTCAAGGGCTTATTACCCTTTGGCGGCATCAGCACTGGAGGGTTGGCCAAGTAGGCTTTGATACCTTCGAAAGCAATTTGATGCTCTACTATCCACACAAATTCCTCTTCATCTTTCAGTCTTAACAAGGAAGAAAATACTTTAGTTTTCCCTGCAGTGTTAGAAATGAACCTTCAAAGAAAGTTAACCTGTCCAAGGAACCTTTGTAATTCTTTCTTACTTGATGGAGGCCTAGCTTCAATGATGGCTTTGGCTTTATTCTGATCAATCTGTATTCCTTTCTTGTGCACTATATAATCCAAGAAGTTTCCAGATGATACACCAAAAGCACACTTAAGAGGATTGAGTTTCAACTTGAACTTCCTCATTCTTTCAAAAGCTGCTTCTAAATGAAACAGATGCTCCTCCATGGACTGGGATTTCACTACGATGTCATCAACATAACACTCTAAATACCCTCCAATGAGGTCATGAAAGATAGTGTTCATAGCTCTCTGATATGTAGCCCCAGCATTCTTCAGACCAAATGGCATTTTAACCCATTCGAAGGTGCCAATATTCCCAGGACATCTGAATGCTGTCTTGCGGATATCCTCCTCTGCAATGCAGATTTGGTTATAACCAGAGTGTCCATCCATCTTTGATAAAACTTGATGCCCTGCTGAACTGTCTACCAACAGATCTACTATAGACATAGGGTACTCATCTTTTGGAGTTGCTAGATTTAAGTTTCTGAAATCAATGCATACCCTCATTTTACCATTCTTCTTAACTACAGGCACAATATTAGATAGCCATTCAACATACTTGGCTGTCCTAATAAAGCCTACCTTGAGTAGTCTAAGAATCTCCTCCTTGACTTTCTGAATTACTTCTGGACTCATTCTTCTTGGTTTTTGTTTGTGTGGTTTGAAATTAGGCTTCATAGGGAGCCTATGTTCCACTAATGACTTATCCAATCCTGGTAATTCATTATAAGACCACGCAAAACAATCTTTATATTTCTTTAGAACAACCAATAACCGGTCCCTATCCAGATCATTCAAACAAGCACTTACATAGATGGGCTGTTGCATAGAACCTTCCCCTAAATTTACTTCTTCTAAGGGGTCTTGGGTCTGAGAACTTATTGAAGCTTCTTCCTTGGTTTCTTCTACCTTCAAAGTAACCTTCTCACTTTGTTCTGCTCCCAGGTTATTTAGTTCAACATCTCTGCCCTCTTCCTCATAGATAAAATCTGTCCACAAAGCTTCCTCTTCTTGTATCTCCTGGACTTTTGCTTCAATGTCCAATGCACAGTACTTATCAAGGGTCAAAACTCGAATTCGTTGTCGCCCTCGCTATGTACCAATTATCATGGCTTTTCTCTCTTGCTCCTGTACTTTCTGGAGTATTGCTTTTACATCCAATGTTGAGAATTTAATCAGAGCCAAGGACTTGGCTTCTTGTGCTTCATCTCTTTGCCTACAACCAGGCATCATTGTCATCTTTAACGACAACCTCTTCATTAGCACTCTCCTAGACCAAGTGCTTCAGGTGTGTCACTTCCTCATCAGCCGTCACTTCGGTTGAGCCATCAGCTTTCCTCAGTATACTGAGTGGTGTCACTCCCTCAATATACAGTTTGGCCTCTGCAAAGTCTGCACAGGCTATGAAGGGTTGAGGATCTGCATCAATTTCCTCTGTCTCTCCATTGCCTAAGGCCATCATAATTTTCTGATGCAAAGAGGAAGGCACACATTTGTTAGTTTGGATCCAATCTCTCCTAAGTAAAGCATTGTATTTAGCACTACTATCAATTACGAAGAATTCTGTCATGCAGTCCCTAGTTCTTACACTCAAGTTAATGGGTAGAATTCCCTGAGCCATCTGTTTGTCTCCAGCAAAGCCAGCAATGGTTATGCTAGTTAGGATCAACCTGAGATTCTTTTTCCCTAGTTTCTTCAAAGAAGATTTCGGTAGTAAGTTCACTGCTGCCCCATTATCTATCAGGACTCGGTTCAATTGTATCCCATCGAAGAAAGCCTTGATGTACAAAGGCTTGACATGTTGTGTCATAGAATTCGAGGGATATTCAAAAGGATATGAGAGGTTAATGCTCACCTCTTCTTCACTCTCATATTTAGTTTCCATTGGGGTTGCTATTCCGGAATCATCCTGTACCATACTCACTTGTGAATCTTCACTAGAGACTGGAATTGGATCAACTTCTTGACCATCTTGGTTCTCATCCCCAGCTTCAAACTCATGAGGTAGTACATGTACCATATTAACAAATATTTGAGGAAATGAACCAAAACCAAACTGGATGGCTGGCTGTGCCTGTTTCCCCTCTTGGCTATCTTGATCAGTTACCTCAGAAGCATCCTCCATACTGCATTCTGGCACTTCATTGCTAACAGGTTCCTTCGAATTGTTTTTCTCGACTGGTTTTTCAACCAGAAATGTTTGCTCAGCTATGAAGGCTTCGAACATTTCTTCATCCACCATTTCTTTCTTTTTGGCTTATGTCAATTTCTTCTTCTATCTCGCTATCACTCTCTATCAGAGCTTTCTCCAATCCTGCTAAGCTAGACTTCTCTCTGGCTTTTAGTTCAGAATGAACCTTGGCCAACTGTTCTCTACTGCAACCCACTTTGCTTTGTAGCGTTGGCTTTGGAGTATGGTCTGGCTTTGGAGTCTTTTTCCTTCTGTCTGGACCAATGAAGAGCTCTCTCCATTTTCTTTCATATCTTTCTGGTACTGAGTGTACCTGCGCTGAATCTTTCTCCTTTGTGATCTCGAAATGACTGGGACCATGTCTGGTTCTTTTGTCTTTGGGTGTTTAAGCAATGCCCAATTATTCAGAGCCACCAAAGGAGGCTTAACCATCCTTCCTTGGTTTCTAACATCTCTCTAGGCAGGCACTTCCTTAGGTTTGTTTTGCATTACAAACCAGTCTAGAACTCCAGGTACCCACGAACTTACTGACTCAGATGTTGAATTGCTTTTTTCTACCTTTGAAGCCATCTTCGAAGCTGGCTGTGAAGGTAAGTGCTTGGCTCTGACCTCATGTTTCGAGCCTGATTCAGGCCTTCAATGAAGGTGGCCACTTTCTGTCCTGCGTGAGGTTGGTCTAGGGGGCCAATCTCTGGCTTTGATCCTATAACCTGAACTCCTCTCCAGTCCTCTTTCAGAATGACTGCTCTCCATTCTGTAATAGTTAGGTGGCCTAGACTCATACAAGAGCCTCTTGCCTTTAGCATGCATTCTATCGACTGCTGGTTCAACTACCAATGGCTGCTGCCTAACACTAGCCGGATACGGCCTTTTGTTATAAGCATTAGTTGGTTTAGGGCGTCTCTGCACATCCCTGTAATATTGCTTCCCATCAATTGGGAGCCCTTTCAACCACTTATAACTCAGTCTGCACCTGAGACACATCCTTTGCATTACTGGTGCCTCTAAGGAATCATCATCCAGTGATTCTTCATCAGGGTGTTCCCTCTGGTGTGAGAAACCTTGTCCAATAGCTGGTGGGTTTCTAGTGTCCTTCTTGATGGTTGTCTGGTTAGCAACATGCATCTGCACATTAACTTCTTCCAGTTCCGTCAAGGACAAGTTCTAGAAGTTTGACACAATGACATTGGCTGCCAGCTCTCCAACTTCTGGAAATGGATTACTATTGAACCCCATGGCCTTTTTTGCTTTGGCTGGGAATTTCAAACTTCGTTTCCGAATTTGTTCTTGGATCCTGTCTCGAAAAATAATGCAGTTTTTAGTCGAGTGAGACCAAGAGTTATGCCATTTACAATATACTTTTCCTTTAAGTGTATCTGGAGATGGCAGTTGTACTTTTTTAGATAACTTAAGGAAGTTGGCCGCAAGAAAATGATCAAAAATGTCATCTGCCTCTGTTAAATCGAAAGAGTACTTTCTGTGAAGGTCTTTCTTTTTAAACTGTTGGTCAATTATTGGCCCTGTTTGGTAGAGCTGTGGGAAAGTGCTTATAGCTTATGGCTAAACAGCTTATAGCTTATAACTTTCAGCTTATTCTTAAAGCATCTCCTGCCCCACTCAAAGAATAAGCTGATTTCTGACTTCCAAAAAGCTATAAGTTATAAGCTATAAGCTAAATCAAACACATCAAAATAGCTTAAATTAAGCTGAAAGCTGAAATAAGCTGTAATTAAGCTCTGCCAAACAGGCACATTGTATCCTTATAAATTAATGCCTCACAGATCACAGGTTCTTTGCCCACAATCTCTGCTGCATCGATCTCATAATTAGGATCCCTATAATATGTCTTGTACGATGCATTATTTCGATCTTGTTCCTCCTCTGATAATGCTTCATACCTAGACACCTTATAGGTCAGTTCTACCAAATCTCTGAATTCAGTTGAGTGAAACTTCTTTCGAAGGCTGAACTCTAAACCATTTTGAACCAATCTTACGAATTCTAGCTCTGGCAGGATGACTCTACATTTATTTCGAGCCTTTTTAAATCTAGCAATAAACTGAGTAGCCTTTTCTTCAGGCCTTTGACTCAATCTTGCCAAGTCTGCCATGGAAACCTCTGGCTCCGATTGGAAGAATTAGGCATGAAATGCCTCTTCCATTTGTTGCCAAGTTTGAATGGAGCCAAGTGTAAGGTTGATGTACCATGCAAATGCTCCCCCAGTTAGAGAATTTGGGAATAATCTTAGTTTCATATAGTCATGATTAGTAAATTCACCGCATTGAGCAGCAAACCTAGCAATGTGCTCTACTGTTGATTGATTTCCACTCCCATAGAAAAGGGTAAAATCTGGTATTCTGAACCCCCTTGGGTATTCATGTACCCTATCTATCCATTCTGGGTATGGTTTTCTGTATACAGGAGTTTGGACCCCCCGAGCCATCGGTCCACACATCTCCCTAATAATATCAGCAATTTGGTCCCTAGGGACCATATTTTGTGCCTGCTGAACCACTACTAGAGGAATAAATACAGGGTTTGGTGGACAAACTTGTGCCTGTGGTCCTCTTGGTCCATAAGGTGGTACATTTGGGACTGGTTGCCCCTGTGGTGCAGGTTGCTGTTGGGGGTGTGGGTAACCCCTTTGAGCCTGTCCTGCGAAAGGTGCTGGAACAGGTGTTATGTCCCTTCCATTTGTGGGAAAACCTTCCAATCCCCCGGGTATAAATTCAAATAAGGGATTATTGTACCTCCTAGTGCCAGGTATGGCTTTGAATATGGGATTTGTAACCATTCTTATGCCAACTTCTTGTACTGGGCCAGATCCACCAACTTGCATGGCTTCATTGTTGAGCACTAAGGCATTTTGACCTGCTATAGGCCTCAAAATGGGTTCATCCCAAGACTGAGGTAATGGTCTTTCATAATTCTAATTACTAGTTTGACCATTAAAATGTCCATTAACTTTGCATTTTATCTCTAGCCAATCTTTGCTGAGAGACATTTAAAACTTCCTATGTGTGTCTTGTGTTTGTTGGTTGGTGGTTATTCATTCGATCCAAAAATGATGTTGCCCACCTTTTCATTGTGTTCATTAATTGTTGTCCCATGGCATCTACTAGGCCATCCCATGGATTTGTTGGCTGAGTAGATGGAATAGTGGATGGTCCAATTCCTTGGTTTCGTCCAATATTATGAACATATGGTTCTTGTCCCGAAGTACTGGTCTATTCGACCATAGGTTCTGATAACATGGGAGTTTCCACAGGATGTGTTACCACATTATCCTCTGGATTAGGTATTTCTACCTTTCCTTCTACGCCTTATTCCAAGCGTTCATTTTCTCCTTGTCTTCTTCGTCTAGCCATTTTAATTAGTCCCATCGGGCGTGCCAAAAATATATGTTGGCTTTTTGGCTTTCAAAGGGTGTTTTTGTAAATACGAGCGTGCCAGCAAGGATCAATCAGTCCTTACAGAAAATGTTAATTGCCAACCAATTATCAGACGATTGTGTTTTAGTTCTTTCAGCCTCAATGAAGAGGACTTTTACTGGTGGCTTGACTTAAAAGAAATTAAGCAAAATAACAGTTAAATGAAGAGCAATTGAAGTATTTCATTAGAATGAAAACTTACAATGATTCAAACTCAGCCTCGTAGAGGTTTACAGTAACGATCTACTTGAAACTACTCCTATGAATGAAGTACAGTGCATGAATTTAAAGTACAGGAATGTAAAGAGCAAGAATTTAAAGAACATGAAATGTAAAGACTGGAAATGTAAAACTGGAAAAGAAAATATGTAAAGTAAGACTGGTTTGTATGATCTGAGTTTGGGGGCTTTTTCTGGAGGCTTCCCTACTATTTATACTTGTCAAGTATGACCTTCGAACTGCACTTCAAACCGTCAAACTGCTCCTCCATGATCGTCGATCATGTTGCCTGATAGGTAGTTCCACTACGCCATCACTTGCAGTTGAGCTTCCCTCTTATATTTGAATTTGAATATGAGTAACCGTTGAAGCCACGTCACCTTGCATCTCTTTACTGATCCAATACTACTCAGATCACGCGAGAACCAATATTAACTGCCACGTGTACGATCAAGGTCGAAGACTTGAATAGTCTACCTATATTACCCTTATTCTGTCACGTGTCGAACTGTAACTGGCTTATACAAAATATATAGCCAACAGATATGTATTAAATTCAAACCCCAAATAATATAAATGTAATTTATCCAATTATTATTTATAATGATTGTGAAAATTTTAAAATATAAAAATTTATAAATATATTTTATAAAAGAATTTAGTGAAATTTAAAACAGAAGATCACGTTGCCTGATTATTTATTCCAAAATACACGTTGCATTTCAATTCTCATCTTACCGCGTGGTGATGTGACAAATTAAATGAATTTTAATTTGTAAGAATTCCACAACGTCCAGTGTGAAACACAGATTTTTCATAGCTAAGACCATCTCCAACGGTGTATCAGAATGGATATCAAATTTAAATTTTGATGAAAAGGGCACTGTTCATCACTCCAACGGTTCATCAGAACTGATATCAAATCCATAATTCATCAAACAATTCATCAAATCGGCGAGAGAATACTGAATTCATCAAAACACTGTTCCTGACCGTTGGAAAGAGGAGCCGGTTGACCAACCGGTTGCCCGGCCGGTTGACCAACCGGTCAACCAGTGAAAGGTTCAAACAGTTCAAGTTCAAACCGTAAAAAAAAAAAAAAAAAAAAAAAAATTTGCCTAACCGGTCGACCACCCGGTTGTCCCGAAAAAGTTAAAAAAAAATTCAGAAAATTAAAATAAAATAAAATAAAAAATTTTGAACTAACCGGTCAACCAACCGGTCGACCACCCGGTTGTCCCGGATGAAAATTTGATGAAAATGAAGGGTTGGAGCGCTCAGTATCAGATTTGGTGAAAAGTTATTTTTTTTTACTCAGATTTGATGAAAAAAAAAAGTGAAGCGTTGGAGATGCTCTAAGGCATGCAATGCAACTAAACAAAGTGAGAAAGCAACGACTGCATTTATTTTATTCATTGACTATTTATCCAATAAATATCACATATATTTATTTATTTATTTTTAGGTGGGAAGTTGATAAAACAACAATGTAGCCCATTATAATTCCTATCAACTAGGCAGGCACTTACCCAGGGCAGACCTAGGGTTGGGCATAGGTGGCTGCAGCTTAGTCCAAAATTTAAAAAATCTATAGAAATTTTTTTTCTCACCCAACCTAGCCTCTTAATCTCTCACAGCCTAGCCCCAAATAAGGGCCAATAGTTTTTTTGTTTGTTTTTTTAAATAGGCAGCCCAATAGCTACCCCATACTTACCTAAAAAAATAGATAGGTAGGCCAATAGGTTTGTATTTGTTTAAAGAACAAATCTTCCAAAACAATCCTCACATCTTTCAATAGATAGAAAGCAGCCCTCTCTTCGTCTTTTCCGTCGTCTCTAGTAGCCTACAGTAACTCCACTTTCTTAACATTTTTTGTAAATGTAATTAACCAATTATTTTATTTCGTTGGTTGAGAATGGAATTGATTAACAATGGTTTTAAAATTTTGTCTTTATACAACAATTATTATATTACTCTTAGTTTTTTTATGATGCTGCCTTATTCAATGTTCTATATTACTCTTAGTTTTTTAACTTTGAAATATGTTAAAACTGCCATTCGCAATTCAATGGGGGATGATTTTCTTGCCGATTGCTTGTCTCTCTACCTTGAATGAGATCTTACATTGAAAATTGATCTAGATTTTGTAATCGATGAATTCAAATATTTAGAGACTCGTCGAGTACAACTTAATTAGATTGTTTCTAATCAATAAATTTAGATATTAATTTAAATTATATTATTAAATTCTCTTCTTTTTTTTATGTGGTTATACTTAAAATATATTGTATAATTTTACCTTAATATTAGTCCACCCCATCGACGAATCCTGGGTCCGCCCTTACACTTACCTACACATTCAATGAATGCCAAATTTCAAATCACAAACATGTACAATCACAACAAACAATTAACAAGAGAGAGAACATCATAACAATTTAAAAGAGATAATTATAATTTATTTTAATTTAAAAATTTATATCATATTATTTGATATAACTTTTGCTTATAGTTTATTAGGTAAAAATAATTTAAATAAGTTAAAAGAAATTAATTATCTAAAATTTAAAAAAATGTGCTTTTAATTTATACTTTCGGATTTCCAAATTTTAATTTCCAATAAGCCACACCAAACATGACCATAGTAAACTAAGGGGAGAGAGGCCTTTTCCTCCAACCCCAAATACTCCTCTAAAAACATTTGAAAAAATAACATCTCAGTGGACATTTGAAAATTTAATTACAAATTAATGATATGGTATATAAATATTAATAATTAAAATTTAAAATTTTTTTAGGAGTTTTTAATAATTTTTTAAAAAACTACCACTGTGTGGTAATGAGCAATACTTTTTTTTTTTTTTTGTTACAAAAAAAAAAAAAGAAAAAAAAAAAGGAGTGGCTCAAGTTTAACCAAACCCCAATTCCGAGCTAAGAAATCATTTGAGGGGAAATTTAAGGATGTCACGCTGAGGGACAGTGGAGGACTTGAATCCAAGTAAAACAGGTTTTGGGTTTCGTCCCTATCCACTGAATCCAACCTCTAGGGGTGGTAATGAGTAATGCTACATCTATTTAAAATCTTACTAACAATCATATTAAAAATATGAGAAAAATATTTATAAGTCTTATTAGGGAGACTTATGCTACATATGGTCCTACTAAAAAACTTATGTTCCCATAAATCCTGTGGGAAGTTTGTTGACACATTTACCCTCAATATTAGTTGTTAATATCATAAATAATAGTAAAACCATATATCGGAAATTGAATGTTACCATATATCATATCTATATAAACGTAATGTGACGTGACTCCTACATAAACGTAACGTGACACTTATGATCTATGGTTGTAACATTCCAGATTTTTAATTATTCTGTAGAATTTATACTAATATTATTTAATCTCAGTTCGAAAAATAAATAATTTATTATATATTATTATGTGTAATTTTGTAAAATAATATAATTATTATGAATTTAAGGGTCAAAATATAAATAATAATAATAATAATGGGTGTGGTAATAAAATAATTAATTAATTTTCTGTTATTATAAGATAAAGTATAATTTAATTAAGAATTAATTTATTTATATAATTATATTAAAATATTGAATCAAAAGATAATTATCTTAAATATCTATTAAGAATAAGAACGGATTTATATAATTATTATCGAATTTGAGAGAAAGGGACGGCCCGACCACGTATTAGCCGAGCAATGGTCTCACCTCCTTATAAATAGGAGGTGATTCGGCTGGAAACAGAAAGAAGAAAGAAAAAGACAGAAAGAAAAGAAAGAAGAGAGAAAGAAGGAAACGGAAAGGAAGAAAAGGAAAGAAAAAAATAGTAGAAGGTAAAAGGGTTTTTGATAGTGGAAAGAAAGAGAAAGGTATTAAAGTTAAGATGAGTTATATTATATCTTGAGTCACCATAATATATTTTACGTATGTTTGACTTACCAAAATCTATTTTATACAAGTTATGTTTTATTAGTATATTAATAAAAGTTATGTTTTATAAAGATTTCAGTTACGTGGATTATTATCTGAACCCTATTTGTGAAAAGGAAACCCATGGATATGTTTATTTTACTTTTAAAGAATATTTGGCTATGACCTTATATACAATTATGTTTTGTAAGTACCACCACGCGAGTCTTATGCCTTGGGGGACTTAAATAATCATTGGCCTCTGTTTGGTTACTTTGTGGCTCTCTGATCCATGGACCTCTGTTCTGTGCGGACCAAAGTGCTGTGCGGAGCTAAGTGCTACACTGTTGGGCGAGCCACCTCTAGAATCCATACGAGCCACCTCTTGAATCTGTACCTCTGTTTTGTGTGGACCAAAGTGCTGTGCGGAGCTAAGTGCTACACTATTGTGGAAGCCACCTCTAGAATCCGTACGAGCCACCTCTTGAATCCGTACCTCTGCTCGATTACACTCATGTGACCTCTGCTCGCATGACCGTGGTTGTTATGGTTATATATTTATATAATATCTGTATTTCAGTTTCTGCTACTTAAATGATTTGTTTATGTAAATGTTTTGACCTAACTAACGATCCATGGTTATTTCGTGTCTCTTATACTCTTGGTATAATATTTCTCATTCTGCCATGTGCTTATAGTTGTTTATCAATTTTCAGGAAATAATGCACTTCAGAAATAGTTTTTTGGAAAGTCGGGTTGTGGAATAGACACACACAATATTTTTATGATATTTCTCTATGTAAATATCGACCTTTTTGGTCAGTAACTTTTGTAATAAAAATAGAAGCTCCGATAATTATTTTGGTACCCACATTTAAATTTTACTTCCGCTCGCGTTTATTAATTTGTTAAGAATTGGCCGGAAGTAACCTCAGTTACTGGCCATCACGATGCTTATCCCTTGGGTACGGGGAGCGGGTCGTGACAATGGTAACATGTAATTTCCTATATAGGAAATTGCATGTTACCATAGATCATATCTACATAAACGTAATGTAACGTGACACCTACATAAACGTAACGTAACACCTATGATCTATGGTAACATTCCATTTCCTATAGGAAATTTAATGTTACCATATAGGAAATTGAATGTTACCATAGATCATATCTACATAAAAGTAACGTAACGTGACAACTATGATCTATGACAACATTCAATTTCCTATATTGGAAATTGAATGTTGTCATAGATCATATTTATATGAAACGTAACGTGACACCAACATAAACCAGAAACATTTTCACATTCAATTTAAAAAAATAAAAACTCATTAAGTTTACGAAACGTAACGTGACACGTTACGTTACGTTACGTTTATATAGGTGTCACGTTACGTTATGTTTATGTAAGTGTCACGTCACGTTACGTTTATGTAGGATCTTGTGGAATACATTCTTATTTAAATAGGACTTGAGACTCTATAAGAAATTACACAGGACTTAGCATACCATAAGTGTCTGAAAAACGACTTATAAATAAGTCTCCCTAAAAATATACATGTCCAAACATCATTAGATGTTTAAATGTCATTATTTTTTTGAAAACAATCACATTTGGCGTATTGTATTTTTAAAATTTTTTTTAATAAGATTATTAATATGTGTAGAATTATTTGTGTGGCAATTTCCCTCAAAACATTTTAGATTAACAATGTAGTACACGTGGATAATGATTATTACAAATGAGAGTATCCTATTGGAAGTTAGAAAATGATATACAGGTCTATTTTGGAAACTCACTTTTTAGACCGATGATATATAAATGAAATAATTGATGGATGATTACATAAAACATGAAAAAAAAAGATTTGACTGAAATATTTTAATACACTGTCAAATCATTAAATTTAAAAAATGAGTATACTTTTCACTTCTGATTTGTAGCTTGAAAATACTGAGGCTTGAATGCCCCAAGATCCAAAACGACATAATTTTTGGATTTTTTTTTCCTCTTTTCTCTTTGGAGCAGAGGTAAAGATGAAGAAGAAGATAGAAAGAAGAGAGAGAGAGAGAGAGCATCAACATCAATAACAACACATTCATCAACAACAACCAACAATCACACAAAATAAATAAATAAATAAAATAAACTATAGAATCTGAAAAAAATAAATAAATAAATAATTCAACAACACAACATCATCATCAACAACCAACAACCAACAATCATCAACAAATTTTTTTTTTTTCTCTTTTTCTTTCATCTTCAGATCCAAATCCACTAGGGAAAAAAAAATAAAAAAAATAAAAAATAAAAAATTTGAAAGAGACGAGAGACCCACCGGCAGATCTGTAGATTTGGACGGCGATACCTACCGGTGCCGCCACCGGTAGAGAGAGAGACGCCACCATCACCGTCTCCTGTGTGTGTATACATAGATACATCCACAAATCTTCTTTCTCTTCTTCCTCTGCCAACACCGATCACCGCCATCAACGCCTTCTTCTCTTCTTCCTCCTCTCCATCTTTTCTCCTTCTCCTTCTCCTCCTCCTTATCTTCCTTCTCTTTCTTTCCATCTTTTCTCCTTCTCTCTCTCTCTCTCTCTCTCTTCTTCTTCTTCTCTTCCCTCTCTCATCTTTCTGATGTCTGTATTCAAAAGCAAGAAAAAAAAAAAATGAATACCCAAAACAACGTTGTTTTGGATATTCGAGTCACTTCGGACCAACTTTTTTTGAGTTACGAAGTATTATTCTATACTTTTTTAAGGATACATATATTTTAAAACAATGACACATTTAACATGACATACTTCTTTATTCTTTCCCCTTCTCCTTCCCCTTCCCCATCCCCTTGCCCCATGTGATATAGCAAGATCCTCAGTAAAGATGAGATAGAGAGCATGAAATGGTTGTGTCTGATTCTGTAATTAAAATATGTGCACTCACAAATTTTCATTTATTTGCCTTGAGACCAGTTTGTTTTAATTTGTGAAAGATTGAAAGAATAATCTTGACCACAAACAATATTATAATTAGGGGAATTAAAGAAAGACCATACAGCCACATCAACCAGAAGCTTGAAATCTACATCAACCAAAAGCTTGAAATCTTGAAGAATTCAACGGTGACCCAAAACTTTGGCACATTCTCTTTCATAGTAAAAGCATAACTGGCAAAGAAAGCAGTCAGGCCAAAAAGCCAACCCAACTATTTGGTGGTTTTTTTTGTGTGTGTGTGTGTATAGAGTTCTATTAATTTGTGGTTTGATGTTACGTATTTTATGGTAATATTATTTATTTTTGTGGTAATATTAAGTATTTTTTTATCCAAATATCTTATAATAAAAAAATATATAACATTATTACAAAAAGGGTCTGGCTTCCCTCCAGTCGTGATCGGACTGGAGGGTGATGTTGGGCTCATGTGGACTCACCACGGGTCCCGTTTTGATAATTCGAACCGTTCAATATATAGAACTCGTCGAGTACTATATGTCTGTAAAAAATTACGTCGGTCGGATATCGATGGCTATGTGATCAAATCAATTTTGTATAAAAAAGGACGGTAAAAAAATATACGGTTGACAGAATTTTGTTCCGATGAGATAGCTATTGATATTCGATCAACGTGATTTTTTACAGACATATAGTACTCAATGTTCTCTACATATTCAACGGTTCAAATTATCAAAACAAGATTTATGATGGGCCTCTACAAGCCCAACAACATCCTCCAATCCGATCATGGACTGGAAGGAAGCCAGACCCTTACAAAAATACGTAATATTATAACAAAACATGTAATTTTAATTTTAAATTATAATTTGTTGTAACTCTATTAAAAAAAATATGTAACATTTACAAAAAAAAATAAAAAATATATAAATAACATACAACATAAAAATGTATAACATGGGTGTTTGGTTCGAGTTAGCGAATATACAGAGAGAAAGTTGAAAGTGGCAGCAACTATACCCATTTTCTGTCAGTCATACCTAATAAAATTAGATAAATAATTTAAATTGATAATAAATTAAAATTTTATGATTTAAATTGATAAAATTAAAAAATTTAGAGTTTAATTTATTATATGGATCAAATTCTAATTTATTTATTTTTATGTGTGTGTAATTTCTCCTAATTTTAATTACACCATTAAGCTACACATTCACTCCCGAAATTAAAAAAATATTTAACACAAAAAATGAAAATTTATTTTTATTATTATTTTTTTTATCAATTGACACGTATTTAACAAATAAATTAAAATTTTTAAATATTTATATAATTTACAAATTATTAATAAAAAAAAGTTAAATATTATATAAATTAAAAATATATTGACGCGGCGGCCAAAAAATATACTTTCACTAGAAAAATTAGTATAATTTCAAAAAAAAATTAAAAAAGACAACGGTGGCCCAATAATTGACGCGGTGTTTTCTCACAAAGCAAAGAAATGTCGTAGCAGCAACGGCGCAATCTGTACCAAACAGACTAGGCCCCATCCCTTCAGTGTATTTTTTCATGAAAAATACTGACAATTAACGTTAATATATGTATTAAAAAAAATAATATTATGAATTATGAAAAAAAATATCATGAAATGTATTATGAAAATTTTTCATCGTTTGATTAGTGTATGGTGTTTTATTAGTATGTGTAATTCAAATATGGAGAATCTTTCATGGTTATCTTTATGATATTTTTTTTCATAATTCTTAGTATTACTCAAAAAAAAAAAAAAATAGCTGACTTTTCTCCGGTCTACGAGTGTTGTTCCGTTCAATGAGCTCAATTTTAGATTCCGTTTCGATAATTTAAATTATTCATATTTTAAAATTCGTTGAATATATTATCCTTAAAAAAACTGAAATCGATCAGATAACGATAATTATATATACATATCAATTTTGTATAAATCGTTTATTTTATCACCGTTCATTTTTTTCATAAAAAATTAATCTAAACACGTGAGTGTTGTTATTTGATCGACTTTATTTTTTACAAGAATGCTATATTCAACGAATTCTAAAATATGAACAATTCAGATTATCGAAGTGAGACCTAAAATTAGACCCATTGAGCTGAACAACACCTCTCCAGTTCATAATTGGACTAAAGAGAAGTCCAATTATAGACTAGAGAGAAACCCATCTAATAAAAAAATATATTAAAATAAATAAAATAGTATTGAAATTTTATAATGAAATAAAATGTCTATTTCTTAATTTAAGAGAAGGAATAGGTATTTATATAAATTTTTTGGATTATCATTCCAATGTAATTTCTCACCTTCATAAAACGTACCTAAAATAGAAAAAATGAATACAAAGTATATTAATTATTTTCAAACTATATAGGGTCACGCAGCGACGGAGGGAAGGTGGGCCCAGGGCGTCACGTGTCCCTCTTGAGTTTTGATTTTTTTTTTTTTTTTTGGTTTAAACATAAAGAAAATATTTTATATAAAAAAATTTATAAAAATATTATTTAGAGTGAAATATCAATGATATATTTAAAATTATAAGAACAATAATGATTGTTTTGATTGAAAATAAAGAGACTATTATATTATTATCTATGAAATTTTTTTAATATAATGGTGATCTGTATCATTATTGATATGCAAATATAATTAATCTCAATGAAAATATAAAATTTATTGAATTGTTAATTACATTTAATATGCAAGGTTCATTCTCCATGTGTTTTTTTATTATTGGTTGGTAATATCACATATCAATAATTGCGTGGTATGACTATTATATTGAATTTTTATGCATATTTTGTATAAAAAATTACTTTATCATTATATAATTTATTTTAAAACTTTATATCTCTGACTTTTTTTAATATTGTCCACGATACACTAATTACAAATAACATATTCACTTTGTTTGGTTTGAGTTTTTTAAAAATACTTTTCAAAAAATTCTATGTTTTTATTTTTCGTATTTTTTTGTTTTTATTGAATTTTTTTAATATTTTAAGCAATTTTTTTAATTTTTAGACACACCTAACATAAATATATTTAAAAAGTATAATTTTTGCAAAAAAATCTTTAAAAATCCAGTAAATACCAAAAATTTAAAATAAATGCAAAAAATAGTACATTTTTCGTATTTTTATGTATTTATTAATTTTTTAAAATATTTTTTCACAAATATTTTATTTTTTTTATATACATCATGCATCTAAAAAGGTAAAAAAAAAAAAGCTTAAAATTTTAAAAATATTCACTAAAAACAAATAAAATATAATATAATATAAAATAAAAAACTTAATTCAAAAAATTCAAACCAAGCGCACTGATTATTATTTTATTTTTTTTTATCATTCTTGAAATCAATCGTAAAAATTTATTTGACATATTTTTGTAAATATTTTTAATATTATAATTAAAAAGTGTCCACTCTAATTTATTTTTTTGACTCCGTCGCTGGGGTCACGTCACCCACTAAATTCTTAAAACAATCATGAGCTCGTCTAATTTCAATGCATACCCAAATTTATTAATTAATACACAATCACATATATTTTAAAAACCACTTACTCCTTTTTTTTTTTTTTTTTTAAAAGTATTTTGTTTTTTTAGGAGAAATTTCACTTCAGTAAATTTTTGAAAAAATAATTTTAGTTTAGTGATAAATTTTACCAACATTTAAAAGTAAAAAATCACAAACGTTTTCATAATTTTATAATTAACTTTTGAAAACTCCTATGACATGTAATTTACATTTTTTTAATTGGAATGTAATCATTATTAATCAATGGTAGATTTATTGTTTTCAAGAAAATATTACTTGATTTCACTTTTTAAAAAACACTTTTTAGAAAATTCTAATTTCTTATTTTTCGTATTTTTTTTATTTTTACTGAATTTTTTTTAATATTTTAAGCATTTTTTTACTTTTTAGACACACCTAACATAAATACACCTACAAAGTAAAAAAAATTATAAAAAAAATCTTTTAAAAATTCACTAAATACCAAAAATACAAAAAAAAAAAAACAAGAATTTAGTACATTTTTTTGTATTTTTATGTATTAATTAATTATTTAAAATATTTTTTCACAAATTTTTTACTTTTTAGATACATCTAAGTAAGGTGCATCTAAAAAAGTAAAAAAAAAATGTTTAAAATTTAAAAAATATTCACTAAAAAAAAAACACAAAAACTAAAAAAGTCAATTTTCAAAAAATTTATTCAGAAAACTCAAATCAAACACACTGAATAATTTTTTTTTTTAAATGTCCGTTTTTGAATTGTAGATTTGTCAATCCTAAACAAAACTTAATTGAAATATGTTTGGTTTTGGCTGTTTACCTATAAAAGCACAAAAGACAAAATTTACTACATAAATCAATAAGACAAAATATTACATCTAAACCATAATTATTATATTTTTTTTTCTCACAAAAGTCAAAAAAAGCTAAAGATAAAAACCAAACGAGGCTAAAAAAGCCATGCTAAAATAGTCAAAAAGTCAGGCTATTTTAGTTCTTCCTAAACGAAGACTAAGAATATTAATTAAATTATTTTTCAAATAAAATATTAATTATTTATTTGAGTTGTAAATTATAATTATTTGATTAATGCCCAATCCGAATAAGTAAGAAATGAATGATTATTCAGTAATTTGAGAGTATGGTCACAAGGTATTGTATGATAGTATAATTAATGGAGAATGTGAGGTATTAATTATTTGTATTGGGTGATTGAGAAATATGAGGAGATATAATAAATGGTGATTGGTGAGAAAGTATAATCATGTAGTATTCCAAGACTATTTTAGAATTTTTCGTTAAAAATAAAATTTGTTTAAACAAAGACAAACACATCAAGTACTTAAGAAGCAAATAATGGGAAATTCTACAATACACACTCCATACCATATTTATCTTTAATTATTTTCTTTTTTAGTTATGATATTATTTTGAGCAATGGTGCTACGCGCACTAATTGGTATACCAATTAGTGTACCAATATATGTTATGACATTGTCACTTCAAAATTATGGACCACATCTATTATATAAACTATAAAAACTCAAAACCTTTAAAATTATGTCACATCATCTATTAATATACTAATTGATCTACCAATTAGTGCATATAGTTTTATTCTATTTTGAGATGTTTGGTTATGTCCCATAATCAGTTTGATTGTAACTTTTATTTTAATAATACTTATAACTTAAAAAATAAAAATTTATACTATTTTTTTTTTTTTTTTTTTATAAGGTGTATATGATACGTATCTTTTATATGCTTGTATCATAGTTTTTCTGGCAAATAATAAAAGAGTGTAGTTGTTTTGGTGGAACCCAAGGATACATCTGCTACGTGAGCAAAAAGAATGAGTGGAGGTACATAAATATTAGGAGTGTAAAAATAGCTTGCAAGCTATGGGCGGTCCGAAACCCATCCGCGACCTAGGGTAGGCTCGGTTCGTTTAGGCTCGTTTGGGCTCGAGCTAGAGCCTAGCCTAAGACCCTAGGCCTAGGCTATTATTTTGAAGCCCGGCTCTACCTAGCCCATCGGCCTGCCTAAGGCCCGAATATTCCCTAGACCTGGGCCTGGGCCTAATTTTCTAGTCTGTGGACCAGCTTGACTAGGCCCAAATTTTGAAGGGAGCCCGCGAAACACGACATGGGCCGGGTTTACACCCCTAATAAATATCTATCTACTAGAAGACTGGAGTTGATATTTGGGCTTTGGAGTAACGTTTCGATTTGCCTTTTGTTTTGTTTTGTTTATTTTATTTTTTAGTAATTTTTTTAGTTAAATTATTTTTGAAAAGATTATTAAAAAATTCACCGTAACAATTATCTAAGGCATTAATTTGAATAAATATTTTTTGTTGGTAGAGAAATCCACCTTTATAAAATAGGGTTTTTTTTTAAGGTCCCTGGTATTAACATTTATAGCATAAAGGACACCAAATATTTTCATAATGTTTAAGGTCCCTCAAGTTGATCCAGAGAAAATTGGTCCAGAGAAAATTAGTCCAGAGAAAATTGATCCAGAGAAATTTCATCCAAAGAAATTCTGAATTTCTCTGGATTCAACCCAGAGAAAATTCAAATTTCTCTGGGTTCAGTTTGACCAATTTTCTCTATTTCTCTAACCTTCCAGAGAATTTTTCAGATAAAATTTATACCATGGTCAAAATCCCAGAGAATTTCTCTGGATAGAAATTTTTTGACAAACTAATTACTACCAAATCTGTGAAATGAAAAAATTCATTCTGCACTCTCCTTATGATAATTTATATATAAATGAGTCAAAAACATAAACAAAAAGTCGCATTACCCATGATAATAGAGAACTCCCTTCAACCAAAACCGAATCTGAAAGCAAAATACTTGATCCAAATCTTCACATCATCTGATGCAACATAAGTCCTTGATTAGCCAGCACCAACAAGAGAAGATGGAATAGTTGCTGAAAAAATGTAGTCAAAACCAGAAGGAGAATGAAAGTGTAGAACAAGGGATGAAAAAATCCTTCAATTGTGAATATATATATATATATATAACTATGACTGTCAATTAGGTGGAAGGGGAGAAAAGGGAAGGAAAGGAAGAAGGTATGAAGGAAGCTGCTGTGAGGAGGGAAGGGGAAGAAAAGGGAAGGAAATGGAGAAAGCATGGAGGAAGCTGCTGTGAAAATTGAAAAGGAAAGGGAGAAGGTTGGTCCAGAGAAAATGAATGAAGAATTTCTTTGGATCACTCTAAGCCAGAGAAATTCTCTCAAAATCAATGAAATTCCTAAAGAAACATTTCCATAGAAATTCTCTTTAACCTAGAGAAATTCCTTTCCAACTCAGAAAAATTCACAAAAACTCAAAAATTTTCAAAAAAATCACAAAAACCCAAAGAAATTTCCCTTGCATGATTTCCTCAAAAACTCACTTCAGATTGATGTCCATGGGATTTGAATGATTGATAGGCAGACAAAACACAGGTGTGAAAACTATGAACTGCAAGTCGACACAGAGAAAATTCATATGTCTAGAGAAAATTCACTGTCCAGAGAAAATTCATCAACGTCCAAGGGGCATCACGATCTCAGAGAACACACTTCAAATTTGCAAAGCATAAATGTTACAGACAATTTCATCAATGTCCAAGGGGCATCACGATCTCAGAGAACTCAATTCCAGGAGTTGTATCTGAGTTGTTCCCTGTGCCCATTATGGCGATGTGAAAATCCATGTTGTTTAGTACTTCAACCTTACCTGTTTCGACACCAGTTTGAAGTTTCAAAGGCAACTCTAGGTTCCAGAGAACCTCACCTATAGTCGGCCTCTCTACACTATGTTTGGCCAAGCAATTCATGGCAATTTCCAAAAACTTCACAAATGACTCTTGATGTTATTTCTTTCATACTTGTGTCTACAATCTAGTCCGCGGTACCATTATGGAGGTGAGATAATACCCACTCTACTAAGTTTACATCTTCCTCTTCTGCTACGGGATTCATTACCGACTTCGCAGAAAGCACTTCTAGCAGTACCACACCAAATGAGTAAACATCTGCCCTGTGATTCGGAAGTCTCTGTAGCACTTGGAGCACAAGTTCATCGTCGTCGTTGCGCCGAAGAAGCCACACCCGTTGGCGTAAGATCACAAACAGCGCATTCGAACCATCTTCTATGATGGTGAAATGCGATTCTCGCCATGGCAAATACATGGCTTGTCGTCTGATGTACAGAGGCGATGTGGTGCCCAAAGACGTGAATGCTGCGGTGGCAACCATCTGAGGAAGATGTTACCTGCCGGAGCTCTATTGCCTAACGAAGAACAGCTCGATTACTCCATCGCGATTGAGAACGACGGCCCTCCTGTGCCCTACTAGGTCCCCAAGGTCGATCCACTGGACGTTGATTCCATCTCCATTCGCACCACTTCAATCGTTTCCGTTTCCGAATGCATACCAGTTGTCCCTGTTGCTGTCCCGACCTTTGATAGTTTTGGGACAAAGAATCAAATTTCTCTGATACATGTTTAGGGACCTTAGACATCAAAAAATAATTTTGTGGATCTCTTCCATTACGAAAAGTAGGAGAGGGACCTTAGGCCAATTTTCCCTTATAAAATAGTTCGATGAGAAGTCATTTTGTTGGTTTTTGAAAACATTTTATTTCCAATTTTGCTCTTTAATTTATTTGTTGATTTTTTTTATCTGTTCACTTTTTTTACTATCTGTTCAAATTATATCTATTTGTTCGAATTATTTTCTATCTGTTCTAATTTGTTTGACTATGTATTCAAGTTTATATCTATTTGTTGAATTTTCCCCCTATATGTTCAATTTAATATCTATTTGTTCAATTTATTTTGATATCTATTCATTTTTTACCTTATCTATTTAATTTTTTCCCTCAAAAAATGGCCATTTCTGGTGGAGGGTGTGCAAAAATGGACTTACGTCCAAAGATAATCTTTTCAAAAGAAAGTGTACTCTTACCAATTCCGACTCAATCTGTAATAAAGCTGTGGAATTAGTTGAACATTTGCATGTGATTGGGTTAGAGCTGTCTGGTTTGGGAGCGATTTAAATTATAGAGTGAGGTGTAATGACATTCAATCTGTGATGCATCAGTCATGTGAGATGATGGATCAATTCTCAAACGACAAGGATCGAAACTCCTTTTTCAGCAAAGTAGCTTGGTTGAGTTGGTTTATTTGGAAAGATCGAAACAACTTTGTGTTTAATCATATCCTGGTGGAGCGCCCCTTCACTTTACATCGAGCTCGAGAGGCTATGAAGGAATTTGAAGAATCTGCTAGACTACATGGGAAATCCTAAAGGCAGTCCCCGATTTGGTCCTCTGCTGTAATGTGCAATTGGACTCCTCTTGCTCCTGGTAAGTTCAAAGTTAATTTTGATGTGGCAACTAAAAGAGGATCAACAGAGGCTGTTGTTGCTTTGGTGGTGAGGGACTCAGTTGGGAATTTGGTGGACGGGGTCACAAAGAAAATCCACATCTCATTTTCTCTTCAAGGAGAAACGTTGGCATGTCATTGGTCCTACATTGTGGCTCAAGATTACAGTCCATCAAATGTGGTAATTGACGGGGATAAACAATCTGTTATCCATTTGAGTGTCTCTAAAAGTGTCCTTCCATGGGATTGTGGTGTCTTATTTAATGACATTAAAAGGATAGTAGCTCAGAGTAGTTTTTCTCTTCGATGGAGTCCGAGATTCTCAAATAAGGTGGCTCACTGGATTGCCAACGCTTGCCTTCATGACTGACTTCCTTACTTTAGATTGGGTGACAATCCCCCATTTTGCTTTATTACAGTTGCTTAGTTTCTCTGGGCAGGGGGTAGTTGTTTCCCTTGTTCTCCATATTTCTTTGATAAAAAAAAGAAGAAAGAAATATCAAGCCAAACCAAATCCAATTTGTTCAAAAATTTCTTTATGTTCAAATATTTACTCTTTTTATGTCTCTCTCTCTCTCTCTCTCTCTCTCTCTCACACACACACACACACACACACACACACACACACACAAAGCCAAAACCCCTAGGCTTACCATTGGTCTTGTCCTGACCACTAGATCTAAATAACAGATGAGATGAACAATGGCAAATGTTCATCAAACTGCTAATTAGTTTTTCTGAATCATCAAACTATCTAGGAATTTAAATGTAAAATTACTAAAAACTTGCATTTACACTCACAGCTAATATATATATATATATATATATGAGGAATGCTACGCATTATGAAATAAATATCATAAAAAGTTTTATGAAACTAATCTAAGGGTGATTGCATAACATGCAATAAAACAATACAAACACTATAAACTAATCCAAGGGTGGAGAATTTTCATGAAGACTTTTCATGATACTTCTTTCATAATACCTAGCATTATTGTATATATATATTGTGAGAGAGAGAGAGAGAGAGAGAGAGAGAGAGAGTTATTTTACTCCATTGGTGCACTAATTTGAAGTCCATATGTAGTTTGTAACTTGAGTTTCCAATTTGTATAGGTTTCGAAATCGTTTAGGACTTCGTCGAATCACCAAGTGCCAAGAAAAATATCAGATTTCATAGCGCAAAAAAATCTTTGATCGGAGAATTGGAATGCTGAGAAACCATGAAATTGATTACAGAAGTCGAAATACCATTTCAAGGATTGTTGCCTATGAAATAGAGAATCAATTAAAGCTACAGAGGATTAGGATGGCGGCGGTGGTGACGTGTGACCATGATAGTGGTGGTGGATTTGGATGGCGGTGGTGGTGATGTGTAGGGGTGTAAATTTGGCCCGACCAAACCAGGCCTAGACTCGGGTCGGCTCATGTTAGGCCTCGTGGGCTCTTGCCGAAATTCAGGACGGATGGAGCTAGCCTACCGGGCCAGAACATTAGGCCCAAACCCAGGAGGTATTCAAGTCGGTGGCCCTGGGCTCGGGCTCGGGCTCGAGCTTGAACATTTTTTTTTATTTTCTTTTTATTTTTTTCACCAAAAAATTATTTTTTCCAGAGTGGGTCTTGAAAGGGCCGATGGGCCAGGTCAAGCTTCAAAATGATGGCCCAAGGTCCTGGGCTAGGCTCGGGCTTAGGCCTAATCAGGTCAGGCACACATCGGGTCATGGGCGGGCTTCTGGCCGCCCACGAGCCGTGGGCCATTTTTACACTCCTAGTGACGTATAACCGTGGTGGTGATAGATCTAGATTTGCGTGCCCCTACTATTACAAGCAATAAAGGGCTTTTCATGTCGTCGTGTTTCTGTCGCTCTTGTCGATGGTTTTGAGACAAAAGGAGTACTGCCGGCTCTGATAGAAAGAGGAGATGGTGGGCTTGGGCGCAACGGCAATAGAGAAGCTAGAGAGATGGGAAGGTTTTAGAGAGAGAGAGAGAGAGAGAGAGAGAGAGAGGTTTAGGTTTTGGTTTAAAAAATTATATATATATATATATGGATAGTTTGGTTATTTTGTAAAAGTTTGTCCTTATGGATAAAGTAATTTAGAGTGTAGACTTTGGAAAAAAAGAAATCTAAAATTGAATTTATAGACTGAGTGCCCATTATTATTTTCAATAAAAACATTAAAGTAGTATTTAATTTTGTAGACTGATGAAAAATAATAAAGATACTTATTTTTTAATTTTAAAGTAAAAAATTGACTTTTTTCTTGTGTTACCAAAGGACCCCTCCAACTTCGTATGGAAAAAATTGTCTTATAAAAAAATTATAAATCAATGATAAACTTGATTAATTTTGATAATTAAAATTATAAATATTTTCATGTATTTATAAATATTTTGTTAAAATATTACTAATTTGCAATTTTCTCCAGGAATACGTGACATTGTTAGCCACGTGCAAGCAAAGGAGGGCATGTCCAGTCCGTTTCAAAAAATGGCTGTCTCTTGTTTGTTTGATTAATTTCTAAATTCTGTGTATTTAAACTTTTGGTACTAGTAAATGCGTCAGGATTCTCTGGAGTGTGAATCCTACAATGATCTCCTAAAGTGGTTTATCCAAGGGCTGATATTAAGCCTCACCAAAACGACGTTGTTTTGGTGAGCAATTTCAAAAATAAAAAATAAAAAAATTCAGAATTCAAAATATCGAATTGTTCCTGTGAAGCATTACACATAGAGAGAGAGAGAGAGAGAGAGAGAGAGAGAGAGAAGAAGAAGAAGAAGAAGAAGAAGAAGAAGAAGAAGAAGAAACTAAAAATATTAGGGCTTTGAAAAAACAGAGTGAGAGAGTGACAAGAAGATAAACCCACCTCTGTGGATCTATGCTTGTATTTGTATTTTTTTCCTAGCAAGTTATTGGGCATCAAATTGAAGAGAGAAGGCATGAAGGTGGGTTTTCAAGGAAGAAAATACTCTAGCTGGCATTGGAGAGAAGGCATCAAGTTACAAGTTTATCTTCTTCTTCTTCTTCTCTCTCTCTCTCTCTTCTTGTCTCTCTCTCTTTTGGTAACTTGGGCATCAAATTGAACAGAGAAGGCATGGAGATGGGTTTATCTTCTAAATAGGATATATTCACAAAAAATCCAAAGAAATCACAAAGAAATAAAAAAGGATATATATATATAAATCCATAGAAATCCAAACAAACCCAGCTCAAAAAATCCAAAGAAATTAAAAATAAATACAAAAAAATAAAAGGAAATATTCATAAACCCAACTCCTAAATAGGATATATATATTCACATATGTATGAACACAAACACAAATCAGAGAAAAAAATAAAGAAAAGAAAAGTAAAACTGTTGGAGTATGGCAGGGAAGGCGTCGGCGGTGGGGTGGTAGCGGTGGCGGCAGAGCAGGGCGGGTGGCGGCTCCTCTCTCTCTCTCTCTCTCTCTCTCTCTCTCTTTCTTTTCCCCAGAAACTGAGTGAAAAGTGAAAAATTTTGAATTTTGAATTTTGAATTTTTTTTTTTAATTTACTCACCAAAACGACGTCGTTTTGGTGAGGCTTAATATCAGCCCTTGGATGAACCACTTTAGGAGATCACTGTAGGATTCACACTCCAGAGGATCTTGACGTCTAGTAAATTGTGCAGATTGTCCAGACTTCTACGCATATAAATGTGTAGAAGTCAAATGCCATGGTTTGCGGAGTCTTGTAATACTATGTTTAGTCGACGAATTTGCTAAGGAATTTAAAATGAAAAATGAAAAAAACTAAATAAACTATGAATATTTTATTTTACATACTTTTTTTTATTTTTTTTTCCAAATTCTTTCACAAATTTTTCAACCAAACATAATAGTAATTTGTATAGTTCACAATAGGGGTAAGCAACGGATATATCGATCCGCCAAAACCGACCGAACCAAACCGATCCTTCGCATTTTGGACAGATGCGTGATGACGAGCGAAAGGTTGCGGATTGATTTTCTCCAATTCGCCAATCTAGTGGACAGATGGTGGATTTGAGATTCTTTTGGCCGCAACCGAACCGCCAAACCGCGAGCACCCATAGTAATTTATAAGACTTTGTGTTTTCAGTTTGTTTAAATATTCTGTTTGTGTTTTCAATTTAAAAAGAATTTAAATATACTATTGAAAAAAAAAATTTCAACTTGAATATCTTTTTTGAATTGAAAAAAATAAACGTATTATTTATCTATATTTTTTGATTTTTATATCTATCTCTAAAAATAATAAATAGAAAATATGACATATGCTGGTTGATTTTTATTTTCAAAAATAGATATAGATGTAACAATACAAAGACATACAATCTCTACTACTAGTCTGTTTATGGTTTTGGTGATTTAAATTATTTTTATATTTTAAAAACCACAGATTATAATATTTTATGTGGATGAGACATGTTGTATTATAGTATGTCGATGAGGCATGCAGTCAAGGGCAGAGGCACGTGAGGCCCAGAGGGGTCACATGCCCCCCTCAACTTTTGAAAAATTATTTTTTTTACCCCTAATAAAAATATATATTTCAATTTAATCCAAGTAATATATTGAAATTTTTATATCACTATTTTCTTTACTTTTTTTAATAAAAAGAAAATGTTTAATTTATCACTTGAAATGTTTAATTATGCTAAAAAAAATTCTTATAAATTTTATAGTAGAGAAATGTTATATATTACTGATATTTTATCACTATTTTATATCATCTCTTATACGACACATAATTATTACACAATTAATGACAACTAATAATATATTGTCATGGAATTCAATTATTCAAAACGGTGAAAAAAACAAGTAATATATATAATAGCCTTTGTATATTATTTATTCATCATTTTCTCATTTCTTTCTCTATCCTCACTATATCTCTTTATGTGTGTGCATCTTAATATAATTTTGTTTTCATATTTTATGAGGGTATATGTAATTATTTTTTAAACCGTGATGATCATCATATATAAAATAAATTAATAACAATAAAGATAGTGATTAGTTAACTTGACCTTATATTTAAATTTAATTTTTGTATCGCATTAATTTTTAGTCCTACCATCAAATAAAAATTAAGTTAAATTATGATTTTTGTTAAGATTTTAATTCAAATGAGCCCCTTCTGAGACAAAATCCTAGCTCCACCACTGCATGCAGTGATTGTGATATTTTAAAGTTTTAAACTTTCTTACTTTGGATGAGGCATGCAATGATTGTAATATTTTTTTAAGTCATTGACTGTGATACTTTTTTTTTTTTTTTGTGAAGAAGTGCACAAGTTGAATTATGTTGAAAATTTATAAAATTTTAAACCGTCAAACCGATTCGCATCCATCCACCAAACCGCCAATCCACTCAATCCACATCCGCCGGATTGGCAGACGGATGCGGATTGATTTTCTCCAATCTGCCAATTTGGCGGACGGATGGTGGATTGGAGGTTCTGTGACCGCAACCGACCTGCGCCCATGCCTAGTTCACAACACATGCAAACAATTTTAGTTAAATAAGTCAAAAAAAAAATTAAAGAGTTAAAAGTTCTATTTCTCATCAATTAAAAAAGTCAAAGAATCACTCAACTTCAGAGATGGACTTTTTTTTTTTTTTTTTTTTTTTGAAAATTGTACAAAAACATTCAAAAAAAAAAAAACTAAAAAAACCAACCTCAAATTAGAGGTGAGCAGCGGATATACCGATCTGTCCAAACCAACCGAACCAAACCAATCTGCCGCATTTTGGACGGATGCGCGATGACGAGCGGACGGTTGTGGATTGATTTTTTCCAATCTGTCTAGTTTTAGACGGATGGCGGATTTGAGGTTCTTTTGGCCGCAACCGAACCGCCAAACCACGAGCACCCCTAGTAATTTGTAAGACTTTGTAGTTTCAATTTGTTTAGATATTCTATTTGTGTTTTCAATTAAAAAGAGTTTAAATATTTTGTTGAAAAAGTACTTTCAACTTGAATATATTTTTTGAATTGAAAAAAATAAATGTATTATTTATCTATATTTTTTAGTTTTTAAATCTAACTCTAAAAATAATAAATAAAAAGGATGATATATGCTGGTTGGTTTTTGATTTTAAAAACAGATATAGATATAACAAGATGCATATAATCTAAACTGCTGCTTTGTTCATGGTTTTGGTAGTTTGAATTGTTTTTATATTTTAAGAATTACAGATTGTAATGCTTTATGTGGATGAGGCATGCTGTGATTATAATATTTTAAAATTTCAAACTTTCTTTTTTTGGATGAGGCATATAGTGATTGTAATACTTTTTTAAGTTATTGATTGTAGTATTTTTTTTTTTTAGGAACTGCACAAGTTAAATTATGTTAAAAATTTATAAAATTTTAAACCGTCAAATCGATTCACATCTATCCGCCAATCCACTCAATTCACATCCGCCGGATTGGCAGACGAATACGGATTGATTTTTTTCAATCCGCCAATCTGACGGACGATGACGGATTAAAGATTCCGTAACCGCAACCGACCCATACTCACCCCTACCTCAAATAACCTTTAAAACTTTTTAAATACACACGCACAGAATAATTAATCCTTTATGCGTCATGAACCATTTCTATCCATAAGATACTTTTGTATTTTAAATTTGTGAAGGAATTTGTAAGACGGAAAAAAGAATTGTTAAAAAAATTAACCTTTTACTAATTTTCCAGTTTCATTAAACCAGAATTTCCACTTGAGAAGCACTACTCTTGTTTTTGTAGCAAAAATTAAGTCATGAAACTGAATTAATCATTAGTTTTCAGAGTCAAGATTGCAATGATGTGCAACAAAAATGGAATTATTCTTTTGTTAAAGGGATTGATAAGTTGAACTGGTCGTCCATGCATGCATGGCAAACATTATCATCCTTATTTGCAATAAAACAATCATGTGGTCAAGTATTGTCAGTTTTAAATTTTTTGTCCTGTTTTCTTGTCTAAAATATTTATAATGATTGTGAAAATTTTAAAATATAAAAATTTATAAATATATTTCATAAGAAGAGTTTAGTGAAATTTAAAACAGAAGATCATGTTGTTATATGATTCTTTATTTCAAAATACATGTTATCTTATTTTAAATTCTCATCTTACCGTGGTGATGTGACAAATTAATATTGTATTTAGTTGAGAGATTTGAGATTGAATTTGAAAAGGAGAAGGGAAACAGTGTGTAAAATTACATGGAATGTAAGTATGTTTTATTGATATTTCACCTTCTTTTTTTCTTTTTCTTTTCAAATTCATTTCCAAATCTCCTAATCAAATACAACGTAAGTGAATGTTAATTGGTAAGAATTCCACAACGTCCAGTGTGAAAAAGAGATTTTTGATAGCTAAACCATGCAACTTGCAAGTATCACCCCTGATCAGCTTGTTCATTAACAAGGTGAGAAAGCGACGACTGCATTTATTTTATTCATTGACTACGTATTCAATAAATATCACATATATTTATTTATTTAATTATGACCTTTATCATGCTCAAGATAAATCAATTATATTTTTAGGAGGGAAATTGATAAAACAACAACGTAGCCCGTTATAATTCCTATCAACTGGCAGCACATGCATTCTGTAATAACGCCATGGGACCTCGCTACGATTCGGACTCGATTTTTGTTGCGGTTCTAAATCAACCAAAGAGTCCAACTCGCAAATCGCTTTGAAGAAAAACAGATTTTTGAAAAGAAGTGCCAAACATGGACTTGCTTTGCGGATAATGTAGTCGCCACCTAAATATTTTAAAATGGGAAATTTAGGAAACCCTGACTCGGTGCCAAAAAGGCCACGTGTCCGTCATCACCAAAGTTGGCTCGGGAACTTGGGTACGATTAGGGAAGGTCACATCGTGAGCACCCCCTCTCGCCCGGTCAAAGACCGGCCTCTACTAACCATGATATCTGATTTTGAAAAACATTGTGAGTTCTTGTTCCGGTTATTAGCCTAGGTTACTATGTGGTGCTCGCAGCAAATAAGTATAGACTGGGCCGTCTGAATTGGAACAAAACATCTCATGTTTGTTTGTTTGAAAATGGTTTGCTACCCGCAGGTAGGCTTAAAATGCAGATTTTGCCACAATCTAGTGGGCTTAACAAATAATTGATGAATTGCTCCAATTCAGATAACTCAACCTCCACCCACAGGCATTCAAGGCAGATATATCACATAAGCACTTAGCCTCATGGTAAGCATGCTATCATGGCAACACTCACACACATGCGAGGATGCTAAAGCATAAAAACTCACCTAGTACTCCAAGCCAAAACAGAAAACTGATTAGGAATCATGCATGATCCTAAATATACTGAAATGCCTAATGCAACACATGCAAAATGCAACTATAGCAGGCTCGGCTATTCTAAATATGACATGTGAAATGCAACAGCTATCAAGTACTCAACTTGGATTTGAAATACAAATGCAGTTTGTATGATGCGCCGAGCCCGGTGCGTGCAAAACAGATGAATGATGCAAAACATGCTGTCATACTGTATGCTAATTGAAATATGTCCTATATCTAACCATCCAAAGCGGGTAAATAAAAGGGAGAAAGAAATGGGGGTTGGAAGACATACATCGCACTCACGCACCCTTATTACATTTATGCCCTCGCGCAGAGGGTCCGAATAAATATACAGTCTGAATAAAAGAATATACAGTCCGGAAATAAATATACAAATTCTAATTAATTAACAAATTAATTACAAAAGAATTAAAACTGGCGTGCAAGCCAGGGACTGCCTCGCTTCTGATAGATGATGTATGCTGGGCCGCTTGGCGCAGAAATCCACTGGGATGCCCTGATTAGCCTCTGTTTGCAATTTTCTCGAAATGCGTGCCAGCCTCCGAAAAGTTGTTGATTGTTGATTCTGCTGCAACAGAGAGCAGGAAAAGGGCATAGCAATGTATTTCACAAATGTATGCATGCCTCGATCCTCGTGCCACCAATCACGCATCTCGATGCATGATGGCCGAGGAACCGAATTGCACAACTCAATATAGGATGAATGTAGAGGAATCGGAGTACGGAATGTACCTCGTTTCCCGCGCAATATGCATGACATGCATGAAATGCAACTAAGATACAGCCTAGTATACGCAATACTATGAAAATGAGATGTCTCGAAATGCATGCCCGCGAACACGCAAACCGAGGCGATGATGAAATGTAAAAAAGTCGGATAAACCGGCAGCCAAACGCGTGCCCACAGGCACGCAAATCGAGGCGATGATGAAAGAATGAAAATCGGATAAAATCGAAGTGCCTCGAAACGCGTGTCCACAGGCGCGCAAATCGAGGCGATGATGAAAGAATGAAAATCGGATAAAACCGAAGTGCCTCGAAACGCGTGCCCACAGGCGCGCAAATCGGGGCGATGATGAAAGAATGAAAGTAGGATAAAACCGAAGTGCCTCGAAACGCGTGCCCACAGGCGCGCAAATCAAGGCGATGATGAAAGAATGAAAGTCGGATAAAGGAAGTGCCTCAAACGCTGCGCCACAGCGCCGCAAATCGAGGCGATGATGAAAGAATGAGAGTCGGATAAAAGCCAAATGCGAAGTGCCTACAGCGCCAAATCGAGGCGATGATGAAAGAGAGAGTCGGATAAACCGAAGTGCCTCAAACGCTGCGTGCCTACAGCGCGCAAATCGAGGCGATGATGAAAGAATGAGAGTCGGATAAATCGGCGTTCAAACGCTGCGTGCACAGCGCAAATCGAGGCGATGATGAAAGAATGAAAGTCGCGAAGTGCCAAACGCAGCGTGCCACAGCGCGCAAATCGAGGCGATGATGAAAGAATGAGAGTCGGATAAAACGGAAGTGCCTCAAACGCGTGCCTGGTAGCGCCGCAAATCGAGGCGATGATGAAAGAATGAGAGTCGGATAAAACCGGTTTCAAACGCTGCGTGCACAGCGCCGCAAATTGAGGCGATGATGAAAGAATGAGAGTCGGATAAACCGGCAAGTGCCAAACGCTGCGTGCCTGGTAGCGCAAATTGAGGCGATGATGAAAGAATGAGAGTCGGATAAAACCGGCCTCGAAACGCGTGCCCACAAAGCGCCGCAAATCGAGGCGATGATGAAAGAATGAAAGTCGGATAAAACGAAGTGCCTCAAACGCAGCGTGCCTGAGCGCGTAAATCGAGGCGATGATGAAAGAATGAGAGTCGGATAAAACCGGTGCCTCAAACGCGCGTGCCCACAGCGCCAAATCGAGGCGATGATGAAAGAATGAGAAGTCGGACCGGCAGCCAAACAGCGTGCCTGGTAGCGCGCAAATCGAGGCGATGATGAAAGAATGAAAACCAATAAGTGCCTCAAACGCTGCGTGCCCACAGCGCCGCAAATCGAGGCGATGATGAAAGAATGAAAGTCGGATAAATGGAAGTGCCTCAAACGCGTGCCCACAGCGCCGCAAATCGAGGCGATGATGAAAGAATGAAAGTCGGATAAACCGGTGTTTCAAACGCCGCAGCGTGCACAGCGTAAATTGAGGCGATGATGAAAGAATGAAAGTCGGATAAACCGAAGTGCCTCAAACGCGTGCCTGGTAGCGCCGCAAATCGAGGCGATGATGAAAGAATGAAAGTCGGATAAAACCGGCAGCCAAACGCTGCGCCCACAGGGGCGCAAATCGAGGCGATGATGAAAGAATGAAAGTCGGATAAAACCGAAGTGCCTCGAAACGCGTGCCCACAGGCGCGCAAATCGAGGCGATGATGAAAGAATGAAAGTCGGATAAAACCGAAGTGCCTCGAAACGCGTGCCCACAGGCGCGCAAATCGAGGCGATGATGAAAGAATGAAAGTCGGATAAAACCGAAGTGCCTCGAAACGCGTGCCCACAGGCGCGCAAATCGAGGCGATGATGAAAGAATGAAAGTCGGATAAAACCGAAGTGCCTCGAAAAGCGTGCCCACAGGGGCGCAAATCGAGGCGATGATGAAAGAATGAAAGTCGGATAAAACCGAAGTGCCTCGAAACGGGTGCCCACAGGCGCGCAAATCGAGGCGATGATGAAAGAATGAAAGTCGGATAAACCGAAGTGCCTCAAACGCTGCGCCCACAGCGCCGCAAATCGAGGCGATGATGAAAGAATGAAAGTCGGATAAACCGGTGCCTCGAAACGCGTGCCCACAGGCGCGCAAATCGAGGCGGCGATGATGAAAGAAAGAAAGTGAGATAAAACCGAAGTGCCACGAAACGCGTGCCCACAGGCGCGCAAATCGAGGCGATGATGAAAGAATGAGAGTCGGATAAATGGAAGTTTCAAACGCTGCGCCACAGCGCGCAAATCGAGGCGATGATGAAAGAATGAAAGTCGGATAAACCGGAAGTGCCAAACGCTGCGCCTACAGCGCCGCAAATCGAGCGATGATGAAAGAATGAAAGTCGGATAAACGAAGTGCCTAAAACGCGTGCCCACAGCGCCGCAAATCGAGGCGATGATGAAAGAATGAAAGTCGGATAAACCGGAAGTGCAAACGCGCGTGCTACGTGCACGCAAATCGAGGCGATGATGAAAGAATGAGAGTCGGATAAACCGGCAGCCAAACGCGTGCGCCACAGCGCGCAAATCGAGGCGATGATGAAAGAATGAAAGTCGGATAAATGGCGTTTCAAACGCGTGCGTCCACGCGCGCAAATCGAGGCGATGATGAAAGAATGAAAGTCGGATAACCGGCAGAAAACGTGCCTCCAGCGTGCACGCAAATCGAGGCGATGATGAAAGAATGAAAGTCGGATAACCGGCAGTGCCAAACGCTGCGTGCCACAGCGCCGCAAATCGAGGCGATGATGAAAGAATGAAAGTCGGATAAAATCGGCAGCCAAACGCTGCGGCCCACAGCGCCGCAAATCGAGGCGATGATGAAAGAATGAAAGTCGGATAACCGGCAGCCAAACGCGTGCCCACAGCGCGCAAATCGAGGCGGCGATGAAAGAATGAAAGTCGAATAAAACCGGCAGCCAAACGCTGCGTGCTACAGCGCCGCAAATCGAGGCGATGATGAAAGAATGAAAGTCGGATAAAGCAAGTGCCCAAACGCGTGCCTCCACAGCGCCGCAAATCGAGGCGATGATGAAAGAATGAAAGTCGGATAAATGGCAGTGCCTCAAACGCTGCGTCCACAGCGCGCAAATCGAGGCGATGATGAAAGAATGAAAGTCGGATAAATCGGCAGCCAAACGCGTGCCTGGTAGCGCCGCAAATCGAGGCGATGATGAAAGAATGAAAGTCGGATAAAATGGAAGTGCCTCAAACGCTGCGTGCCTGAGCGCCGCAAATCGAGGCGATGATAAATGAGACGAGATGGCATACGAATGCAACGATGGGCTTACACCAATATGGGAGAGCCTCACCACCGACATAGAGGCCGCGGATAAAAACAAAAGTCGCCTCGAAACGCGTGCGTTCGAACACGCAATCGAGGCAATGATGTAGAAGCATGAAAATGCAAGTTGGGCTTACGCCGACATGAGAGGGCCTCAACCACACTCACATAGGCCGCCGGATAAAACAGGGCGCCGAAGGCGCCAAGACACTAGCACGCGAACCGAGGCAATGCAAAAATGATGCAAATGGCATAGGGAATGATATGTAAGCATGGAAATGGAATTTCAGCACCTAAATAAAGGGGAAAACAGCCCCGAAACAATTCGAAATAACACTCGAAGCATGCATTCATCCCGAAAATGTGAAATTAAGCCCCGAAATGGCCTATAGCCATGCTATACATGCAAGATATGATCATGGAAGCAAGAACAGTAGCAAGGCAGTCCCAAATATGGCATTTTTTCAGTAACAAACATGGCCAAAATGCAAGCATAGATAGATCAACAATAGCATGCAAAGTTAGTGGCCAAAAGAGGAGTATTGAGACAAGTGATATATGCAAACCCCAAATGGACAAACTTTCTTCTACAACATTGAAGATGAGATAAAAATAAGCACAATTGCAGAAGATGACATCCTCAAAATCAGAATAAAATCATGCTAACAATTCCATGCAAAGTAGGCTTCCAAATAGGCTATATCATGAGACATGCAATACACACACCAAATGACAACACTTTCTTCATGAAATATGTAAAGGGGGGCAAAATAAGACCAAAACCAGTAGGGGTCGAAGTCCCAAAAACAAACACAAATAGGCCAAAAATTGCATGCAAAAATGGCACACTTGATGAAATTTGAAGGAAGTGGTGGATACAATGGCCAAATGAAGTTGAGCCCTTCTACAATGTTGTATAGGGGCTCAAAATGAGCACAAAACCAGTAGGGGTCGGACCCATAAAAACAAAAGGAAATAGGCCTAAACTAGCATGCAAGATAATGGCATAAAAGCTAGGTATTGAAACAAGTATATCATAGGAGCATCAAATGAAGTTGAGCCCTTCTACAAAGTTGTAGAGGGGCTCAAAACAAGCACAAAAGCAGTAGGGGTCGGAGCCCCAATTCTCAACCAATTGGAGTATAGAAATGAATCAAGAAAAAGCCCTAAAAGTTGGTTTTTAAGACTTACCCTTGAAGACTTGTCTTTCTTTGATTCTTGGCTTTGATTTGTAGCTTCTCAACCTCTGAAATTCACTTCCTAGCTGCTGGAATGGTAGTAAGGATGGTGAGGCTAGGTGTTGATGAAGAGAAGACCTAGGGACTTAGAAGCTTTTTGAGGTTTTGAGCTATGAAAATGGAGGTTTTGGAGAAGTGTTCTTGAAGACAAATTTTCCAACCTTGAAGAAGGAGAGGGAGGGCCCTTCAAATAGGCAAGAAATGGTGTAAAAGGAGGAAAGCACCCAATCTTTCCTCCCGAAATATCCCCAGATGCCCCGGATATGTTGGGAGATGTCGGACATTGGGACAGCCGAAAGGTGAAGCGCCGGGCCAGGTAATTTAGGAGGTGGCCCGGCCACCCCACTGTCGGCCACCACCCACCTAGCCGCCCGGCCACCCCAAAAAACCAACTTCAAAATTTCTGGCCGACCACCATACAAGAGTGTCCTCCCAAGTGTGTGTAGAATAAGGCCCTGTGGTCGGAATCGCAACACCGAACTGAAGTCACAACATAGAGCTTGAAGGAGAGGCTCAAAATGAAACCAACAATTGTCGGGCCGACCACTATGCCAAAGTGTCCTCCCGATGTGTATAACAAGGATCCAAGGTTGAATTTGGCAACATCAAGGAGCCACAACATAGAGCTTGAAGGAGAGGCCCAAAATGAAACCACAATTTCTGGCCGACCACCAACCCTTAGGGTCCTCCTAGATGCCCTCATCACAGATATGTAGCTTTGGTTGGAAGAAAATATGCCTAGGTGTTCAACATTGGCCCTAAGTGAACAAAACGGGCTCCGAGGAGCGAAACCGGTTATCTGGGATAATTGCTGGCCTCCCACCCCCAAAGGATCTTCCCGATGTTGAAACAGAGGTACCGCCAAGTTTGAACAAAACTAATGAGAAATGAACGTCGGCCAAAACCGAGCAAATCGGGATCCCGAAAATGGGTCAGGGTGGAAGTGGTGTTCAAAGATCGAAGTGGGTATTCGCGACCCAGTGTCCCTGAATGACAAAACAGAGGTCCCGCCAAAAATCGAGAAAACCGATGCAAATGAATGCTCGGGACCAAAACCGGCGGTTTGGGGTCCCGAAAACCGATTCTGAGCAATCGAAAGTGGCATACGGCCTGAAGTGGGCATCAGGGGCCCCAGGGTTTCTTGAAATGATAAAACAGAGGTTCCTGCCAGAAACCGGAGAAAGCGGACGCGAAATGAATGCTCGGGGCCCAAATCACGCAGTTCGGGGTCCCGAAAATGGGCGCCGGGCACTGGAAGTGGTGTTCGGCTGCGAAGTGGGCATCAGGGGCCCCAGTGTCCCTCGGAACACTAAAACAGAGGCATATGCCAAAAACCGGAGAACTCGGAGATGCTTGGGCGGTCCCGAGCCGAGGCACACTGTCACGACCCCAAACCGCCCCTAGTAGTTTGGTGTCATGATGGCCAGTAATCCGAGATTACCAAAGGCCTCTTACAAAAGATCACACACAATCAGAGTATACATATGGGGCTAACATGTGCGGAAGCAATGTTTAAATCTAAATAGTCCATAAGAGCTGTGCATAGATCCAATGAAATGGCATACATCTTTAATTAAAGTCTTACAACTTGATTACAACATATACCAAATACATACGTTACATCTTAACAAAAGGCTTCTCAGCCGACATAATCAAATACATGAATTACAAGGTCAAAACATAATCTTCAAGGTTGCCGACATCCTCAAGCCGACCTAACATGCATACAAAACATCGGCACAGAAAGAAACACCTCGGCGATGCCGACCTCTAGCTTGGAACCTACATATATATAGAGAGGGTGAGTCTGGAAACTCAGTGAATGATACAAGTAATAAAGGGTTTTCATGAATGATTCCCGAGGTTCTTGACAAAGCATACATACATATCATATCATGTTCAAATCATGTTCTTCGGCAAAACTATTACAAAACATGTACTTGGCATAACTTGCATCAAAACACACACTTGGAGTCATCGCATTCCAAACAAAACATATACTTGAACTTGCTTACGTCATTAGATACTGTCCGCTTTAGGCCGGGTTGTTGGGCTTAATCCCCCTCACCTCGGACTCCTCACGGTTCACTTGTAGGCCGGGTTATTGGGCTTAGGTCCCCATCACCACGGGCTCCAACACAAATCATTAGTAGGCCGGGTTATTGGGCTTAGGTCCCCATCGCCACGGGCTCCACCACAAATCACTAGTAGGCCGGGTTATTGGGCTTAGGTCCCCATCACCACGGGCTCCAACATAGTGCTTATACTAGTTGCATGAAACTTATACTTGATACACAAAGTAGGGGTAATCATTCATACTCAACAAATACTTTTCAAAACAAAGCAAAGCAAAGCCTTTATCAAAACGTATAACATATCTTTATTAAAAATACCACTCACCTAGTCCTTGGGACGTCGGGATCAAGGCAAAGGTCCAAGTCCTACAAATACATGGCAAGGTCTACTGAACATACTTCTTAAAACAAGTCTCACATACATGCATGCAATGATCTCGGGAAAACATGCTGGAAGTCAAAACACTGCTTTACATGTCAAGGAGACATGCTGGGTACCAACCAGGTCTTTGCCGAGGTCCCACACCTCCTGGCCGAGGTGTGGCTACCTAAGCTTCGGCGTGCACTGCATGCCGAGGTTCATGCAAGACAAACTAAAGTGTTAAGTGATCATGCAAGGTAGGCCAAGGTGAGATACGATGCTTGGCCTAAGTGTGAGGTCTAGGCAAGAATGATCTCGGCGACTACACTTCGGGAAGTGAAGCCTGGAGATCTGGGTTTCCACCCGTGAAGAACATGAAGAACATGAACATGAACATGAATGCCAAAATCATCATTTCCTTTATTCGAAATCTGGGTTTCATGCTATGAGTTGGAAAACATGGACCTGGGCACCCATACTTGAAGATCATGTGAAAACAAACATGAAAACATGAATCTTGGCATGAGCTTTCGGATCAAAACATGACTTTTCTTGAAGAACACTTGAATACCACTTTCTCTTTCTAAAACCGAGCTTCAAAACGATGCATGGCTTTCAAAACATATTCAATCATGCAATGCAATAACATAAACATAAAGGACATCATGAGCACATCAAGAATCTAACCTTAAAACACGGATCTAACGGTTCGATCTCTAGAAATCAAGCTTGGAAGATCTACTCTCTCAAGAACTCTTCTCCTCTTCTAAAGCTTCTCTCTCCTCTTGAAATACAAATATAACAAATAAGGGTTTTCCTCTCTCTCGTAGGTGATATAACACTCACGGCCACGTGGCAACTACCGTGGTTGGTTCTCCTCAAAAGGTGGTGATTGACAAGACAAGGTTCGACAAAGCGTATCTAACAAGCTTCACAAAGAAACACCTCGGCAAGGAATGACATCGGCTAACATCAAGACTTCGGCAACTAAGGTAACAATGATCTCGGCTAGGAAGGACAACGCTTGGCCTAGCTGTGCCACACCTCGGCCCAGATGTGCCACACCTCGGTCTAGGTCATACCGCTCCAGGACAAGATCACTTGGGTTCAAGATAACATCTCGGCCTAGATAATACACACCTCGGCCTTGGTGATACTCACCTCGGCTCAGATGATAATCATCTCGGCCAATATGCCAGGACAAAGGTGGAGGTCAAGCAAAGTACTTCTAGGCTTAGGATGACCTCGGCTTAACATATCCTAGGCTCATCATGACCTAGGCTTCACACAGCAAGGGAGGAACAAAGCATACATAAACACTTAGGCAAATCATATACATACAAAACAAGGCAAGATTCATACATGTTAACTTAACAAGACAAAAACATGCGAATGCACATGATCATGACTAAGCCATAAATGTGGGTCCTTACATCCTTCCCCCCTTATAGAAGTTTGGTCCCCAAACTTAACTTACCATGTCCCCAAAACAACTCTGGAATGTTGGATTCTCATCTCTTCTTATCATCTTTAGCCTTTATCTTAGGACAATCCTTAATTCGATGCCCCTTTTCACCACATCCAAAACATGCCCCAGTTGCTCGAAGACAAACCCCAAAATGTAGCTTCCCACAACTTGCACATGTCGGCCTGGTGTCCCCTTCCTGATTAATGTTGTTGGGATTGTGCATAACTGTCTCCTCGTCGGCATCATCCAGACCGCTTCTTCCTCGCGATTGTCATAAGTCCGCCTCTTCTTCGCTTTCCTCCGAACTCGATTGCTCAGTTGGCTTCGCCAGAATGGCTTTATCCAACACTCCAAAGATACGACGGCATGTTGAGCAAATTTACCTGATCTTGTATTGGTCCTTGGAGCCCACTCTCAAACTTTCTAGCCTTCATATACTCATCGTTGAACATGTGAGGTGCAAACCTCGCTAATTCAGTAAAGGCACGGTCATATTCTGCCATCAGATCGTTGCCTTGCATCAAAATCAAATTCGAGCCTTCGGTTTCAACACTTTGGGGAAAATGCTTGTTGTAGAACAACTCCAAAAATCAGCCCAAGTTAAGTCCGGGTTACCTTCGGATCATCATCCACCATCTTCGCATCGCCTTCCAATGTAAATCCGCCAATGACACCTTCTGAGCGTCGGTGCTGGGAAAAACCTCGAACAACTTCTCCATCTCAAGAACCCATGCTTCTGCCTTCATCGGCTCAATACCTCCTTGGAACGTCGGCGGTTGCATCTTCTTAAATTCTTTGATCAAAGTCAGTGTATCATCCCCATACAAAGCTGGCTGTGGAGGCACTTGTTCCACTGGGGGAGGTGGAGGTGAATGTATCTTGTCGGCCAGCCGCTTGTTCGCCTCGAGTGGATGTAGCACCGGTGTTCTGGCCGCTTTGTCCGCCTTTACCTCACCGATCAAACTTTCAACAATACTTTCTAGTCTGTCCAACCTGTCCTCGGACTGATCTCGGCGAACTGGGGGTCTACCTCTTCTCATGATGCTAAATGTATGCAAAATGTGACTCTTAAAATGAAATAAACAAATAAACATGTGTGCAAGTGAGTATGAGCATGCCGATGTAACAAATGCTGATGCCGAAATAATGCACACCTTGTCGAGTAGCAAGCAACATGGTGCAATCCTAATATCAAGTCTAAGGGAATTCCTATGCTCTTTAGGACTCAAGGTGTGTGAACAACGTACTATAAGGAACTTGTGCTCTGATACCATTCTGTCACGACCCCAAACCGCCCCTAGTAGTTTGGTGTCATGATGGCCAGTAATCCGAGATTACCAAAGGCCTCTTACAAAAGATCACACACAATCAGAGTATACATATGGGGCTAACATGTGCGGAAGCAATGTTTAAATCTAAATAGTCCATAAGAGCTGTGCATAGATCCAATGAAATGGCATACATCTTTAATTAAAGTCTTACAACTTGATTACAACATATACCAAATACATACGTTACATCTTAACAAAAGGCTTCTCAGCCGACATAATCAAATACATGAATTACAAGGTCAAAACATAATCTTCAAGGTTGCCGACATCCTCAAGCCGACCTAACATGCATACAAAACATCGGCACAGAAAGAAACACCTCGGCGATGCCGACCTCTAGCTTGGAACCTACATATATATAGAGAGGGTGAGTCCGAAACTTCGATGAATGATACAAGTAATAAAGGGTTTTCATGAATGATTCCCGAGGTTCTTGACAAAGCATACATACATATCATATCATGTTCAAATCATGTTCTTCGGCAAAACTATTACAAAACATGTACTTGGCATAACTTGCATCAAAACACACACTTGGAGTCATCGCATTCCAAACAAAACATATACTTGAACTTGCTTACGTCATTAGATACTGTCCGCTTTAGGCCGGGTTGTTGGGCTTAATCCCCCTCACCTCGGACTCCTCACTTGCTCACTTGTAGGCGGGTTATTGGGCTTAGGTCCCCATCACCACGGCTCCAACACAAATCATTAGTAGGCCGTTATTGGGCTTAGGTCCCCATCGCCACAGGCTCCACCACAAATCACTAGTAGGCGGGTTATTGGGCTTAGGTCCCCATCACCACGGGCTCCAACATAGTGCTTATACTAGTTGCATGAAACTTATACTTGATACACAAAGTAGGGGTAATCATTCATACTCAACAAATACTTTTCAAAACAAAGCAAAGCAAAGCCTTTATCAAAACGTATAACATATCTTTATTAAAAATACCACTCACCTAGTCCTTGGGACGTCGGGATCAAGGCAAAGGTCCAAGTCCTACAAATACATGGCAAGGTCTACTGAACATACTTCTTAAAACAAGTCTCACATACATGCATGCAATGATCTCGGGAAAACATGCTGGAAGTCAAAACACTGCTTTACATGTCAAGGAGACATGCTGGGTACCAACCAGGTCTTTGCCGAGGTCCCACACCTCCTGGCCGAGGTGTGGCTACCTAAGCTTCGGCGTGCACTGCATGCCGAGGTTCATGCAAGACAAACTAAAGTGTTAAGTGATCATGCAAGGTAGGCCAAGGTGAGATACGATGCTTGGCCTAAGTGTGAGGTCTAGGCAAGAATGATCTCGGCGACTACACTTCGGGAAGTGAAGCTCGAGATCTGGTTTCCACCCGTGAAGAACATGAAGAACATGAACATGAACATGAATGCCAAAATCATCATTTCCTTTATTCAAACTGGGTTTCATGCTCTGAGTTGGAAAACATGGACCTGGGCACCCATACTTGAAGATCATGTGAAAACAAACATGAAAACATGAATCTTGGCATGAGCTTCCGGATCAAAACATGACTTTTCTTGAAGAACACTTGAATACCACTTTCTCTTTCTAAAACCGAGCTTCAAAACGATGCATGGCTTTCAAAACATATTCAATCATGCAATGCAATAACATAAACATAAAGGACATCATGAGCACATCAAGAATCTAACCTTAAAACACGGATCTAACGGTTCGATCTCTAGAAATCAAGCTTGGAAGATCTACTCTCTCTCAAGAACTCTTCTCCCTCTTCTAAAGCTTCTCTCTCCTCTTCGAAATACAAATATAACAAATAAGGGGTTTTCCCTCTCTCTGCCGGCTGATATAACACTCAGCTCGGCCACGTGGCAACGGCTGGTTGGTTCTCCTCAAAAAGGTGACTGATTGACAAGACAAGGTTCTGACAAAGCGTATCTAACAAGCTTCACAAAGAAACACCTCAAGGAATGACATCGGCTAACATCAAGACTTCGCAACTAAGGTAACAATGATCTCGGGAAGGACAACGCTGGCCTAGCTTGTGCCACACCTCGCCCAGATGTGCCACACCTCGGTCTAGGTCATACCGCTCCAGGACAAGATCACTTGGGTTCAAGATAACATCTCGGCCTAGATAATACACACCTCGGCCTTGGTGATACTCACCTCGGCTCAGATGATAATCATCTCGGCCAATATGCCAGGACAAAGGTGGAGGTCAAGCAAAGTACTTCTAGGCTTAGGATGACCTCGGCTTAACATATCCTAGGCTCATCATGACCTAGGCTTCACACAGCAAGGGAGGAACAAAGCATACATAAACACTTAGGCAAATCATATACATACAAAACAAGGCAAGATTCATACATGTTAACTTAACAAGACAAAAACATGCGAATGCACATGATCATGACTAAGCCATAAATGTGGGTCCTTACACACACGGCCTGACGGCTCCGAAAACCGAAAACCGGGCTCCGAAATGGGCAGAATGGCCTACGGCCACGAAAAGTAGCTCACGGCCACCGGGAGGTAATCTACGGGACCACTCCCTTCCCTCAGGAAAGAAACAGAGAAAACCGAGTCTGGTTCGCAAACCGAGACGAGGCACGAAAGAGAATTCGGAAGTCCGGAGGCAGGGCGCACGGCCGCGACTCTGAGACTTCTGAACAAGCACAGTATGCAACATCACCAAGCGCTCAATCGGTGACGTCTGAGTCTTGAGGACGGTCAAAAATGGGGTGTCTACAGTTGCCCCTCTTTGACAGAACTCGGAAGTCAAGAAGTGACGTGAGTGAATGTCAAAGCCTAGAGACGACCCATTTTTGACAAGGCCGAAGACTAAGACAATCAAACAAGATAAACAGAGAATGTGTGCCCGCAGGCGGGGGGGCAAAATGCAAATGATATGCAAGAAGCCAGATGATCATGCAAGTGCAGCAAGCTGTAATGAAGCAAGTATTCGCAAATAGATGCAACAGTTATAAGCAAGAATGCAAAGCAAGAACTACATTTCATGCAGTTAGGAATGCGGAGAATCATTCAATTCTCGTCAAGTCTCACACGGAGAAGATACGATATCGCTGATTCGATGCGGGTCGCACCTTTCAAATGAACCGTACATACAATATCGGGCCTGCAAAATAGAGGAATTCAACAGGAACAATATGCCAACAACATATATTCAATGTAATTCCTATGATTCCGAAGGTTCGACACACACAGTGTCAGTGAACGAATGCGACACAACGCGAGAATAGATAATGCGCGACAACGCACGTCCAAGTATAGAAGTATTGTACACCGAGAAATCATGCATGACAATGCAAATCGTTCGTGGGAATGCAAATTATGAGCCAAATAACGTAAAACGAGCACAAATCGGGATGCCCATTTGACATGAAATGACGAGCCGGAAACGCGCATTTCGGCGACGGCAACTCGATCGCGGCCTCTGATTCACCCCCCAGAGAGGTCATAACATGTTTAAAAAGGATACACTCTGATTTTGATGAATAATGATGAGACACATATCAGAAATTGCAGTTAAAGTTCCGACGGAGCAATTCGGCGCCAGAAAGTGCACTTTTCTTCAACTTTTCAGGTCCCGGGAACTCCGATCTTCCTCAAAATTTGCAGAGAGGTAGGGGAGGGGGTGGGGGACATGGTCGGCCAGCACACCACCCTAGGAGAGGCCATCGGCCAGGCCAAAAAAAGTAGGTGGCCGGCCAGCCAGGTTAGGTGGCCGGTCGGCCACTTGCTAAAAGTAGGGGCAAAATGGTCATTCTGGCATTTTCTATATATATGCACCTCCATTCCACCCGAAATCACACCCAAAGTTGCAAAACTTCTTCCTCTTGCTCTCTAGACCATTTTCTCTCTCAGATCTGCATTTTATACGCGTCCCTACTCCCACGCAAGTTGTTTTTATAAGTCTTTCATTTAAGCACTTTGAAGTTTACTAAATTTCGACTTTGGGACTTCTCTTCTCATTTTCACCACTTGAGGTAATTTTGTTTCAATATTTGGAGAATTTTCCCGGGGGTTGACTTTTGTTGACTTTTCATTTCCCGAGAGTTGACTTTTGTTGACTTTTTCCAATTTTGGCCCATTTTGCTCATTTTTGCTCCTCTTTGCAGATTTCTCGCAATGGCAGGTCATTTCCCTCACGACGGAGGTTTTCCCGGTGCCGGAGATGATTTTGACTTCATGGCATTGCCCCCGAGGGTCCGTCCTTTCATTCCCGATCGTTATGCCCCAGCGGTACATAGGCTACCACGAGCTACTTTTCGTCACTTCACCGCTTTTAACGATCGGGCACCCGGGGATCTTCTTTTACGAGAGCCGGAGCAGCACCTCTCCTACGATGCAGAGGTATTTCACTTTATCCTCTGTATTTCTCGTGCATTTCATACTCTTGCCATGCTTAGACACATAGTTTGACTTATGACATGACACTTGCATTCTGAGCATGTAACTTGAACGCTTTCATGAACACCTGGCATATTTGAATAATTGTGAACGTACAGTGCACACTAGTTTGAAATTGAACACACAACCCACACACTGATTCACCGAAGACATAATCCGAAATCGAAAATGAGCACACAGCACATAATGATCAAGAGTAGAACACACAGTCCACTGCTTCGAAGTAGAACACACAGTCCCAAACTTGAAGCGAACACACAATCGATTTGAAGTAGAACACACAGCCCCAAACTTGAAGCGAACACACACATCGATTTGAAGTAGAACACGATTCCAAACTTGAAGCGAACACACAGCCCACTGATTTGAAGTAGAACACACAGTCCCAAACTTGAAGCGAACACACAGCCCACTGATTTGAAGTAGAACACACAGTCCCAAACTTGATTTTCTGAAATTTGAACACGCAGTCCACTGATTAGAAGTAGAACACACAGTCCCACTGATTTTCTGAAATTTGAACACGCAGTTCACTGATTCATTTGCACGCAGCTCATCTTCACCTCATTTGCACACAGCTCATTTTCACTTCGTTTGCACACAGCTCATTTTCACTTCATTTGCACACAGCTCATTTTCACTTCATTTGCAGATACCGTGACAAGACGAGGATATGGCTCCACCGCCGAGGGAGTGGTATTCGAGCTTCCTAAGTGTCCGGGGATTGGTGGACTTTGCAGGTTTTGGGCCATTCTGCAGGGGGTTATCTCATTGCCTCATCAGTAGGACTTTACTCGCTGCTCTGGCGGAGAGATGGTGGGACACCACCAATTCTTTCCATTTTTCTGCCACCGGGGATATGACCATGACCCCGCTGGACTTTGCTGTACTTACTGGCCTTGACGTAGGCGGTGCTCCCATTCCCTATGACGAGGATATGGGTCAGTGGGAGGCTGCCTGGATGCACCTACTGGGGACACACCCACCTGTAGACAGGGGTTCGGGGAGGGTCCGATACTCCTGGTTTGTTACCCATTTCCGGCGGCCACAAATGGAGCCTGAGACTCCTGAGGAGGCGGAGCAGTATGCCCGCGGTTTCCTTATGTACCTCCTCGGCACCACCTTATTCGCTGACAGAGGGAACATGGTAGGATTGTACCTACTGAGCGCTCTGGTGGACCTATCACAGGTTGGTCAGTATGATTGGGCTATGGCCCGGCTACCCCAGATCTTGTTATATGAGTGCGGTCTCTCGCACACGAGGGGACTTACTCGGTGGCTACTGGAGAGCCTGGGAGGTACTTTCTGTCCTCTTGCTTTACATTTTGCTCCTCATTACTTGTTCACCACACACACACGGCGCACTTGGCATTCTGTATTCTGCCTTTAGCACTTTGTACTCATATTCTGCATTGCTCTTTCCAGCTGTGGGTATATGTGTACTTTCCCACATTGGCTCCGGAGATGGAGGTGGCAGGGCCTCCGACGACTCCGTATTCGCTGATGTTTGATGGTGAGCATCTACCGAGGTCATGGAGACTCTCTTCCTCGCGACGGTACTTTTGATACCGCTCGAGCGACAGAGGTATTTTAACTCTCGGCCTTTCATTTTCATCTTCGATCAGCATTTCCAATCGATTTATACACTGGTTATCTGCAGATCACATGGCAGCCTTGGGTAGTCTTTGGTGACGACCTCGAGCATCAATACCGGAGTGTTGACTAGTTCTCAGTACAGATTCTTGCTCGAGGGACCAGTCGGCTTGGTTTCGGGGAACGTTTGGCACGATATGGGGGCCATTCTCAGACCTCTCCTCAGGCCTCCAGACACCATGCGGATCACGATAGATTATCCCCGAGGAGGTCGAGCAAGTATGCGCAGGCGTTGATGCTTTGTTGCATCATCTCGATGGGAACTACGCCACCTACCGTCGCATATATTTGATGCCCCCCTTGACGGGAGTGCGGGCTCCGGCACGGAGGTCTACTGGCGCACCATCTTCGAGTCGCGCCCATGCTACAGATATCCTTCTTCTAGCGGTGGCCGCACATCCAGAGGTGGGGCGCTCGATCCTCCGATCCTCCGACTCTTGATCATCCAGGTGGCGACATGCCGATCGAGTTTAACCGGCGATTTGGGACGCTTACCAGATTCCGCTAGAGCCTCCTCTCGATCACGATATGTTAGAGACCCCGACTCACCCCGTATGTTTTTTCAAATTTTAATTTATCACGATATTTGAACATTGATTCCTATCGATAGTTTTCCATTTGTATTTGCGACCTCTGTTGGATATACTGACGAAATTGCCGGGATGTTAGCCACATTCGAGGGCATGATCCTTCGGAGGAGACGCAGATGAGCATCGTGGGTGTAGAGGTAGTCTTCATTTTGCGTGTAGCAGGATGTTTCTGATGTTACTCTAGCTTTAGACCTTCTGCTGTATTGATAGACTGTGTAGAGCACATCTGACACACACCCTTTTCACATTCTGCATTTACACCTGCTTTTTATGCTTGAACTGATGTATTGCACTTTGCATCTTCAGATGCCTCCCATATATGCTTCATCACGGGCCAGGCCACCGGGGCCCTCTCAGAGAGGCCGAGGTGCTAGACCTACCCGAGGTACAGGGACTGGAGGAGCTGGGCCATCCAGGTCTCATCGAGGAGCTGGCGGAGGAGGGTCGTCTCGCAGACGCAGGGCACCCATTGTTGAGGATGACGAGGAGGAGGTGGTCGCAGGCCACATATCGGAGACATCCCCTGGAGAGGGAGGCTCCGGTCTCGGCTCCGGGAGTGGGGACGAGCCTGAGGGGGATCCGGAGGATGACAGCTCTGATCCGGATGGTGATGATGGCACAGAGGTTATCCCGCAGAAGAGGATGAGAGGGCCTCCACATTCCCGTTCCCGGGGATATTGATGTTATTTCCTGCTTTATTTTACTTTTTGGCCAGTAGTTTGTAGCACTTTGCACATTGTTAGGCAGTTTTATTTTCTGTAAAACTTGTACCTTTATTTTGTTGTAAAACATGATGGAATGAAACAGCTTTTGAAAGGATGTTTGTATTTGAAATTCTTAGCATCGCATCGCATCATTTTGCACAAAAATGGAATTGAATGGGAATGTGCCTCATGTATTTATCGGGTCAGGTAGTGAACCGACGCAACAAATTAAAACAGATTGACTCACTAAGAAATAAAACAGAATCTTAGCGAGTTTACAACTCGATAAACAAAGTACAATAATGTTAACGACTCAATAGACAAGACTTAACAAAATTGTGTAATCAAAAAGTAATAACTCAAAACGCAAAATGCGACAGCTCGACAAAACTTACAACTCAATAAGCAAAAGCAACAACTCGATAAGCAAAAAAAATAACACGATGTACTTTGGATGGACTATCTGGATAATGGAGTGTATCCAAAATTGATAGGCCCGGATGCCTTCTACTGCCAGGAGACAACCAGGTTTGCAGGGAGTCCACTACTGCTATAGGTAATGTTTCCCACCCAAGCTCACTTGTATTTGCTCACATCACTCGACCCTCGGGCTCGACTTTTCTCGCAAAACCCTTATCTTACTTTTCTCTCGTCGCACATCTCTCCATTCTTTATTCTCTCATTTTTCATCCCTCCCCCAGATATGGTTGACGGAGAAGTTGCAAGTTGTGGACTCTTGCCCGCTTATTCAAATTTCGGCTACTTCTTTCGCAACGCCAGTTAATGCTCGGCGAGAGCTGGTGGTTCGAATGGATGCGCAACTTGTCAGCAGATCGCATTGCATGGCGCCGTCCCTGGCTTAATCTTAGCGATGAGCTACGATGTTCCAGATACCGGATCCGTCGACGGCTTGACTCATCAGATATTTTGTTTCGCCTGCACTCCGCGCCAGTTCGGTCATACAAGTTGGGCCTAAGTTGGCATCTGAAACTTTGACTAGCTCTGGGAGGGGGCGCAGGGGCACTTGACTAGACTATGCCCCAGATTTATTGCTTTATTAGTACTTTCAAGTTTTCTTTATGAATGTAATAAAAAGCAACTTCAATTATATGCAAGAGCAGAAGAACTCTGTTTCGAAATCAATGAAATTGAAGGTTGTGGTACTGAAAATTCTCCGCCTTTGGTCCAAAAATGGTCTTAGTTGTGAAAAGATTAATTTGAACATAGTCAACTTTTATGAAAACTTTTCAAAACTATTTTCGATATGGATCAGAACTGGACACGCCTGAAATCTGTCACTGAGATACACAACCCCGAATCCTAGCAACTGGAAAGTTGCCCCTAGTTTGAAAAGGTGCTTCGGCAAAGTGTGGCAACGGAAAGTTGCCCCTAGTCTGGATGATGCCGCAACACTCCATTGCAACGGAAAGTTGCCCCTAGTTTGAATAGCACTGTACCGGAGATCGCAGTAAATGCTGATGAATAAAGATGACTGAGGTGATCAAAATGGACTAAGTTGATCGGGGAAAAGATTATGACTGAACTCCAAGATGAAGTCGCCACGATCCCAAAGATGGGAATCAAGTCTCACGTAGTTCGCTCGTGTTCGCCGAGTATTTTTGCTCTCCTTTTGCGCTAACTTTTGCCAAGGCCGCCTTTTGCGTTTTCAACCTTATGAGCTCGGGCTTTTATAACTTTCAAATTTTCTATGCTCTGAGTTTTGCCTAGGTCGCCCTTTCGGGTTTTCGGCCTAGCGAGCCTCTCAGGGATAATATTTCTTCAACTTGTCCATGTTGATCGGTTGGGAAAACTCCAAGCCATCTAGATCCATCAGAACCACAGCTCCACCTGACCAGATTGACTTGATGATGTAGGGACCAGTCCAATTGGGTCTGAACTTGCCCCTTGGGTCGTGGATGGGAGCTCGGTTGTCCTTGAGCACCAAATCTCCTTCTTTCAAGTTCCTGGACTTAACCTTCTTGTTAAAAGCTCGGGCGATTCTGCGTTGATAACCTTGAACGTGGTACAGTGCTTTCAATCTCCTTTCATCAAAGAGCATGAGTTCTTCAAACCTTTCTCGCTAATCCGCTTCATTATCCGCACTCGGCCAATACTCGTAATGACGGGACCTCAATCTCAATAGGCAGGACGGCCTCCATCCCATAGACTAATGAGTACGGAGTCGCCCCAGTAGAAGTTCTGATCGAAGTCCTGTAGCCCCACAGAGCAAACGGCAGCTTATCTGGCCAATCCCGATAGGTTTCCACCATCTTCTGTAGTATGCGCTTGATGTTCTTGTTGGCGGCCTCAACTGCTCCATTGGTTTGCGGCCGGTAAGTAGATGACTTATGAAAAGCCACATTGTATTTCTCCAACAAATCAATCACCTCCTTCTTGAAGTGGGAACCATTGTCTGAAACTATTTCATTTGGGACCCCGTAGCGACAGATGATGTTGTTTCTGATGAATTTTGCAACGTGTGAAGCTTTCAACACTGCATAAGATTGGGCCTCAACCCACTTTGTAAAGTAATCTATCGCTACGAGGATGAACTCATGCCCGTTCGACCCTTTCGCCAGAATCGCCCGATTACATCAATTCCCTGCATGTAAACGGCCATGGCGAAGTCATGTTGTACAGCTTTGACGGCGGAATGTTCATGCGGTTTGCATGAATTTGACATTTGTGGCATCGCCGGACGAAACCAATACAATCCTCCTCCATGGTAGACCAATAATAACCCCGTCTAAGGATCTTCCTTGCCAGCATTACCCCATTCATGTGTGCACCACATTCACCCCCGTGGATGGCTTCCATCAGACGCTTGGACTCTTCAGCATCAACACACAGTTTATGCATTCCCAGATGACCCCTTCTATACAGTTTACCCCCGCAGATGATGAACTGAACGGCCAATCTTCTTATTGCCCTTTTGTCTTTGGCATTTACCCCTGGCGGGTATGTTTCTGTTTCCAAGAAATTCCAGATATCGTGATACCAAGGGTGCTCATCCTGAACTTCATCTATGGCTGCAATCGACTCGTAGGCAGGTGCAAATTTCTGGTCGATAATGACTGGACGCATTCGGACTCCACGTGGGATGTCTATCATGGATGATAGAGTTGCTAAAGCGTCTGCGAACTTGTTGTTCTCTCTTAGTAGATGAGTAAAACTTAACTTTTCAAACCGAGGAATCAGCAAATCCAAGGTTTGGTGATACATCATCATATTTTCCTCTTTTACTTTCCAGTCGCCTTTAGCTTGAGACACAACAAGATTCGAATCTCCGATGACGTCCAAATTGCCTTGCCCCTAATTCGGGGCTACTTCCATACCAAAGAATGCACGCCAGATTCGCTTCGTTATTTGAGACTTTGAAACGGAGTTTGAAGGCTAGAGGGATACGGGAATTGTCGGGTGCTATCAGCAACACTCCTATCCCATACCCATGTTGATTTGACGCTCCGTCAAAGTACATTGTCCAACTTTCCTCGTCGATATGCAGAATTGCTTCATCTGGGAATAGGTACTCAACTGCTTCATCCCCCTCAACCGGATGGTCGGCAAGGAACTCTGCTACTGCTCTGCCCTTTACTGACTTGCGCGTCACATATGTAAGATCAAATTCGGAGAGCAACAGCAACCAACGAGCTAGCCTACCCGTAAGCGCTGGTTTCTCGAAAAGATATTTGATGGGATCGAGACGCGAAACCAACATTACAGAGTGAGCTAACAGGTAGTGCCGCAGCTTCCTGGTAGCCCATACCAAAGCTAAGCAAGCCTTCTCTAACGGCGTATACCGGGTCTCGTATTCCAGCATTTTCTTGCTCAAATAATAGATGGCTTTTTCCACCCTATCTTCTGTTTCTTGTGCAAGCATACAGCCCATCGTGGTCTCGGTCACTGATAGGTACAAAATCAACGGTTTCCCTGATTCTGGTGGTGATAAAACGGGCGGGTTCTGTAGATATTCTTTAATCTGCTCAAACGCTGCTTGGCATCGGCCGTCCCATTGGAACTTCTTATCTTTCTTCAGAAGACCAAAAAGTGGTTCACAAGTCAAGGTTAGTTTTGAAATAAACCGTCTTATGAATTGCACTTTACCCAGAAAGCCTCGCACCTCTTTTTCAGTCCTCGGTGGTGGCATTTCTAAGATGGCCTTGATTTTGGAAGGGTCGACCTCGATGCCCCTTTGTGTAATCAAACCCCAAAGATTTTTCCCGCCGTAACACCAAACGACATTTCGAGGGTTTAACCGCAACTCAATTCTCGATCCTTTGGAAGAATTTGTGCAAGGCGTGTAGTGGCCCTCTTTCTTGGACTTGACAATCATGTCGCTCTACATACACCTCAACCTCTTTGTGGATCATATCGTAATATTGTGGTCGCGTCTGCTGATAAGTAGCCCGGCGTTCTTCAACCCAAACGGCATTACCCGATAGCAAGATGTCCTACCGGGGTGGTGAATGCGCTTCTTCTCCTCCTCCGCGCCATTACTATCCGATTATAGCCCGAAAAGCCATCCATGAACGAGCAAAGCATGCCCCGCCAGAAAGTCCACTAACTCGCCGATGTGTGGTAGGGAAATCGCCTTCTGACCGCCTGCTCAAATCCTCAAGTCTACGCACACTCGGATCCTGCCATCTTTCTTCGGCACCGGCACTATGTTGGCCAACCAAGTGGGATATTCGACATACTAGCAGAAGCTCGTCAATTTGCTTGGTGACCTCTTCTTTGATCTTGAGAGCCCAATCCGGCGGATCCTTCGAGCTTCGCTGATGGTCGGGCCTCGGGTCAAGGGGATCCGATTTGTACAATCTCAGATCGATTCGGGCATGTCTTCGTGAGGACCACGCGAAAACATCTTTGAACTCTTTTAATAAAGACTAAGCGCCGCGTTCCTCCGAAGACAAAGTGGACCCGATCCGACCACCGCGGGTCCTCTTCAAGACTAATGTTCACGAAATGATTTCATCCGTTAATGGCTTAACAAATCTCTCTTGCTCTTGCTCAATTAGTCGTAAAACCGAGGAACTTCGCCTCGCTGCTTTTGATCAAAATTTTGAAAGTCTGATTTAAGCAATAAATTAGGGGCACGTAAAAGTACTAAAACCACATTCACCTCATTCTCATTAAGTTCATCCAAATCGTCCAATTCTTCATACAACAGACTCAAAAGAAAAGGAAAAAGACGACCGACAGACGGTGGCATCCGTTGACACTTCAGAGTCAGACTCGACTCTTCGAGCTGAATCGATTCGACTCACAAGACTCGGTGGAATCGATTCGCTACCACTCTGACTTTAACTGGATAAGAATCCCTCTTCGTACTGCCAAGTGAGAGAGGGTGCGATTGATGCATCCAAGATAGCTGCTGGTTGGCTCACAGCCGTTTCATCTCCAATCATGGAAACTGTGACGTTATTCCCCAAGCAATCCTGGTCGATCGGAGGATCAGAGAGGAGACATGCCAGTGCTACCCCCATTTCCAATTCAGTGCCCTCAGCATCCTTTGCCTTATTCTGCTCAGTCTCAGTTGTTGGGTCTGTCTGCTCTTCGGCAACGTCATCCCCGGATAGTTGCAGGTCGAAAAAGATTTCGAAACCTGGTACGCGCTTCTTCTCCGCGTTGAACCATGGTTCTGGGAAGCCACAAAATGGAAAGTCTTCCCCCTCCCGGACAAAGCGTCCGTTCAGGGTACCCCAGATGGGCCTATGCATTAGATCAAAAGGCTTCCCACTGCCGCCTGCTCTGGCCATTTCCTTCTTCTTCCTCGTCCAATCTTCTTTGGTGGGCAGATAACCCAATCCAAAGGTATGTGGATTATGTGGCACTTCGGCCAACACTGCGACGCCTTTCCGGCCGCTTCTTCCCAATCCCATCCCCGGGATATGTTGTAGCTTATTCATGAGGTATACGGCTTGAGCGCTGACATACAAACCCTCATTCACAGCCATAATGTTTTGTACCACCCGGGCCTCAGCCAAAGTAAATCCCGATATAAACATGTCCTCCATGCCGTGTTCAATCTCCAGGACTGGCGTAGATACCTCCGGAGGGGGATGGATTGATGAGTTCCCAAAAACAATGGCTACTCCCTTTCCGTAGGGGTATTTCACCATTTGATGTAGAGTAGATGAGACGGCCTTCACCTGATGCAACCAGGGTCGCCCCAAAAGCATGTTAAAAGATGCAGGGACCTCCAGGACATGAAAATCTATTTCGTGTTGCCCAGGCCCAATCTTGGTTTGATTTTCTTGTCCCCAGGACATCCCTGCTTGTATTATCATACGCTCTGATTACTTGAGTAGTCGGTGTGAAGTCTGCAGGCTTTAACCCAATTGCATAGGCCGTTCTGGCCGGACAAACGTTGATAGCGGACCCAGTGTCAACGAGCACCACCGGAATCCATTTGTCCCTGCACTCTACAGAGATGTAGAGAGGTCTGTTATGATCCACGCCCTCAGGCGGCAATTCCTTGTCCGTAAAGGTCAATGCCGGGGAACCTCCTCCCGGGAAGACCAAACCAACTAGTTGTTCCGGCGTAGTTTCAATGGAGAGTTTCGCTCTGTCCATGGCAGATAAGACAGCCTGCCGGTGCACCCTCGAAGCCATAAGCAGTCCCCAGATGGAGATGTCTGCTTGTATTTTCTTTAGCTGCTTCAGTACAGCCTCTTCTTCTACTTGCTTCTCTTTCTGTTTTTCTGCCTCCTTATCTTTCCCTGATACCTCGGGTTGATCAAGGTGTGGGGGCTTGAAGTACCGCCCACTTCTAGTCATATGGTCCACCTCCTCGAGGTACCAAGTGCCGTCTGGTTGGCCACCTGTCCAGTCTTCGTCTGTGTGGGCGAGGTATAAGTCGTCATCCTCCCACCACATTCCATTAGCATCTAGCAGGCATCTGTCTGGTTCTGGTAAGTTTACGCTCTCAGCGTTTTCATTCCGCATGCCCACAGCATGTTCAGTCTTCGTGCCCGCAGCACTCTCAACTTCCTCATGGTTCTTTGCTTTTCGAGCTCTCTCAGAGTCCCATCTCTTTTCTTGTTCCTCCAGTAACAACTGTGCGGTTCTCAAAATGTTTCGTTCCTGAGCGAAATTCTTCGTACCGGCGCTCTCCGGCAATGTAATCTGATCCTCGGCCCTTCCGGCCACAAATGGTACAATATCAGGCTGATCATCCAACCACCCGACGACTTCTGTTGACTCCTCATCTTCGAACCAGTTAATCGATGCATCCCCTGATTCCTGCTCGTAGAATTGAAGGTTGGCGAAGTCCTCTTCCACCGATCAAATCATCCCCGCCGATTCAAGCTTGTCCCCGGATCATACACAACTCGGCCTCTTCCCAAGAACCCCATACTCGGCTTAGATGGCTCATTGACAAGATATATCCACACGGACCATAAGCTCTGCCAGCTAATTTCTCAGATAGCTCCACCCCAGATTCAACTGTTTTGCTCTCCTCAGAAGCCTGCCCCGTTCCATCCTCGGTGGTCACCACCTTTGGCTCAGGTTGGGATGTAGAGGTGTCCATCATGCACAAGTCCGCTATCGTGAGGATCACCTCGCTTGGGTAGGTGGGAGGGAGTTATAGAATCTTGGGATCGTAAGACACGCCCCCAGTGTGGATAAGGTTGACTCTTTTTGGTGGATCTTGGTTGTGTTTGGGGAGTGGGTTGTTTGTGACGTTGGGTCCTTGGGGAGGTAGAATGATGTTCTTGTCAATGAGGTCTTGAATCTCATGACGCAGCCGGTAACATTGGTCGGTGTCATGACCATGCTGCTGGTGGTATTGGCAATATTTGGCTGGGTTATGGGAAGGGGGGAGTGGATTCGGTAGAGGCCTCGGTTCCAAGGGTTTCAGGTGCCCCTTTCTGACTAGAACCCCGAGGACTTTAGACAAAGTCATATAGAGTGGGGAGAAGGTTCGTTGACCCCTGGGTTGGTATCTTGGGGCTTGATTGCTGCTCCCAGAGGCATCGGAAAAAGGTGTGGCCGCTGCGGACCTTGGTCGGGGAGGGGGAGTGGTGGTGACCATTCCAACTTCTGAAGTTCTGGTATTGGAAGAGCCACTCGGGCCCGCATTATTACCACGGTTGAATGTTCTCCGGGGCTGATCCCGATCTTGGTCAAACAGACCCTGTTTCATCGCATCCTCTATTTGCATCCCCATATCATGCAGATCTGCGAAAGTGGGGAAGGGAACTACAATCATCTTCTTCATCAACGCCGGCTGGAGATTGCGCACAATCATCCGGATCTGATCTCTATCTGTTGGCCTTAAGGTCATCATTGATGCCTTCGCCCTCCACCGGGTTACAAAGTCAGAAAAAGATTCTTTGGGCTCCTGCCTCGTTGTCTCGAGATCCCGAGTGGTGATCTCGATCTGCGTGTTGTATGAATATTGTGCCACGAAGGCCTCGGCCATCTCATCCCAGTTGATTTTCACCTGATCTTCCAGCTTTGAATACCAAGTGGATGCCACACCCGACAGGGTTCGACCGAACAAAGAAAGCTTTTGCGGTCGGGTTAGGCCCATTGGTCTTAGAACGTCTGAGAATAGCCGGAGGTGAACCATAGGATCCCCGGATCCATCAAAGCGATCGATCTGGGGCATTTTAAATCTATCCGGCAGAGTCACGGCTACATCAGTATAGCCGTCTTCAATACTTGGGATGGCCTTCACCCCTTGAGACTTTTTAAAGAGCTTCTCCAACTTGCTCAATTTCAGAGCTGTCTGGTCTACCTCGAACTCAAATGGAGAGTCCGGATGGTTAGGTGTAATGTTTTTGGACAGTTGTGGTAGAAGCGGGGGCGGAGCTAGCCCCGTTGGAAGACCCGTGTCCTCTTGAATGTTTGGGGGGTTTGGCAGAATGTTCTGTTGATTCGGGAGGGTATTCTGGGCGCCGGCATTTTGAGGGTTCGAGGGGCATTACGCCAGCAGTAGTTGCTTTCGTAATGGGGCCCCGGTGGAGGAGGAGCTCGATTTGAAGCAGACGCCGCGTTACTGCGTTGTAACTGTGATCAACTCAGATTTGGGCCATGACAACTTCGTTGTCCGAAAATTCCGCCTGGCGGATAGCATCATCTTGCATTTGCTTCATGCTTTCAGCCATCTGGCGCATCATCGCCTCTATTGTTGGATTCTGTTGTTCCATCTGAAAAGCTGGCAAGTACGTCTCTATAGCAGAAATAGGAATCTCAACCCGACTATCTGTTTCTAAAGTAGACTGCTGTACCAATAATCTCTGCTCTGATGGACTGCGTTTCCTCGGTCTCCTTCTAATAACCGGGGGTAGTGAATGGAACACCGGATGTCCGTCAACTAGATCCTCGGATCGAGTAAGTCGGCGACCTCGTGTCCAGATTGCTTGGGAAATATCGACTGGCTCGGAAGCAATCGTGCTACAAACTGTCCCTAGCAAAAAGATAAATAAAGCAAAAAGAAATAAATAACCAGAAATAAAACGGGCAGCATAACGGCTTAAATTGAATATACCACACACAGTCGGGTATACAACAACACACAGTTGGTAAGCTGGCTATACACTGTCCTCAAATACTGGTCAATATTCTGTATCCTTTACGATAAATGAATCGATATCCGCGACAAGCGATTCCCAAATCTTTGGATAATGCCCGCAGTTCGATTCCCAAATTCAAAAGCGATGCCCGCAGCCTCATGCCCAAACTCATACCGATACATGCATTCCTCAGAGAGGCACACTCTAACAAGCACATAGCGTATAAATGAGAGCCAAAACACCCCTATGTTGGGGTAGGGTTTCGCCCTATTTTGTCGAGAACTAGGGTTTCACTACGCACGCAGCCGGTTTCAAACAACCTATAAGCGGGTAAGCAACTTTGTCCTAGTTTGGAATAGTCACTATGGATCGAATATGCACTAGGTCGAATGGTCAAAGGGTGCCCCAGAAACCGGGTTTGTGTTCCCATCTTTGTCAGAGCTCAGCCGATCAGCCTTACGGACATGACTTGACAAGACAAGCCTCCGGCAAATCGTTCGGGAATGGCATATGGCAAACACGATGTCCTAGGCGCACCAATGCAAACGCAATGCAAAGAAACACACAAGTGTAATCAAAACCAGATATCATGAGTTCGAGTCAAGTTCTCTAAATCCTCAATGAGTCGCCAGAATCAGAACAACGCCATGGGGGACCTCGCTACAGTTCGGACTCGATTTTTGTTGCGGTTCTAAATCTGAACCAAAGAGTCCAACTCTGGCAAATCGTTTTGAAGAAAAAACAGATTTTTGAAAAGAAGTGCCAAACATGGACTGCTTTGCCAGATAACAGAGTCGCCACCTAAATATTTTAAAATGGGAAATTTAGGAAACCCTGACTCGGTGCCAAAAAGGCCACGTGTCCGTCATCACCAAAGTTGGCTCGGGAATTTGGGTACGATTAGGGAAGGTCACATCGTGAGCACCCCCTCTCGCCCGGTCAAAGACCGGCCTCTACTAACCATGATATCTGATTTTGAAAAACATTGTGAGTTCTTGTTCCGGTTATTAGCCTAGGTTACTATGTGGTGCTCGCAGCAAATAAGTATAGACTGGGCCGTCTGAATTGGAACAAAACATCTCATGTTTGTTTGTTTGAAAATGGTTTGCTACCCGCAGGTAGGCTTAAAATGCAGATTTTGCCACAATCTAGTGGGCTTAACAAACAATTGATGAATTGCTCCAATTCAGATAACTCAACCTCCACCCACAGGCATTCAAGGCAGATATATCACATAAGCACTTAGCCTCATGGTAAGCATGCTATCATGGCAACACTCACACACATGCGAGGATGCTAAAGCATAAAAACTCACCTAGTACTCCAAGCCAAAACAGAAAACTGATTAGGAATCATGCATGATCCTAAATATACTGAAATGCCTAATGCAACACATGCAAAATGCAACTATAGCAGGCTCGGCTATTCCAAATATGACATGTGAAATGCAATGACTATCAAGTACTCAACTTGGATTTGAAATACAAATGCGGTTTGTATGATGCCGAGCAGTGCGTGCAAAAGCAGATGAATGATGCAAAACATGTCATCATCAGTGCTAATTGAAATATGACCTAAAACTAACCATCCAAAGCGGTAAATAAAAGGGAGAAAGAAATGGGGGTTGGAAGACATACATCGCACTCACGCACCCTTATTGCATTTTTGCCCTCGCGCAGAGGGTCCGAATAAATATACAGTCCGAATTAAAGAATTTACAGTCCGGAAATAAATATACAAATTCTAATTAATTAACAAATTAATTACAAAAGAATTAAAACTGGCGTGCAAGCGACCGCCGCTTCGATAGATGATGTATCTTTGGGCGCTTAGCGCAGAAATCCACCGATGCCCCGATTAGCCTCTGTTGCAATTTTCTAAATGCGTGCCGACCTTGAAAAGTTGTTGATTGTTGATTCTGCTGCAACAGAGAGCAGGAAAAGGGCATAGCAATGTATTTCACAAATGCATGCATGCCTCGATCCTCGTGCCACCAATCACGCATCTCGATGCATGATGGCCGAGGAACCGAATTGCACAACTCAATATAGGATGAATGTAGAGGAATCGGAGTACGGAATGTACCTCGTTTCCCGCGCAATATGCATGACATGCATGAAATGCAACTAAGATACAGCCTAGTATACGCAATACTATGAAAATGAGATGTCTCGAAATGCATGCCCGCGAACACGCAAACCGAGGCGATGATGAAAGAATGAAAGTCGGATAAAACCGAAGTGCCTCGAAACGCGTGCCCACAGGCGCGCAAATCGAGGCGATGATGAAAGAATGAAAGTCGGATAAAACCGAAGTGCCTCGAAACGCGTGTCCACAGGCGCGCAAATCGAGGCGATGATGAAAGAATGAAAATCGGATAAACCGGCAAGAAGTGCCTCAAACGCGTGCCTGAGCGCGCAAATCGAGGCGATGATGAAAGAATGAAAGTCGGATAAAACCGAAGTGCCTCGAAACGCGTGCCCACAGGCGCGCAAATCGAGGCGATGATGAAAGAATGAAAGTCGGATAAAACCGAAGTGCCTCGAAACGCGTGCCTACAGGCGCGCAAATCGAGGCGATGATGAAAGAATGAAAGTCGGATAAAACCGAAGTGCCTCGAAACGCGCGTGCCCACAGCGCCGCAAATCGGCGATGATGAAAGAATGAAAGTCGGATAAACCGGAAGTGCCTCAAAGCAGCGTGCCTGGTAGCGCCGAAATCGAGGCGATGATGAAAGAATGAAAGTCGGATAAATGGCAGAAGTGCCTCGAAATGCGTGCCCACAGCGCCGCAAATCAGGCGATGATGAAAGAATGAAAGTCGGATAAACGCGAAGTGTCTCGAAACGCGTGCCCACAGGCGCGCAAATCGAGGCGATGATGAAAGAATGAAAGTCGGATAAAAAGTGCGGCTCAAACGTGCGTGCCAGCGCCGCAAATCGGCGATGATGAAAGAAAGGAAGTCGGATAAAACCGAAGTACCTCGAAACGCGTGCCTACAGCGCCGCAAATCGAAACGATGATGAAAGAATGAAAGTCGGATAAAAACGAAGTGCCCAGCAGCGTGCCTGGTAGCGCAAATCGAGGCGATGATAAAATGAGACGAGATGGCATACGGAATGCAACGATGGGCTTACACCAATATGGGAGAGCCTCAGCTCACTCACATAGGAGGCCGTCGGATAAAAACAAAGCTGCCTCGAAACGCGTGCCCGCGAACACGCAAATCGAGGCAATGATGTAGAAGCATGAAAATGCAAGTTGGGCTTACGCCGACATGAGAGGGCCTCAACCACACTCACATAGGCTGCCGTCGGATAAAACAGGGGCGCCTCGAAAGGCGTGCACACTGGCACGCGAACCGAGGCAATTAAAAAATGATACAAATGGCATAGGGAATGATATGTAAGCATGGAAATGGAATTTCAGCACCTAAATAAAGGGGAAAACAGCCCCGAAACAATTCGAAATAACACTCGAAGCATGCATTCATCCCGAAAATGTGAAATTAAGCCCCGAAATGGCCTATAGCCATGCTATACATGCAAGATATGATCATGGCAGCAAGAACAGTAGCAAGGCAGTCCCAAATATGGCATTTTTCAGTAACAAACATGGCCAAAATGCAAGCATAGATAGATCAACAATAGCATGCAAAGTTAGTGGCCAAAAGAGGAGTATTGAGACAAGTGATATATGAAAACCCCAAATGGACAAACTTTCTTCTACAACATTGAAGATGAGATAAAAATAAGCACAATTGCAGAAGATGACATCCTCAAAATCAGAATAAAATCATGCTAACAATTCCATGCAAAGTAGGCTTCCAAATAGGCTATATCATGAGACATGCAATACACACACCAAATGACAACACTTTCTTCATGAAATATGTAAAGGGGGGCAAAATAAGACCAAAACCAGTAGGGGTCGAAGTCCCAAAACAAACACAAATAGGCCAAAAATGCATGCAAAAATGGCACACTTGATGAAATTTGAAGGAAGTGGTGGATAAAATGGCCAAATGAAGTTGAGCCCTTCTACAATGTTGTAGAGGGGCTCAAAATGAGCATTAAAACCAGTAGGGTCGGACCCCTAAAAACAAAAGGAAATAGGCCTAAACTAGCATGCAAGATAATGGCATAAAAGCTAGGTATTGAAACAAGTATATCATAGGAGCATCAAATGAAGTTGAGCCCTTCTACAAAGTTGTAGAGGCTCAAAACACAAGCCTAAAAAGCAGTAGGGTCGGAGCCCCAATTCTCAACCAATTGGAGTATAGAAATGAATCAAGAAAAAGCCCTAAAAGTTGGTTTTTAAGACTTACCCTTGAAGACTTGTCTTTCTTTGATTCTTGGCTTTGATTTGTAGCTTCTCAACCTCTGAAATTCACTTCCTAGCTGCTGGAATGGTAGTAAGGATGGTGAGGCTAGGTGTTGATGAAGAGAAGACCTAGGGACTTAGAAGCTTTTTGAGGTTTTGAGCTATGAAAATGGAGGTTTTTGGAGAAGTGTTCTTGAAGACAAATTTTCCAACCTTGAAGAAGGAGAGGGAGGGCCCTTCAAATAGGCAAGAAATGGGGTGTAAAAGGGGAGGGAAAGCACCCAATCTTTCCCTCCCGAAATATCCCCCAGATGCCCCGGGATATGTTGGGAGATGTCCGGACAGCTGGGACAGGCTGGAAAGCAGGAAGCTGGCCGGCCAGGTAAATTTGTGGGAGGTGGCCGGCCGGCCACCCCACCTGGTCGGCCAGCCACCCAGCCTAGCCGACCGGCCACCCCAAAAAAACCAACTTCAAAATTTCTGGCCGACCACCATACAAGAGTGTCCTCCCAAGTGTGTAGAATAAGGCCCCAGGGTCGGAATCTGGCAACACTGAACCAGGAGTCACAACATAGAGCTTGAAGGAGAGGCTCAAAAATGAAACCAACAATTGCTGGCCGACCACTATGCCAAAGTGTCCTCCCAGATGTGTATAACAAGGATCCAAGGTTGGAATTTGGCAACACTGAAGCAGGAGCCACAACATAGAGCTTGAAGGAGAGGCCCAAAAATGAAACCCTGAATTTCTGGCCGATCACCAACCCTTAGGGTCCTCCTAGATGCCCTCATCACAGATATGTAGCTTTGGTTGGAAGAAAATATGCCTAGGGTGTTCAACATTGGCCCGGAAGTGAACAAAACGGGCTCCGGAGGAGCGAAACTGGTTATCTGGGATAATTGCTGGCCTCCCACCCCCCAGTGATCTTCCTGATGTTGAAACAGAGGTACCTGCCAAGTTTGAACAAAAACTAATGAGAAATGAACGTTCGGGGCCAAAACCGAGCAAATCGGGATCCCGAAAATGGGCTGCAGTGCGGAAGTGGTGTTCACATCGAAGTGGGTATCTGCGACCCAGTGTCCCTGGAATGACAAAAGCAGAGGTCCTGCCAAAATCGAGAAAACCGATGCAAAATGAATGCTCGGGACCAAAACCAGGCGATTTGGGGTCGAAACCGATTCTGAGCACGAAAGTGGCATCTGACCCACGAAGTGGGCATCGAGCCCAGGGTTTCTTGAAATGATAAAACGAGGTTCTGCGAAACCGGAGAAAGCGGACGAAATGAATGCTCGGGGCCCAAATCACGCGATTGAGGTCCGAAAATGGGCGCCGCTTTGAAGTGGTGTTCGTGCGAAGTGGGCATCAGGGGCCCAGTGTCCTCGGAACACTAAAACAGAGGCATATGCCAAAACCGGAGAACTTCGGAGATGCTTGGGCGGTCCCCGAAGGCCTACGGCTTTGGACGGCTCAAACCGAAAAAGACTCGAAATGGGCGAGAATGGCCTCTGACCACGAAAGTAGCTCACGGCCACGGGAGGTAATCTGAGGACCACTCCTTCCCTCGGGAAAAGCAGAGAAAACCGAGTCTGGTTCAAACCGAGACGAGGCACTGAAGAGTTGAAGTCCGGAGGCAGGGCGCACGGCCGCGACTCTGAGACTTCTGAACAAGCACAGTATGCAACATCACCAAGCGCTCAATCGGTGACGTCTGAGTCTTGAGGACGGTCAAAAATGGGGTGTCTACAGTACCACATTGTTACTACTGTCATTCAATAAGTGCCAAATTTCAAACCACAAACATGGGCAATCACAACAAATAATTAACAGGAGAGAGAACATCATAATTTATTAAACACGGTGTTTGTTACAATTTAAAAGAGGCAATTATATTTTATTTTAATTTGAAAGTTTATATCAGATTATTTGATGTAATTTTTGCTTATAATTTATTAGGTAGAAATAACTTAAAAGTTTAAAAAAAAGTTGATTATTTAGAAGTTAAGAAAGATGTGTTTTTAATGTTTACTTTTTAATTACTAAATTTTAATTTCTAGTAAGCCGCACCAAATACGACGATAAGAGAGGTCTTTTCCCCTGACCCCAAATACTCCTTATATATAAGCACTCTAAAAACATTTGGAAAAATAACATCTTAGTGGACATTTAGAAACTTTTTTTTTTTTTTTGAATCAGCCAAAGAAACCTTAATTGATGACCATACAAGATGAGATTACATCAAGAAAGGAGAGGAATGGGGGTTTGGAGAGGAACCAAACCGTAATAGGGAAAGAAGAACAAAGCAGAAAAAAAACAAAATGCACCAGGACCAGCAGACCAAGCAGATGCAGACCCACCAAGGGAAGTACACGAAGAAAAACCAGCAGCAAAGTGAGATCTAAATTAGCCACGTAGGACAGTTTTACTCCCCAAACAGTACCTGATTTGTCTTAAATTGGTCATGAAGTCCTGGATAGTGAAGTTGAAGCCCTTGAATCTCTGGTTCAACCACAGTGCAACTCTAATTTTAATCAACTCGCACAGGTCCTCCAAGTGAGGTTTAGCAGCCTGAAAAAAACACTCAATTCGCAGCTTCCACAGAGACCAAAAGACAACTGAGGGAATGACTTTCCAAAGCAATTTTTCTTTCTTGCCAAGCTTCACACCTTCCCACCAGTGAAGAACAGCTTCCACAGATCCGGGAAGGGCACCTTGCACCTCCCACCAATTCAACATCGCAGACCAAACCCTCCAGGAAAATTGGCGATTAACAAAGACATGGCAGTTAGACTCAGCCACAGTTTTGCAAAAAGCACAAAGAGCTGGTGAAGAAGCTTGAAGGACTCCAATTTTCTGAAGGAAGTCTGCTGACTTTACTCTGTTTTTCCATGCTAACCAGCAAAAAAATTGGACCTTTGGAGGAGCGAGATTGTTCCAAACTAACTTGCTAGTAATAAGGGAGGGGCCAAGGGAGATAACTTCACTCCTATAGATAGATGAGACAGAAAACATACCAGAGCCTGCAGCTAACCAGATTGGTTTGTCCTTCAAATTTGTCCAGTTCTACCGAGAATGGTGTCCTCGGCTTGATGAATGAGTTTACCTCGGCTTCGGCGTTCTGTTCCCTTCTCTTGAGGTAGTTTCTCAAGTCTTCTTTACTCCTCCCCGGAGCTCGGCTATCTTTTGATTTGAGTCCCTTTGGCACGCTACTCTCAGCTTCGTGGTACGCCCGTTTTGATCTTTCTCCATGGGTTGTATCGAAGCAGAGAACCTGCTTTTGTACATGCCGATGTTCTCTTGTTTCCTGATCCTTTGTATTATACGTCCTCTTGGACTTACCGACCTCCGAACGCAGGGAGAATGCTCCTTGTTCTGGAGCGTTGTGGTGCTTGAGGAGTTGTTGTCCTTCCTTCATTCCGAGCTTTAGCTTCTTTGGAATTGGAGTATCTGCGATGGGTATGGTGGTGCATGACCTTGCTTTGCATCATGAAGTTGACGACCGATTGGAGGTGCCAACTTGTTTGCGGTCCTTGAGTTCCTCATCCCTTATGCACCTATCCTCCATATCTGGAGGTTATCCTCCTTGTAGTACCGCCGTGGTCCGCCTTCTTGAAGTGTCATCCTCTGGACGACGTTCTTTCCCGTGCCCCCGCCACGCGGTTTTTGTCATGTGGTTGTTTCCTTCGACGTCAAGGTCGATAGGCTGTCACTCTCGTGAGTGTTGCCCCTGACCGTCTCGTTTTGTGCGTTACTGGCCATCTATTCGTCTTTCTTTCCCACAGACGGCGCCAAATTGTGTGAGTGAATTTCTGATCACACTGCCTATCTTAGTGATTCAGCGGTAAAAACACAGGCAGAATAGATGGCATAGATAATAACACAAAGACAAGAAGGATTTAACGTGGTTCGGCAATAATTGCCTACATCCACGGGAGGCCGAGGTGTTTCACTATGAACAGTAACAAGAATTACAACTCACTCTCAGTAACTTTCTCATTCTTTGAGCATATATTTGTAAGTGTTACAATTTGTTGTCTCTCAGTGTATTTGTTCAGTCCAGTCCGAATGTCCCCCCCCCTTTTGTTTGTTGTCTTCCTCCTATATATATTCCAGAAATAGAGATGGAGTGGTTACCAACTTTTGAGTTGGCTTGCCAGTCCACTAGTGCACTTTTAGCAGCTTTCTAGGTAAAAGCTGTTGATTCCTTCTCACGACTGCTAGTGGCCTCGTGGCTATTTCACATGGCCTCAAGGCAAGCTTGTTGGTGAGATAGTGGCCTCATGACTTTCCCCACTAGGCTGGACATCCACCTAACCAAGATAATATTTTATAACATTAACCTCGGCTTACTTCTTCTGCGGGTAGCTCGGCCTTTGCACGTTAAGCCGAGGTTGAGGGCCTTCATCCGAATTCAGATGTCTTTAGAAATCACCTTGGCATTACTCGAGTATATTGGCAAAACTTTTACTGTGACACGTAGCTCCTCGGGTTACACGTCGGCGTCCCCCTTGCCACGTGTTGGTTCTCAGAACTACCCATAAAAAAACAAAATAAACTAAAAAAGTTAAAAAATTAATTTTTTACCAACTTTCCAAAACACCACATAGTCAACGTGACATACTTCAATAACACTACTTTTTCAAGCGTACACATATGTTAGGGAAATTATTCAATACTGCTGGAGCACCACGTGTCTATATTTCAAGCCAATTATAAAAAAAAAAAAAAATTATTCCCTCATCCCCAACATAAATTATGGGCCCTTACGGCTCTTCACAAATTAAAACCTTATGAAATACTACGTATACATACTCTGGATATCTTAAGACAATGTACGACACAGTCAACATGACATACTCTTTTATTCTTTCCCCTTCCTCCAGGTGATATGGCAAGATTCTCAGTAAGGACGAGATAGATAGCATGGGGTGGTTGTATATGATTCTCTGTAATTGAAATGTGTACGCTTACAAATTTTCATTTGTTTGCGTTGAGACCGGTTTGGTTTAATTTGTGAAAGATGGAAAGAATCATCTTGACCACAAACAATATTATAATTTGGGGAAGGATTAAGGAAAGACCATACAGCCACACCAACGAGAAGCTTGAAATCTTGAAGAATTCAATGGTGACCCACAACTTTGGCACATTCTCTTTCATAGTAAAAGCATAACTGGCAAAGAAAGCAGCCAGGCCAAGCAAGGGAAGTGCCCGGGAACAAAACGAACATTTCTTAATAATCGACTCTAAGGGAAACAGTAGCCCAACCATACTCGCTGTGAATGCGACTGCCATAAACATGGCGGAGTAGAAAGCAACAGGGATTCGATCAGGACACAATATTATGTCTCGAACACTGAAAGATTCATTTTTAGAGTAAGAGTGGTTTAAATTGAAAACACTTATATGTGGAGCCGCCAATTAGAACCGAGCCTGTCAGCAACGAATAGAAATTTGAGAAGCCCTTGTTTATGTTTTTTGGAACTTCTGATTCTGATTCTGATTCTGATTCTGATTCATTTTCTTTAGGCAGATCTAAGGCCGTGTAATCCCTCTCATTATTCATAGCGTCGACCGGGAGCAGAGATCCATTTTCAGTAGTATTGTCTCCTGGAATCAGGTTACTACAGAGATGAAACATCAAACGAATTAATTCGCAGTTTGTTCCTAGCAGACAGTACTAACAACACCACCGAAATTCTCTTATCACTGAATATCATCGATGTGACATCTCGATGATCTGAGAATTTCGGCGTTCCTTTCTTTGAATTTGAACTTGTGCAAAGAGAGACAGTGAGGGCTCACCTCGATTACACTGTCAGCAGGAACAGGTCGATTTTCACGGTGATCATGATACGCACCGATATGACCGTCCTCGATCGCAGGGGTCTCTTTAAAATCAGTGCTGTTGTCGTTTATGGCGGCCTTGGACATCAGTGTCTGAGCCATATCCATTTGATGGTGTGGAAGAGGGACGTAGTGCTCCGGGAGGGGAAGGAAGGGGAGGGAAGGGTTCAATATGCATGGTATTTATAATTGTGGTTGAGTTCACGCAATTTCACAGAAAAGAGAGAAAATTCAATAATGTTATGTATAGTTGAGGGATTTGAAAAGGAAAAAAAAAAGAAAAAAATGTATGAAATTAGGTAAAATTTAAGTATATTTTATTTGCATTTTACTTATTTTTTTTCTTTCTTTTTCTAAATCTCTTTCTAAATTCTCTAACCAAACACAACATAAATGTATTTATTGGAGTTTATACACGTTCTTGGCACGAAAGATAATACAATTTCAAAGATGCTGGTTCTTCTTTTGCTTTGTATTTGTATTTGTATTTTAGTTTAATTGCATTTTTAGTTTCTAAGGTATGAATCTTCTGTTATTTTTACCACAAATGTTCAAATTGTATTATAATAGAGTTTCATTTTTCTTTTTTATATATTAGTGATTAAATTCACAATTTAAATATTGGAGTTTAAAATAACACGAGATTCATATTTTGGAGACTAAAAATGTAATTAATCTTTATGTGTATGAGTGTTGATTTTGTTATTAATTTCTTTCTTTTTTCTTGATTTAAATTTTGGTAAATTACACCTTTTAGCCTAATAATTATTTGGAGACTAAAAATGTAATTAATCTTTATATGTTTATGAGTGTTGATTTTGTTATTAATTTCTTTCTTTTTTCTTGATTTAAATTTTGGTAAATTACACCTTTCAGCCTAATAATTATTTGGAGACTAAAAATGTAATTAATCTCTATATGTTTATGAGTGTTGATTTTGTTATTAATTTCTTTCTTTTTTCTTGATTTAAATTTTTGTAAATTACACCTTTTATGTTAATAATTATTTTTGTTTAGTCACAGGTGAACTTATTGATGCAAAATAATTATTTAATAAGTATAATACAAAATTCATAACTACCTAGGATTTAAACTCCTATAGTTGAGGTAGTGTTTAATGATGTTGCAAGTTCACTATTTACCACTAATGTTTAAATTGTATTATAATAGAGTTTGATTTTTCTTTTTTAATATATTAGTGATTAAATTCACAATTTAAATATTGGAGTTTAAAATAACACGAGATTCATATTTTGGAGACTAAAAATGTAATTAATCTTTATATGTTTATGAGTGTTGATTTTGTTATTAATTTCTTTCTTTTTTCTGGATTTAAATTTTGGTAAATTACACCTTTTAGCCTAATAATTGTTTGGAGACTAAAAATTTAATTAATCTTTATATGTTTATATGTTTATGAGTTTTGATTTTGTTATTAATTTCTTTCTTTTTTCTTGATTTAAATTTTGGTAAATTACACCTTTTATCCTAATAATTATTTTTGTTTAGTCACAAGTGAACTTATTGATGCAAAATAATTATTTAACAAGTATAATACAAAATTCATAACTACCTAGGATTTAAACTCCTATAGTTGATGCAGTGTTTAATGATGTTGCAAGTTCACTATTTACCACTAATGTTTAAATTGTATTATAGTAGAGTTTGATTTTTCTTTTTTATATATTAGTGATTAAATTCACAATTTAAATATTGGAGTTTAAAATAACACGAGATTCATATTTTGGAGACTAAAAATGTAATTAATCTTTATATGTTTATGAGTGTTGATTTTGTTATTAATTTCTTTCTTTTTTCTTGATTTAAATTTTGGTAAAATTACACCTTTTAGCGTAATAATTATTCGGAGACTAAAAATGTAATTAATCTTTATATGTTTATGAGTGTTGATTTTGTTATTAATTTCTTTCTTTTTTCTTGATTTAAATTTTGGTAAATTATACCTTTTATCGTAATAATTAGTTTTGTTTAGTCACAGGTGAACTTATTGATGCAAAATAATTATTTAATAAGTATAATACAAAATTCATAACTACCTAGGATCTAAACTCCTATAGTTGAGGTAGTGTTTAATGATGTTGCAAGTTCACTATTTACCACTAATGTTTAAATTGTATTATAATAGAGTTTGATTTTTCTTTTTTTATATATTAGTGATTAAATTCACAATTTAAATATTGGAGTTTAAAATAACACAAGATTCATATACAAACTCCACTTATCTTTACTGGTGTCATAGTGAATTTTGAATGTGCCAAACTATGATGGAAGTGGGGTGAGAATAAACTGCATGAGAAAAGTTTCATTAACTTGCATCCCTAATGTTTTAAGCTTTACAGTTTTGTCAATTTAGTCGTAACAGTGCCAGTAAGTAGAGGGACGCTCGATGCAAAAGAGTGCAATGAGGTGGGAACTTTTACTGAAATAAGATAGAACATGTGATGCACCAAATATTTACTCTAAGGGTTAGGGTAATGTTACTAAAGAGTCCTTTGGTCAATAACAAAGTAAGATCCCAGGAAGGTCATAGGAGTCAATATAGCCTCCTTTCTAAGTCTAATCACCTTAGATAGCAAGCTATCTTTTTGACAGATCTTAAGAGGTATCAACACAATGTCTCATAAGTAACGCGGAAATAGGCATAAACAATATACATATTAAAGCTTTGAGAATTATAATGATGAACTATTGATATCACATAAGTCTTTCCTTTGGGAAAAACTTAGGTATATCTATTGTCCACTCGTCAAGAATCACTTATGTAGGTCTAAAATAATTTATGCAACTTTTCAGTTAGTCATGTTACCTTTGGGTATGCAATTCTAATCTATCAAATTACATAAGTTATATTACCCTACCCAGTTCATAATTATTTGAAAGTGACTCTCCTTTGAGCTAGTCTCAATCTCCTAATTATAAGTGCAATTGAGAATATTATTGACCTTAATGTTACCATTTTAACAATTCTTTTATGTAGTATGATATTCATAAGTTTTACAAATCTAGGCCACTTTGGCAGCTACTAAATTAGTAAACCTTATGAATTCGGAACTAACAAACAATATTCTCTATTTATTAATTTGAGTTATTTAATTATCATTAATTCAATCACTATTTTAATGAAATCACTATTTATGATTTCTAAAATTTCTTTTATGTGATTGCAATAATAATAATAACAACTTTGGATGAACAAGAATATATATATTAAATTATGCAATATGACAATCATGAATATCTCATAAAATGGCCAATAAGAATTACACCTAATATGAATTAACCACTTCAATATTTAATATTCAATGTCATAAAATTATATCATGATATCAAATTTAAATCATAAAAATATATAAATATCAACAATAATAGACAATAAGTGTACCTAATCAGACAAGGTAAAAACATAATTATCTAACATAATACATTCAAATAAATATATTTATTTAATAGACCGAACGATTCACCAAAATTCTAAAATTGCTTTTAGTCTGTGCACTTTGCCATAATGGCAAATAATATAAATATTACACTCAATTCAGTGTCATGTTATAATGATTATAAAAATTATTATTGCTAAAATTAATAATAAATCGAAGCATGCATATTACACGTTTATCAGTAGTTCTCTTTTAAATACCCTAATGCATCCCTTTCAGTTTTTTCACTTAAATATGTGTACATATTGAAAACTTATAACGGAAGGCTTTGTCAACTACCAAATCTATTTTCTTGTTGATGGGCAACAGATAATATCATGATAAAAATTATATAATAAGACATTCTTAAGAAACTGTCATTAATCTTTTTTTTTATAGTAAAAACAGATGTACTGTTTTATGAATAATTATAATAATAATATTCATAAATATATTATTATTCCAAGGTGTATTGATTCACAAAATTAAGGCTCTGATACCATATGTAAGAAATTAATGTACATGTAACCATAATAATAATGCGGAAATGAACTTTGTAGGATCTTGAATTCAATACAACTCAAGAATAAAACGAACATACCTTTGTCAGCCATTGAATTAGAGAAGTTGAGAAAATACCCTTAATAATTAAATCTTGAATTCTTGGCTCACATTCTTCTCTCAGTCTCTCTTAATTAGGATGACTATAGAACTTAGAGTGATGGAAAAATATTCATATTATGTAAGGGGAGTTACCCATCCTTATATAGAGAAAAGAAGATGGCCAGTTAAACTTTATCAGAAGAATTTCTATCCATCAAGGTTTCCTTCTTATCTTAGAAGAGTAGTTATCCCATATTTAAAATTCTAATTATTGAACTTTATCTCAAATATTGGCTTTATCTAGTTGCGGACTCCAAATAAAATAAAACATGTGAAAGATATATAGACTATTGGGCCACACCAGAAAATAAATCCAACAATATTATCTTAAAATATTTACAATCTCTTCCATATATACATAAACATTCACAAGAGTAAAATTATGTAAACAGAGGACAGATTAGTTAGACCACGTACCATACATAACATAGAAATCACCTTTGGAAAGGGAAGACAATTAGTTAAAGTAGTGGTGCATTTTTATTCCAAAGTCAAAATGTCCAACACAAGAATCTAATACAACTCATTATTGTGAACAATGTCAAGAACATACCGTAAGAACCGACACTAACACTAGGTATAGATTTTTGTTACTTCAATACAGACATATTGGTTGATTGTAAAAGGGTAAACTCACTCAACCAATCCCAAAACTGAAAAACAATTAGGATATATTGACGCTATGTAGAAACAATTCGACTAGACGCCCTCAATAGTATAGCATATTGTTATGTCCTTACAAAATTCTCCAAAATATCTAGAAGGGAGCTGCAAGAATGAGAAGCTAATGGAAGAATGTAGAACTCCCTAGCAAACTCTCGCACATATGAAGACTATGGAGAATTCTAGAAGGGCCTAGGGAATTCAAGCACCTATAAACTTGTACATATATAAATAGATATTTGTATAGATATTTCTAAAGGGTATTCTAGAACATTCTTGTAGCTTGTCAAGAAAGCTTCCATGGGAAGCTTCTGTAAGAATATCTATAAAGTGGCCCATATACCACATGTTTGTTTTATTTATTTATTTATATTATATATATTTATTATATATATTTAATTGGTTTAATGACTAATTAATTAGTTTAATGGTTAATGGGTAACTGATGTCTGTTTAATATCCTATATGGTGGTTTCATGGGACTTTATAACTTCCCTGATGGTGGGAAGTTATAAGAGATTACTTGGATATGGGTCCAAGCCTATCTATATATATGCCTGTGATAGCCATCAGACACAGACATTGTTTTGTGCATAGAATAGGCTTGAAAATCTGTCCCTTTCACTTTTCTCATATGATTCTGTAAAAAGTGTTCTGCGAGTGGGATTCTTTATACATTCAAGATTTGATCATTCAAGGATAAAGATTCAAAGGCTTGAGCATCATGGCAGGAGGTATTTTTATTTCTGAATTAAAATTATTTTAGTTCTAACAGCTTCTACATGACACTTTTTTGTGAGTTCTATAATGCTCCAAGGGAGCCTATAAATAGGAGATGATCTTATTTGCACCAATCCATCCAAGAGTTGTGCAAATAAGCTCTACAACTCTTGAGAAAGCTTTACAACTCTTGGATGGATTGGTGCAAATAAGCTCATCTCCTATTTATAGGCTCCCTTGGAGCATTATAGAACTCACAAAAAAGTGTCATGTAGAAGTCATAGAACTAAAATAATTAAACCAATTAAATAGATATAATAAATATATATAATATAAATAAATAAATAAAACATGTGGTATATGTGCCACTTTATAGATATTCTTACATTCTCCCACTTGGCACATATAACACACGTTGTTGACTGTCGGGTAACTACCAAACTGATGATGGTCATTAAAAAAATACCCAAACCTTAGAGGTATAATACACGAATCATGGCGGTTATACTCTATCAATTAAGTATTTCCTTCCATATATTACATTGTATCACACTCTCAACTTAATGTGGTGTCATTCTTTATGAATAACTTCTAATAAGTTATTCTGGATCCAATGATCCCTATGGATCAATAGTCCCAATGGACTGCATAGCATCACAAATACTTTAGGTGCACAAAATGATGCTTTTCACTAATAATAATCAAAATGTCATGACAAAACAAAATAAAACAACAACTAGAAAAATTATTGAGCTAACCAATCAGTCCCATGCCCTCAACGTGTTTTGAAAACACCTTTACAGAAAGACCTTTGGTCATGGGATCTGCAATCATCATATCGGTACTAATATGCTCAATGCTGACTTCTTGCTTCTTAACACGGTCTCGAATAGCAAGATACTTTATGTCAATATGCTTGCTGCGGCTACCACTTTTGTTGTTGTTAGAGAAGAAAACCGCAGCTAAATTATCACAGTAAACCTTTAATGGCCTAGAAATTGAATCCACAATTTGAAGCCCTGTGATAAAATTCCTCAACCAGATAGCCTGTGAGGTTGCTTCAAAGCAGGCTATAAACTCTGCTTCCATTGTTGACGATGCAATTATCGTCTCTTTGGCGCTCTTCCATGAAACAGCACCGCCTGCTAGCAGATAGACATATCCTAAAGTGGATTTTCTAGAATCTTGACAACCCGCAAAATCCGAGTCTGAATATCCAACCACCTCAAGACAGTCAACATGCTTATAAGTAAGCATGTAGTCCTTGGTTCCCTTAAGTACCTCATGATTTACTTTGCAGCCTTCCAATGTTCCATTCCTGGATTACTTTGGTATCTACCAAGCATCCCAACTGCAAATGCAATCTCAGGTCGTGTACAAACCAAAGCATGCATTAAATTGCCTACGGCAGACGCATAGGGAATGCTAACCATTTGTTCTTTTTCCAAATCATTCTTCGGACATTGACTCAAACTGAATTTGTCACCCTTTAAAAGGGGTGCTGCATTAGGAGTGCAATCACTCATCTTGAATTTCTCCAAAACTCTTTCAATGTAGGCTTTATGGGATAGTCCTAATGTCCTTTTGGACCTATCTCTGTGAATCTCTATGCCAATGACATAAGAAGCTTCACCCATATCCTTCATTTCAAAATTTTGAGAAAGAAATTGTTTAGTCATGCAACAATCCCAAATCATTAGATGCAAGTAAAATGTCATCCACATATAGAACTAGAAAAATGTATTTGCTCCCACTAACCTTAAGGTATATACAGTTGTCCACAACATTCTCCGTAAAACCAAATGAAGTAATAACATTGTGGAACTTTAAATACCACTGTCGGGAAGCATGTTTTAGTCCATATATGGATTTCTTGAGCTTGTAAACTAAGTGACTATCTTTATCAGAACAAAAACCTTCAGGTTGCTTCATGTATACTTCTTCCTCAAGATCCCCATTCAGAAATGTTGTTTTCACATCCATTTGATGAAGCTCTAAATCAAAATGAGCCACTAATGCCATGATAATTCTAAATGAATCCTTTTTTGAAACTGAAGAAAAGGTATTATGATAATCGATGCCTTCTCTTTGAGCGAAACCTTTAGCTACGAGTCTGGCTTTATATCGTTTGACATTGCCATTGGAGTCTTTCTTGGTCTTATAGACACATTTACAGCCAACCGCTTTAACTCCTTTAGGCAACTCGACAATTTTCCAAACTTGATTCTTAGCCATAGATTCCAACTCTTCCTTCATGGTGTAGACACCCCATTTTTGACCGTCCTCAAGACTTGGACGTCACCGCTCGAACACTCGGTGATTATCCATGTTGGTGTTTGTTTTGAGTTCCCAGAGGTCCCGGCTGCGCGCCGTGCCTCAGGACCTCTCAACTGGCTTGTTCTGTGCTTGGTTTTATACCAAGACTTGTGTGTTTTTGCATTTGAGGGTAGGGGAAGGCTTGTTAGCCATCCCTGAAGCCCACCGGCTGCCCCACACCTCCACCGGCACTCCCTAGTGGCCACCGGCACTAATTTCTCAAAACCTTTGGCCGGTTGGCACTGTATACTGCCGACCGGCACTCTTTTGTGCTGGTGACTATTTTGGCTGGTCGGTGTGACCCCTTTGCACCCCCAGGGATGGTGCATGCCAGCTGTGACAGCTGGAATGCACTATCACCACTCTCCATGCCCGGGTTTGCACCCTTTGCACCCTTGAACCCCATAAACCTTCTAGAAGGTTGAACCCTTGGCCAAGCTTCTTGGAGAAGCTTGGCCAGCTGTCTTAGCTTCTCCAAGAAGCTAAGAACCCTTTGCACCCCTTGAACCTTTTGGTCTTGCTTAGCCATTAAGTCTTGGCTTGGTTTTTGGACTATTTAAGCTCATCTCCTCTCCCTTGAGCTAAGGTTGGCCATTTGAGATAGAAAACCAGAGCTTGTATCTCTATATCTGTGTGATATACCTTCTCTCTCTATATTTTTCCTCTCTCTCCTCTTGTGTGTGTGTTTTTAGGCCTAAATAGGTGTGTTTTACCTTACTATTGCACCATTACACACACCATTACACCTTAGCTCGAGATTCAGAGGCTTGGGTGGTTGTTTGTTGAAGTTTTGGACTAGTTTTGATCATTAGAGAGTGGCTGGACCACCTGTTCTTCAAAGGATCTTCAAGGGTAAACTCTTTGCTTTAGTTTCCCCATTCTTGCAACTAGTTTCTACCTATCTTGCTTTGTGTTTTTGGCTTTGTGTTTAACATGAAAAGATCTTGTTTTTACTTGCTCTTGAACCTTCATTAAGGTCATTTTGTGGTTTGAGCAAAGGCTCACCCTTTTAGGCCTTGTTTGGCCATTTTGGTGTCCTTTTGGTGAGGCCTTGTTTACTTGGTGTTTTTGGCCTTCTCACCACTGAAAACTAGTGGGTTTTCAGTGGTGAGGAAGGTGATTTCAAGTCATGAATAGGGGAGGGACACCCCTCTCCCCTTGGTCCTTTGTTTGCCTTTGTTCTTGGCCTAAAGAATAGCATGTGTGCTTGGTTGGTTTTGGCTTCATTTCAGAGCATATTTGTGGTCCATATGATGTGTTGTGCCTCTGTTTTAGGTTAGATTTATAGCCCTTAACATGCCTCTCATGTTTGCTTTGAAATGCTCCTTTATGCTTAGAAGTATGCCATGCTTTGAGGCCATGATTTTTGCATGTTTTAGCTTAGTTTCATGAAGGTGTTAGCACCATTTTGTCATGTGTAGGGGCTGTGAGCCACTGATTTTGTCACTTTTGGCATGCTTGACATGTTTACTTTGCATAATGGCTTGTAAGCCTTAAGCCCATGATCCATGTACATGCATTGGATAGTTTATTTAGATGATTAGGGATCATTTGACATGCTATTTCAGACCCCAATCCATGCTCATATGTTTGTACTTGTCATCTCTTTCATGCTTTAAAGGTATGTCCTTTTTATGCCTAAGAATAGGCCTTGTGCATGCTTGCTTGCTTGGGGCATTTTGGGGCTGCCATATGTGGGATTTGGGTGTCATTTTGCACGCTAAAAATCTGTTTTTGGTTGTTAGATTCATTCCATGAGTGGTTGTGTAAGTGATGGTTAGATGCTCTCTTGAGTGCCCTTGGTTTTGGGCTTATTGGCTTGCATGCTTGCATGACATTTTGTCCATGATTTCAGTCCATTTTGGCCACTGTTTTGGAGACGTTTGAGGCCTCCCCCATGGTGGTTAAGGCCACCATTGTATGCTCCTTATATGCTTGTTGCATGCTTGGTTTATTGAGTGTTGTAGCATGATGGTCACATTGCCTAATTGCCTATGTTCACAACACATTTGCACTTTGCATGTTGCATTGCATTTTACATGTTGCTTTCTAATCCTCATGGTTGCATCATTTGAGCCATGTTGCATACATGCATTCCATGGCTTGGCTTGGGGATTGTCAAGCCAAGCATAGGATTGAGAAGCGTTCACACTTCAAGTAGTGCAACTTGTCTCAATTCTTGGTCACCAAGGCCCTTGACCAACACATGATAAGGCCTTGGATTCCATTTGTTTGTTGCATGCATTTTTACATCAAAGTGCAACCTTGGTTCTTTAGGCTATCATGCATCACGATGCACCATTGATGGCCCAAGAACCAAGGGTCATGCCTCCTTGAGTCTCCAAGCATGATAGGAGGCATTGACCATGCTTACATATGCTCAAAATCCATGCCATGCATTGTTATGCATTCTTCTTTGTCAAAGCATCCTTCTGAGAACTTTACGCCCGGCAGTATAATGTGCCGACCGGCAAACTTTTTGTGCCGATAAACTCTACAAGAAGCCGGTGGCCAATTTGATCAGCCGATGACCATTTCATCCAGCCGGTGATGATCCTCAGAGTGCAAGGAACCTATTCTGGGACTTTGGGAATTTTTGGAGGGACAGAGCAGTAAAAACAGAAGCAGCAGTGGCATGACACGGGTTTTCCGGGCAAGTCGGATCAAGCATACATCATTCACGCGCATCCCAAGGCAGGGCCGAGGCCCCACCTTCTTTTTATATTTGGTTTAATTTTAATAATTAGAATTTTGTAATAATTTATTATATTCTTGGACTGTATTATTTTTGGACTGTATATTCTTTTGGTCCCTCCGAGTGAGGGCGCATCTGTAATAAGTGTGGGTGAGTGTGTGCATGTCTTCCAACCCCCACTTCTTTCTTCCCTTTTATTTACCTGCTTATGATGGTAGATTAGGGCATATTTATTTTAGCATACCTTATGCTATGCATGCGTGCATCCATGCATTCGTTTACATGCACCGGGCTCGGTACATCATACAAACCGCATTGTATTTTCAATTCCAAATTGAATACGTGCTATTTGTAACATTTCACATGCCATGTTTAGGATAGCCGAGCCTGTCTAGATTGCATCTTTGCATGTGTTGCATTAGCCATTTTTAACATGAACTAGGATCATGCATGATTACTAACTAGTTTCTTGTTTTGGCACGGAGTACGATGTAAGTATTTATGCTTTAGCATATCGCATGTGTGTGTATGTTAGCATGACAGTATGCCTACCATGCGGCTAAGTGCTTATTTGAGATAAACTGTTTGAATGCCTGTGGGTGAAGGTTGGATTGCCTGAGTTGGAACAACTCATTGAAATCCGTATTTTAGCCTACTTGCAAGTAGCAATTTCAAACTGTTTTCAAAACGAACGGATATGCAATGCTTATTTCCAAATTAGGCAATCTAGTCTATACTTGTTTGCTGTGCACATAACATAGTAATTCTAGGCTAATAACCAGAATAAGAATACATAACGTCTTCAAAAACGGATATCATGGTTAGTAGGGGCCGGTCTTCGGATCGGGCGAAAGGGGGTGCTCATAGCTGACCTTCCCCGATCGTACCCAAGCTCCCGAGCCAAGTGTACTTTGGTGATGACGGACATGTGGCCTTCGGCACCGAGTCAGGGTTTCCTAAATTCCCCATTTTAAAAATATTTAGGTGGCGACTCTGTATCTGGCAAAGCAGTCCATGTTTGGCACTACTTTTCAAAAAATCTGTTTTCTTCAAAACGATTTGCCAGAGGTGGACTCTTTGGTTCAGATTTAGAACCGCAATCCAAACAAAAGGAAGAGTCCGAGCTGTAGCGAGGTCCCACGCGGGCTTGTTACAGTTTCTGGCGACTCTGCTGGGGATTTTAGAGAGTTTGACTCGAACTCGTGATATCCTATTTTTGACTACGTTTATGTGTTTCTTTGCATTACATGTGCATTGGTGCGCCTAGGACACCGTGTTGGCCATCTGCTATTCCTGAGCGGTTTGCCAGAGGCTTGTCTTGTCAAGGCATGTCCATAAGGCTTACCGGTTGCGGGCTCTGCCAGTATGGGAAGACAAACCCCGGTTTTTACCGGGGCACCCTTTTTGACCATTCGACCTAGTGCATATTCAGAATCCATAGTGACCATTCCAAACTAGGATAGGTTGCTTACCCGATGTTAGGTTGTTTGAAACCGCTGTGTGCGTAGTGAAACCCTAGCTCCTGACAAAATAGGACAGGGAAACCCTACCCCAACATAGGGGTGTATTGGCTCTCTTTTACATGCTATGTGCTTTTGGAGTGTATCTCTACAGGGAAATACGTGTATCAGTTTGCAAGACTAGGCATCAGGCCTGCGGGTATCAGTCAGTATTTTGGGGGAATCAGTTATCCGTGGGTATCCGATTCAGACTTAGGGGCAATGATTCAGAAACAGTGATCAGAATGCTTGAAGAAACAGTTTATGGCTGTATATTATAATCCCAACCGTGTGTTGTGTGTTTATTTATTTTGCGCCGTTATGCTGCCCGATTGTCTGTTTATTTATACGCTTTATTTATCTTTTTACTAGGTAGTTGAGCACCATTGCTTCTAACCCAGTAGATATTCCCCAAGCACTCTGGATCAGAGGTCGTCGCCTTCATCGATCTGAGGATCTGATAGACGGACAACCAGTGTATCGCTCCCTACCCTCGATTACTAGACGGAGGACAGTTAGGCAGAGGATATCAGTTCAACAGTCAATTCAGAGGGCTTTATCTACCTCACCTGTGTTTAGTAGGGATCAGGGTTCCGCGTCACCTACAGATAGGGAGCATATATCAGTAATTCAACCAGAACAGAACAGTATGGCAAGTTTGGAAGAGATGGTGCGCCACCTCCAAGAGAGCATGAAAGCAATGCAGCAGGATGCCGCCCGTCAGGCCACACTTGTGAAGGAACAGGCAGAGACAATTTCCAGACTCGAGCAACAAACCGGAGCATCTGCTTCGCATCAAGCTCCTCCCCCACCAGGAGTTCCAAACCCCGGGGAGGCAACCAATGTTCAGAATGATACAGAACTTCCTGCAGGACCACCCCCACCTCCAATTCTACCTCAAATCCAACCCCAGCTATCAAAAACACCCACCAACCTACCAGACTCTCCCTTTGAGTTTGAGACCGATCCCACCGCACTAAAGTTGAACAAGCTTGAAAAGCTATTCAAGATATCCCAAAGGGCCACAACTATCCTCGACATTGAAGATGGATATACCGACGCAGCTGTGACGCTGCCCAACAGATTCAAAATGCCTCATGTGGATCGATTTGATGGGTCCGGGGACACCATGGTGCACCTAAGGTTATTTTCGGACATCCTAAGACCGATGGGCCTCACCAGACTACAGAAGCTTTCTCTGTTTGGCCGAACCCTGTCAGGTGTGGCGTCTAGTTGGTATGCAAAATTGGAAGATGATGTTAAGAGAAACTGGGATGAGATGGCTGAGGCCTTCGTTTCGCAATATTCGTACAACACGCAAATCGAGATTACAACCCGTGATCTCGAGACAACAAGGCAAGAACCCAAAGAAGGCTTCTCAGAATTTGTGACTAGATGGAGGGCTAAAGCTTCCATGATGGCCATTAGGCCGACAGAGAAGGATCAGATACGGATGGTTGTGCGCAACCTCCAACCTAGATTGATGTTGAGAATGATCGTGGTCCCCTTCCCTACCTTTGCAGATCTACATGAGATGGGAATGCAGATCGAGGATGCCTTGAAGCAAGGCTTGTTCGATAATGATCGGGAACAACCCAGAAGGACTTTCAATCGCAACGCCAATGCAGGCCCGAGTGGCACCGCGGCTGTGAGAGCCTCAGAAGTAGGCATGGTCACCACCAATCCCCCATCGAGAACCATGGCAGCTACGCCATTCTCCGGTGCATCCGGAAGCAAACCGCAAACAACTAAATACCCACCCAGAAACACCAGAACCTTCGCTCCACTATACATGCCCCTATCCAAAGCTCTGGGGGTTTTGATCAAAAAAGGGCACCTGAAGCCCCTGGAGCCGCGGCCATTACCAGAACCGCTTCCCCCTTCCCACAACCCGACCAAGTATTGTGCATTTCACCAACAGCACGGTCACGATACCGATCTGTGCTTCCGACTGCGCCATGAGATCCAAGACCTCATCGATAACGGGGTGATTCTGCCACCGAAGAAACCCAATGTTACCACAAATCCCCTTCCCACACATAACCAAGCTCCACCGCCCAAAAGACTCAATTTCATCCATACGGGGGCCGCGTTCTACGACCCTAGCATTTATATCACTTCTTCCCACCTACCCAAGCCGGAGGTGTTCCTCCTTGATTGCACCAACCTGTGCATGATGGACATCTCCATGACCCAACCCGAGCCTGCGGTGGTGACTGTTGAGGATACAAGAGAAGAGACTTCAGAAGAAAAGAGGATCGCAGAGCCAGAGTCTGTAGAACCTGGGAGTTATGTTAAGAAGATGTATAGTCCGAGTGACTACATTTCATCAATAGGTCAAGATGGGCCAAGGGTAGAACTGTCAGCAGAGAGAGAGCTGTGTGTGATCCATGGGGACAGTTTAGAACGGGAAACAGATGGTGTAACAACTGTGGAGGAGGACCTTGCCAATCTTCAGTTTTACAGTGACCAAGACCCAGAGGATACGGCTGTCGCATGGTTCGATTATGAGAATTCAACAGAAGTTATTGGGTGGTTGGACGATCAACCTGATGTGATAGAAGAATGTCAGGCAGAATGGAGCCCGGCAGGGGCGAGAGTATCAGTCAAGGAACATAATACACCACCGAAGAGCGCCGACACTAAGAATTTTGCTCGAAACTCAGGCATTGCGAATGTGGGAGTCGTTGAGCCAACAGACGCGCTCACACAATTCGAACAGACATTGGTACAAATGGAGCAAGAAAGATTTGAAGATTCCGAGAGAATCAGGAAGGCGAAGGCCCACGTGGGAGTGGAAACTGCTGTGTGCACAGAAACAGAGGATGCTGCAGGCATGAGAATAGAAGGTACTGTGAGTGCGAGAGCTGTCGCATCAGAGCCAGACAGATGTTTATCAGCCGCTGATGGAATGTGGTGGGAAGATGAGGACTTGTGTCTTGCCCACACAGACGAAGATTGGGGGAATAACCAACCCGATGACACTTGGTATCTAGGAGAAGTCGACCACATGACACGGAGTGGGCGGTACTTCAAACCCCCACACCTAGACCAACCCGAGACTTCCGGAAAGGATAGAGAGGCTGAAAAACAGAAGGAAAAGCAACTCGAAGACGAGGTCGTGCTAAGACAATTGAAAAAGATACAGGCAGACAACTCCATCTGGGGACTGCTTATGGCTTCTCGAGTGCACAGGCAGGCTGTCCTTTCAGCCATGGATAAGGCTAAGCTTTCAATAGAGACTACGCCCGAACAGTTAGTCGGATTAGTTTTTCCCGGAGGAGGTTCCCCGATGTTGACTTTTTCCGATAAAGAGTTACCGCCTGAGGGCGTAGATCATAACAAGCCACTCTACATCTCTGTGGAGTGTAGAGATAAATGGATACCGGTGGTTCTTGTTGATACTGGATCTACCATCAATGTTCCGCCAAAGAAGGACAAAGATACGCCATTGGTTTAAAGATCGCGACTGCACTAAAACTTGTGTGTGATTGGGCATATGACAACACAAGTAGAGAGGTAATGGGAACGGTTAAAGTTCGGACGAAGGTTGGACCAGGACAGCATGAGATAGAATTCCATGTCTTAGAGGTGCCTGCAACTTTCAACTTGCTTTTGGGGGGGCGTGGCTGCATCAAGTAAAGGCAGTATCATCTACTCTGCACCAAATGGTGAAATACCCCTGTGGGAAGGGAGTAGCCATTGTTTTCGGAAATTCATCAATCCACCCACCACCAGAGGTATCTACACCTGTTCTAGAGATTGAGCACGGCATGGAGGACGTGTTCATATCGGGATTTACCTTGGCTGAGGCTCAGGTTGTACAGAGCATCATGGCAGCTAACGAAGGGTTGTACACCAGCGCTCAAGCGGTGTACCTTATGAACAAACTCCAACACATCCCCGGGATGGGATTAGGAAGAAGTGGCCGGAAAGGCGTCGCAACGTTGGCCGAGGTGCCACACAACCCTCATACCTTTGGTTTGGGTTATCTGCCCACCAAGGAGGATTGGATAAGAAAGGGGAAAGAAATGGCAGGAAGAGCCAAAGCAAAACGAATGGGGAAACCATTTGAACTGATGCACCAGCCCATCCAGGGCACCCTGAACGGACGCTTCGTCCGAGAGGGGGAGGATTTCCCATTCTGTGGTTTCCCGGAGCCGTGGCTAAACGCGGAGAAGAAGCGCGTACTAGGGTTTGAGATTTTCTTTGACCTACAGTTACCTGGGGACGATGTTGCTGAAGGGCAGACAGACCCGATAGTTGAGACAGAACAGAGCAAAGGAACAGAGTCTGAGGACACAGAGTTGGAAATGGGGGTAGCACTGGCTTGTCTACTTTCAGATCCTTCGATCGATCAGTTGTGCTTAGGGGATAACTCCTCGGTGTCCATGATCAGAGATGAAACGGCTGCGGGCCTACCAGCAAACATTTTGGATGCATCCATCGCACCTTCTCTCGTTTGGCAGTACGAAGAAGGATTTTTGTCGAGCAGTACCGGGTCAGGTAGTGAGCTGGAATCTGATTCCACCGAGTCTTGTGAGTCGGAATCAGGTTCCAGCTCGTCTGAGTCTGAGTCTGGTATTCCTGGGGGTGATAACCCGGATGCCACAGTCCTGTCTAGGTCGTCTTTTTCTTTCTCTTTTGAGTCTGTTGTAACAGAAGAATTGGACGGCTTGGAAGCATCTAATGAGAACAAGGTGAATGTGGTTTCTGTGTATTTTTCTGTGCCTTTGATTTATTGCTTAAATCAGGACTTTCAAAATTTTGATGAAAACGACGAGGACGAAATTCCTCCGATTTTGCAACGACTAATTGAACCAGAGCAGGAGAGGTTTGTTAAACCCTTAATGGATGAAATCACTACTGTGAATGTTGGTACTGAGAAGGACCCGCAGCTGGTCCAGATCGGGTCCACGTTGTCTTCGGAGGAACGCGAGCGCTTAGTCGCTTTATTAAAAAATTTCAAAGATGTTTTCGCGTGGTCCTACGAAGACATGCCTGGAATCGATCCTAAGATTGTACAGCATCGGATCCCTCTCGACCCCGAAGCCCGACCTGTCAAACAGAAACTCAGGAGAATCCACCCAGATTGGGCCATCAAGATCAAGGAAGAGGTCACCAAGCAGATTGATGCAGGCTTCCTGCTGGTATCCGAATACCCGACTTGGTTGGCCAATATTGTTCCAGTGCCGAAGAAAGATGGCAGGATCAGAGTATGTGTGGACTTCAGGGATTTGAACAGAGCCAGTCCGAAGGACGACTTTCCCTTACCGCACATTGATGAGCTAGTGGATTTCACAGCGGGGCATGCTTTGCTTTCATTTATGGATGGCTTCTCAGGCTACAATCAGATAGTAATGGCACCCGAAGACCGGGAGAAGACTGCTTTCACTACCCCGTGGGGGACGTACTGTTATAGAGTAATGCCATTTGGGCTGAAGAACGTTGGGGCTACATATCAACGGGCTGCAACCACAATACTACATGATATGATCCACAAAGAGGTTGAGGTGTACGTGGACGACATGATTGTCAAGTCCAAAAAAAGAGAGGGCCACTACACCACCTTGCGAAAGTTTTTCCAAAGGATCAGAGAATTCCGGTTGCGACTGAATCCTCAGAAATGTACATTTGGTGTTACAGCGGGAAAGATGCTAGGGTTTCTGATTACACAAAGGGGCATCGAAGTCGACCCTTTCAAAATCAAGGCCATCTTAGAAATGCCACCACCAAGGACTGAAAAGGAGGTGCGAGGCTTTCTGGGTAAAGTGCAATTCATAAGACGGTTTATCTCAAAACTAACCTTGACTTGTGAACCACTTTTTGGTCCCCTGAAGAAAACGAAGTTCCAATGGGATCGCCGATGCCAAAGCGTTCGAAAAAGATCAAAGAATATTTACAGAACCCACCCGTATTATCACCGCCAGAGCCAGGGAAACCGTTGATATTGTACTTATCAGTGACCGAGACTACAATGGGTTGTATGCTCGCGCAGGAATCAGAAGATAAAGTGGAAAGGGCCATCTACTATCTGAGCAAGAAGATGCTGGACTACGAGACCCGCTACACTCCGCTCGAGAAGGCTTGCTTGGCCTTGGTATGGGCTACCAGGAAGCTGCGGCACTACCTGTTAGCTCACTCTGTAATGTTGGTTTCACGACTTGATCCCATCAAATATCTTTTCGAGAAACCAGCACTTACGGGTAGGCTAGCTCGTTGGTTGCTGTTGCTTTTCGAATTCGATCTCAAGTATGTAACGTGCAAATCAGTAAAAGGGAGAGCGGTAGCAGAGTTCCTTGCCGACCACCCGATTGAGGGGGATGAAGCGGTTGAGTACCTATTCCCAGATGAAACTATTCTGCACATCGAAGATGAAACTTGGACGATGTACTTTGACGGAGCGTCGAACCAATATGGGTATGGGATAGGAGTGTTACTGATAGCGCCTGACGATTCCCGTATCCCCCTAGCATTCAAACTCCGGTTCAAGGTCTCGAACAATGAGGCAGAATATGAGGCATGTATTGCCGATCTAGAAGCAGCCCTAGAACTAGGGGCAAGACGATTGGACGTCATCAGGGATTAGAACCTTGTTGTGTCTCAGGCAAAAGGAGAGTGAAAAGTTAAAGAAGAAAGGATGATAATTTACCACCAGGCCTTGGATTTGTTAATTCCTCGGTTTGAGAAGCTAAATTTTACTCACCTAGTAAGAGAGAACAACAGGTTCGCAGATTCACTAGCAACTCTATCTTCCATGATAGACATCCCGTGTGGAGTCCGGATGTGTCCAGTCATTATCGACCAGAAATTTGCACCCGCCTACGAGTCAATTTCTGCCATAGATGAAGTGCAGGACAACAACCCCTGGTATTACGACATATGGAACTTTTTGGAAAAGGAGGCATATCCACTAGGGGCAAATGCCAAAGATAAAAGGGCAATCAGAAGAATGGCTGTTCAGTTCATCATCTGCGGGGGTAAACTGTATAAAAGGGGTCATCTGGGAATGCACAAGCTGTGTGTAGAGGCTGAAGAGTCAAAGCGCCTGATGGAGGCCATCCATGGAGGAGAATGTGGTGCACACATGAATGGGGTAATGCTAGCACGGAAAATCCTCAGACAGGGTTACTACTAGTCTACCATGGAGGAAGATTGCATCGGTTTTGTTCGGCGATGCCACAAATGCCAGATCCATGCGAATCGCATGAACATCCCGCCGTCGAGACTGTACAACATGACATCACCATGGCCATTTTCAGTATGGGAAATCGATGTGATTGGGGCTGTTACTCCGAAAGGGTCCAATGGACATGAGGTCATCTTGGTTGTAATAGATTATTTCACCAAGTGGGTTGAAGCCCAGTCCTATGCGGTGTTGAAGGCTTCGCATGTCGCAAAGTTTATTAGGAACAACATCATTTGTCGTTACGGAGTCCCAAACGAGATAATTTCAGACAATGGTTCCCACTTCAAGAAGGAGGTGATTGATTTGTTGGAGAAGTACAATGTGGCTTTTCATAAGTCGTCTACATACCGGCCGCAAACCAACGGAGCAGTTGAGGCCGCCAATAAAAATATCAAACACATATTGCAGAAGATGGTGGAAACCTACCGAGACAGGCCAGACAAGTTACCGTTTGCTCTGTGGGGCTACCGGACTTCAATTAGAACTTCAACTGGAGCGACTCCGTATTCATTAGTCTATGGGATGGAGGCAGTTCTACCAATCGAGATTGAGGTTCCATCGTTACGGGTATTGGCTGAGTGTCAGATAGCCGAAGCAGATTGGCAGCAGAGCAGATTCGAGGAACTCATGCTTTTTGATGAGAGGAGGCTGAAAGCACTGTACCATGTCCAAGGATATCAGCGCACAATTGCCCGAGCTTTCAACAAGAAGGTTAAGTCCAGGAATTTGAAGGAAGGAGATTTGGTACTCAAGGATAACCGAGCTCCTATTCACGACCCAAGGGGCAAGTTCAGACCTAATTGGACTGGCCCCTACATCATCAAGACTATTTGGTCGGGTGGAGCTGTTGTTCTGATGGACCTAGATGGCCTAGAGTTCTCCCAGCCGATCAATATGGACAAGCTGAAGAAATATTACCCCTGAGAGGCTCGCTAGGCTGAAAACCTGAAAGGGCGACCTAGGCAAAAGTTAGAGCGCGGAAAATTAGAAAATATAAAAACTAAGCTCGCGAGGTCGAAAACCCGCAAAGGGCGGCCTTGGCAAAAGTTAGAGTGCAAAAGGAGAGCGAAAATACTCGAGTGAACCCAAGCCTGAACTACGTAAGGCTTGATTACCATCCTTGGGATACGTAGGCAGCTTCATCCTGAAGTTCAGCCATAAACATTTTTCCCGATCAGCTTTGTCCATTTGATCATCTTGGTCATCTCTGTCCATCAGCATTTATCGCGATCTCCGGTACAGTGCTACTCAGACTAGGGGCAACTTTCCGTTGCCACGCAGTGCTGTGGTACTATTCAAACTAGGGGCAACTTCCCAGTTGCAAGAATCCGGGGTTGTACATCTCAGTGACAGATCTCAGGCATGTCCAGTTCTGATCTATATCGAAAATAGTTTTGAAAAGTTTTAATAAAAGTTGACTTTGTTCAAATAAATCTTTTTACAACTAAGACCATTTCTAGACCAAAGCGGAAAATTTTTAGTACCACAACTTTCAATTTCATTGATTTCAAATAGAGTTCTCCTGCTCTTGCATACAATTGAAATTGTTTTTTATTACATTCTTAAAGAAAACTTGAAAGTACTAATAAAGCATTAAATTCGGGGCACAGTCAAGTCAGGCATTCTTGCGCCCCCTCCCAGTGCTAATCGAAGCCTCTGATGCCAAAGCAGGCCCAACCTGTGCTTCTTCGTTGAGCCAATCTATGCACTCATCAGACAGAACACAACTGAAAGTGGGAGCGGGGGCCAAGAGTTCTCTCGTCCTCCATGCCGTGGCATATCGGGCAAGCTGTGTGCCTCGAACTGGGAATGTAGCTGGATACTCTATACCCTCCTGCGGGCAGGTCTGATCGTGGCCGAACTAGCGCCGGAACCGAAAGGGGAAATAGAACACACAGTGAGTCAAGCCGATCAGCTGAATTCCGGGTTGACGGGTCATGGTGTAGCCCATCGCCAGTAGATCGAGCCAAGGGCATTGCCAGGCAATACGGTCCGCGGACAAGTGGCACATCCAAGCAAACCACCACCCCTCATCAAGGGCATTAACTAGGCGACGCCGGGAGAAGTAGCCGCGAGCTGAATATGCGGGACAAGAATCCACAACCTGCAGCTTGTCCATCAACCATACCTGGGGAGGGATGAAAAATGAGAGAATAAAGAATAGAGAGGTGTAAGTTGAGAGAAAAGTAAGAATAAGGTTTCTGTGAGAAAAATCGAGCTCGAGAGCCGAGCGATGTGAGCAATATATCTGTAAGATTTGGGTGGGAAACATTACCTGCAGCAGTAGTGGACTCCCCGCTAATCTGGTTGTCTCTCGACGATAAAAGGCATCCAAGCCCATCAGTGTCTCAGCCAGAATCATGGCAATACAACTCTTGACCTCCTTCAAGCCGTGGGCAACCTCAACCAACCGGACGCTAGATCCCCCGGAACCTGAGGCAAACAGAAAATGAGAGAGCATGCACAAGCAAAGGGCATGTTGCCAGAAGCCTTGCCAATGACGGTCATTGCGATCACCGGCATCAGAGAACTGATGAATCAAACTCGGAATATCTAGCATTCCGTCGCTAATCAAAGTACGAGCATCGGGTATTGAAAGCCCGCACATTTGTCCTAAGGCCTGGGCATGGCCAAAACGAGGTTGAGGCAAGATTTCCTCGGTGCGCTTGGATTCCATTAGAACTTGGAAATCTTCAAAGGTGGGACACACCTCTTGCCCGGCAAAGCTGAAGACATGTGTCACCGGATTCCAGAACCTTGCCGCGGCGTGAAGAAACGGAAAATTCAGCGGGGTGCGACCCAGAGTGAATAGTGCATTTATGCCAAAGCCCCAGAAATTCAACTTTTCCGAGCCATCCAAGCTGTGAACCCAAGCCGTGAGATTTTGGGCAAGAAGCACTTCCATTTGAGCAAATCAGTGTTGAAATGAAGAGAACCACGAAGCTGAGACCCTTTTGAAGAGGATAGGGTTGAGTGGAGGACACATGTCAACATTCTGCTGGTGCTAACAGCCTACGGCCGACCGACAGGAAAAAGTGCCGACCGGCCATTATTTTGTGCCGACCGACCACATTTTGTGCCGATGACCATTCTCCTTGGCCGATGATCTTCATGTCTAGCCGATGGCCTTCCCCCTGTGTTTCTCAAGCTTTTTATGCTGAATATTGGGGAATTGCATCGCTTCTAGCACTCTCCGGTGATTGATTCCCGCCGAGTCGCGCGTATTTGCTTATCGAGTTGTTGTACATTTGCTTATCGAGTTGTATGTCACCCTCTTTAGGTCGTTGATGTGTCTATCAAGTTGTATTTACACTTGGCTAGTTTGTCAAGTCTTTCTTTTGCTTATCGAGTTGTAATTGGTTCACTACCTGGTTAATACGATGCGATGCTTTGTTTTCAAAACAGTTTCAATTTCAGTCACATTGTTGTGTGATGCCATGCGATGCGATAAAGAATACAAATGTAACACCTTTTGAACAAAACGGCTGTTTCATTTCCGTCATGTATTTTTGTGAAAATATGCGATTTCAAAAAAAAAAAAAAACCTGCCTGAGGCAGTGCAATGTGCTTAAACTCCTAGGAAAAAAAGGAAAGTAAAGCAGGAAAGTAACAGGTGGTAGCGTCGTTGGTTTGAATACAGTGAACCTCCATTTGTAGTCGATCCTCGCTACAGGTTCAGGTTGATCAGGGTCTGACACCTTCATCATTCAAGACAGTGCGGGAAAGTGCACTTCTGAAATACCAATGGATCTTCAAGTTGGCTTCAAGCCATGACTTTTGTGAGCGATGCTCAGAACATGCGAAGGATATCCCTTCCCGTATCCTTTTATATCTCGTGAATTTCAAAAGAAATCGTTTCAATTATACTGTGCGGCAGTACATTGTATTTCAACATGATGTTTTACTATGATCAATTTCAAGCTTCTATTTATATACTCATTGCTTTGTATGCGTGCATTGCTTTACTGACATGAGTTCAAGTTCCTTTTTATACACATTGCTTTGTATGCGTGCATTGCTTTACTGACATGTGTTCAAGTTCCTCTATACACATTGCATTGTATGCGTGCTTTGCTTTACTGAAATGTGTTCAAGTTTCTATATATACACGTTGCATCGTATGCGTGTGTTGCTTTACTGACATGTGTTCAAGTTTTTTCCTATATACTCATTGCATTGTATGCGTGCTTTGCTTTACTGACATGAGTTCAAGTTCCTTTCTATACTCATTACATTGTATGCGTGCTTTGCTTTACTGAAATGTGTTCAAGTTTCTATTTTCCTACACATTGCATTGTATGCGTGCATTACTTTACCGACATGTGTTCAAGTTCCTATACACATTGCATTGTATGCGTGCTTTGCTTTACTGAAATGTGTTCAAGTTTCTATTTTCCTACACATTGCATTGTATGCATGCATTGCTTTACTGACATGTGTTCAAGTTCCTATACACATTGCATTGTATGCGTGCTCTGCTTTACCACATGTGTTCAATTACAAATTTTCCTACACATTGCATTGTATGCGTGCTCTGCTTTACTATATGTGTTCAATTACGATTTTGCTATACACATTGCATGCGTTGTCACGCACCTTTGATTGCATTGTCACGAATGTTGCTAACAATATCATACCTGTTAAGTTTGATTTCTTTTCAGGCACGATATTGTATGTACGATTCATTTGAAGCTGGCACGACCAGACGGACCGGACAAGTATCGTATTCTCCGTGTGAAACGTAATGAGAATCGCTCAATTCTCTTACACTCTTTGCTAGCTTAAAACTATCGCATGCGTGCTTTGTTACAGCTTTTCTTTGCATAATCAGAAGTTATGCTCGGCTTCTTGCATTTTCAGTTGCATCCCGCCCCTGCCTTCGGGCGCGTATCTTGTTTGCCTTGCATGCTTGTCTAAGTCTTCGGCCTCGTCAAAAATGGGTCGTCTCTGGGCTTTGACATTCACTCCCGTCATTGTTATGACTTACGAGTTCTGTCAAAGAGGGGCAACTGTAGACACCCCATTTTTGACCGTCCTCAAGACTTGGACGTCACCGCTCGAACACTCGGTGATTATCCACGTTGGTGTTTGTTTTGAGTTCCCGGAGGTCCCGGCTGCGCGCCGTGCCTCAGGACCTCTCAACCGGCTTGTTCTGTGCTTGGTTTTATACCAAGACTTGTGTGTTTTTGCATTTGAGGGTAGGGGAAGGCTTGTTAGCCATCCCTATAGCCCACCGGCTGCCCCACACCTCCACCGGCACTCCCTAGTGGCCACCGGCACTAATTTCTCAAAACCTTTGGCCGGTCGGCACTGTATACTGCCGACCGGCACTCTTTTGTGCCGGTGACTATTTTTGACTGGTCGGTGTGACCCCTTTGCACCCCCAGGGACGGTGCATGCCAGCTGTGACAACTGGAATGCACTATCACCACTCCCCATGCCCGGGTTTGCACCCTTTGCACCCATAAACCCCATAAACCTTCTAGAAGGTTGAACCCTTGGCCAAGCTTCTTGGAGAAGCTTGGCCAGCTGTCTTAGCTTCTCCAAGAAGCTAAGAACCCTTTGCACCCCTTGAACCTTTTGGTCTTGCTTAGCCATTCAGTCTTGGCTTGGTTTTTGGCCTATTTAAGCTCATCTCCTCTCCCTTGAACTAAGGTTGGCCATTTGAGATAGAAAACCAGAGCTTGTATCTCTATATCTGCGTGATATACCTTCTCTCTCTATATTTTCCCTCTCTCTCCTCTTGTGTGTGTGTTTTTAGGCCTAAATAGGTGTGTTTTACCTTACTATTGCACCATTACACACACCATTACACCTTAGCTCGAGACTGGGAGGCTTGGGTGGTTGTTTGTTGAAGTTTTGGACTGGTTTTGATCATTAGAGAGTGGCTGGACCACCTGTTCTTCAAAGGATCTTCAAGGGTAAACTCTTTGCTTTAGTTTCCCCATTCTTGCAACTAGTTTCTACCTATCTTTCTTTGTGTTTTTGGATTTGTGTTTAACATGAAAAGATCTTGTTTTTACTTGCTCTTGAACCTTCATTAAGGTCATTTTGTGGTTTGAGCAAAGGCTCACCCTTTTAGGCCTTGTTTGGCCATTTTGGTGTCCTTTTGGTGAGGCCTTGTTTACTTGGTGTTTTTGGCCTTCTCACCACTGAAAACCAGTGGGTTTTCAGTGGTGAGGAAGATGATTTCAAGTCATGAATAGGGGAGGGACACCCCTCTTCCCTTGGTCCTTTGTTTGCCTTTGTTCTTGGCCTAAAGAATAGCATGTGTGCTTGGTTGGTTTTGGCTTCATTTCAGAGCATATTTGTGGTCCATATGATGTGTTGTGCCTCTGTTTTAGGTTAGATTTATAGCCCTTAACATGCGTCTCATGTTTGCTTTGAAATGCTCCTTTATGCTTAGAAGTATGCCATGCTTTGAGGCCATGATTTTTGCATGTTTTAGCTTAGTTTCATGAAGGTGTTAGCACCATTTTGTCATGTGTAGGGGCTGTGAGCCACTGATTTTGTCACTTTTGGCATGCTTGACATGTTTACTTTGCATAATGGCTTGTAAGCCTTAAGCCCATGATCCATGTACATGCATTGGATAGTTTATTTAGATGATTAGGGATCATTTGACATGCTATTTCAGACCCTAATCCATGCTCATATGTTTGTACTTGTCATCTCTTTCATGCTTTAACGGTATGTCCTTTTTATGCCTAAGAATAGGCCTTGTGCATGCTTGCTTGCTTGGGGCATTTTGGGGCTGCCATATGTGGGATTTGGGTGTCATTTTGCATGCTAAAAATCTGTTTTTGGTTGTTAGATTCATGCCATGAGTGGTTGTGTAAGTGATGGTTAGATGCTCTCTTGAGTGCCCTTGGTTTTGGGCTTATTGGCTTGCATGCTTGCATGACATTTTGTCCATGATTTCAGTCCATTTTGGCCACTGTTTTGGGGAGGTTTGAGGCCTCCCCCATGGTGGTTAAGGCCACCATTGTATGCTCCTTATATGCTTGTTGCATGCTTGGTTTATTGAGTGTTGTAGCATGATGGTCACATTGCCTAATTGCCTATGTTCACATCACATTTGCACTTTGCATGTTGCATTGCATTTTACATGTTGCATTCTAATCCTCATGGTTGCATCATTTGAGCCATGTTGCATACATGCATTCCATGGCTTGGCTTGGGGATTGTCAAGCCAAGCATAGGATTGAGAAGAGTTCACACTTCAAGTGGTGCAACTTGTCTCAATTCTTGGTCACCAAGGCCCTTGACCAACACTTGATAAGGCCTTGGATTCCATTTGTTTGTTGCATGCATTTTTACATCAAAGTGCAACCTTGGTTCTTTAGGCTATCATGCATCAAGATGCACCATTGATGGGCCAGGAACCAAGGGTCATGCCTCCTTGAGTCTCCAAGCATGATAGGAGGCATTGACCATGCTTACATATGCTCAAAATCCATGCCATGCATTGCTGTCTGTTGCTGCTGTCAAACTGTCCTCTGCAGGAATTTTCTGCCGACCGGCAGTATAATGTGCCGACCGGCAAACTTTTTGTGCCGATAAACTCTACAAGAAGCCGGTGGCCAATTTGATCAGCCGATGACCATTTCATCCAGCCGGTGATGATCCTCAGAGTGCAAGGAACCTATTCTGGGACTTTGGGAATTTTTGGAGGGACAGAGCAGTAAAAACAGAAGCAGCAGTGGCATGAAACGGGTTTTCCGGGCAAGTCGGATCAAGCATGCATCATTCACGCGCATCCCGAGGCAGGGCTGAGGCCCCACCTTCTTTTTATATTTGGTTTAATTTTAATAATTAGAATTTTGTAATAATTTATTCTATTCTTGGACTGTATTATTTTTGGACTGTATATTCTTTTGGTCCCTCCGAGTGAGGGCGCATCTGTAATAAGTGTGGGTGAGTGTGTGCATGTCTTCCAACCCCCACTTCTTTCTTCCCTTTTATTTACCTGCTTATGATGGTAGATTAGGGCATATTTATTTTAGCATACCTTATGCTATGCATGCGTACATCCATGCATTCGTTTACATGCACCGGGCTCGGTACATCATACAAACCGCATTGTATTTTCAATTCCAAATTGAATACGTGCTATTTGTAGCATTTCACATGCCATGTTTAGGATAGCCGAGCCTGTCTAGATTGCATCT